>OX453003.1:18696676-19321676 GCA_949699075.1 Asteroscopus sphinx | reverse complement strand
ATCAATACATTACAAAATTAAAACCGTAACTTACCGACAAATCTTGTTCCTAAACGTCAACGTCAAAAGTTAAAAGACAGCCATAGACAACTTATCCATCCAGAAGTCAGCCAGGTTTACGCATGTCATAATACGACATTTTACAAGGCAGTTAAATGGATTGCCTGGAACTTGCATGGTTTTTTAAAAGCTCATAATACGGCCCCAGGTCGTTGAAAAGTACGGAACCCTTACTGCGCGAGTCCGACTCGCATTTGGCCGGTTTTTACTACCGTATTGGCGTGTATCAGAATTAATCTGAACGCAGACTCTTTATTGTCTTTAAATTCGAGAAATACCCGCTAAATATAAATAAAATATGAAAACGACGTACAGCGGACGAGCAAATATGCACAAATATAGGCAATTACGCCCTCCACACAATCGCATTCACCTGTATTCGCCGATCATTAGCCATCTTTAAGAAAGCCCTTTAGATATTATAGAAAATTTGATAAAAAAATTAAGGTGTTTATATTTATAGGTTTTAACCGGAGAAAAACCGGTTATCTATAAAAAAAAACCTAAAATCACCGGAGCAGAAATTTGTAATCGGTTAACATCACTAATGTGAATGCATTACACAATTACTCCACAGTATTTTTTTTTTTAATTTATTCATGACCTTGGATACATGTCCTTCAGTCGTAATCATTGAATATATTATACTTGTATCCTAGTAAAGTGATGGAAACTTTACTAAGTTTCTGAGTGGATGATGAGATAATACGAAAGTCATGTTTTTAACTTTGTACCATTTATCCACACTTGTACACGTTAACGAGCACTTAACATTTAATAATCCACCATTATTACACATTAACACTCGAAGAAACACAAATTTTGGAAAATGATAAAAAATCCACAACATGATCTTTACGAATTTTCCCGCCAACCACCCCACAGTTTTGCCAACAGTGTTGCCAGCGCGCTTTTGTCAAAACTTACCTGAGGGTGATCAAAAAGTAACCTTATATATGCTTTTATTAAAAAGTTACCTTTTTTTTTGCAGTATTTTAAGTTGGCAATGTGTATTGAGTATTATTAAATGAAGAACAGAACATTTAGGTACCTTAAATATGGGACAAAGTCACTTACCGAAAAGTATTTTGGCATTTGCAAAAACATCACACCTACCATTTAAGCGCATTTGAAAAGTAGTTCAGCTTTATTTTCATATATTTACTACTTTGAGTATATACCATGGTATATACTCAAAGATTTACTACCATTGTTGAGCTTCCTTGAACTGTGCTTGAGCAAAGTTGTTATGAGATAATCCAAAAATATTAAAATATTTTGTGTAAGTAGTTTGCTTTCAACGTTTTTCCAAGTCACAATATTTTAAGGATTTAAATTCTGGAAAGATAATATCGCTCACGAGCAGGATTCGAACCTGCGACTCCTGGCTCAGTACGCCAGTGCTTTAGCCACTAAGCTTGCAGGTGAGTCGCAGGTTCAAATCCTGCTCGTAAGCGATTTTTTCTTTCCATAATTTAAATCTGTAGCGACATCTATCCGGTGACGAGAACTATCCTACATCGCGCAAGCAGAGTTTACACGTAAGTTAACATATATACAAGAGCCTAACATCCACTGTTGGGCAGTAGCCCGCCAGGCGCAGACCCAGCCTATTCGGAGGATCCTCCCTTTGTGTTGGAGGAACATGATACCTCGTTCCTCTACAGTGGTGACCCCGACGTGATCGTCAGAGACAGTATTTCCGCACTGGTGACGCCAGCATGAACATCAGTGCAGCCTTCCAAGGAGCATCGAAGTCGTCATCATCGCCTTCCTTCCTTCATCACTCCTTCGGCATCACAGTACCGACTCACCGAGTACTACGCGGCATCCACCTCGACTACTGAGGCATATACGCAGCATCACCGCACACAGTACCGACTCACCGAGTACTACGCGGCATCCGGTTCCGACTCACTGGAACCTTCACTGGCACTTGGCACTCAGCATGCAAAACATCAAGACGATCATCGACCTCCGATCTCGGAGGGGAGTGGTGTAGCGACATCTATCCGGTGACATGAGAACTATCCTACATCGCGCAAGCAGAGTTTACACGCAATTTAAGATATATACAAGAGCCCAACATCAACCGTTGGGCAGTAGCCCGCCAAGTTTATTTGCCGTGGTCCCCACACTAGGCATGCCTGTATCGTGGGGTCCAAGTTTGTATATAAATTAAATTCGCGTGTACAAGAAGTGTTTCCGTTTTAGGCCCGCATTACAGAACAAAACTCAAAAAAGCTTGGAGTTTTGAGCTTTGATTTTACAATATTCCTCAAGCGTAGGTTCAATGATCACAGTTCAGCTGAGTTTTGATATACGGCCAAAATTAATATCCATTCTATCCACGGATCGCCCTACTAGAGATAGGAATTTGACATAAGCTCCATACAAAATATGTCAAATTTATATCTCTAGTAGGGTAAATCGTGGATAGATTGGATATTAATTTTGAACGTTATTCTAGACTGTAATCTGCATAGTAGAGATTTGTCAGATTTGATCTGTAATCATAATCACTCAAGTGTGGTCGAGACCAATGCTCAAGTAACGATTCTATCCTTAAAATAGTGATCACAGAGTACATTGTATAATGATAGTGATCACTTGATTGAAGGTCAAACTATACCTTTAGAGGAACTTTCCGTAATACGGACCTAATTAGTGATCAGTTGATTTTTACACAGCACCATGGTACCTATAATAAGATGGTGAAACATCTTATTATACCATGCACAGCACCATTTAGTCCCAAACTAAGCAGAGCTTGTACTATGGGTACTAGACAATGGATATGGGGTGCTGGCCAGAAAACCTCCACGTGTGTCTGACGGCTGCTTGTCCCTCTGGACACACCTGGAGGGAACGGCAGTTGTTAGACCGGTGTATCCTGGGTACAAGCAATGGAATCCTTTCGAGGGATTAACCTTCGGAGATATTCTGGTATGGGAGGGGCCCCATGTAGGCCAATGGGGAGTTGTTCCACGTGTCCCTCTGATGCCAGCAAAGGGCACAGTGGTGGAGCAGGGGTGGGCCCGGTGTGCACGCACCCTGTCATCGGGCAGGCAGCGGGGGGACTGTCCTTCCCTGCCCCCGTCGATTTCGTAACCCCAGGAGTGCCCGCTGAGTAGTGTTCTCGCGCCTCTTGGACCGAGGGTCTTGGCTTTACCGCCCAGACCGCGAGGAAGAAAACCTCTTTAAAAAATTACGGGAGGATGGGGCCTGCGAGCAGCAGACTCGGGGTAGGTAGTCTGCTGCCCGACTAGCAGCTAGCCTAGCTGGCGTAGCTGGCACAGCTGGCGTAGCTGGCACAGTCGGCGTAGCTGGCATGCTGACCTGGCAGCATTCTGGCGTAGCTGGCGCAGCTGGCGTAGCTGACACAGCTGGCGTAGCTGACACAGCTGGCGTAGCTGGCACAGCTGGCGTAGTTGGCACAGCTGGCATAACTGGTAAAGGCCCTTGAGATGAGGTGGCGTGCAGTGTTCCGTGTGCGCCGCCTAGAAGGGTGCGGCCAACGTTAGGCCGCACGGGGAGAAGGGGCTCGCCTGCTTGTGGTGGACGAAGACCTGTCTGGGGTGGCTAAGGTAGTTTAAAGAACACCGTGGTGGTTTTAGTCGGTAAGAGTCCGACACTGGCTCCGCCTACCCCGGGCGGAGTGCATCCATGAGGATTTCCCCACGGCAAAAAAATAAAAAGACAATGGTTATAATACTTATACCTATACTAATAAATAGTATAGGTATAAGTATATATTTTACATTTTTTTTTTTGTAAATACATAGTTTCATATAATACATATGCGAACGCGATTCGATACATTGACAGAAAACTGACTTTTCAACATGTTTTTATGTGAATGTTTCGTCAGTGCAAACTCACAGTAAGAAACACCCAGACCAACACAAAGACTTATGTTCATCACATAAATAATTGTGTCCTGTGGGAATCGAACCCACAACCTTGTGATCAGCAGTCCGACACCCGAACCACTAGACCACAGAGGTTTCCAAATTGAATTTGATTTTGATTTTGATTGAATCTATTTAAAAAAAAACAATACTAAAAAGTATATGTATGTATTATATCCATTGTCAAGTAGGTACCCATAGTACAAGCTCTGCTTAGTTTGGTACGAGATGGTGCCGTGTAAAAATATCCCTAAAATATTTATATATTATTACCCGACTGCGGCAGAAGGAGGGTTATGTTTTTCGAGTGTATGTATGTATGTATGTATATTTCTTTGGCACGCTCTGTAGCCTAAACGGCTTGATGGATTTTTGATTGAGAGGTGTCGTTAGATTCGTCTTAATTGTGAGAGTGACACTGGGTACCTATATCAAAATTATAAAAATTAAAATGGCCGCTTTTTGCTAGCTTAGCTTCTTAAATCGTTGGCTTTTTGGCACCATATTACCTCTTCAAAAATTATTTTTTTCCGTCAAAACCTATCGATATCAAAATAAAGGGTTTTATTTAACGTTAAAAATAAATTATATTATGTATGTGTGATGTATGAACTATTATGTAATTCATGACCAAAAACATAGGTACGTAGCCTCCGCCTGCGTGTTGATAAGTCTTGTTTATATCTTTTCTGTTATTTTTAGACGCAGTCGGGTTTTTTGTTTTTGTTAATTAATTTTTTTATTTGTTTTTTTTTAGTTTTGTCATGTTTTATTTATCATACTATTAATGTTTTTTTTTGAAAAGTCAAATTCATTTTTAACGTTGAATATTTTGTTGTTATTTAGCATTTCTTATTCCAAATTACATTTAAACATATAAGTTGTATATATTTTCGTAAACCATTTATAAAACCCTTTATTTTGATACCCCACTCGATAGGTTTTGAGCAAAAAAATTTTTTTTAAGTCACATAAAATGGCTCCAAAAAGCGGCCATTTTGATTTTTATAATTTTAATATACCCAGTGTCACTCTCACAATTAAGACGAATCCAACGACACCTCTCAAGCTAAGATTCATCAAGCCGTTTAGGCTACAGAGCGTGCCAAAGAAATATACATACATACATACATACATACATACATACACTCGAAAAACATAACCCTCCTTCTGGCGCAGTCGGGTAAAAATAACATTAATAGCGCGATAAAACATGACAGAACTAAAAAAATAAAAATAAAAATGTTAATTAACCAAACCATACCTACATGTACCTACACAAGTCTTGTTTACATCTTTTCAAATATATTTACAAGCAGTCGGGTTTTTTGGTTTGGTTAATTAACTTTTTTTATTTTATTTGACGTACTAGAGATGGTGGTCTGCGACTTGTTCCTAATTCACCACTCGCCACAAACGGTACTAAATCATACATATAGGTACCAAAATTTCATATCGATTAGACGAGTGAAAGTAGCTTAGAATCCCTCACCAATTTATCCTCAATTCTCTTTCCTGCTCCATCATCAGACCGATCACTACACTTACACATCTTGGTATCTATAACGCATTAATTGAAACCATTCCAATGAGCCCAAACACGATACCTCTGTTGTAAGTTGGTGAGGAGTTGGGTATCCTGCAGATTCCATGTGATGCTGCTGGCTGCTGATACAATTTCATCATCATTGCTTGTGATAGACCACTGGTTCTAAAATAACAAAGTATTTTTTATAAACTGGGCACAGTTTCTAATAAAAAAGTTAACTTTTATTAATCCAAGAAAAAACAATTAAGATTTTTATTATTATTTTTCCCGTCGATAACATTATGTCTAGTTTCACCCAATTTCATATGTCATTAACATCAACTCAGCCTATCGCAGTCCACTGCTGGATATAGGTCTCTCCCAAGTTGCGCCACAACACTTGGTCCTCTGCCTTCCGCATCCAGTCCCCCTCAGCCACGTTCCTCAGGTCGTCGGTCTACCTGGCGGTGGGGCGCCCTACGCTGCGTTTGCCGATTCGTGGTCTCCACTCAAGGACTCATATGTGCACTCATAGAATTTAGAAATTCTGTATTCTGAGTGTGCACTTTTTGAGATTCACATTGTATTGTCTCAATCTCAATCATAACTATCATGACTATATTCCCTGAATAGGTAAGCAGATGTGTGAAAAAGTGTTTTTTTCTTGGCGAAACTCGGCCTTAATTAACTTTCACTAATAATTCTTATATTGTTGGTCATCTGATTAACTTTATAAAACTTATAACTAACTTTCTTCCAGCCAGGTGTTTTTAATTATAATAAAAATGGTTGGCGAATGCAGAGCGTTTCTCACGCCCCCGGCCAAAAGTAGGTAGGTAGAGGAACACCGTGGTGGTTTTTAGGCCGCACAGGGAGAAGGGGCTCGCCTGCTTGTGGCGGGTCAGGACCTGTCGGGGGTGGTTGTGTGAATACTCATGGGTTCCCACGCCCCCGGCTAAGGTAGTTGATGGAACACCGTGGTGGTTTTAGTCGGTAAGAGTCCGAGTCGGGGTAGTGCCCCGGGCGGAGTGCGTCCATGAGGATTTCCCCAAGGAAAAAATAAATAAATAAACAGAACCTGTCTTGTATGAACCTTACAATAATAAGCTAGTTTTGTTTTGCTTATTGGTTAATTTTTTACCAATGAAATGCGGCTGGCCGTACCTATCTAGACGTGGACACTGACAGTTGGGCTAGTCCACAAGTTTAAAGTCGCTCAGCGAGCTATGGAGCGAGCTATGCTTGGAGTTTCTTTGAAGGATAAAATCCGAAACGAGATTATCCGGAGAAGAACCGGAGTGACCGACATAGCTTGTAGAATCAGTAAGCTGAAGTGGCAGTGGGCTGGCCATGTCTGTCGAAGGACCGATGGCCGCTGGAGCAGACGAGTCCTTGAGTGGAGACCGCGAATCGGCAAACGCAGCGTAGGGCGCCCCCCTGCCAGGTGGACCGACGACTTAAAGAGCGTGGCTGGGGGGGACTGGATGCGGAAGGCAGAGGATCGAGCGTTGTGGCGCAACTTGGGAGAGGCCTATGTCCAGCAGTGGACTGTGATAGGCTGAGTTGATTGATTGATTGATTGTACCTATCTCTATTAAGGTTTATAATTATCCATACCCTGTCCATCCCTACCTTGCAAATTTTTAGGGGTTATCACAGCAGTCTTCGGCCATTTGATCACCACTGACCAAAAGGACGATGCAGACATCGAAAGGGAACGGAGAGCTCTGTCCGTGCGCAATACAAAGGTATGGTTTGCACGTTGTACTTCCAACGTAAAGGTGACGCTCTTTAGAGTATTCTGTACATCCTTCTACACGTGCAGCTTGTGGGAGATGTATTCGCAAGCATCGTACGGTGCCGCATTGGCGTTGCAGTGCGTCAGGGATGTTTGCAGCGGCGCGTGTAGGCTGCTTCTACATTATAATGCGCAAGCGTACAGCATCACTGGTGGCACGAGTCATTACCAGCTCCAACAGGATTCTGAACATGATAGCTGACAGATTGGTTTTGTCCATATATAATCCACTGCTGTCAGTTACATTTATCAAAATATGTAACTGTTTACTAACACCTAGGTTAAGATAGTGAAATTGTTACTAACCCTATATGAGAAGTTTTGCTCGTTTTTGTTTTTCTATTCTATTCTATTTATTTCTTACTAGCTTTTACCCGCGGCTCCGCTCGCGTTAAATTCTGCTAACCCACGTCAGTCCAGTCCAGTCCAGTCCATTCCAGTCCAGTCCACTGTCCCACTGTCCCGCTGTCCCGCTACCCCGCTGCCCCACTGCCCCTCTGCCCCGCTGCCCCACTTCCAAACCAACTTCTTCAAATCTCCTGCGAACTGTACGCTCACTTACTCGTACTCCTCGAACGTCTTCCAGTTCATTTCGAGCTTGTACAGCCGTTAATCGCGTATTCCTACGAACTCCAAGTTGTAAAAAACTGTCATCTCGCCTCGATGTACATCTTTTTCTACCTTGACCCCTCCTCCTCACAAGAGAATTAGACGATCTGTACCGCTGGATGCTGCGATGAATCGTTGATACTGGTCGACGAAGCCTTGAGGCAATCGATCTGTAGGTATGGCCATTTCTTGATCTGAACAATGTATTAAAAAAAATTCATTACGATACAGTTTGCTGAACAAAACAATGCTGTATTTTTTTTTTCCATAACCTTTCACTTCAGATCAACTAAGGAGTTTTTAATGCCACTTCGGCCCAATCAAGGAGTTTTAAATGCATCTAAAGCCGTGCTGTTTAAAAAATTACTTCCGATCGATAATTAGTTCCGAATAAAGACGTTTTAGCCAGACTGTATTTTACGTCAGTATACAAAGTCTTTGGTATTTTGTCTGTGATGACAAGCACTAGCGTTCATGCGCGGCGCGCGCCATGGCGTGCTGCATTTGGTCCTCAAATTTGATATGTGTCAGATTTGGTTGCCTTAAATTGGAATTTATTTTAATTGATTACGTTAATAAATAAGTAAAATGTCTGACAATAGCAGTGATACTGCGGAGAATTTGACTCCACCTGACATTCTGGAAGCAGCAACGAAAATAACCAATCTAACCAGAAAAATCAAGAAAAACTTACAACAATGTTACCAAGATTTAACGTTGGCCTTTTGTTTAAAATATATATTTCATGAGTTTAGATAAAGTAGTGTATGAAACTGACATAACTAGGTATTAAAACACTCGTGTGATACTATTAAAAACCTTACCTTCGGCTCGGTGTTTAAACTCACACTCGTGTTTTAATAACCCCTGTTATGCAAAAGTACAGTAGTAAAGTAGTAAAGTTAAAGTAGTAGTAGTAGTAGTAAAGTTTCATAAATTACTATATCCAGCTAAGATTATAATGAAAACAAGATCAATACCTATATTTAACTACTTTTATGCTATAAATAGGTAAATACTTTTACTAAAAGAATGAACTGTTTGATTTATAGTAGATAACTACATAAGTGTTATCTATTCGATAACCAATATCGGCATTTCATTGATATCAATACAGTTGCAGACACAGCAGACAACTCATTTGTGAATTACATGTTGAGCATTTTAGTACCTAGGTCGAATAAATAGGTACACTTCTGAAATACGTTGCCTAGGATTAGTGTTTATCAATTAATCTTGAATAGATCATTCTCTGATTGATTAGTTCCTATGGTAATCAAATATTATTATATTGTTTGTTAAGGGTTTATCAGTGCTGGTGACATTCAAACGTTATCATTATCACACACGACGGATTTTGTAAACAAGTAAGCCTTTACTACAATATTTTCCTTGTTATTGATTTGAAAATGTTAAAATAAATAGGCATAGGTGGCACCTATGCCTATTTATTTTAATGCTCTCAACTATAGAATTCTAAGTGGTTAAGTAGGTACCTAGAGCTATTATTTAACTACAAGTGTGATTGCAATCGAGAGAACTCATAGTTCTCAAATATAAATAAAAAAAATAGCACTGGTTTTTCTAAGAAGTGTGGAAAATGAAAATTGTATCATGATAATATTTGATTTAACTTGATCTTTTTATAAAAAAAACTAATAAGTTCGTGAAACTCCATGAAAAATAATTTTCACATGCGACATTGATAAATGAGTCCTACCTACGTAATAAATAGTGTAGGTATATATTATTTTACCAAATTACACAATTATTGCAAAAAAGAAGTAAATAAGTGCTAGTTTGCTCCATCGAAGTCCTTATGAAATATTTTTGTAACATTGTTATGTAGGGGCTTAGCCAGACTTGCATGAAAAAAGGAAGAAAGACCTCTTGAGCGTCCATGGCACCCTATTATAAAATAATTGTGTGAAACTCTTAGAATGGAAAAGAACGAACGTTTATTTTATGTAACTATTTATTTATTTTGTAAGTGCAAGACCGGTCGTTGTGGCGATGCTTGGGGGAGGCCTATGTCCAGCAGTGGACGTCTTTCGGCTTCAAGGATGATGATGACGAATTATTTATTTTAATTTCTTCATTAATTATTACTACTACCTATTACGGTTGGGAAACAGAAACAATGTCCGTGAAGACACGGGATAGGGGAAGGGTAAGAAATGACTTTTCTTTTATATGACCTCAAAGAGACGCATTAAGTTTAATACAATACTTTGCACTTGCAAAACTATTAATAAAGGGATACGAAATTACGAAGTACGAACGATATCCTGGGGGTCTACTCCCGTTCGACGATATTCGATAAATCGTACGATTCATCGCACAATTTGCTACTCCGGTCAACCATCGTCCCCTTATCGCATGCGATGATCGTGTTTTGACGTTTGTTTTTCTCAACTCCGGTAAATTGTATATGACTATGAACCGTATTCTATCTTAATTGTGCCTTTTTTATGTGCCTATCTTTATTATGTAAGTATCAGTCGGAACGAAAGTTCGTACTTCGTTTGTCGTTCGTAAAACGCGAGTAGACCTACAGAGGGTCTATTTGCTAACCATATGAATTTATTACTTGACATGTTGTAATACTAATTTGTTATCCTGTAGTGGAGTCCAACGCGTATCAGCAGATAACACAGAGTACGGACAATGCGGTTTGTATCGAGATGGATCTCCTGCAAGTCGGTTCGGAGCCAGTTGGTATGCGATGCCCTTTCTGCCACGAAGATGTCATGACGAGAGCCCATTACAGAAATTCGAGAGTTACGCATATCGTTGCCATAATTCTTGGCTTTCTTTTTTGGTGAGTAAATATGTATTTTTATTTAAGTAGTCCTTTTTACATAATTATGGTGTGGTAAATAAATTGTATGGCATGGTACCTACAATAATTTTATTTTATTGAGTATTTTATTGGTGAAGGTCGCTGGATGCGGAAGGCACAGGACCGGTCGTTGTGGCGATGCTTGGGGGAGGCCTATGTCCAGCAGTGGACGTCTTTCGGCTGAAAAATGATGAGTATATTATCAGATTACAGCAGTCAATTAGTGAATATGCGAGGTGATTTTTCACGTCTAGGTTAGCACACCCACTCCAGGTTAGTAGATTGGCAAAATCAGCGACCTATTGTGACCAATATCGTAAAGGTGCAAGCCCACGAAAAGCATTTTAGTATAGCAGTGCGGGACACGGCATACTAGGCAGTCAGTTTCAAAGCATACGTGGCGGATCTGCGTTTGATATGCTTTCAGTGTGACAAAATCACAGTGAAACACACACAATTAGCTTGTTCACCGTTTCAATGTGTGTGACTTTTTTTTTGTAAAATGATACAATACAACCCTTGTAACCGCTTCGACGCCGCCCTGCCCCGCTTCGAGTATGATGAGTATGTATGGCATGGTCACCATACAACGCAACAAACAACCGCACCGCAACTGTGTTTTGCGCATCGCTGCTCGGTTTGTCGCCCGGTGCGTCAAGAGCAGGGCAGGAGCGGTGCAGTTCACCGGCTGACTGCTCGACTGACATGCTTTTGGTATGCTAGTGAGTCGGCGCAATTGTGTTGTATTACTATGACCGCCATACTTACTCGTCGCAACAGGACAGGGCAGGGCGGCACGTCTGTATGACGTCAATGCGGTTACGAGGCTGTTTTATCGTTTTACAACCGACACAACACGTCACACTGAAAGCAGTTCTATCACGGGCCCGACTTTAAAACACTATGAAACTGCCTGATCCCTTTTATTGTGTGGTGTCCTGAGTTGTTCATGCTTTGCGCTGCTACTGACATGCTTGTGGTGTGTTGGAGCGTTTATAGCCATAGTGTCTTGCAGTTACAGTGAGGGTTGATGATACTTTTTTCCTGACATTTTCTGATGAGAAATACTTTGACGTGTTGTCGATAATAACTGAAGTAAAAATCTGAGCAAATCTCGCCAAACTTCCACTGTCTCATTGATGAATAACCTTCAAAATATATAATAGATACAATTGACGTGATAATTTCTACACTCATCTGTTAATATAATTACTTCTCTTGCCTACTACTTACCTACTAATAATTATAATTGTCACTACTATGCTGGCACTAATTATTCAAACATTTAAATGAATGTAATTTTTTGAGTTACTTGCGAAAGTCCTTGACCAATGAAAAATATTAAAAATTTGTATTCGAATTAAGTGTAGCTGTTAACGGTATAAAAAAACGGCCAAGTGCGAGTCAGACTCGCGCAGTAAGGGTTCCGTACCACCCATCGACCTGATACCCCATATCAACTGATTTAATTTACGAGAGTTCATCAAAAGACTTCAATGCACCGTGCGCGAAATATTAATTTTTGCATCTCTTTCTTAAGCAGGTTATGTTTGCTGTATTTTTAGTATTTGATCTTAAACTACATAGTATGCACTATAATCAGATCAAGTTTGACGCTGGTAACTACTACCGTTTTGAAGATATAGCAGGAACAAAAACTAAAAACTTGAAGAAAATGTATGTTTTTCGAGGTTTCTTGTATGGGGACCCCCTTTAGTTTATTTTTAGTATTTATCATGATAGGCTCTATAGTAACACATATTCTGTGAAAATTTCAACTGGTTATCTATTACCGTTACAAAGATACAGCCCTGTGACAGACAGACGAACGGACGGACGGATAGCGTAGCGAGAGTAATAGGGTCCCGTTTGGCACCCTTTGGGTACGGAACCCTAAAACCGTCATCAAAAAGAATAAAATAATTTGTATGAAACATGATTTAAGAAAAAATTGGCACCAACTTCCGAAACTGTTTCATACAAATTATTTTATTCTTTTTGAAGTCTGTTTTTACTTTTTTTTTTGTTTGTTTTATTATTCTATTTTTAGTGGTAACAATAGAAAGTCAAGCGATTGCTGCAATCCCCGATGATTTTCTGTCATACATTGAAGAGTTCTCATCTTTATCTCCAAAGATCTCATTAGATTTTCACTAAATTATACTTTCTGAATGCAAATGCTTGATTTGTTGATGAAACTATCGAAATCGCAATATTTCATCCTATAATATTTGAGGAGTTCCCTCAATTCCACATGGATCCCATTATCAGAACTAGATTTTGATAAAAATGGGGTCAATCTGGAAACTAACCTTGGTCTTGAATTGGTCTTATGGTGGCTCTTCATAAGTCTGATGCCCTGTGTTTCCATAGGCCTTCCAGGGGCCGCCTTCGGGGTCCCACATAGTGGTTGGAGGCGTCTGCATCGGCATCTACTTAGTCGACGATGAAGTACCTGGTACTCGTTGGCGCCCAAGGCTGCGGCCGCGCTGTCGCGGCTGATGACAAACTTGGGAGGGCCCAATAATTCATGTCGGAGGCTCTACGTGGAAATCGTATTATCAGTGCGAGGATTCACCTTATTGGAGTGAGGTCCGCCAGATCCTAGTGGATGAATGGGAGAAGCGACTTGCGCAACCCAGCGCAGGACACGTCTCAATTGTGGTTCCATTGAAGAGTTCCCTTATTTATCTCCGAAGATCTTCATCAGATCTTCACCAAATGATACCTACTTTCTGAATGCTAATGCTTGATTTGTTGATGAAAATACCAAAATCGCTATATGCCCATAATATTTGAGGAGTTCCCTTAATTCCACATGGATCGGATTATCAGAACTGGATTTTGATAAAAATGGGACCAATCTGGAATGGTATTGCCAAGCTTCAGTGGCAGTGGGCGGGGCACATTGCTCGCAGAAATGATGGCCGATGGGGCAATAAAGTTCTGGAGTGGCGACCGCGTACTGGAAGGCGCAGCGTGGGTAGGCCCCCCACAAGGTGGACCGACGACCTGGTGAAGGTCGCGGCAATCCGCTGGATGCGGAAGGCGCAGGACCGGTCGTTGTGGCGATACTTGGGGGAGGCCTATGTCCAGCAGTGGACGTTTTTCGGCTGAAATGATGATGATGATGATGATGAGCAGTTAATACTGTAATTAATTCATAACTCAGAACTTATTAAAATGTAAAAACTTGGCTTTTTTCTGTTAGGTGCTAGAGCACAAAAAAAATTAAATTAAATTATAGATAATTTGAGAATATTTAGATTTCTGTGGTAGTTACTTTGAACTTCTTAATTTCTTCTATTTTTTGTCGTGTCGGCTTGAGTGAAACAATAGTATCAATTTGTTTTGAATTAATAAAATATCTTTTATGTTTGCAGGTGGTTGTGTTGCTGCATAGTACCTTACGTTGTTAAGAGGTGGAAGAACGTGGAACACTACTGCCCCCATTGCCGCCGGTATTTGGGCATGTTTACCCGTAAAACTATATTGTAATTTGTAAGGTAAACGTGTTGTTTTGGAATTGTTTAATTGTTTGTAGAGTAATAATTTATAATATATTAATAGCGTATTTTTGGGTTAGGAATAAGATATAGAATCACATTATTTGGATATGTTTCTCGATTTAATTTAACCCAACTAATAATGTAAATAAAGATTAAAATATATAGATTGTTAAGACCCGTACAAACTAAAAGTAGGTCAGTAGCAGCGCGGGTTGAAGGCGGGTCCGCGCTAAATTGTATTAATACAAAGAACGATACCAAACACGACACACCAAATATTAAAGCACGGCTGCGGTGAACTGCGCTGCTTCTGCCCTGCTCTACATCCACCGACGATAAACCGGGCAGCACGACGCGTGAGATGTGCAGGGCAGGAGCGGCGCGCTTGCGTTGTATCACTATGGCTGCTATAGTAACACGTCACACCGGAGCAGAGCAGGGTGGCGCGTCAGTGTATCCTCGTCGGTTACGAGGCAGTTGTATTGTTTGACAACCGACACAACACATACATACATAACATCACGGCTGTATTTCCCCGAAGGGGTAGGCAGAGGTGTAATAGTGCACCCACATTTCGCCACTTATGTTATAGTCCCATGTAATAAGGGGTGAGCCTATTGCCATTGACCGGGCACAAATCCAGACTCCGGGCTGCTACTGAGACACAACACGTCACACTAAAAGCAGTTCTACGGGCCGCCGACAAAACGCTTTAAAACTGCCTGCTTATTAGTGTGACATGTGCCGCGCTGCTCATGCCCCGCGCTGCTACTGACATGTGTACAAAATGAAATGCTGTTTATAACTGTTTAAATGAATTTATTGCAAAGATCACACTGGAGCACAACGTGCTAGATTCAAAGGTGAATTATAAGAGGGCGGAAACAGCAAGTGTTGCCATCATTAACAAATAATGTTGCACCACAGATGAGCAACAATAAGTGGTCATTACTCGACTAATTAACTATATGTTTGATGTTGTATTGAACACCTGCTTTTGGTTTGTCCGGACCTTAATGTTAATCGTAGATTGTTAGTCAAACTCAATCGAAACCTCTGTCCACGTCAATGTACCTCATGTCAACATTATCGTTTCCTCGAAGCGGAAATAGATTCTTCGATATTTTTAAATACGTATTAAAGATTTGAACACGTAACCACAGAATAGAAAAAGTATAACACAAAACCGGCATGAATTATTATTATAGTTGTATAGTTTGACAATATGTACGTAATTAGGTATGTAAGTACTTGACCTAAAGAGATCACACTGATCATAATTTATAATACCAACATTTAATCAATGTAATATTTATTAATCGAATACCTTCATCAATTCCTAAATTAACAATATTGTATCTAAGTATTCTAAGTATAATATTCTGAGCAAAAAAATAAACTTCTCTATCTATAACTATGTGGAGTTGCTGTTAAGATATAGGTAATACAAATAAAAATCGTTTACCTACGGTTTAAATAAAAATTTCGGGTTTTCCCGACTACCTAGTTTCGGACACAAGGCAAAGTCGCGAGGTGAATCAGGATAGGTCGAGAAAAATTTACCTACGTAAGAAATATTATAAATTATAATACAAGAGAAACAATTACTTTTGAAAACTATTTATTTATTATATTTAATTATAAATCGTATAAAAGACCCTCGAAAAGTAGATATATCACAGAATTTAATATACACTTTAACTATTTTAGCGATACTTTATTGTAATAACTTATATTTTTGTTAAAAAAATATATAAAATCTTAAATCTAGGCATATTCTTACAATAATAAATTATAAATTCGATAGATATTTGGCCAAATCAAATCTGATCAAATACATAACGATTGCTTAGTTATTAGACCTCGTAACTCGATTTAGACCAATTTTAGAAGAGGCAGAAAATATCTCTACCTACTGAAATATTTTTAAGGCACTATTTTATACGTTTTTGATTGAATATCATAATAATATTTAATAATTATGTTCGATCAAAAACTTAGAAATAGTGCCTTAACTTAACATTCAGTTCATTATATTATTTTTTCTCCTGTAAAATTGGTCGAAATGGAGTTATAAGTCTGATAACTAAACAATCGATCATAATAATACCTAACATGATTTAGGTATTGTTTAATGAAAAAGCTCAATATAAGATATGCATCGTACCCCATTTATGTAGATTTATTAGGAATTTTTATCCATATTTCAGTTAGGATGCCGTTCCACCATGGAAAATAATAATATAATATGTAATCTAGACCTATTTGGTGCCCGAAGTAAATGCCTTTCGTAGGTACATACACTTAGAATTTACGTATTTTTTTCGTAAATTCACAATCTTAAATTTTTTTTGGTGTAATTATTTTAAAATAAAAATGTAATCAAGTATCTGTATTTTTTTTGTTGTCAGAAATACGAATTAATACTTTATGATAAATAAAATTATTGATAAATTTAATTATAATCATTGCAAAGTTTATTTTCGATAACGGATTTTTTCATTGTTTAAAACATCAATGTACATGTATAAAATTTGACATCCAACCATCTGGCAGAATAGGTTACCTACATTATGATAATAATTGAGATACATCATGTTATGAGATTGCATAATATGAAACGTAAACCACCAAGTTTGTATGTACTTTACTTTGTATTACGTAAAGCTATTCATAAGAAAGGAGATTTGATGGAATTCGAAAGTATGGAAGGAAATGATCAGGATGGCGTATAGGTACCGATGAACGCCTTGCACTGAGGACAGTAGTGGTTGGCCGTCTTGCAGGATCTCATGCAGTATGGTACAAAACAGCCGCAACAGCATCTGAAAACAATACAATGCAATATGTACCAGGCCCCTCAGAAAGTATTGCGAAAAAAAGTTTTTATATATGGGAGACTGGCCAGTTATAATGTTTTTCGAAAATATGATTATTTATAAGTAAAAATAAGTAAGTTCCAATTTCAAAATTTCCCTCCACATTTTTTGCGAGTTAATTCAAAGTATTGTGTCTCACTGAAATATGGATCTGCGCCGGGAACATTTTAGAGCTATGATTTTATACGATTTCAAGTGTCGCCTGAAACCGGATGAATCGTACGATAGACTTCAAATGGCATTCATGGATGAAGGCCCTTCCAAGGCAACCGTGTATCGTTGGTATAACGAATTCAAGCGCGGTCGACCAACTTTGGGGGATGACGAAAGAAGCGGTCGCCCTTTGACGGCTGTTACCGAAGAAAACGTGCTAGCAGTGAAAAATTTAATCCAAGACAATAGGCGAATTACATATCAGGAGATTCAACACATATTGAAGATTGGATCGGGAAGCGTTCACGAGATTCTACACAGCCATCTTCGCGTGAGGAGGATAGTATCACGCTGGGTGCCGCACAACCTCACCGATGCTCAGAAGCAGGCCCGGGTGGAATGGTGCCGTGATATGCTTAACAAATTTGAAGCAGGCTCGTCTCGGCGTGTTTACGACATCGTTACAGGTGATGAGTCCTGGATTTATCAATACGACCCAGAAACCAAGCGCCAGTCGACTGTTTGGGTGTTTCAAAATGAGCCAACGCCTACCAAAGTGAAGCGATCTAGAAGCGGGGGTAAGATTTTGATCGCTAGCTTTTTTAATTTGACTGGCCACTTGGTATCAATTCCCTTACGGGATCAAAGAAGCATTAATGCCGAATGGTATACTACCAAATGTTTGCCAGAAGTTTTCTCTGTTATAAGCAACAAGCGACCAAACACAGGGCTCCGCGGGCTACTGCTCCACCACGACAATGCACCTGCGCACACCGCACTCAAAACGAGGGACTTCCTGGACAGCACGCCAGTCAAACTCCTGGGTCACCCTCCTTACAGCCCTGATCTAGCACCGTGTGACTTCTTTTTATTCCCAAAAATAAAAAATCAGCTCAAAGGGATACAATTTTCGTCGCCGGAAGATGCGCTGGCTGCGTTCGAGCAGGCTGTAAACGAGGTGTCTGCGGCGGACTGGAAAAAGTGTTTTGAAAACTGGTTTAGGCGCATGAATCTTTGTATAGAGGCTGGTGGAAAGTACTTTGAAAAGATTTGATAAAAATATATGTACGTATAGAACAATTTTTTTTAGTTTCGCAAAACTTTCTGAGTGTCCCACGTATAAGTAATACAATTTAATTATTTTGACGCATAATTTACGCATGCGAAGCGAAATTTAACACGTGAACACTGTTCACGGTAGCTTCATCATCATCATCATCATTTCAGCCGAAAGACGTCCACTGCTGGACATAGGCCTCCCCCAAGCATCGCCACAACGACCGGTCCTGTGCCTTCCGCATCCAGCGGATTCCCGTGACCTTCACCAGGTCGTCGGTCTACCTTGTGGGGGGCCTACCCACGCTGCGCCTTCCAGTACGCGGTCGCCACTCCAGAACTTTACTGCCCCATCGGCCATCCGTTCTGCGAGCAATGTGCCCCGCCCACTGCCACTTAAGTTTGGCAATTCTTCGGGCTATGTCGGTTACTTTCGTTCTCCTGCGAATCTCCTCATTTCTGAATTCATTTTTCACGGTAGCTTAGTATGACTAAAGCACTAGCGTACTGAGCCAGGGGTCGCAGGTTTGAATCCTGCTCGTGAGCGATTTTTTCTTTCAACAAATTATATCATAGATTTCGCTTCGCATGCGTAAATGCGTTAAAAATAATAAAATAATTAGTGAGGGTAGGCACATCTATACCACTTTGAATTAACTGCAAACTTAGTAGAGTCGATTAAGGAACACAATTTCTTAATAAGATGTCGCTGACGTCACCCAAAGACGTAGGAAGTGGAAGTTAAATTTAATACAATTTACTTCTATTTTATCTCACTGTATCTTATCTCCTTATTTTAAGTCCCCCATATGACACGGAGTGATTGTCGTATGGTGTTATTTAGTGTTTTCATACATACACTACTGTACTAAATTAATAAGAATGAAGCACATGAAGTTACGGTAAAGGTTTTTGGTAATTTTAATACAAAATACCTACATACGTCAGTATCTACGTCATTACAAGCAGGTACAAAAAATACTGAGAAAACATTTATAAAACTAGTATGTAGAAGGTATAATTTTAACTAAGTAGCGAAATAGTACATTACTGTCGAGGCCTGAAATAAAGCAATTGACGGCCGAGTAATATTGGAAGAACGAGGCGAAGCCGAGTACTTCCTATGCAATATGCAATATCTGAAGTGATTTTAAAAGGACGAGGCACTAGCCTAGTCCTTTTCAAGTAAACGAGGCCGTTAATTGCTATTTCGGCCGAGACTTGTATAGTACTTTTCTCTAATTTGCAAGGAAACAATTCACAAATTAATTTAAAAGTACCTATCTACAAAAGTATTTTTATACGCGCCAATTCGCCCGCGCGCGGTTCTTGTTCTATTTTCAAACTTTTGAACAAAAAAATGCGTGTTTACATTCAGCCTTTAAGGTGAATGCTACAGGGTAGCCCGCGAAATTCAAAATTTCTTGCGTTTTTTGCAAATTTTAGTTGTATTTCGCCTTGTGTATAATTCGAAATATGATTTGCGGTAGTAACAACAATATATCTACTGAATAATAATCATGAAAAATATTAACCTAGCTCTATAAGTTGTACAAGCTCGATTATATTAATTTACGATCAAATTATGGATTATCGAGCTTCTAGAGCTTATAAAGCTAGGTTTATATTTTTTATAGGTATGATTCAGTAGATATATTGTTATTACTACCGCAAATCGTATTTTGATTGATATACAACTCAAAACAGAGCTACAATTAGCAAAAAACGCAAGAAATTTTGAATTTCGCGGGCTACCCTGTAGCATTCACCTTAAATTAATAAATATCGTGCACCTAAAAACACCTAACATAGGTGTAAGTGTGTACTTTGTACTTACAAAATTCGCTAGCATAATAAAAAAATAACTGTCCAGCAATTTCTATTAATGTCGTGTTGGAAATTGCTGGCGTGTTATTTCGTTGTGTACGGAAAAGAGCCAATTGATGCATTCTTTTTTTAAATAATGAAACTATTTCCGAGCAAGTGGGAGAAAAATCTGTTTTTGTGAAATATCACTCATTAATCTTAGTAGTTCTTACATACAACTAGCGTCAGTTCTTTATCGGTTGACCCCAAATACTTTAAAACAATATTATTGTATTGTCAGAAATCCCATTTGAATCCACTGGTAGCTCTTGTTAACAGGGAAATTGACTACTTAATTTATTATCATTAAATAAATAAAACTATTAATGTCAAAGCTTACCCAGCTAAAACACAAAGCGCCGCTGATATGATGTGCGTGCGGTTGTTTGGAACATATTCGATTGTGGTAACGACAGATTTGTTGCAAGTTGGGCAGTTGGTGCCTGTGGGTCCAGGACCCATCTTCCCTTGGCGGGCTCCCGGTGCGGGTGGTGGTGTCGTGATGACAGTGGTGCGGGGCCCTGGGGCCGGCGGGACTACCAGACCGGGAGGCGGTGGAGGGTTGTCGCCGAAGTACGACGGTGGCGGAGCAGGGTTAGGCCTCATTTGTTCATACGGTGGCGGGAGACCCATTTTGTTTTCCACTGAAATTAAAGAGTATAGGATTGCAAAAACCTGTAGTCATACTCAATTTTTTGTGAAATGATTCGTAGGTATGGGTTTTTTGACGAGTGGACGAATCATCGATGAAAAATTATACGACTAAAATGTTTTGTAATAAAAAATCTGCAATTTAGGTCAAGTTACATTTTCTAGTCCAGACCTTGATTGTTATTTAAGAACTCGTGTGATGATGTTGGCAATTATGTTAAAATCGTATTTGGATAAGCCGAATCATAATAATGCATAAATATAACTTGTATTGGCACATTTTATTATTGCAATAAAATACATTTAGAAGCTACATGGCACTTTGTCGTCTTATCCACTGACTGAATGAGTCATTGGCTTTATTATAGAATTCATGAATGCGAGACGGTTCAAAAAGTTAATCGATTTAAAGGTCGTCATTTTAAAGATTGTGGTTTTGCCGGTGTTCTTTCGTGACGTCAGTACCACTACGAGATCATGTACACGAAGGTACGAACAAACCTATGTCACAAAATAAATACAAATAAAATAACAAATATTCTTGGGACATTTTTACACGGCATCATCTAGTCCCAAACTAAGCAGAGCTTGTGCTATGGGTACTAGACAATGGATATAATACTTAAATATTTTTTTTGTAAATTTAAGACAACAGACAGACAGACAGACTTATAATACGTAACAAACAAAAATCGTTAGCTTTTAAATTGATTGATTTGCAACAGTTTGCGTTAGTTAATTAAATCAGTCCCTTCATTTGTTTAATTAATTTTGTATTAACTGGTAACACAAAGACAAAAAAAAATTAGGGCTGCTGTCACTAGACACTATAGTCTAGTGATTTGCCATTATTATTATCATCTACTGGACGCTATAGCGGCCTTGTTTTGTGGGACCGACGTAGGTAGGAAGCAGAAGCTAAAACTACTAATTATGCGTGATTTACATAAACCACGAGGTTAATGTGTTGATTAAGTATTGTTATTTCGTTCGTACGATGACAGGCAGACATATATGTTCAGGGGCTGATTCTACTATCAAAACGGTTGACAAAATTAAAATTGAACGCCGGTTTTTGGCAGTTTGTAATTGTCTTTTAGTAGGTAGAATAATTATCGAACAACAACCTAACGTTTTGGTTCATGTTTGTATCACCGCCATAGCAGAATCCCCAATTAACGCAAAGACCGTCTAAAGGTAAAAGTAAAGGCCAATATATATTTCCAAGTCTTACAACAGATGTTTAATGGCATCTGCAAAGTATTTGTTCTGTATTACAGATTTTCTCAATACTTAAAGTTGTATTATAATAATATCGGTTCGTGCCCCATCCCATCATAGAGTAAATTTGTCAAAGGGGCGACTGCTAGCTGGACCTGTGTCCTCTGGCAAGCCTTCCAAAGATCCGGAAATCTTCCTGACGGAGGATGAGCCGTGATTAAATAAAGACATACAAATAATAATAATAATAATCCTCTTTATTGCACAACAAGATTACATGAATTTCTTAAAAAACTACTTACGTGTTAGTGTTCAAACGGCGGTCTTATCGCTCCACGGCGATCTCTTCCAGACAACCATTGAATGGACTGGAATGTCATGGAAGAGAAAAAGGGTAGTTACCCTTATGTTATATATAACTTTAATAATTTGCGGATGCCAATTTTTTTAAAAATCAAATCTTCAATGTCGATGACGCTGCTCTGCTAGTCTATGCAGACTGGCATAAGATAGAAACGAGTCCCGAGTTGTGGTCACCGACATCCGATGAGGATACGGCATAGGAAGAAGAAGAAGATCAAATGGCGATTAAGAGTTTTTTTTAAACAAATGGATGGAATTGGATGTACAGTCAGAAATCTTTTCGGTGAACCACCACTAGGGCTAAAGTCGCTGGCATTCTATGTTCGCTGGCAGCAGTAGCTACGTGTAATGTATGCAGGATACTTTCAAGGGATTTTATCGACAAAATGTACCACCACGAAGAATCGTGACCGTACCTAAATCAAAACGTGGTAGGCTGAAACTTAGTAGAATTGGCTCAGTCCATGCAGTCGGCCAGTCTCTGTCAGTTGTGGACGGTTATGATGAAATTACAACTCGCGATATTCAGGGCATGACTTCACAGCTACAAGGTTTCGCGAGAACGGAAAGTGATAATACCGGCTGCCTCGAATTATGAGCAATATTGTGCTATTTAATAGAACTCATTATTAATGTAACATTAGCAAAGCAACGAACCGAATATGGTTAACTAGCTATTGTTCTTTCTTTGGTTGTTGTTCAAAAATGAATTATTTTCTTGAAAACATAATTTTGCACTTTGAATGAGGATTTTAAATTGGAAGTGTAATTTTTAATTGTATTAATGGTGCTGCATGATGTTGAAAACGAGATTGTTATCTGAAGATGATAAGCGTATGTTTACATTGTCACAGATGGGATGAGGAAATTGTACAGTATACCTACCTACCTCCAAATATTTTCATGTTTGTTAGCAGTTACAATTATTTAAAAACCTATGCGCTGAGGAAATACTGTTATGTTTGATAATCTTCCTTGATGTTATGAACTATGATCCACGGTAGGCTGACTTTGGGTTTTTACGGTACCGTATAAATCTAAAACCAGTTTACTTACTTGTGGCGTCCATCGTGTGATGAAATTTAACCTTCGGCTGATTTCTTAATCCCTTATTTGAATATTATAGGCACACAACACTAACAAACTATAACAGTCTTTATAAACAGAATCAAAGATCTTAATGTTACAACAAATTTTATATAACACAATAAAGGAAAAAAATCTCGTGGAATATAGTCTACGTAGTGATCTTGTGCTGTTTACGCTGTGAGTGAATGCACTCCGAAGTCCGAGAGTGCGCGGGCGCATTGCGTCACGAATGAGAGACAGAGACCTCACGCGATCTCTCGGCAGCGAAAGAGACAGATAATAATGATTGTGTCGTCATATAACTCATGTAACTTGGTTGTTTACGTCGCATAAACTTACTCGTTTGCCGCCTAATTATAAAAGCAATACCATTGTAAGAAAGACTATGTTATCCGTATGTACATCACAGGAGGGACCGCACTACTTGGCAGCGGCCCGGGAATATTCTTGAGGGTATAGTCTAGCGCCAGCATTGTTGATACCGAATGGATCGTTAAACTTATATGGTAAGCGCAGGCATTCAATATAAGACCACCCATGAAGGAAACTTTGAGTCTAACAGAATTTGATTTATCTCACCAATCGTTCTTTTTCCACAGTGATGAGCAGAACAGAATCGTTCTTCAGTGTTACTATCACTTGAAGTTACGGCAACCGTTACCGCGATTGTTTTATTGCTGAGGCGCTTGACTACAGTCTCGCTTGATGATTCCTAATCGAAATAAGATGGTGTAGGCTTGCATAATCAGTTTTGAAGAGTAAGTAAGGTACAGTACAACGTGTTATTGAAATAACAGAAAACCTCTGAAGGGGTCATTGTGCTCATCAGTATGAACAATTTTACTAGGTAGGTATGGGACAAAGACTATAACGTAAAAAAAATTATCACCTGTTCCCTACATTTTGTCGATTTATGTGAACACAAATGTAAGGAACAGCTGATTTTTTTTCACGATTTCAGGGTTCGTCCCATACATAGTAAATCTTGTCCATAATGATGAGTACAATGACCCCTTAAAAGGTTTTCAGTTTCAGCATTGTATTCTTAAGCGTAAATCATATAAAATAAATGTATTTAATTATAATGAATCCTACCTACTAATATTATAAATGTGAAAGTTTGTGAAATGTTTTCATATTTGGATGCTGATTATTAGGTACTCAATCACGCTGAAAGGGCTGAACGGGTATGGATGAAATTTGTCACACTGATAGAACATAACACGGATTAACATAAAGGCTACTTTTTATCCCGGAAAATTAGCAGTTTCTGAGGGATACGTGATAAGTATTTTTTTGATAAACCAAATATAATATTTTTTTTGCGGCCGATACCGCAGGAAAAGTTTGTTATAAATAAATATATCAGCCCACACCTCTGACTTTTTGATTTCATGTGCGGGAATCGGCAAGAAAACTTGCACACCAGAGAGTGTTTCATACAGTTCTGGATGGTGTGTGTTGTCCGCCAACCGGCACTTAGTGGCGGCGTAGCATGGGTTGGCACCCGGGGCAGTTTTCTATTGAGCACCCCCAAAAATAAAACAACAAGAACTGAACGTGCATACGTGACTTTATTTTGCTAAAATATTCAATGAAATTGTCAAGGTTAGTCGCGCTTGGTTCATTGCGGATCTTAAGAGTTTATTCTTAAGTAGGTACATTAATTTCATAAACTTTTGAAAAGCTTTTTTCACATGAAGCCATCGAAACGACAAATCTTGGACACATCACTAGACTTGAAACAGACTCAGAATAGTCACATTTTACACAATAATCTCAGAAGCTCCAAGGTCCACTGGACCGTCACTTGGGAAGAAATACTGGAGGCTTCCATGTGGTGCCAGCGACGCACCACTTCTCACCCCTTGATGCTTGGCACCCGCGGTGGACCGCCCCATCGCCCCCCCTTACGCCACCACTGCCAGCACTAGCCCAGAGTGGTGGATTAAATACTAATCCTTCTCATACTGAGAAGAGGCCTATGCTCAGCAGTGCGACATTTATCGTACCACCCGCTATAAATCTAAATTCCATCCTCACCATCTTGATGGTTGGTGGTCAACTACAGTACGTTTCACACGCCACTTTTTGCCTCGTACAGCAGAACTGTGGAACCAACTTCCGTCAGCGGTTTTCCCGAACAAATTCGACATGGGAGCCTTCAAGAAAAGAGCATACGTCTTTTTGAAAGGTCGGCGACGCATCGGCGACTCCCCTGGTGTTGCGGATGTCCATGGGCGGCGGAGATTGTTTACCATCAGGTGACCCGAATGCTCGTTTGCCCTCCTATGTTATATAAAAATAAATAAATAATAATTATAGTCTGATTATGTCAATGTTTTTTTTTACATACCTACCTAATCAATAATAAACCTCTTTTTAGGGTTCCGAAGTCCTACAAGGAACCCTTATAGTTTCGTCATGTCCGTCCGTCTGTCCGTCTGCCCGTCTGTCCGTCTGTCCTAATCCTTTACAGCTTAATAACTTCTACAGTTATAAACATAAGTAAATGAAATTTTGTTAAAAAATAGTCTACATATAGATCTCAATTTTAAAAGAATAAAAAAATCGTTTTTACGTATTTTAGGGGTGGCGTCCATACAAAAAGTAACTGAAATGACACACTTCTTGAATTTGGCTTCTTGAATTTATCGCTAGATGGCGCTACTAACAACACGAATAGTCGCGAATGCTGCCGATTATTTCAAAAACTAAAATAGCCATGATTAATATTCGATTTGATTCGTTTGTAATTACACCTACTTAAGGAACCCTATAATACTGAGCATGGCCCGACATGCTCTTAGCCGGTTTTTTTATTACCAAAAACAATTCAAGCGTATGCTCATGATGAGCACAACTTTACTGAGGACAAACACAGAAACAGTGAAAAAAAAACAGCTTTTCCATACATTTAGACCGAGTTAGGTACCCACTTGAATGAGGTGATCCGACAGAGAAACAAAGTTGTCGACATAGCCTACAGGATTAGCAAGCTCAGTGGCAGTGGGCCGGCCACATTAGGCGAAAAACCGATGGCCGTTGGGGTCTTGAGTGGAGACCGCGAATCAGTGAACGTAGGGTAGGTCGCCCTCAAGGCTTGGTGGAGCGATAATATCGGCAAGGTGGCTGGTAGCAACTGGATGCGAGTGATCGTGGATCAATGTCAGTGGCGTGCCATTGGCGAGGCCTATGTCCAGCAGTGGACTAATATAGGCTGATGATGATGATGATGATGATGACCCACTTACGTATGCATGATTTCAGAGTTGGTTCCTTAACATCTTTTAGGTAAAATAATGCTGTATAATGGTATTTGCCTATATCAGGCAAAAACTTGGTATAAATAGTACTTTACTGCAGCGGCCGGAAAAAAAGGCATTGATGGACGAACGTGAAAATGTGGGCTGAGGCGAAGCCGATTTAAAATATAAACTTGTAATTTTGTATTTGAATCATTATGAAGTTACGGTAGGGAAAGGTAAGGTAAGGTTCACATCAATTTTGTGGGCAACAACTCACTACGGTCACCAATCGACAATCATGTGTCCGCCCAGTGGGCTACATTTTACACCTTACGTTAGTGACCTTTTCGTAATATTTAAGTGCTGAGATGAGGATATTACTTTTTGACTTTACATCAAAATGGGGATAATAAGATTTCTAGTCGTCATCCTGGTACAATTCGGAAAGGTAATTTATTTTGATACATTTTACATACACATACGCCCAGACCCAGAAAAAGTAAGTATCTGCATGCCATAATACAAATATTTGTTCCTTGCGGGAATCGAACCCGCGACCCCTTACGCAGCAGCCGATCACTCTACCACTGCATCAGTCATGTTGTTATTTTTTTATTATTTTTTTATTACAGGATGGTGAAACAAGCTAAAGGCTCACCTGATGTTAAGCGGTTACCTTTGCCCATAACAACTGCAATACCACCTAGTCTGTTGCCTAAATGGTACCACAAGTCGGTTCGCCAAAGTGAGACATGAAGATGGAAAGTCTCACGTGATTGTAATTTCACCGGCACCCGTACGCTTCAGATCGAAACACACCAATGCAAGCATCACTATTTGGCGGAGAAGTAGGTACGATGGTAGTACTTCCCCGGACCAGCTCTTTCACAAAGGAGCTCTACTGCTACTAAATGTCCCTACGTCGCTTTTCTGCGGTAACAAACTTGTTTGCTCATCTTGAAGCGGTAACTATTGAGGGGCACTGACTTCCCTTTGACGGAGGCTTACAATTTGTTTAGCAGTGGGCTGTAATGCCTCTGGGGTAGGTTATTGATGCGGGACACGAGTCGCAGCACAAGTACGGGGAGCATCATTCTCCTCATAATCACTGCACCTAGGCGCCTGGGACGCCTGACGCGGCAACGGATTAGTGATTGTGTCATTATTACAAAGAACACGCTGGGGGTTGGCCTTTTGATATATTCCCTCACTCACTAATTTTAAGGTACTCACAAGGGGAAAGAGGTTTATTATTTTCAGCAAGATCAGAAAACATAGTGTCAAAATGAGGTTCACTGAATTCAAATGGACATTCGTCTGACTATTAAATCAACTCAGCCTATCGTAGTCCACTGCTGGACATAGACCTCTCCCAAGTTGCGCCACAACACTCGGTTCTCTGCCTTCGGCATCCAGTCCACCCCAGCCACATTCTTCAGGTCGTCGGTCCACTTAGTGGTGGGGCGTCCTACGCCGCGTTTGCCGATTCGCGCGGTCTCCGCTCTAGGACTAGTCTGCTCCAGCGGCCATCGGTCCTTCGACAGACATGGCCAGCCCACTGCCTCTTCAGCTTACTGATACAAGCTATGTCGGTCACTCCGGTTCTTCTCCGCATAATCTCGTTACGGATTTTATCATTCAAAGAATTTCCGAGCATAGTTCACCGAGTTTTACTATTGCTGATATAATGAAAGCTCTTAAACTAGCTTTAATTATTACATTTTTTACTTTGATTGTATAAGTACTTTGTTACGGTGTCAGTAACATTGTTGACAAAAACGTGTAACGCCATCTGTGTGTAAGTCGTTTCAACAGTTACTATGGATGTTTAGTAGTGCGCTCTTGGGCGGGCGGAAAATTTGTCAGTGTCGCGAGAGGGCGGGCGCGGCGTCGGGCGGAACAGCACCTTAGGGTGCGCGCGCACCATTACATAACGGTAGCGGAGGATTCGCGGGCGCGCGCAGCGACGGGTGCGGGGCGCGGGGCGATCGATGCGCGCCCGGGGGGAGTCAGTCGAGCGGCGAGCGAGCGACATGGCGGCGCGCCCACCCCGCGCGGCGGCCCCGCGGCCCGGGCCGCGCGAGTAGGTCGCCATGCGCGATGCGGTATGAGGCAGCGCCGCGCCCGGCGGGCCGGCCCCCGCTAGCGGCGCCGCCCCCGCCATGCTCGCGCCGCCGCTGCTGCTGCTGCTGCTGATGGCGGGCGCGGGCCTGGGCGTGAGTCCGCTCGCGCGCCTCAACCCCTGGCTGAGCGCGTGCGACCTGGAGGAGGAGGGCGCCGGGCGCGCGCGCGCGTGCGGCGGCGCGGCGTGCGGCGGCGGCGCGCTGGCGGCGCGCGACGTGGCGCCGCTGTGCGCGCTGGGCGCCGGCCCGCGCGCGCGCCGCCTGGCCGAGCTGCGGCTGCGCGCGTGCTGCGAGCGCGCGCCCGCCTCCGCGCTGGACCGCGCCGCGCGCGCCGACGTGCTCGCCGGCGGGGAGCGCTGCCAGCGCGCGCTGCACGACCTCCTCGCTCTCGACGATATGGTTGCGCGCGTGCACTGCGATTTTGTCGACATCCTCAGGAGATACGATTGCGACCAGCCCTACTCCGTGCACACGTGTCACGAGTGTCAGGTGAGTGGCACCACAAGACGACACCGTACGTCCAAAAGCCTGTGTTTGTTCCCATGTGTAGAATGGGTTCACCAGTGGTTGCTACAACAATGGAGTTATTCAAATCAAACTCATCTTAAAACTAACGTATCAATGCAGCCTGCAGTGTTTATGGCTGAAATGAGAAACAAACGCTCGTTTTGTCTTAGGGTGTCGCTTTGTAAATTTAACCAGTGATATAATATCCCCAATAATATCATTCATTTTCATGTGATTCAGTTTCAGTCAAAAGATTTTACTGGTAATGACGGAATATAGTAAATTGGCCGCTCCACTGGTTAGACGATTTTATGCGTGTATCGATCGATCCATTTGAGCAAGACATGTTTCTTAACCTAAGTATAGTGCGGGTAGAGCTGGAGGTCGCGTGGAGGCTGGCTGGTGTCAGTGTGGGTGATGGATCCGCCGCCCGACCATTTGTCAGCGCGTAGTGTGGGTGACAGGCGCCCGCAGCCACGCCATTACTGTGTGTCTGCCGATGAAAACTACCTCATACAATCGGATTTTATAAGCGGACACTTATGTACTGGCGAGTGGCTGTATATTATAATGTTGAATGTAATTGGTAATACTATTAGGAAGTTACGTATAAAATGATAAGTAAATTATAAACAAATACTCTAAATGCTTATGACATAATTATGTCATTTCATACATTAAATCATTCGAAAAATAGTTCTATAATTATTAATTCTTTCATAAAACTAGTCAGACCTTGTATTAAATACAATTTATTATCGCCCTACAGCTTTACTTTAGACGTCTCCTCATAATACGCAGAATGTCAAGATCCATACGCTCTTAGATATAATATATTGTGTGTTAATGCAGGGTTAATGCGGGCGCCAGATACTCGCCCCTGTCACTAGTGTAGTGCTTGAGAAAGAGGCTCGAACGAGGGTGGAACTGGTTAATCCCTATCCGAGATAACGCAGATCGGTACTCTCGATACTGTCTCACAAGACCGACCAATTAAACTCAGGGAAACGTGAATGATTGTTGTCATAAATGAATCTATTCACCGATAATGGCCGGCTGATATAGTTTTCTACTAGTTATTTTTTTACACGTGTGCTATTGTTACATTTCATACATTTGTGATTGTTTAGGATATTACAAAGAAGTTATGGTAATGATTATGAATTTAGACCTACTGGCTTCTTAGTTGAGAATATAACCATGTTCTTCTTCTATCGTGTCGACATGAGCTACATAATGATAACAGCTCATGCCGTGGGGAAAAGATTAGCCAGTCAGCAGGTTGGTAGCGGGGCTGACTGCCCCGGGTGCGCCTGACGATCAATTAAATAGCGTCACGCGTGGAGGCTCTTTTAATGCACCCACCACCCACCATGTTTATTTTAGCCCTATCTGAAAGTTTTTTTCTTTCACCATAGCTGAATAACGTCAATCGATGACTAATAATCTGAATACGTACGGTCGATTGCAGGTCAGTCGTGACATTGACAGCGTCTTTATTTCATAAGCAGTAAGGGCGGTTTGTTAATTTCTGACGTGTAGTCGACTGCACTATGGCTCTCATTCAGCAATAGAATGACAAAGAATCGATATCTCCTACAAAATCGAGCAGACGAATGTGTCATTCACCGAAAGCTAAAAGCTAATATTTATATATTTTTAGATGTTGCCTCTCTAACAGCTACCTTCTCTGAAATATAAACTGAAACCTGTAGTGTGTCATCAATTTCTTAATTAATCTTTTCATGATCAAAAGTTTTTGTAAATAAACAGTCACTATTTTGTACTTGGGTACGGTTTGTAATAAGACTTATGGGGTTAATCACTTACATGTGCACAATTGCACATGTATATATCAATCTTCCGGAAAGCAAATTAAATATAAGTAGCAACAGATTTTCCTACCGAAATATTGTTCTAAAAACTTTTATTTCGTCATTGAAGATAATATTTTTGTTGAGGCCAGGATAAGCAAATACGTTTCCTCAATTCGAAGGCTGCTACCGAAGACAAAGTTTATTCATTAATGTATGTAAAGTACCAAAGGTTACGCAACGGTCGAAGACGTACAGCAAATAGATTTTAAGATCTACTTTTTAATTAGTAGCCTACCTCCCTACATTTTAAGTTTTACTTTTACTAATTTTAAGTAAGAATCGTTCTGGGATCTTTTAACATAACACAATTGCATTCAACGAACCTTGCATCAAAAAAGGACAGGACAAAGCGCAGATAATTTATGTCTGTAATTTTTAAAGTTAGCTACCAAATCATCAAAGAACAGATAAATGAAGACACAATTTTTTTTTGCGGCGGCTGACTACTTTGCTCCCTTTGATAGATTTAACTTAATCTATTAAAGTGTTTACATGATTTTCATCATAGTCCCATCACTATAATTTACAAAATAACAAATGCTCTATGTCTCAAACTATACGAAAATACTGAGGCAGTTTTATTAGTCGCTTAATTTGTTGATAAATACATGATTCCACCGTCATGATCGACTTAGTTAGTGAAGTACAGACGGCATATACATAATACAGACAGTCCACAGCTAAGAATACAGGCAAACTATTAATATTAATGCATGACTGACTGTTGTTGTGTGCGGAGATACGCTTAGATAGTAACGTCTTGTCTTCTTAGAACCAGCATAGCACTGCAATTTTAAAATACTTGAATTTATTTATTTATTTATCACAATCACCACTACCATTACAGGACACTCCCAATGCGGTAGTGTGGTCCTTAATTATGCCAAACGTAACACATATAACGTCAAAAAATCAACTCAGCCTATCGCAGTCCACTGCTGGACATAGGCCTCTCCCAAGTTGCGCCACAACGCTCGGTCCTCTGCCTTCCGCATCCAGTCCCCCCCAGCCACGTAACATATAACGTAATTTTTGTGAATTCATACGAATGTTATTAGCTTAGTGTTTCGTGTGGTACTGGACACAAAGAATAGCACCACCCTATCTCTTCTCGTGGGTCTCGTAAAAGGTGACTAAGGGGTTCATCGGAGGATAAGCAGTAGCGTTCTCTGAGTATTTATCTAACCAACTGCGATCGCAAATTGGTCTGCCAAGCGTGCGATTATGGTATATCACCCCCTTTTGGGGGAGACCTATATCCAGCAGTGGACGTATTTTGGCTGAAATAATGATGATGATAATTAGTTTAGTGTATACTCATCTCTTTTAATCTCAATGATTTATTATGTTAATAACATCTGATCTCTATTATCTCTTATCCATCTCCTAGGTTTTCCTTAACCATCATCGTTCTGGCCTTGCCGTCAGTTGGTTTCTAGCCAAACCAGTTGCAGGCGAATAAAAATATTTATGTCTTCTAACATAACATAACAACATGACATAACATCACGCCTGTATTTCCCCGAAGGGGTAGGCAGAGGTGTATTAAATAGTGCACCCACATTTCGCCAGTTATGTTATAAGTCCCGAGCGAGCCTATTGCCATTAACCGGGCACAAATCCAGACTCCGGATTGTGTCTTCTAATTTAACAATAATGTTATAGTTACCATAATATTGGTGTGAAATTAGAAAATAATCATTAACTATTATTGATAAAGTTGGAAGATTTACAGTAGAATCTAATCTTTGGTAAAAATAAGTAACCCTGTGCCATTCACAAAGTTGTTATAAATAGCTGTCATACACAGCACACACAACACAGATAGTTTTTTCGGGTTTGGGTGTTTGTGTGTGTGAGATTGGTGTTTGTAAACGTACCTGCGATACAGGAGAAATCCCAGTGTGGGGCAATGTTTTATTTTAAAGAAGAAAGTACTGCCATCATCAATCCTTCTTCTACTAGGTATGTCTTTTTTTTATCAACTATTTCACCACACTCATGGCAATAGGGTGGTACATAACTCGATCAAGCTACCGGAGGATGTTGTTGCTCCCACCTCTGTAAGCTCATTTAAGAACAAACTCGACAACTGGCTAAGAACGAATGGACTCTCGTTGGCAAAGCTGTAAACTCAAAGCAATAAACTGAGAATTTTCAGCACCGTGTGATATAGCCATCAGCAACATTGCTGTTCGTCTATCATCATCATCCTCCGAGCCTTTTCTCAATTATATTGGGGGCGGCTTCCAGTCTAGCCAGATGCGGCTGAACATCAGTATTTTACACGGAGCGACTGCCATCAGACTCCCGCAACCCAGTTACTGGGTAATACTGACATTCAGACGTTAGACCAGTTGTCAGACTTTCAGGCTACTGACTACCCGTAACGACTGCCATAGATATTCGTATGACAACCGGGACCGACAGCTTAACGTGCTCTCCGAGGCACGGAGGGGTCTCGATGTGTGATTGCTGTGCGTATATAATCAACAAAATACATAAATATTTGGCAATATTTTCTTAGTACCATTTTATTGTGGTGTTCTATTACCCATATTTATCAGGTAACAGTATAGCCTTAAAAAGGCTGTTTTAAAGCTACATAGTTAATTTAATTATACGTAAACCTATATTATAATGCAAGTTAGAAACATGGATTATAATATAGGTTTACGTATCGAAAAATAATTAAATTATTGATATTAGATAAAAAACTGACATAGTTGTAGTGTCACTGTTAGCAAAAGCTTTAAGAAGACCTAATAGTTTTTAACAGCTTTTTAAGATAGGCCACATAACTAAATTGCGGGATCAGATATATTATTGTCGCTATTAAGGATGTGAACAGGAATATGTAGTTAATGAAAAAAGAGGTGCATAAAAGGCTGGCTAAAAGCTTCAAAAAACCTTCATGGATACCATAAAATAAAGAAACATATTCTCTTTTTCCCTCCATTTTATAGCATTCTAGTTGTGTATTCAAGTTTTTATTGTGAAAATGACATGCAAATGTGATGTTTACATATTGAAAAACTATATTTCAGTTAAAATAAATTACTAATGATTGTAAGGCGCTTTCACATGCATATGTTGAAGTACTTTAGCAATTTTTGTATTCTATGCCAAATACACAAAACATTGTTCCTTATATAATTATCTAAATAATTAATGGTCTAAATCATCAAAAAATCATGAATAATATTTAATCAACAAAAATAAGTGGCGCTAACAATATTTCTCAAGAAATCATGTATCTATTGTGTGTGTCCCAACTTCTCTGCATGTCGTAAATAATAATTCTAGGTTATAAGATAATTCGTACTACGGGTTCTATTCCGAAAGAAATATAAACCATTGATTATGTTCTTTTCGTGTTCTGTGGACTGCGATAGGCTGAGTTGATTGATTATGTTCTTAAAATAATTATATCACTCGCAAACTATTAAATTAGATTGTTCAAGATTGTTCTATTTTTAAATGTCGTAGGTATAGTGTTTTTTTTCTAACGTGATTTTTGTGAATTATAAATTTATGAAGAGAACAAATCGTTTGCTAAAATCTGTTACTTTTATTAAAAACATGCATTTAGCTCAGATCATATAATAAAATTTCATTTGTGGAGTTGATTCGTTTTAAAAATCAGGCTATATATCTCTCTAAAATAACCAAGCGCTGTAGGTGAGTGCACTGTTTTCTTTTATTACTTTATTTTCTTTTATATTACTTTTATTAAGAGAGGGTTGTCAAAGGATCGCCTGAAGGTGGCGTGTCGGTAGCCATTTCCTCTTAACGGCGATGTCACCTGCAGTTGAAACATCTGAAAGCTTTCAACAGTTTGCCACTCCGTTAACCTCACCTATTTTTATTTTATTTGTAACGTAATAAAATTCATGGGGAATTAAGTAGCTGGATTTGTTTAACTTAACAGATATCTAAAAATACACACTGAATGTTAAGAAGTTTTAATTTATTCGTGTTTATTTATTTATTTATTTATATATGCTTTATAATAATAATTTAATCGACGAATCTAAGTGTGAACTCATGCTTCCAACTGGCAAAATGCAGTGCTATTTAACAGTTGGAAGCATGAGTTCACGCTTAGATTCGACTCTGAATGTAAGCCTTTAGACACGCTCACTCACCGTCATTACTCTTCATTATATTATAGTCAGGCTCTGGGATAATACCAAGGGGCTCGTAGAAAAGTAACAACCACGCGGATTGTACGATCTGCGAGGTTATGCTGCACTAGCCGCGGTCAGTCCGTGGATGGGTGACCGTTTCGTGACACATCGAGACCCCCCGAATGCCTCGGAGAGCACGTTAAGCTGTCAGTCCTGGTTGTCATACGAATATTTTTGGCAGTCGTTACGGGCAGTCAGAAGCCGTCTGACAACTGGTCTAACCTCCGAATGTCAGTATTACACAGTAACTGGGTTGCGGGAGTCTGATGACAGTCGCTCCGTGTAAAGTAATGATCTTCAGCCGCATCTGGCTAGACTGGAAGCTGACCCCAATATAATTGGGAAGAGGCGGCTTGGAGGATGACTCGGGATAATACTCCGTCACTCATCATTACCTTTGAAAGCCATCACATGGCAGATGGCGAAGATCCTATAATAGGTAGGTATAGATATATAATTACTATTATCTTAGAACATATTTCGCAATCGCCAGACTCAACTGCCTGGTTGGTCTAGTGGTTGCAACAAGCGCGACTGCTGAGCGTCCTGGGTTCGATTCCCGTCGGGCAAAGTGTTATTTGGTTTTTTCATTAGGAAATTCTCAGTAGCAGCCCGGAGTCTGGATTTGTGCCCAGTTGATGGCAATAGGCTCGCCCCCTATTACATGGGACTATAACATAACTGCCTAAATGTGGGTGTACTATTACACCTCTGCCTACTAGGGCATGCATTCCGAAATTCCGGAATCTCGAAACTCCGGAATCTCGGACAGATTTTTACGAATTTTCAGTTCCGGAATTGAGAGACACAATATCGTAATTCCGATATTCATAATTAATCAACAAAGTTACTTTTCGGCTATGTGTTTATAGCACATATCCATTAAAAGGCATGCAGTTTAATAAAATGTATTTTCAGTTTCGAAATTAGCTTATGTAATTTGTCTCATAAGTTTCAAAATTGTATGCAATATTTAAATCAAATAAGCTTATCGAAATCTTCTGCTGGACATAGACATCTCCCAAGTTGCGCGACAAGACTGAATTTTCCTCCTTCTGCATCCAGTACAACTCAGCTTTATTCAGGTTGTTTGTTCATTTACCTAGATGGTCATACGCAGCGTTTTTCACGGCCTCCTTTAAAGGGTTCATCTGCTCCAACGGCCATCGGTTCTTCAACAGCCATGAGTCCATGACACGACAGACAGGACGTACTGGGTGAAGACTTGTTTTCAGACTTTGCGGTAGAGGCGACGAGAAGATTTGACGAAGGTTGCTAAATGTAGTGGGCTCCTTTCTTGATGATGTGTCTACCAAGCTGAATAATCTGATCTTAGTGCCCTGACATATTCCTGCACATTTTCGAGTGTTTCGACAAGAACTGACCTCAGCGCAAGACCTTCTTGTCTAGATTCATCCCAAGACCAACAAGCCAAGAGGTTCCATTTATGCTGTACAGAATTTTGGTTAGTTGTTCCAGAGACTGCTGTTGCTGACTGTTGCAACTATCTCATCGGCAAGCGGAGTTGTGAAATGTTCTCGCCTTTTACGTTGATACCCTTTCCAGTCTAGTCCAGTGTTTTTTAAACGGCCTGTAAAGCTTCAGTGTATTTTCGGTGATATTACATACCCCTGTCTCACAAGGATCAGCTGCTGTTCAATGTGGCATCGTTTAAGAGCATACAGAAAATCCCGCGGCTCTTCTTTCAAAAATGCCATATAAAGCGGCTAATTCAACTTTAGCTTTAGTTTTATAAAAATTTGCGTCTTCTGTACGCTCTGCGGTAGAGAATGGTTGTGGTTTACAGTGCTGAAACTTTTTCGACACCTGGCTTGCTTCTGTGGAATTCGTCGAGTCTTCTGACGAGACAATTTGCTTTTAGAACAGCTTGTATACATGACCCAGGAGTGAAATGCATCTGTTTTCCTTCAGCAAGGTTATTTCACCTTTCTTGAAGAACAGAACCACTGAACTCCCGCTCCATGCCTTCTGTGTAGTGCCTTGTTGAATGACTGAATAAAACAAATTAGTTCTTTCAAAACCAGAGCCACGCTTGCTCCCCTAAAAGGAGTTCAGTGGTAATACCGTCATCATCATCACCCGAAGGTTTTTTGTTCTTTATCTGCCCAAGGGCCGCACTAATAACGCACTGGTCAACCTTTTTCTTGATATTCTTGAGATTCTTGAAATGGCGCGTGAATGTTGCTAGAAACCGCTGGTCTTGCTGTTCTCACGGGAAACTTTCAACTTCATCAAGCATCTCAATCTTAGAAGGACCGATATTTTTATCCGCGGCTATAAGTTTGATTAGATGGGTACTTTTCACTAGTGTAAATATCATAGATACAAAAAAAAGTACCTACGATATCTTGTTTGGTAAAAATCTAGCTTATATTATGGGATTTTGTTTCTTGTTGAAAATGGGTTCTTGAGATCGTTAGATTTTCAGTATGCTGCTGCTAAGACAGATTCTCAGTCAGTTGCGAATGTAGCCAGCCACTGAGCAAACTCTTTCTAGAGCTGATTTGGATTCGGTGATTTAACATGACACGGCCGTGTTTCTTTAAATAAAGTCGAATCGAAAATTTGAACTTTCTAAAACGATGTTTCAAAATAAATTAATTGTAAAAAAATATACCAATTCCGGAACTAGTTCCGGAATTCCGGAGTTCAGCACCCAATATCGGAAATCAGTTCCGGAATTGGAAACCTTCCGATATTGCATGCCCTACTGCCTACCCCTTCGGGGAAATACAAGCGTGATGTTATATATATATTTCGCAATATTCTTCGCCATAAAATTGAAGAAGTGAGTTGATTCTGTGTAGTAACACATCTGTGTTACCTTAATATATTGTATCTCTTACCAAAATATTTATATATTATATCATCTTCAGCATGTCTGTCTGATTTAATTTCATATGTTACTTTTAAAAGAAGAACTAGTCTTTTCGCTTCTTTTTATTTTGGGGGCGGCATAAACTGATAAACAATCATCTCTTAATTATTATACAGTCAGCCGCATATGAACGGTAACTTAAACATTATAACTGGCTTAGTATGTAAATTTAATTAAAGACAGGCTCAGCTTATTCTGGTTACCATCGATACACGCTTGACTGTATATCATACCTACCTACGTACTCGTACCTGGGTTGTGTGATTTTTACTATGTCCATTGTTCCGAAGAGTGGTTCTATAGTAATGAAATTGTACTGTACTCGATGATAGGTGTACCGGCTTTTACTATTTAACCAATTTGTATGAACTAAAAAATATGTTTGCATGGTTTTACGGATTCAACACTGTATTGGTCTTCTACCATAATTTATGTTTTTTCTGCCACTTCGGTTAAGTTACAAAGCCCTTTGTTTTCTCTTTTTATTATAGATTATTATAGGTTTATTCGTCAGAATTTGATTATCACTTTTCATTATCGCTTTAACGGTGAAAGAAAAAATCGTGAGGAAACCTGCAAACCTGTTCTCGATGGTGTGTGTAGTCCACCAACCCGTACTAGGCCAGTGTGGTGGACTAAGGCCCGACCCTTCTGGCATTGAGAAGAGGCCCGTTCCCAGCAATGGGACAGTAATGAGCTGATTGTGTAGGTTTATACATACAACGTGTTATAGAAATAACTGAAAACCTCTTAAGGGGTCATTGTACGGTCACGGTGGTAACACTTTGACATTAGCAGCATCTTATCTCATAAGCAGTAAGGGCGGTTTTCGAATTGAAGTGTTACCACTGTCATGCAGTCGACTGTACTTCCAATATTACTCGGCCGTCAATTGCTTCATTTCAGGCCTCGACAGTGATTAGAAATGTTATGTACTGTCTTTTAATACCGGGACGCGTGTCGCCGAGTTCCGGTTTTTTGTATTTTCTTTTATTATTGTATTTCATAGAGTTCATGTTTTGTACGATATGTGTTTTTCTATCATGTACATTTATCAAAGCCCAAAGAGGTCTCGAAGCAAGCGAATTTAGGGAATCGTATTGTTGATTGATATGAATTTTGTTTATGTTAGCTGCGTACCGATTCATACCACTTATGGTTAGGGCTGCCATTACCTAAATTACTAACGCCGGACAAAGTCTTCCAAAACCACAGACATTTGGGCGAAGCCAGGTATTTCCTCATGTTTTTACCAATGCTGCGAGCGTCCAGGTTTACCCGGTCACTTCTTAAGACCTCGCTCAGAATCCCCTAGACGCCTCCCAAACTACGACAAATCCGGGGAAGCCCAGACGGATGGCAGCCCTACTCATGGTTATACATAGGTAGTAAGTGTAGTAACTAATTTATATTTCGATATAGTGATGGCTCAGCTATTGCAGCGTTTTCTTAATGGACTTCTTATTATTTTTATTTAAACATTCTACATACGTGGGACACTCAGAAAGTTTTGCGAAACTAAAAAAAATTGTTCTATACGTACATATATTTTTATCAAATCTTTTCAAAGTACTTTCCACCAGCCTCTATACAAAGATTCATGCGCCTAAACCAGTTTTCAAAACACTTTTTCCAGTCCGCCGCAGACACCTCGTTTACAGCCTGCTCGAACGCAGCCAGCGCATCTTCCGGCGACGAAAATTGTATCCCTTTGAGCTGATTTTTTATTTTTGGGAATAAAAAGAAGTCACACGGTGCTAGATCAGGGCTGTAAGGAGGGTGACCCAGGAGTTTGACTGGCGTGCTGTCCAGGAAGTCCCTCGTTTTGAGTGCGGTGTGCGCAGGTGCATTGTCGTGGTGGAGCAGTAGCCCGCGGAGCCCTGTGTTTGGTCGCTTGTTGCTTATAACAGAGAAAACTTCTTGCAAACATTTGGTAGTATACCATTCGGCATTAATGTTTCTTTGATCCCGTAAGGGAATTGATACCAAGTGGCCAGTCAAATTAAAAAAGCTAGCGATCAAAATCTTACCCCCGCTTCTAGATCGCTTCACTTTGGTAGGCGTTGGCTCATTTTGAAACACCCAAACAGTCGACTGGCGCTTGGTTTCTGGGTCGTATTGATAAATCCAGGACTCATCACCTGTAACGATGTCGTAAACACGCCGAGACGAGCCTGCTTCAAATTTGTTAAGCATATCACGGCACCATTCCACCCGGGCCTGCTTCTGAGCATCGGTGAGGTTGTGCGGCACCCAGCGTGATACTATCCTCCTCACGCGAAGATGGCTGTGTAGAATCTCGTGAACGCTTCCCGATCCAATCTTCAATATGTGTTGAATCTCCTGATATGTAATTCGCCTATTGTCTTGGATAAAATTTTTCACTGCTAGCACGTTTTCTTCGGTAACAGCCGTCAAAGGGCGACCGCTTCTTTCGTCATCCCCCAAAGTTGGTCGACCGCGCTTGAATTCGTTATACCAACGATACACGGTTGCCTTGGAAGGGCCTTCATCCATGAATGCCATTTGAAGTCTATCGTACGATTCATCCGGTTTCAGGCGACACTTGAAATCGTATAAAAACATAGCTCTAAAATGTTCCCGGCGCAGATCCATATTTCAGTGAGACACAATACTTTGAATTAACTCGCAAAAAATGTGGAGGGAAATTTTGAAATTGGAACTTACTTATTTTTACTTATAAATAATCATATTTTCGAAAAACATTATAACTGGCCAGTCTCCCATATATAAAAACTTTTTTTCGCAATACTTTCTGAGGGGCCTGGTACATGTTTTCAGGATTTATGTCCAGTTCCACTTTCGGTTTATTTGCACTAATAAACTGCTGTTACAATGCCGCACCGCGCCATCATAATTGCTTTTATGATAAGTGTAAAATATTATATGAAGTATCCTCATTGCTAGTATCGTATGTAAAACGTGAATAACTGTATTTTAACGCACGAACAGCAACAAAGTAAGAATTTACGATGATCATGAAAGTCGTACCTAGCTAGTAGGCATAGTTAGTAAAACGGCAGTCAGCCTACTCTAGACTCTTCAGAGTTAGGGTGATCACCGAGCTGCCTTTAAAATGATCAAACTCTGTTTGCCTGCCTTTAAAAACTGTCAATGTCGAACTCCCATTGGTACAATCCGTATAGAGTAGATAGATACACCTAGTAAGTACTAGTAAGTAGGCTAGGCTTATTGCCTTTGCGCTCGGAAAAAGAGGCTACCGCCCCGGCGCACATCCCAGATAGGGCACTTGCCTTATCCCCCTCACCCCCCTCGTCACCATTTACTGGCAGGAGACCGGGGATCGTGGGCGCTAAGAGTCGAGGCATCCATTAAGCGGCCCTAGGGAGGACAGTAGCAAGTGGTGGTTGCGTGCTGATGTGGGATGGGGAACACTATTCTCCCGGGACATGCCAATGGACATAGCACCAGAGAGGCACTGGTGCAGTCCACAGGAGTTGCCGAAGTTCCTCTATTTTGTGCTGAGGTCAGCCACCGTGTGGTTGCAGTCCGTAGGAGTCCAACATACCCCTTTGCCTTCCCCAAACGAAGGGTATCTATGAGGATTTCCACTGGTAAACAGAAAAAGACTTACTGCCTAAATGAAGGGTTCAGGGGAAGAAAAATTATAGACCAACATATAAGTTATGACATAATAAAAGAAAACATATTTTCCATTCTTTCTTCTGCCATCATAACTTCATTTGTGTCTAATTTAATTTGTATACATCGATCTATTATAACGCTTTTTGGTTTTCAGTTTCATAGTTTTTGTAATTTTCTACTAGATGGCATTATTAAATAATAATAAAAAAACTAGAACCTTTCCCCTCTACCCTTCAAATTGTGTCATCGTTGCCAAAGCTTTCAGAACAAAATGCTCTCCTTAATCATAATTCATGTTTGTTTGTTCGTCATGTGTGAGAGTGCAGGTGTTTTCCGTGAATTAATTTAATATGTCAGGTAGCAATCCGGGCTCAGCCCCGTGTAATCACGAACGGTACGTATCTACTTGTGCCATTGTTTTGACGCTAATGATTTAGCGTGAGTGTGAAGTTTCTTATTCCATTTGTTTTGTTCCTCTTGCTATGTCTACATAGTTGTCGTGATAGTTATAATCTCCGTTGATTGTTTAATTAGTACATAGTTTATTGAAATAATGTGACTCAAGTTTGTGCAATTGATACATCCATTTGACATGGCATTTTGGCAACTCAATAGCTAATTACACTTTTCGAAACCAGGGGAAACCAAGATATAAATAAAAAATATTTTACTGCTAAAAGTCTTTTTCTTTTTTTGAGCCTTTTTCCTATAATGTTGAGGTCGACCAGATGCGGCTGAACATTAGTATTTTATACAGAGCGGCTGCCATCAAACCCGCTCAACCCAGTTAGGTACTGGGCATTTCCAATCCTAAGGTTAGACCAATTATCAGACTTTCAGGCTTCTGACTACACGTAACGACTGCCATAGATAGGCGTAGGTACGACAACTGGGACTGACAGCTTAACGAGCTGAAGTTAAAGAAAAATCTTTCTTTCAATCTCAAAAACATAACATACATTGTTAGCCTAATTTTATTACATTGACATTACATTCGATTTTCATATCTTTTTATACTTATTGTGTCCTTCTGCAAGAGGTAATTTATTTTATATAATGTAGAACAAGAAGAATTGCATATTTTTGCATGTGTCAATGTAACCTAGAATCAAAAGTATTTGTACGCCCCCAGTGGCAAAACATTGTAGCTGCTATACCTACTATTTAAACACCTTACATGCAAGCGCTTTCACATTGTATTGTATACTCATGTTTTAAGCAAATACATTTTTCATTCATTTTGTCATTCATTATAAGAATAAGAAATAATAAGATATCCTATGACTTAATAAAATAAAGTTAGATTACATTTTCAAATAGTGTTAATAGTGTTAGTGGAGCTTTTTGTAAAGGACTTCGTTTGCAGTAGTACTTACCTACTACCAGCATGGCTATTTCTGCCACCAAGCAGCATTGCTGTGTTTTGGGTTTAAGGCTATAAGTGCCGGTAAAATCACAGACTTTGAGACAGACACATACATACAGAATTTCCAACTTCATTGCATGTGCCTACTCCTAAGGTTAGCAAAACATCAGGAATTAATAAGAACTAGGGTATGGTAGTAAGAATATTGTCATAAGTAACACGTCTGGTGATTGCAGTTCAACATTGTTTAGCTCCGTCTAGCTAAAGAGATTTATCACAGCATTTAACTAGCAAAATAAACCACACAGCCGCCACCAACTTCATGAGCCCAGGTTAACTGTTAATATGTTGTTCGGCCCGCAAGTGGGCCGTACGATACAACAACCATTTTAAGCGGAACTAGCTTAGTGTGTAAATTTTATACAAGATAGGCTCAGCTTATATTGGTTTATTATCATCGATATTGGCTTGACTGTACCTACACGAGTATTATTTGAATCAGTTGCATGTTCCGAACCAGCCCAAACCATACAGTGGTTTAAACAAGCGACGTGAATTAGAAAATCTATTGTCTCCGGGGAGTCTCTCGGGCGCTTAGTGTACTAATACACAGTGTCCAGTTCTTTCCAGTCATATGGGGCGCTTAGTGTACTAATACACAGTGTCCAGTTCTTTCCAGTCATCTGTGCCGCATATAGCCGTCAATGACCTTGAGCATATCTGTCTCTCTCTCTCTCTCTCTTTCCCGTCTACCGTCCGAATGTCTGTCCTGGGGGTCTACTCGCGTTTGACGATATTCGATTAATCTTACCATACATCACACAATTTGCGGTCAACCATCGTTGCCTTATGGCATGCGATTTTCGTGTTTTGACGTTTGTTTCTTTGATCTCCGGTCAATTTCATACGACTATGAACCGTAGTCTATCTTTATTATGCCTTTTTTATGTACCTATCTTTATAGTAGTAGTTGTAGTTTATTTCCACAAAACGGCACGGAGTGTAAACTTCGAAGACAAAAACATCGAAGGCGTCGGTGCGCCATACTTCTACTTCTTCTTTATTGTATAGGTATCATCATTACAGCCGAAAGACGTCCACTACTGGACATAGGCCTCCCCCAATTAAGGGGGGGATATGCCATAATCGCCACGCTTGGCAGGCGGGTTGGCGATCGCAGTTGGTTGGTTAAATACTCAGAGAACGCTATACCAGAGGATGGTATAGGTATCAGTCGGAACGAAAGTTCGAACTTCGTTTGTCCTTCGTGAAACGCGAGTAGGACCCTGATAGTATTTGTACCCGTTGGCCGCGTAGAAGATCGCGATAATATACTGTATTACAGGATACATTTTCAAGGAGTGCGGGTAATTTGCATAGTGGTACACTTAGGATCGTAGGTGGTACAGCAATTATGTTCCTTATCGCAACCACATTATTAAAATTCACTTTAAACTAAATAAAAAATTGTATGGGAGACTCACATTGTAGAGCACGCCATACAAAGGCAAATTTTAATTTTGTTTGTAAGTGAATTTTAATAATTGGGTTGCGATAAGGAGCTGATACCGAACCACTTTGCAAATTATCCGCACTCCTTAAAAACATATCATTTACTTTTAACCCACTTGTTACTACCGACCTTTATAACGCCACGAATCGAGCGTTAGATCTACCTGATATTTATGAGTGTTTATTGTTACATAAACAAAGATTGTTTTACTTTAATTTAACGAGGATTGATCACTTAATAATAAACTAGAGTGTTTGTCACAATTTTTTTAGTGATTTGAAGTTTATAAGTGTTTTAACATCAACATTATAATTTCTTTGAAACATGTTTTCGAAAAGGTAGGTCTTCTTTGTATTTCTGTTAGGTTTTTTTTATTTTGATTTATAATGTCGTAAAGTATTCTTATCACAGCTTACATATAAGATATAACTGATTCAAATATCATGGTATTTCATAACGATTTACGCCTGTTATTATTTGTGGCGTTATAACACCCGGTAGTAAAATTGGCGTACAGTGACCAATAAAATTATAGTTTCACGCTAGTTGCAAATAAGTAAATGGCTTAGTGACATCATCGATATTTTACATTATCCAGATTCGGACGTCGACTTTCCGAGGGAAATCACAATATTTTCACCAGAAAATGCAAATACTAAAGTGACTGACGAGGATTCTGGCAAAGAAAATGTTGTATCACTGCAAAATCTCCCAGATTTGATATGTTAATTTTTATCATATCAACCCATTTTATCGATTTTCAGGTTCCCAACTAATAATTCCAGCAGAGATTGTCTTTGACGATTCTTCAGACAGTGAAGAATCTGAAGATGATTTGTCTTTGTCTCCATTGCACAAAAAGGCACATTGAATCATTGCCGATGGCATGAGGAACAACAGACACCATCTACATCTATACAGATAGCAGTTCCATTCGTGGTAAAAGTGTTATTTGTCATTGTTTTGCCATTGCCTCGATATGCCCTTATATAATGCCTGGCAACCTACCCTATCGTCGAATTGTTGCAAGAGGATTGTTGGAGACATTTAGGATACAGGAAAAACGTGGATCCAGCTGCATACCTAGAAGCCATCACGAGGTTTCTCGATATGATGGTACTGATCACTTAATTTAGTACCTATGAGGATTCACAAAGCCGTTGCACGATTCAGAAATATAAAAAAAATCTGTCGTAAATCCACACTTTTATAAAAGTAACTCTGCCTGTGTCTGTTTGTTACCTCATCAGGACTAAACCACTGAACCGACCGTAATGACATTTGACAAAGAGGTAGCCTGGGACCAAGAGAAGGAAATAGGCTACTTTCTTATCCTGTAAACCAAAGGGTTCCTGCGGAGTAAGCGATAAATGACATCCAGGCGGGCGTAGCCGTGGTGACCTTTAGAGTTTTGTATACATTTGCATCCAAAATTATGTTTTTATGCATATCATGCATGTGATTAGCGAATTATTACTTTGAATATCAAATTAAAACTACTATAAGTACATGTATTTCTGTTTTATTCAATACTTAATCGCATGCAAGCAAACTTTTTAATAGCAGCCTATCTTACTACCGGGCGTTATAACGCCACCCATTTTCCAGATTTTCCAGGGAACCAGGATTTTTTTAAATAATTTTTTTAGAACACTACCTTATCATAAAGAAATATACTAAAAATTCAGAACGTTCTGCGTCAGAAAAAAGTTTCAGTAATATCTGGGTTAATAATCTTTGACAAAAAAAAAATCACATAGATATTAAAGGTAGTTCATTAAATTGTCTTTAAAATGGTGAAGGATTCATACGCTCGATAGTTTTTGTGAGATTCTCGTTTTTTTATCCACGTACGTATTATAAAGAGGAAAGATTTGTTTATTTGTTTGTAGTCGATAAACTCTGAAACTACAGAATCGATTTTAATAATTCTTACACCATTAGAAAGAAGCAATTTTATCCAGAAGTAACATAGGCTATATTTTATTTCAATACGCGGGCCAAGCCGCGGGCAGTCACGTACTTATATAATATATGTATATACTGAGTGTCCTATCATTATGCTTCATGAAAGGAATGTACTTAAAATATTGGAAATATAAAATAAATAAAATATAAATATTTTTTTGGACATTTTACAAATCACCATCTAGTCCCATACTAAGCAGAGCTTGTGCTATGGGTACTACTAGACAATGGATATAATAATTTTATACTTTTTTTTTTGTAAATGTATACTTATAATACATAAGAAACAACCAGACCAACAGAAACACTCATATGTTCATCACACAAATATTTGTGTCCTGTAGGAATCGAAGCCACGACCTCCTGATCAGCAGTCCGACACTCGAACCACTAGACCACAGAGGTATATGAAATTTGACTTCATTTTATTTAAAAAAAAAAGAAATTTAAAATCATCAAAAGTCGTATATCGTCGCCTTAAGCTGACAAAATTAAGCTCGGTCAGATACCACATGTAATACAGTATTACGTAAACATAAAGTGCTGTGACAAATTAATTAACACAGTAATTATTAAACAGAGCTCTTTTACTGCTCTGCCTTTTAATATTCATAGCCAACAGCTTAAAGAATTAAGTAAAGGTAGGAAAACCTGTACAAACAGTTTCACAATAATTTAATTATTGTGGTGGGGGTACTTGTCATGTGACGTCCGCCTCGGTGTGTCTGCCCGGAACCGGCAGTAGTTAAGTTCTGTATAGTGGGCGGATACCTTTTGTCGACCGTCTTCAGTTTCACATTGCTCAATACAGCGCCTTTTATATTTTGCGTAGTTTGAATGGAATGTTCTACGTGTTTTATTTTATTATTTTATGTGTTAGCATTAGGTACAGTTAAAAGGAGGTGAATAGGAATGCAGGGGTGTATAGGCACAAAAGTGGGAAAGGATTTAACGTGTAAATAAGATAGTTTGTTGCTAACAAAGACTTCAAAAATGTTTTGCCATAACTTGGTAAACATTCTAAAGTAGGTATTTGTGGGCAACAAACTATCTTATTTCTATGTTAAAATCCTTGCCCACTTTAGTCCCTATTCACCCCTGCATTCCTATTCACCCCGTTTTACCCGGTACTTATTATTTTGCAAACTGTAAGAATAACATAAATATGTAAAAAATATGCGATTATATTTCCTAATATGTATCTTGTAAACTGAGTGTCACTGTAGCTTTTTAACCGACATGTAACCTACACACAATAAAAAAAAATGTCCTATCTGAGTGCGTTATACAAAATATAGTATATCTCTTTTAGTGGTATATGTTAATGTGAAATAGAAGATTAGAATTTAGAGTTCAAAATTCCTTCCCACTCCGCATGTAGGTAATTGAAGCTTGGTTGCCGACTCGATACTAATGGTGTAGATGTACATTCGTAAGGTTAGATAAGTCGTCTCGAGTGCCGAAATCACCTAAAAGCAAAGTACGGTCGCGGGGGCCGGCTCCGAATGAAGTTTCATTCAAAAACATGCCTCGGATTGAGGTTAAGTGGCGGTGCGCATGCGTGCGGGCCGCGCATGCGTTCTGCGACAATGTCTCGCAATGATTTCACCTACCTTCCGTAGCATTTTGAATTTTACATATTATGTTCACTCTAGTCACAGATATCGCCAATTTATTTTTAATATAGTTCCTGCTTTCATGTCACCCTATGGGACACTATAAGCTTGCTATGTGCTTTTAAGAAATGGCTTCACGAGAGCTCGACCGTGGAAATCGTTTGTTGTCGCCTAACAAGGCGTTTATATGTTTTAAATATAGAGAAGTGTTTTAGATAAAGTTGTCGACTTGAGCAAATATCATCAAAATATGTAGTAATATTATCATTTTAAATTCCTTCTTAAAACCTACAATAGAAAGCTGTCTATGTATGTCGTAGGATAAACGAAAAAATCGGATCTTTGCGTAAATCCTAGGACGATTGCAAAGGACTGGATAATTGAAATCTATGAAAGTTTTTCGGTATCATCCGAGCTATTTTTAGGATTATTGAAAAAAAAAACGGATTATCTTATCTTAGGCTCGAATACCCACTCACGTAATGAGCAATGATTGGCTGATATGACCATTATGCACTGATGGATGTGCTGATTGGCTTACAGCTATATTCCTTCGTCTTTCGAGCCATGTTCTAACCAAACAGAATGAAGATGTTATAAATCGACTCTTAGATTAGCCAATCAGCGCTCAGGTTTCCAATCGTCCTAAACAAACTGGGATTTTTCCAATGATCCTGATGATAGCTCGTATCATAGTGAAAATATTTCTGAGATTCCAATTATCCAGTCTTTTGCAATCATCGTAGGATTTTCGCAAATATCCGATATTTCCGATTATCCTACGACATGTATAGAAAATATTCTAATACAAAGAACAGTTATAGAAAGTCCTTCATAAATAGATTACCAATCAAATACACAAGTTTAATAGATTTATATGAAAAAAGTAGGTCCCAAAACAATAGTCGTTGACACCTAACCAAAGATTCGAGTGGAACTGTATCCGACACAAAGGGAACAAAAGGCAGGGGAATTACGGTTTCAAGCCTTCAGGAGAAGTTCACGCGGCGCCTTCATTAAAATCTGCGCTTATGAAATTAGATATACTTACAGCTCTCAGTTTCCTCACACAAATTAGTTAAGGAGATACCTTCTGAGTTTCCTCATGGAAATTCTTTCGTTACTAATGTAACGAAGAAATACAGATATTTTCTACACATATTTTTTTGAGTTTTAAAATATATTTTACACGTTTAACCATTTCATAATGAATTTGTTTTGATACATTACATACGGGTGAATTTTGAAAATAGTGCTGGAAGGCCAAATCCGAAAATACAAGGTATAGAAAAAGTAATCCAAGGAGTGCCTTTGATTTTGGAGAATACTAAAACTGCAGTTAGATTTTTGAAAAAACAGTTGATTCGGCCAGGAATCAAACCCAATCTTTTTGAAAAAAAATATTATCGTATATTATTGCACCAAATGATAGGTAAGATTATTAAGTATGTAAGAAAGGCTAAGAAATATTAAGTATGTAAGAAAGTAAATTTATTCACCAGAAACTTAGCCTATACATCAAAATCTTAATATCGTTATATAGGTAATTATGGCTATTCACAATCAATCCCTGCCCTACAAACTAGGAAAACCTGTGTCTTGTAGGACAGTGTTCTTTTATGGATTGACCACTTTACAAAATAAAATATAATATAAGTAATAATTTTGATGATAAAATTTTACAATTTGTTTTTAGTTGTAGGTAAATAGGCCCCCCACAAGGTGGACCGACGACCTGGTGAAGGTCGCGGGAATCCGCTGGATGCGGAAGGCACAGGACCGGTCGTTGTGGCGATGCTTGGGGGAGGCCTATGTCCAGCAGTTGACGTCTTTCGGCTGAAATATAAATATATAAATAATGATGATGAGATGATGATATTAAATACAATATGGAATGCAATAAAGAATTGAGTATTGAGTATTGAGTATTGATGATGATGTAGGTAAATATGGATAAATAAATGTGTTTTTGTAGGTGTTGGTGTTGGGGATGTGTATGAGAGTGTGTGGGCGTAATGTGAGTGAGTATGAGTACGTGTGTTGGGGTGTGTCGTTACATCAGTGGTACTTACTACTTACGTATATATTATGTTTGTTTTGAATACATGTTTAACCATTTTGTTACGAATTTGGTTTGATAAATTTTATTACATACTATCTCAAAAATATATCTACTTATAATTACCTACATTACTTGAGGTTTTTCATAATATTTTATATGATACAGTATAACGATAATTTAGGTAAAACTAAAACTTTTCAAAAACGAAACAAATATTTCTAAACTTACCCAACAAATACTTAGTTTATTGGATTCACAAACACCCAGGTTTTGAGATTTCAGCTGCGCTAACTTGAAAACAAGTTAGTAACCCATTTCGAAAAAAAAACATTCCTTAGCGTAGGTAAAGGTGCATATTTCTTCATTGTGATATCATTATAAACTTACATAATTAAAGAGTAATATATAAAAAACATTTTTCAAGTATTAAGTAAAAACTCAGCTGAATTCAAGTAATCGTTTCAGATATCCTGAAAAAAAGTATCTGGGTATAGGATAGTAAGGACAGTAAAGTAAGTCATTTCTAAACACAACGGATCACATCAGATTATATAAATTACATGTAGTTTCAAAGAAAACAGCAATATATAAAAAATAAAAAGAATACACTCCCCTGTAAAATTGATAAAAAACGTTTAATTTACTTATTTTAAAGCCGTTTTTGGTGAACCCCTTAGTCATTTTACGACACCCACGAGAAGAGATGGGGTGGTGCTATTCTTTGTGTCCGGTACCACACGAAACATATTACTACATAATCCTACTTCCTACTAATATTATAAACGTGAAAGTTTGTGAGAATGTATGGATGTATGGATGTTTGTTACTCTTTCACGCAAAAGCTACTATATGGATTTTAATGAAATTTGGCATACATATAGAACATAACCCGGATTAATATATAGGCTACTTTTATCCCGGGTATATGAACAATTCCCGAGGGATGCACGATAAACGACATCTACGGGGGTGAAGTGGCGGGCACAAGCTAGTCATATTATAAATTAAAGTTCCCCGCCACGCGCCACACTGAGTTCGTGTTTGTTCGGGCTAATCTCAAAAACTACTACACGGATTTTCATCGGGTTTTCACCAATAGAAAGAGAGGTTATCTAAGAAAGTTAAAAGCATTACTACTCATGCGAAGCTGAGGCGGGTCGCTAGTGAATTATAAATGCGAAAGTGTGTTTGTTGGTTCGTTTATGTTTCACGTAGTAAAGAAGCAACAACGTATGTAAAGAAGCAACAACGTATGTAAAGAAGCAACAACGTATGTAAAGAAGCAACAACGTATGTATTGATGTGATTTATGGACCGGAGACCGACACATTTATGTTATAGGCTACTTTTTCAAAAAAATCCTCTGTTCTTGTGGGATAAAGAACCACGGGAAAGATGAGCGGAATTTTTTTTTGTGGAATAAAAATAAAGGAAAAGTGTATTTGCACAACTTTTAGCAATTAATGTTTTCTCTTTATCTTCTTCTATCATGTCAAAACGAGCTATCCGAGGTATACCCACTCGAATAGCATAGTTTAGCTTCTTGCGAAGATAAGGGGTCAAAGGTTGGCTGTCTACCCAGAATACACTGGGCCTTCGACCATACACCCCATAGACGCCTCATAACAGGTGACCGATATCTGTCAACACATCTATGAAATTTCCCTAATGTAGGTCGCCAGTATTCGCCACTTGAAAACTTTAAATCAGTTTCGACCACTTATGTCATCATCATCATCAACTCAGCCTATCGCAGTCGACGACGTCTGTGGTCTAGTGGTTCGAGAGTCGGACTGCTGATCACGAGGTCGTGGATTCGATTCCCACAGGACACAAATATTTGTGTGATGAACATAAGTGTATGTGTTGGTCTGGGTGTTTCTTATGTATTATAAGTATGTATTTACGAAAAAAAAAAGTATGTAAGTATTATATCCATTGTCTAGTACCCATAGCACAAGCTCTGCTTAGTTTGGGACAAGATGGTGCTGTGTAAAAATGTCCCAAAGATATTTATTTATTTTATTTATTTATTTACTGCTGGACATAGGCCTCTCTCAAGTTGCGCCACGACGCAACAACACTCGGTCCTCTGCCTTCTGCATCCAGACTATCACTTATGTATGCCGTCAAAACTGCCGCGTTAGTGATTAGCCAATATAGCCACCTTGGCACGGCCAATCGGATTGCAGTACGCTGTCTCAACTTGTTGACAGAATTTATTGTACTCATTTTATTCAACATTAGACGTCTATTTGGCTGTCTGGTCGATACGCTGGACTGATTTAAGGGGAATGTAGCAGCCAAGTGTACCATCAGTAAAAAAAATATTACTCGCTGAATACATCATTTATCGAAAATTCGTTTGTAACAATTGAAGTACAGGTACTGTAGTTTAATCAGAAACTATTAACTCTGTAAAATATAGTTCGCTGAAGTTGTAGATAAAAAAAATGCTAAACGTGGCCGTTTTTCGCACTTTTTCTATCTACAACTATATAATTTACAGAGTTGATAGTTTCTGATTAAACTACAGTATATGTACTTCAATCGTGAAAAATGAATTTTCGATAAAAGATGTACTTATTCAGCGAGTAATATTTTTTTTACTGTTGGGTGTGCCACTTGGCTGCTGCATTCCCCTTAAGTATTGGCTCTTGTAGCGACTTATTTAATGCACCGCCAAATGTCTACGAATTATAAGCAAAAATCAAAAGCTTTTTTGGAGTCGAAATATCTCACGGTCAATTAAAATGATCGCGCTTGTCCAGTACATCGGACCCGGAGCTACAGACAGCATTCGTCAGATTGTAGGTGTAACTCAACGACCATACAGTCCATAGACGCCTCATAACAGGCGACTGATGTCTGCAACACATCTATGAAGTTTCACTAATGTAGGTCGCCACTATTCGCCACTTGAAATCTTGAAATCAGTTTAGACCACTTACATGAGCCGTCAAAACTGCCGCGTTAGTGATTAGCCAATAACCGCCTTGGTTGGGCCAATCGGATTGCAGTACCCCGCCTCAGCTAGTGGCAGAATTTATTGTACGCATTATATTCAACATTAGGCTTCTATTGTGCTGTAAGGTCGTTGGTGTAACTAAGCCCGATCACTATACAGTGTAGACTGTAGAAAGGATTGTAGTGGGATACAATTTTTCCTGTTAGTAGAACGGTGATGAAGTCGGATCGGCGCGGGCCGTCTCCAGAACGCGGCTCGCGGCGGCGCCCTGACCTACTTGCATTACGACCCACATTTACTCACACATTCGGGAATTTTAATATGACTTGTCACCATTCAGTGGGACTCGTATTATAACTAATATAAAATAACAGGCTAGTGCTGAATATGCGGACCTAATGGGTTGTACTGACCGTAATAGATCGGACCTATAGTTGTTTTATAATTCGAAAATCACAATGTTATCGCGCATTCATCGAGAACTGATTATCTTCCTAGGATAAATAGTAGCCTATTTGTTGATCAGGGTTTATCGGGAAATTTCACCCAAATCCGTTTAGCCGTTCAGCGTGATTTAAGGAGAAACAAACAAACATCGATACTTTTGCATTTATAATATTAGTAGGACTAGCTGACGCCCTCGGTTTTGCTTTCATGGTATGTCGATAAAAATTATCCTATGTGTTATTCCAAGACATGGTCCTGGACCTGTGTCCCAAATTTCATTCAAATCCAGTCAGGATTTTCAGCGTGATTGAAGGACAAACAAAGATACAAACATTCATACTTTTGCATTAACAATATTAGTAGGATTCACTTTGCGAGTTTTATTTATGATATAATGTGATGGCATTAAATTAAGATAAACGATGGAAATCGTTACTATTTTATCATTATTTAGGATACATTATTAAATTTTAATATACGAATAGCTTATCTAGATAAGGTGAGATGTTTATTTACCAAGGATTGAATGATTGAAATTGAATTGAGGAATTGAAAGCATTAATCTGTTGTTGACATTACGTTAGTACGGAACGATACTGCAAATTTTCTAGGCTCTATTCAATTATTATTTAAGACATCAACGTAAACGGTAAAGTTACTCTTCTTGATTATGAAGTGAAGAGTCACTCTGGGCTTGTTTGCATACACGAGTATACGGCTACTCTCCGCAAATTAGTCCTCTTGTTATACAGAGCGGCTAAAATATTAACTCTATACGTTTACTTGCCAACTTACTTACGGGCAAGTATGTGAGTTACATTACTTGAACAAATACCTGTGTCAATATGAAATATAATGGAAGTATGGAAAAGCATTAGTCGATATTCTTCGCTACGTTTAAACATTGAAGGATTGTTACCCTATTCGATTTTCCTATTGCAATCTCGGACAAATAAAAAAGGCGGACAGAATCTCGCTAAACAATAAGTGAAGCATCCATAGTATCCGGTTCGCTTAAAAGTACGGGCACGCACCCATTCACATCCATAGTATGCCAAAAAGCCGCGATTATCCCAAAAATCTAGTGTGACGGTAGTCATTGTTGTAGTGAAATGACAGTATAAATAAATATGGTGTGTTAAAATGCTTTCGAAATTATAGTGGGTTTATGAAAAAATTAACTGCTTCAGTATTTGTTTAGCGAGATTCCATCCGCCTTTTTTATTCGTCCGAGATTGCAATTTTAACTTTGTCCGAATTCTCAATATCTATTGGGATTAGTATGTGTCAGAAAACCTTGGAGTCTATTCTTAGTATGAATAGACTAATATGAAATACAGTCCGTATGAAATTCATACGGACTGTATTTAAGCTGCCATCTAGCTACAAAATAGTTTGGATGAGGTTTTAACCCTAAATGGCGGAAAAAGAAGTAATTTTGTTGCAAAGAATGAATCAGGGATTATATCAGGCAGAATTTAAGCAGCATTAGTTAAAGTTCTGACAACGTCATACTGCAGAAGTTCTGTCTCCTTAAAATAATAAAATTATTTCTTTTACGCCTAAAGGCTCCTCCGCCAAATAGTAATGCTTGCATTGCTGTGTTTCGGTCTGAAGGGTACGGGTGCCGGTGAAATTACAATCACATGAGACTTTCCATCTTCATGTCTCAGTTTGGCGAACCGACTTGCGGTACCATTTAGGCAACAGCCTAGTAGTATTGAAGTTGTTATGGGCAAAGGTAACCGCTTAACATCAGGTGGGCCTTTAGCTCGTTTCGCCACCATAAACTATAAAAAAAAAAACAGGAAACTGGAGTAAAGTATATAATCCTTCAGACTGTGTGTAGTGTTGTGATGCAAGCCGCCCAGAGTTGACAGGCCCGAAGTGCGACAACGCGTTTACATAGTCATGTTTTATTAATGCGGTGCATAAATTACTTTGTGCAACGCTCGTTTAGTGAGGAAATTACCGAGCCTTACTCTTAGTGGAATACTTTGGAAGGCTTCCATATTGACACGAGACCGCGCCGCTTTGATTGTTAATTTAAACTGGCTTGCTACGGCTTCAGCACATGATGGGTTGATGTTTTGAAGATTGTTTTATAGTTGTTGTTGTTAAGTTTGAAATAATTTTAAAGCCTCTGATACACATGCCTGTAACTATCACGACTGCATACCAGCTCCTTGCACGTGCCAGCTACTTTCATATGTATACGTTAACTGGCATGCCCGTACTTGGCCAACTATATAAATACATCACGATGATACGAAATACAAAACGTGCCTGCCAAACGTGACTCAATGGGGTTGACTCCAAGTTTAGGGAGTTGGTTCTTGTACTTTTAGGAATTTCTTAGTAAATGATTTCTAAAAGATGGCGGACTTTCATTCTGTCACGTGGGACCTAAATCCATCGATAGCTCATCATAGGCTCACAGCTACACCTCTGTCTACCACTTCATCTTCATTTCTCTTTCCTGCTCAATTATCAGACCCTGAAAACCATCTATCTATAACCTATTCATTGAAACCATTCCAATGAGCCCAAACACGATACTTCTACTGTAAGTTGGTGAGAGGTGATGCTGCAGCATCAGGTCAAGGTTACGATGTTCTTGCAATATCATTGAAGTAAAATACCATACCATGATTTAATATTTAATTTGTTTATTTTTATTGAAAAGTTTTTCAAATGAGTTGTCCTTACGTATGAATATCGATTCTGACAACGTAGCTCACAGAAACAACAGGGTTTTTGTTACATACTGTATATTATGATATTATATTTAGGTTGTTATAAAGATCTCATCCTGGTTCGTTACATTCCATATTTGGCAGATTTCTGTTAGTCTGGTTGCTGGATGGTCAGATTCCTTATTACTCGGATGACATCGAGCAATTGACTTATATAGCTATACTACTATTAATAATAACAAAAAATTGCAACACTATACGTAGGCAAATACCGTCATCGTCCATTAATATAATGAAGTGCACTTAAAACATATCAAGTGAAAAGACCGCTAAGTGTTTCCATAGTTTAATTAATGATAGCGCTACCTATTTGCTTTGAAGCATACCTACGTAGAAAAATATCACTAAAAAGCATCGTAATTTTTTTTTAAAGATCATCATCATCATTCATCATTTCAGCCGAAAGACGTCCACTGCTGGACATAGGCCTCCCCCAAGCATCGCAACAACGACCGGTCCTATGCCTTCCGCATCCAGCGGATTCCCGCGACCTTCACCAGGTCGTCGGTCCACCTTGTGGGGGGCCTACCCACATTTTTAAAGATAATCCTAAATTAATATAATTTTTTTACAATCTATCATCATCATCATTTCAGCCGAAAGACGTCCAATGCTGGTCATAGGCCTCCCCAAGCATCGCCACTACGGTCGGTCCTTTTTTTGCCGTGGGGAGATCCTCAGGGACGCACTCCGCCCGGGGTAGGCGGAGCCAGTGTCGGACTCTTACCGACTTAAACCACCAAGGTGTTCATCTACCTACCTTTGGTCGGGGGCGTGGGAACCCTCTGTATTTTCACAACCACCCCGACAGGTCCCGGCCCGGCGAACACACAAGCAGGCGAGCCCCTTCTCCCCGTGTGGCCTTTTTTTTTGTTTTTTTTGTTTTCGAGTGGAAATCCTCATGGATACCCTCCGTCTGGGGAGGGCGGAGGGTTATGTCGGACTCTTACCGACTAAAACCACACGGTGGCCATCCTCTGCACAAAATAGAGGAGCTCCGGGAACTCCAGTGGACCGCGCCGCCAGCCTCCAGTGCTACGCCTTTGGCACGTCCCGGGGAAACAACAAGGTTTCCCCAACAGCAGCTCGTGACCACCATCTGCTGCTGTCCTCCCCAGGGTTGCTTAATAGATGCCTCGAGTCCCCCTACTCTTGGCACCCACGATCCCGAAGGTCCCACACCATCATTTGGTGGTGGGGGATGCGGCGAATCGCCCTATCTGGGCCTTGCATCGGGGCGGTTGCCTCTCCGGCGCCTTCGTCTCCGAGTGGGATCGGCCCTCTCCCGATCCCGCTCTGCGGCCTCCTTCTGGACCATGACAGCTTCGCAGAAGGAAGCCACGGACCTCCAAGCCGTCGGCTCTGCCAGCATAGCCGACACTACTGCTGGCAGAGAAAGATCTTGCACGATCTCGCTGACCAGGACACGCCGCTCTGGGCTCCACGCAGGGCACTCCTCAAGCGTGTGCTGTGCCGTGTCCTGGTCACTCCCACAATGGTGACAATTTGCCGTGACTTCGCGTCCGATCTTATTCAGATATTCACCAAAGCAACCATGCCCGGTGAATATCTGAGTAAGCCGGTAGGTGACACCTCCCCGTGTGGCCTAACGTCAGCCACACCCTCCTCGGTGGCGCACACGGAACACTGCAAACTCCACCTCATGGGCCTTTACGAGCTACGCCAGCTGTGCTAGCTACGCCAGCTGTGCCAGCTACGCTAGCTACGTCAGCTGCTGGTTGGGCAGCTGCTCGTAGGCCCCATTCTCGCGTAATTGTTTATAGAGTTTGTCTTCCTCGCGGTCCGGGCAGTTTAGTCAAGACCGAGGGTCCCAAGAGACACGAGAACACAACACTACTCAGCAGCACTCCTGGGGTTACGAAATTGACGGGGCAGGGAAGGACAGACCCCCGCTGCCTGCCCAGTGGCAGGGCGAGTGCACACCAGGCCCGCCTCTGCTCTTCCACTGTGCCCTCTGCTGGCATCAAAGGGACACGTGGAGCAACTCCCCATTGGCCCACATCGGGCCCCTCCCGTACCAGAATATTAGCCACAGGCAATAAGGTACCCCGGCCCAACAACTGCTGTTCCCTACAGACGTATCGAGTAGGACCAGCAGTCGTCAGGCATACGAGGAGGTTTTTTGGCCCAGCACCCCACAACGACCGCCGACCGGTCCTGCGCTTTCCGTATCCAGCAGATTCTAGATTAGATTCTATACCTATTCTGAATTAATGTTATCAATACTATCATCAATTTATTGATGATGTATTTTATTTTATTTTCTTTCTAATTTTTCTAGTATTGCTTGGTAGCAAAAGCTTGGTAGTAAAAAGAGAAATACTTCGCCTTAGCACATCGAATTTCCATGCTGAGTATACTGAACTAGGTCTGCGACAGTGGTGCGAAAATTGCGACACTGCGACATTTTTTGTCAATAATTCCACTGTACCCTAAAAACTTTTATGTTTAAAACAAAGACTAACAGAGCTGTATGTAACATGAGCTAAGTTGCCGAAAGTTACTCGTTATAATTAGAGGATGGCAGGTCGCGAAAATTAATACCCTCTCTTTTTGCGGCGGCCGCGAGCTACGGGCGAGGCGTGCCGGCCTTCTTGAAACGTATAACATGTTTTCTCGCATCATTGTTGTGTTTAATTAACGTACACTGAAAATTGCAACATATTAAAGAACACATTATTAAAATGTTGTGATGTAGATGTGTTTGTTGGAGAATATATAAAATACATAAGAAAGTTGGCAACCAAGGTCCGTCGTATCGCATCTGTGAACAATGTAGTATTATTTCTCGTAGCATTTCGTAGCTTCGTAGACGCAGTCGTAGAATGAATCACTACATTTTATAAAACAAAGTTTTTGTATTCGGTTATCTAAATTTGGGTTATAATTTACTGTGGGTTAGATTTTGGAGCTGTCCTTTCACCTCCTTAGAACAATGAGGAAGGATTATCTTTAATTATTTAGGTCCATCCACACACATTTACATTAAAAGCAAAGTGTGCCACAGGCAGACTGCTAAAGTAATATTTAAGGTGTAAGTAGCAAGGGTAAATAAAGAGTTTAGCTGGACTGGATACGAAAGTCACAGGACTGACTGCTGTTGGGCAACATGGGAGTGATCTTATATGTCCAACAGTGGACTGAGATGGCTTGGTTAGTGTAAATTAATGTTATTACTGAACTACATGCATACACTTTTAATAGCGCTTTTAATACCTCTTAAAAGCCATAAACCCAAATTAAATAACTGTAGTCTAAAATGTTTGCTTAAATGAGGTAACTAAGCTCCTCGGATGCTACACTGATAAAATATAATTGCTTTATATTTTCCGTGGCAAGTGATATGTGAAAATTGGAAGCGCTGGTAAAAAGGAAGCAATTATGTAACAACGTCAGCGAATTAGTGTTTGTGTTGGCGTGGTGCCAAGTGCACGCGGGTGCAGGCCGACTGCGGCACGGCACCGACCGCGCCGGCTTACCCGTGTTTGATCAAATAAAGATTTTTTACTATTTATGTTTTGTGGCGCCGTTTTCCTATACAATTTTCGTGAGTAGTACAAAGGATGGAGAAGGTCAGATTGGTATAGCTATCTTTAGGTGTACTTCTGTCTGCTGTCTTACTTTGATCATCGATCCTGTCAAGTATATTGATTACGGCATCATTTAAATTTCCAGAGGTTCCTGGCAAAGGCTAGGTCACCCTATTTTTTCGTGGATGCCATGAAGCGATCATACAACAACATCCATCTTTGCGCTAAAAACAACATTGTATTATCATCTATCCGCTTGCAAATAGCGGTGGCGTAGTGCCAATAGTTCCTTCTTGACCGCTCAAAGTAGAGGTTTAAGAGTAGAACCATGTCAAGCAATAGTATACATATATGGGTTGATACAATATCAAAGTTCATTGTAGCGGTTTTATCTCCAAGATAGACGTTACTAACCGATTTTACTAGCAGTTCGTCACCAATTAGCCTCCCAGCTCTGCGTTGAATCGAGTCAAGAGCAGCAAGCTGGTATTTGGCAAAGCAATCCCATAAGTGCGAGCAATACTCCATACATGATCGGACTTGTGCTTTATATAAAGTGAAAAGTTCATAATGCAGCTTATAAAACACGGGTTTTTTTTCACTTTACATTATCACAGTAGTGCTTTTTACTTTACTATATATTTTTAATTCTCAGCAAAGAGTTTTTAATTCTCTATAATAATAATAAAAATTGCAAATAAATAGTGTTAGTAAAAAATATAAATAAACATTTAATTTCACCAAATTATTTATTTTTGTCAACAAATTAAATGTTAATTTGTGTTATAAAAAATTAACATAACATAACATCACGCCTGTATTTTCCCCGAAGGGGTAGGCAGAGGTGTATAGTGTACACCCACATTTCGCCAGTTATTTTAATAAAAAATAAAAAAATTATTATATTAGGCTGTTTGGCGGAAAAGAACGCCAACGTACTCATACAGCTATTTATGCATATATGTATATATTTACGGTAAAAAAAAAAAATACTACCTACAATATGTATTTTTCCCAGGTAACTTTCAACCTCATACGGGATGATAAACAAGTGCCTTGTTTTCATTCATACCTCATTTTCATGAAGAATATTAGATTAGAAAATTCTGTACGATGTAAAAAATGCCTGTGTTTCCTACATCTCTTACAATTTTGTTGGCGTTTGTTACTAAGCACACCATCACTTACGATTTAAAATTCCAAAGTTTGAATTCCATTCAAGATCAGAATTCTCCTTACTTAAAAACGTTGTATAGGCTGTGAATAGTGAAATAGGAACAAAACCGGCCAAGAGCATGTTGGGCCATGCTCAGTATTATAGGGTTCCTTAAGTAGGTCTAATTACAAACGAATCAAATCGAATATTAATCATAACTATTTTAGTTTTTGCAAACAGCGCCACCTAGCGGTAAATTTAAGAAGCTAAATTGTAGAAGTGTGTCATATCAATATATCACAAAGTTACTTTTTGTTATTTTTTTAAATAGAAAGTAAATAAAGGAGTATTATTTGCTAAGAACATTTTTCTCTTAGGTCAATGACCTTTGAATTAGGACGTCTTAAGTATTTTGCAGTTTTCTCACTATATCTCAAAAAATTATAATCACATTATGCTCGAAATAATTTTAAAAGAGAGTTTTTATAAAGGTCTATCAATGTGGAAGATTATAAGTTTGTACAATGCATAGTTTAGAAATGGCAGGGGGGGGACACATTGCAAGCCACTTTGGCGGGCTGTATTTCGCAGATGGTATACCTGATAAAAAAGTTGTATATGACCTTCATTTTAGTAGACCTATTCAATGATACCCCACACGAGGGGGAGCAGCGAAAAAAAAATTTTCATCCCCATTTCACATGTATGGGCGCCACCCTTAAAAACGTAATCAAGATTTTTTTATTCTTTTAAAATTTAGATCTATATCGAGACCATTTTTTAACAAAATTTAATTGACTTATGTTTATAACTGTAGAAGTTATTAAGCTGTAGAGGATTAGGACAGATGGTCAGACGGACAGACGGACATACGGACAGACGGACAGACGGACAGACGGACAGACGGACAGACGGACAGACGGACAGACGGACAGACGGACAGACGGACAGACGGACAGACGGACAGACGGACAGACGGACAGACGGACAGACGGACAGACGGACAGACGGACAGACGGACAGACGGACAGACGGACAGACGGATAGACGGACAGACGGACAGACGGACAGACGGACAGACGGACAGACGGACAGACGGACAGACGGACAGACGGACAGACGGACAGACGGACAGACGGACAGACGGACAGACGGACAGACGGACAGACGGACAGACGGACAGACGGACAGACGGACAGACGGACAGACGGACAGACGGACAGACGGATAGACGGACAGACGGATGGACATGACGAAACTATAAGGGTTCCTTGTAGGTACTACGGAACCCTAAGCCCTACCTACAGAACTGTAAAGTTTTACTACCATCCATTCAGCCATTCTCACGTGATAAGTTAACAAACAGGCTGACAGACATAAATTCTAAAAATGATCAGAAGGTCAATTCTCGTAAATAAAAACGTTCAACTGCCTCGTTGGTTTAGTGGTCACAAGCGCGACTGCTGAGCGTGGGGTCCTGGGTTCGATTCACGGGTCGGGCAAAGTGTTATTGGGTTTTTTCATTAGGAAATTCTCAGTAGCAGCCTGGAGTATGGATTTGTGCCCGGTTAATGGCAATAGGCTCGCCCCCTATTACATGGGACTATAACATAACTGGCGAAATGTGGGTGTACTATACACCTCTGCTTACCCCTTCGGGGAAATACAGGCGTGATGTTATGTTATGTTATGTTAAAAACGTTCAAAATATAATTCCAAATTAATCTCAGCGCCTTAAATCTCAATCTCCTCATAGGAGATGTTCCTGTTTGCAGTTTACTTGTAACACATAGGTCAATAATGTCACCGCCGTTGACATGCGGCGAAACAGTCGATTTATCCACAGACTACACAGGGATACTAGAGATTTATCTATTGTGTCCAGTATGTCTCATTAGCAAACCCTTGATGAATGTTGATTCTATTAAATTTTTTATCATTTATAATAATCATGTATGTAATAATATGGTTATGTTAGTATGTGTATATAATATAAAGTATTTGTAACACTTCACACGCACACACACACCCCCCACACACTCTTATATAATAATTATTGCTTTATTTCTTTTGGGTATAATAATCATTGGCTGCTTTTGCTGGCTTGGCACCCGCTCATCATCACTTGGGGTTGACACTGAAAATCAGCGCTGTGTTGTAACTCACGTTACAACGCAGCATCATGCTGAGTGTCGATCTCTTTGCCGCAGCTACGACATGCAAAGTAGGTATCATACATTGATAAAATGATTCAAGAAATGTACCTAATTAAGTATTTTTTATGTGCACCTACCGCATGTCGTCTTGTTGTGGCAATAAATCATTTTTCTTTCTTCTTTCTTGCTTTCAATAAACCGCATTCAGAAACATCTACTGTCAGGAGACCGAGATTAGTTTGGAACTATATTTTGAATGTTTTTAATTATGAGAATTGGCCTTCAGGTCTATAGGTTATTTCTGGTTTCCCTAGTTACGATTATACTATAATAATATAAATACAAGCCAGAATGTAATTAAAGCCTACAATATTATGTGGTTTAACACAGCAAGCAAAAACAAAAGTAAACTTTAAAAATTAAGAGTTTAATGCGATAACAATGTCACCGTGCGTTTACAGGGTGACATAAAAAAAAATATCTTTGGGACATTTGTACACAGCACCATCTAGTCCCAAATTAAGCAGAGCTTGTACTATGGGTACTAGACAATGGATATAATTATGATATACTTTTTTTTTGTAAACACATACTTATAATACATAAGAAACACCCAGACCAACACAAACACACATAAATATTATAATTATATTATTATTCATCACACAAATATTTGTGTCCTGTAGGAATCGAACCCACGACCTCGTGATCAGCAGTCCGAACCTTGAACCACTAGACCACACACGTCGTCAAAATGGACTATGGGGAAAATACAAAATGTTTGGAGTTTGAAATCGCTAAGGATGACTACTCAATGCAACGACCATACAGCCCAATAGACGCTTAATGTTGAATATAATGCGTACAATAAATTCTGCCACTAGCAATACTGCGGGGTACTGCAATCCGATTGGCCCTACCAAGGCGGCTATTGGCTAATAACTAACGCGGCAGTTTTGACGGCTCATGTAAGTGGTCGAAACTGATTTGACGTTTTCAAGTGGCGAATAGTGGTGACCTACATTAGTGAAATTTCATAGATGTGTTGCAGACATCCGTCGCTTGTTATGAGGCGTCTATGGGCTGTATGGTCGTTGGCCCAATGCTTATCAAACCTCCTAGCAGCGCCATGCTCCAATATTACCTCCGTGGTTATGCCTCAAAGAAAGTAGTGGCGTACCTTCAATAGTAGATTGATGATAGTGTTAATAATTTTCAAATTATTATTGCAAATTCGCTTTTGTCATAAATTTTCAAGTGATTAGATTTATAAGAATTATATGAACCTATTTTTGCGCTAAATTATAACTTGGCCTACTGTACGTGTTGGGCAACTGTAAGTACAGTAACCAGCTGCTAAAATAAATAAATAAATTAATGATAATCATTGTATAAATACTTAATTTTGACATTGGAATTTTATTGCATGACTTTATAAACATACTTTATTTTTACATTTATGACATGATACAATATTGCTTGTGTAATTTAATTTAGTACTCAAATTGCTTAGTTAATAATTGAAAAGTTTGCACGACGCAAGGTAGAATGTACTGGGACTTTTAATGTTTTTCTCTCTTATGTATATATACTATCAACATTGAACGCAAAATGAATATGATTTGATTGTATTTGATTTCAACTCACTGTCAATTTAATTATCGTCAAATCAGCTTCGTTCAATGTAGTATAAACAACAACTAATCAACGAAGTTTTAACGATAGGTATATACGCTCCTTTTATCGTTTATTTCATTTATTTCAACTATATTTTCATTTTGAAATGATATATTTATTTATATGTTATATATACCTTACCATAAACTCTGTTCTATATTAACTATACGTGTAGGTAGAAAATTATTAGTTCCAATTAATACATTGGTGTCAGTTATGTAAACAGTGTTGTCGGCAATAACTGAAGTTTACTACTCTCGTTCACAGAAAGGTCATGAAATACAGCATCGATTCTACTCCGTTTCAGTGCAATTTGTTAATGAACGTGTATTTTTCACTTTGACAGACTTTGATCATGTAGATTGTAGGTACATGGTTATTTATCTCGTATTTTGTGCCACGTGCTGGCTTTTAGTGCAAGTAAATATTAGGTGTACTTGTTGGCTAGGTATATCAGTTTTGTAGCAATTTTACTCGTGTCAGTATAAGCTGTTCTCTTAAGGCGCTACTAAGAGCTAAGTGGCGCCCTCATCAGTAAAATAATAATAATTCGCTAAGTACATCATTGATCGAAAATTAGTTTTTAACAATTGAAGTACAGGTACTTTAGTTTAATCAGAAACAATTAACTCTGTAAATTATAGTTCGCTGTAGTTGTAGATAGAATAAGTGCCAAAAGTAGCCGTTTTACGCATTTTTTATATCTACAAAGTGTTATTCTGCAAGTATTTCCAAGTTATACAAGAAGATCTTGTAGATTCTCTTAGACTAAAAATTGTGAGGATAAAGGTAAATGCTACATTATACCTCAAATATCATTGACCTCAGTGCACCAAAATCATTACAGCAGGAGCTCGTCAGCGCACTTCAAAGTTTCAATCCTGCATAAAAGTATCGTTCTGATTTTTATTGCAGAAAAGTTGTAAAAGTGGCTCTCGATTGAACATCGGTAAGTGAATAAATCGAGTAGTCAACTAGAGCGGTAATCTATGGCGCGTGGTTGAACGGCTTATAGCCAGCCGCGCGCCTCCCCCCGCGCCGCCGCGCTCCTCTAATTGGGGGCTTAATGTACCAAATCATGTGTAATGTCAACATAATTGGAACAGCCCACTTTTGCTGTACACTAATTATTAAAGTATGGTCGTTCGAACCCGTCTCTCTTTTCTTCGATAAATATTATAAGAACGATCTGCTGGTTTCATTCATTGTTTTACTCAATAGAACTGTATAGCAAACTAGATTTTTATTAACTAGTATTAGTTTGCACCGTACGTCGTATTTCGTCTACAAATAAATGAGTTAAAGACAATGCAATGAAGTACTACGTGAAAATACTATAAAGAGTTTTAAAGTAAAATGAACGGGTAGTGCGCGTCTGGGGACGACCGATAGAAGCGAAGCTTTTACGCATTTGCAAGCGCAGGGTAGAACGCGCTCGCGATTTAACGGTGACGTTTTGTCTCGGTTTACTCCCCGGCTGCCAAGCGCGCAACGACAACGACGCCATAGAAGCTTGTCTTACTAATCCAGTGATTCTTAATCGGTGGATCACAAGTGATCCGCGAGGCCATTCATCATCAACGTCCCTACCTATTATAATAATAATAAGTATGTATAATTACAAATATGCATTTAAAAAAAAAAGTATAAAAGTATTTAATTCACTGTCTAGTACCCATAGCACAAGCTCTGCTTAGTTTGGGACTAGATGGTGCTGTGTAAAAATGTCCGAAAAATAAGTCATCATCATCATCATCATTACAGCCGAAAGACGTCCACTACTGGACAAAGGCCTCCCCTAATTAAGGGGGGGATATGCCATAATCGCCACGCTTGGCAGGCGGGTTGGCGATCGCAGTTGGTTGGTTAAATACTCAGAGAATGCTGCTGCCCATCCTCTGGTGAATCCCTTAGTCGCCTTTTACGACACCCATGAGAAGAGATAAGGGTGATGCTATTCTTTAAGTCCGGCACCACACAGACTAAAAGAAAAATAAGTAATAAAAAAAAATAGTATTGATTCTGCGCGCGAGTTTATTAGAATCGGGGCTCGAGTTTAACAATTTTTATCGAGATATTTTTATGTAGATCAGTTGTTTAAGGTAATAACTTTTAAATTAAATTTTGTGCAACTCTTCTGCATATGAAATGCTATGCATATATAGTTCAATATGATATAAAATGCTGTCATATTTTCGAATACCCAACAAATTTCAAACGTGACCGCAATGTGCTGAATGGCACATTGCGGTCGTAGAAGAGATAGCTAAAGAGTTAAGAGTTAAGAGCTAAGAGTTTCTCAGTATTACATTACTGCACAATTACGAGCTTTTAGCCCACTCGTTACTGCTACATATATGTGCCCACGTTTATATTGATATCAGCCTACAAACGTCGGCTGCTGAACATGAACGACGACCGAATTGACCGCTGAAATTATCTTGTAGCTATTATCAAAATTATCCTTCTTTGTGGGTGGATTAATGATGTTATTAGTAAATAAGTGCTACTTTTACCACTTACGATACTTTTAATGCATTCATTCACAAATTCTTTTTCAGCGGTCAAAATAATGTCAAGAAAATTCGGGAAATTATTTGTATTTTATTTTTATTTTTTTATAATACCTGTATAGATCTGCTCTTGACCGCAATCTAGACAGCTTTATCAGGATGTGGTCGACGATGGAGCGAGCAAACCTATTAGGTGCCGATTCACTCCAGCTTTAATGGCGTTAGGGTTATAACATAAACATAACATCACGCCTGTATTTCCCCGAAGGGGTAAGCAGAGCTGTATAGTACACCCACATTTCGCCAGTTATGTTATAGTCCCATGTAATGGGCGGTGAGCCTATTGCCAGTAACCGGGCACAAATCCATACTCCGGGCTGCTACTGAGAATTTCCTAGAAAAAACCCAATACCACTTTGCCCGACCTGGGAATCGAACCCAGAACCCCACGCTCAGCAGTCGCGCTTGCGACCACTAGACCAACGAGGCAGTCAGGCAGGTAGGGTTATAAGTACCCGAAAATACAGATGCCAGCAGTGAATTCCACAACTTGGCTGTGCGCATTATAAAAGAGTAAAGATTTGGTATCTCACTGTTATTAATTTGTTACCGACGGTATCGATTTTAACGAGCGTCTTGAAAATGATGAGTTGAGATAGAGTATGAGATCACACAGCCACACGCGTGGCTGTGTGTGGGCTCCGGGCCGGGCGCGTGGCTGCCCCGCTCTCGTGCACGCGCCACATCTTCACGGTAAAAGAAACACTTGAAATTCGTCTACGCCGCTCGCCGCTCGCCTCGCCTACTTTACTTTAGGCCCCGTTCAATTTAGAGCCGACTCCAGTTAGCTAGTCACGTTTTGATTTTTCTAACATACTTTCGAGAATACCCATCTCATACTCACTTGTTTACAGGAAATTTACGTATTTCATATTCAATACACTGGCATTGTTTTACCTTATAAGCGCCCTAGAGCCGGCTCTATTCATTATGGAGACTGTTACCGCATTGTATCAAATAGAGGACGAATTGATTTGAGTTATACAAGTTTTTTATAGAATATATCGATGTAAACAGTAGCAAACTAATTAGCATGATAGCGATAAGAGGAGTAGAATAATCTGTAAAAACCTTTTATTTCAGGATTATTTTCATTCTAACGATACCTAATTCAGCCCAGTTGTTGGAAATAACTGCGATTTACTACGCAATAAATTACTGAAACACAACACAATCCGATTTTAGTGTTAAAGATCAGCTAATCTAGTAACAGCGGAGTAAATACGTTTATTGAAATTGGCTCTTATCGAATAGTCCGGAATTAAACATGCAATCGCACATTATGTGTGCGTTCCCCCCGTTTCGCACTTTACCGGTAACATTAAATAGGCCATCGTTCTGTTTGAGTTGAAATCATAAAAGTTGTTCTCGTCTATTAATCCGTGCAGCGGGTGTGGGCGCGGGGCGGTCGGGGGACGGGTGGCGCCGATCAAACAGGCCGGGGAATCAATATGGCCGCCGCCCAGCTGATCCGTGACCTCCGCACCCCGCGCCCCCGTGCCTCACCCCCGCGGCCGCCCGTCGTCGCCGCCCGCAAACTTGACGCTTCTCTTTGCAAGTTTTCTCATGACGATCTCGATGTTGCTCACTGACTATGCTTATACCGCACTTATACCCTCTTATTATTTTTCCGCCTACCTCGGGAAATTAATTAGTCAAATTCTAATGTTTCACATCATTAGCAGCTTCTATTATTTCTTGGCCTAACACAGATATATTACTTTCAAACATCTTTAAAAATAGTAGGTTCGTACTTTTTTAATCAATATTCTACTCAAATTAAGAGGAAAGTGCCTATTCAGGTATTGAGAGCTGTAAATTACATTCAAATTTTTTAATTGATGAACTACTAAAAGCAACAAACTAACGAATATCTGTCATACGGAAATCTTCATTACATTTTTTATTACAACACCGTTTTGGCACTAAAAGAAAAACGTAGAATGTTAATCGGTAGCATAATTATCATGCCTGAGTTGATGCAGGATGTTTAATATCGTTTTTCGTAGCAGTTGGCTACGAGGAAGGGTTACGAATGTTCTACGGGCGCTTGAAAAATATTTAAATGTTGGATGGATGCTGCAGGCGAAGGGAGCGGTGGAGGGGAGGTACGATACGTCTAGTGTAACGGTTCTTAGAATTTCAGTAGCCATGAATCGCTACAGCGTTGCATTGAATGAAGGTCACATAGTCAATGGATACTGAACTCATATAGTGAATTCTGGTAACTGCCACAAAGTAGTATAGTTTTCAAGAAATTTAGAATCCCTGTGTATTTATTTACTTTGTAGTAATTAAAATAAGCTTAATAAAATTTTAAGTCTTTTATACGTCTCTTGATTTATTTAGAGTTACCAACATTTGCTTACACTGAAACATTACCAGTATCGAAATAACTAAATCAGAAGAACTAAGTATAGCAAACGATTATTATCTGTACAACATAGTTTTAATAAAAATGTATAGTTTAAAACCTAAAAAACACGCTTTTTTTGTAGTCCATCATCAGATCAGTTCGATGGTACCAAATTATTGTATTGTCATCCGGAACATATACTTGCAAAGTTTCAAATTTCCAAGATTTCTTTACATAGTAAATTAGTCAGTTAGTTAGTTATAAATAAGTGAAATTAATATTAGCGTGTTAATAATAATAAAAACTGGGTACAGTCTTAGTGCAGACTCACCAATTTGAACTAAATCTAATGTAATTTTATTTCAACAACGAAGCAAGTTTTACAAAAGCTTTTAGTAAAAAGGCCATGAACCGAAACAATCGATTAAATTAATTATCTATAATAGTGTCTCAATAGTTAACCTTTGATGAATTAAATATATTGTCAGCACATTTTAAGTGTAATTTTAATAAATGGCAAGTTTTTGTGAGAAGTGGAGTATGCATACCTTTGCTGCGAAAAGGATGAGACGCCCATCCATATCCTATGCGATGAGATGCAGTGCACCATATATCAAGACGGCATCTTGGAAGTCACGTCATCTCATTGCAAGAGATCAAATCCTCCTCCCCCAAAGTCATAGTCGACTTCATGATTGACTTGCAGCTTGGGGAAGAGCTGTAATGCTGCAAGAAGCGTCACAATAGATCTTATCAGGTCCAAGTGACTTAGGGGCGTTCAAGACCTCTTTCCTCAAAAAAATACTAAGCAAGTTAAATAATAGCTCTTAGTAAAAAGGCCATTAACCGAAACAATAGATTAAATTAATTATCTATGATAGTGTCTCATTAGTTAATGAATGATGAATTAAGTGCCTATATTGTCAGCACATTTTATGTATAATTTTATTTTAAACAATAGCAAGTTTTTTTGAGAAATGGAGTTTGTATACCTGTGCTGTGATTAGAAGAGAATAAAAACCAGGCAAGTGCGAGTCGGGCTTGTGCACTAAGGGTTCCATACCTATCGACCTGATACCCCTTAGAAACTGATTTAATTTATGAGAGTTTACCAAAGGTGCAGTACTGTGCGTTGATGTCTTTCATATTGGATCTCTTTCTTACAAAAAATTTGTGAGTCTCCCATACAAACTCGATTTTTGTTTTGTTTTAAGTGAATTTTAATAACCTGGTTATGATAAGGAACAAATACTGAACCACTATGCGAATTAACCACACTCCTTAAAAAAATATTTTGTATAGTAAAACAATACTTTTAAAGGACTTGCGATACCAGCAGGTCGAACCGACATTTTTATTTAAGTAAAATGCGAAAAATGATGTTTTAAATTACATGATTTATATTGTATTTTTGATCTTCTTCTTCTATCGTGTCGACATGAGCTAAATAATGATAACAGCTCATGCCGTGAGGAAAAGATTAGCCAGTCAGCAAGTTGGTGGCGGGGCTGACTGCCTAGGGTGCGCCGGACGATCAATTAAATAATCAATTAAATAATAATAATTAAATTATGGATATTTTTGGATAATACCGACAAACGGTACATGTCTTTGGTAATTTTAAATTAAAATAATGTTTTTGGTCTGGCTTGTTAACACCAAACTTGAATTTTATGGCACTCAAATAATAATAAATATACGCATCTCTACCTTCAAATTTTTTTAATAAGTAACTTAGTATTTATAAAGCTCATCAGCAGTTTTCAACGTAAAATCAACATTATCCATCAAAAAAATTATGGCGCAAATTTTTGTCGCATTAAGTGCGAAATCAACCAAGTTCGTTGACTAATATTTATTATAGGAGTTTTTAATTAATCGCCTGTTAGATTTAAAATTAATTGAGTGACGAAAAGGAAATCCATTTTTTTTTCACTTACACATAATTACAATTGAGATACCAAAAAATTACCGCAATAAGTAAATAAATGGATAAAAATACCTCATAACTACGTTATAAAGTGGTTTAGATTTCCAAATTAGTAATTGCAACTACACGAAACGTTGTGGCGAAGTCGAATCTACGTCAGAATAACTACCTACATGATGACCATGGTCATAATTACTAGAGTGGCGTGAAATAAAAGTCGTCGGCATGTGCTTTTTTTCCCCATCTAGGTGGACTCGACGGCGATTCGAGGTATCTTGTTTAGGTCACTATGAAAATTGCGACCTAGAATAGGTGTTATAATCGTAATTTCAACCAAATATATACTAAATATATTTGCTTGCATTGACGCTTGTAAGTATTAAAGTTTTTAAGATAGAGCAGGAACAAAAAACGTGGAAAAAATGCATTTCGAGGTTTCGTGTATGGGGCATCTATTATGGCTCTTTCTGTACGTACTTTATTTTGTTATATAGCCCGCCCCTGATTTTACGAGAGACAATTATGAATGAGCGTTGAAGCGTAAGACGATTAACAAGGTTAGTTTGTAAAGTGCGGTTAATTAAAAGTTATGAGCCAAACGGACAGCGGTTGCATCGCTCCATAAACGTCCGCTGCTGGTTATAAAAGTTGATGTGAAGCATAGGCACATAATGATGGTTATGATGTTAACCTGTTACGCTGAAATAAGATTTAATAATTACTTCTAGCTTTAAAACAGTCGAGTACAAGGGGTGCGGTGATGAGCAATTTCAGAACATTTGATTTTAATTTTCATGCCGAGCAGCCTTGTCAACGGCTGCCAGTCTTTATACACGCCATTACATTTTTGCTTCCCGACTAGCTTTGCAGTGTCAAAATTTTCAAATCCAATAACTTATATCCGTAAATCGGAAATGGCCTCAGTATATTTTTATTTGTTTTTTTCGGCACACTGTAAGCATATATGGAAGGACATTAAATGCCAAACGCCCATGGCACCTGCTATCTAATACAATACAATACAAATACTCTTTATTGTACACAAAAGAAAATAGCAACATATATGACTTATGTATATAGAAGACGTGTACAATGGGCGGTCTTATCGCTCAAGGCGATTTCTTCCAGACAACCTTAGGATGGACAATATGGACAAGTAAAGAGAGGGGTAGTACGCAGTGTAACAACATAATCTAACATAACATAATAGAATACATATACTACATAACATAAATACTATACATATATCTATAACACAACTACATAAATATGATATACAATAAACATAATAAATGCAATATAATATGTCTAAATATTACATAATGTACCTGCCGGAAATTACAGTGATGATAGGTAGTGATCTTATACCAGTTTTTTTAAATATTGGCAAAGATTGAGCACGCCTCACTTGTACTGGCAAAGCATTCCACAGGCGAGCAGCCTGAACTGTAAAAAAATTACCAAAGAACTTTGTGGAATGCGATGGTATCAAAAATAAATGATGGTATCTAATACAAGATACTTATACTTCCAGTCGTGTTCACTTTTTTACCATCCAACTCTTAACTTTATTAAGATTCTCATTTTAACCCTTATCACAGTGTGTAACTTTTAAAATTGATGTTTTTCTTTCTATTCAGTTGACGGTCTAAGTTTAAAATGTGTTTCCAAGCGCAATAAAAATCGTTTAACGATTGCCGGCACAGTTAGATAATAAGTCTTCTCTGTAAAGTAGCATGTTTTTTAAATATATTATACTGTTAAACGTCTTTCATGTTTAGTATGCGTCATTAAACACAAAGAGACATCAGTGAATAGGATTTCCTTTTTAAATATTTATCGGTGTCGTGTGTTAGTAGGATCAAAAAGAAGATCTCTCTCAGTTGTGCGAGACATCTCAATGGATTGAATTACGCGGGATTGTAAGTAATCGATATGATATCTATTTATTAGGGTGATTGTGGGTTATGTGTGTGTGTGTGTCTTCGTCGGGACGCGCCCTGGGGATTGCCCGCGTGCCCGGCTACACGTGCCCGACTATCTTCAATGCCAGCTTCTGTGCTTTGTGTTCTAATGGTTAAACAGGTGTTTCTAATTTATGTACTTACCTACTTCTAATCTATATTATTTATTAACGGTTTATCTAAAATGTACCAAGATTGACAAAGATAAGTTTTTAATGGGTACTATTTGTAAAATAGAAAACAAAAACAGAAAATTAGAGCCTACTCACACGTTATATTTGCTAATATTATGAATAGTTTTCTAGTATTCAGTATGAGTTGTGTAGCCTGTAGGGGGTGGGGACACTTGATTCTACCAAATGAAACACTTAAAGCTTAAGATTTCGCAAACGGATCTCGAATCTAAAAATGGTTTTCACACACTGCAATATTTCTGAACGATCTATCCAACGACACCCCATACCGTGGTATAAACATAACAACATAACATCACGCCTGTATTTCCCCGAAGGGGTAGGCAGAGGTGTAATAGTACACCCACATTTCGCCAGTTATGTTATAGTTCCATGTAATAGGGGGCGAGCCTATTGCCATTGACCGGGCACAAATCCAGACCGTGGTATAGACGACAACGAAACATCCCCACTTTACGTAGGGAAGATACCCTAAAAAAATTTTTCAGCGTGATTAATATGTGTACCCATGCCAAATTACAGCTTTCTTGAACTAAGAGTCTTTGAGCTAAGCTGCGGACAGACAGACAAACAGACGAAAAGATATGGTGAATTTATGAGGGTACTTTGTTGACTACGGAACCCTAAAAATCGATTCAGCTGCTATGTTGTTAATAGAAGATGTACCCGACTCCACCTGTCTGTCTATAGATAGATAGTGTTCTTGCCGCCGCTCTTGTTTTGTTTTTCGAGGAGTGTCAGGAGATTACAAGATTCCTTACAAAAGAAAATACGATTAAGCTAGTACATTTTCCCAATTGAATTGGTGCAGAGACTATTTTTGTATCAACCATTAATCACTGAAAAGGAAATCTATAAGCCAAATTAAAATACACATTACAGTACAAAATCGGTATCCGTATCCGCAGCATCTCAATTAATCCAAATAATATCTATTATTCCAATCAAAAACTTTGCTCGCGCCTTGTGTAAGAACAAATTCGTACAGCCGTGATTTGCGGCAAGGCACTGCCGCCATCCCTAGTTAACTCGAAATTCTCCCGAAGCGAAGGAGCGAACGGTTTAAATGCAAATAAGATTACAATTAGATATTTAGATCCTCTCACAACCCACTTATTTTGAAACAAGCTTTTTAATACTGGTCTTGTTTCATTAAGTATTTAATAGATGATACTGACAAACAAGGGTTTGGTGAAAAGGTAGCTTGCTGTTCGTGGAAGTTTCATGCAAAGACATAGTTGGTGTTAATGTACCCAAATCATCGACCATACAGCCCAATAGACGCCTAATGTTGAATAAAATGTACAATAAATTCTGTCACTAGCTGAGGCGGGGTACTGCAATCCGATTGGCCCTACCAAGGCGGCTATTGGCTAATCACTAACGTGGCAGTTTTGACGGCTCATATAAGTGGTCGAAACTGATTTGAAGATTTCAAGTGGCGAATAGTGGCGACTTACATTAGTAAAATTTCATAGGTGTTACAGACACCGGTCACCTATTATGAGGCGTCTATGGGGTGTATGGTCGATGACCCAAATATAACTACAAATTGTTTTTATACATTCTGTAAAGTATAGTACCTATGATGAATGGTATTCATTATAATTTTAACGTGTAGCTACAGTAACATTGTATAGTCCAGGAGCGCGGTAATACGGCTCACAAAGTATGTGTCGGTTGCGTTGGCGAGGCTCTCGTGTCGTAATAACCGTGGAGTTCTCTCGAGGCACAATGCCTCGCCCGGATTACTCGTCAAACAGCTCGAGATGTCGAAATTCATAAAACTCACTTTTTTTCTACGCGCTCAAGAGGCTCGTCGTGATTCCGCGCTCTCAACATTCTCCGGCGAATTGATTTCTATACTTACCCCTGTTATGTGTTTATTGCTATTTTTATATTACCATAGCAACCTTGTGATCTGATGACAATTTAAGCTTTTATTTATTTAATTCTTTATGCACAACAGGGTACAAAGGCGGTCTTAACGCCATAGGCGTTCTCTACCAGACAACCTCAGGGTAATGCAGAGACAAAGAATAAGGTAGATGCACCAGTAAAGTAGTAAAATTTGTTTCGTACTACGGACTTATAATTACATATAATAAAAATAGATAAATATATAAGACAATTTAAGATATATTCTATTCTATCCTAAATAATTAATAAATAACCTTTAAGATAACTGTCACTTTCCGACTCCCGGTTCACTATTTTCGATGTATTAATTACATATATTCTGCTATTAGTAATGCATAGGTTTTAGTGATTTTGTTATAATTTTCTTGAGTAATAACGAAAAATTTGAATAGATATAATATTTGTTATCCCTAGTTTTCATACTAGCTCCAGAATAAAAAATAAAAAATATTTTGTATTGTCTTACTTTAATACGTTTAAACGAATTACAATGAGTAGGTAGCCTTTTGAAGGTTTTCTCTTCACAAACAATGAAAAAGGTATAGCTATTTATTATTATTTATTTTATTTTATTAATTTACAAACCTTTATAATAACTATAAATATAGAAAATACGAAATTTTACGTAACGAGGCTTCATTTTATTTAAACAATAATGGTATTACTGCGTTCAAAGGTGGTAGAGGTGCATTAAAAGAGCCTCCACGAGTAACGATATTTAATTGATCTTTCGGCGCACCTTGAGCAGTCAGCCCTGCTACCAACCTGCTGACTGGCTAATCTTTTTCTCACGGATCGTTATTTAGCTCATTCCGACACGATAGAAGAAGAAGAAGAAGACTGCGTTCATAGGTTATTTAAATTTTTTTGCCTGAGCCGGGATATACCCAATCGCGAAGAAGTTATAATAGGTAATATTCTGTGTGTTAACAGGTATCGAAATATTTATTACGAGCGAATGTTAGAGTTCATGGTTTTCCTTCAAAGTTAGACACAAAGTTTGATAGAGAGATTTGATGCTTATTATTGAGCCTGTCGATTGGTACAGTCGACTGCATGACATTGGTAGCACTTGAATTAGAAAACCGCCCTTACTGCTTACAAAATAATGGCGCTGTTAATGTCAAACTGTTACCACTGACGTGCGGTCGACTGTACCATCAAAATACAGGATGCTATTTTGTCCGTTCATGCTGGTTCGATTGCCGACTCAGGAAAGACAGTTTAAAAATCCTTGAATGCAGTATTACGTACATTTAAAATAAAATGAAGTCTTCTTTTAGTATAATTTCCTAATTATAGATAATATTTTATGTCCTTTACCTCCGTGTGTCATTGCGATGGGATATTCTTTGTAGTAAAAGCATGCATTTTTAGAATAGTCCACAAATTAGACTATTTGAAAATCGGCTTTATTGTTGTTTTATTGTGAAACTCAACAGTATTGAACGGCTGACCCAGATCAGTCTGGCTTACAATACATCCAAGTACGTGTACAAAGCTCGCACAAATTCTCAGAATGATCGGAGTACTCGTATACGTACACTGTTAACTGAAGATGCATTCAATAAATTCCTGGATATGAGAGGGCATCCTTAAAGCAGCAACACCGGTCACAACCCGCTTGACCCAAAAACCCGATAGAGTGGCGCGGAGCGAACGATCGCGCCGATAGCGACTTGCCCGCGTCGAAGCCTCTCCCAGCACTAGCATATGACAACCGCATTGGCTCGTCTACCCACTCAACAACACACCTACATGACTGCTTTATTAATTAACAAGATACACTCACAAAGGCAACAGCTATATGTACATTGCTGTGGTCTAGTGGTTCGAGTGTCGGACTGCTGATCACGAGGTCGTGGGTTCAATTCCCACAGGACACAAATATTTGTGTGATGAACATAAGTGTTTGTGTTTGTCTGGGTGTTTCTTATGTATTATAAGTATGTATTTACAAAAACAAAAGTATATAAGTATTATACCCATTGTCTAGTACCCATAGTCCAAGCTCTGCTTAGTTTGGGACTAGATGGTGCTGTGTAAAATGTCCCAAAACTATTTATTTATTATTTATTGTACGTTGAGGAAGGAATGTCCATTAATTTGTAACGGTTTCGTCATCATACAAAGTAGGAACTAAGTAAATGCTCAATATAATTTCAGTTTTTAGGACTACCTACAAGGAACCCTTATAGTTTCGTCATGTCCGTCCGACTGTCCGTCTGTCCGTCTGTCCGTCTGTCCGTCTGTCCGTCTGTCCTAATCCTTTACAGCTTAATAACTTCTACAGTTATAAACATAAGTAAATGAAATTTTGTTAAAAAATAGAATAGATATAGATCTCAATTTTAAAAGAATAAAAATATCATGATTACGTATTTTAGGGGTGGCGCCCATACATGTGAAATGGAGATGAAATTTTTTTTCGTCGCTGCACCCCCTCGTGTGAGGTATCATTGAATAGGTCTACTAAAATGAAGGTAATGTTTCTAACATCACTTTTTTATCAGGTGTACCATCTGCGAAAGTGGCTTGCAATGTGTCCCCCCCTGCCATTTCTAAACTATACAATGTAGAAACTTATAATCTTCGACATTGATAGAGACTTTTGTAAAAACTCTCTTTTAAAATTATTTCGAGCAAATTGTGATTATAATTTTTTGAGTTATAGAGAGAAAACTGAAAAATACTTAAAACGTCCTAGTTCAAAGGTCATTGACCTTAGAGAAAAATGATCATAGCAAATAATGCTCCTTTAATTACTTTCTATTTGAAAAAATCACAAAAAGTAACTTTGTGTTATGTTGAACACACGTCTTCAATTTGGCTTCTTGAATTTATCGCTAGATGGCGCTACTAACAACACGCTCTGAGTCGCGAATGCTGCCGATTATTGCAAAAACTAAAAAAGCATAGCCATGATTAATATTCGATTTCATTCGTTTGTAATTACACCTACTTAAGGAACCCTATAATACTGAGCATGGCCCGACATGCTCTTGGCCGGTTTTTTTATGTATGTTTCCTTGTATATCCTGTGTCTTGTTTTGTACTAAAAAAACGTTTTATCTATCATCTATTATCATCGGAATCGCAACAAAGTAGATCGTTTAAAAATCTCATTTTAGTTTTTTTTCGGTATAGTTACGAATGCTAACGCCTAAATTACTTCTCTATTAATTAGCAAGACACATTCACAAAAGCTTCAGCTGTATGTGTAATGTTTGTTGAAGCCGGAATACCCATACATCTTAAACGGTAGGTAAATAGATGCGATTGAATATCATTTCAGCTTTTTTCAGTTAAGTAACACATGGTAGCGATACTGGCTCGTCAACCTTTCTACCTATAACACACCTGCATGTCTAGATGTCTACTCCATTAATTAACAAGATACACTAACAAAGGCTTCAGCTATATGCAGCCTCAACGTTTATACGTTGACGTCGGAATGCCCATTAATTTGTAACGGTTTCGTCATCATCCAATGTCTATTTTTTACCGAATGATTTTTTCCAGAATGGGCTTGCGTTTGACTGCTCTATTACTTCGTAGCTAGTTGATGCGGTATCAGCATTTTTTTCGGTTTTCTTCCAAATTCCGTTCCGTGTGGTGCCGGACATAAAGAATTGCACCACCATATATTTTCTCATGGGTGTCGTAAAAGGCGACTAAGGGATTCAACATAGGCTGAGCAGCAGCGTTTTCTGAGTATTTAACCAACCAACTGCGATCGCCAGGCGTGGTGAATATGGCATATCCCCCCTTTTTGGGGGATGCCTATGTCCAACAGTAGACATCTTTTGGCTGAAATGATACTTTCAAATGATGACGGAACCGCCCGTTAAATTAATAGATATTCCAGCTTTAACGTACACATAGCTGAAGTATTTAGAAGTGTATCTTGTTAAATAATAGAAAAGCCAAAGACGCTGTGTCTTTGACTAGTTAGTGTATAACTATAATAGCCGTATTGGCTCGCCCGCTCACTTGACCGACACACCTCACTGTCTGCACTTTACTAATTAACAAGCTACTATTACAAAGACGTTAGACGTTAGTTTGTACGACTTTCACGTTTATCTATCTTCTATACTTTAATAAAATTGTAAAGGTCGAAAAGTCTGAACATTGAGTTTTTTTTCGCGAAAATTGGCTAGGGGGACTAGAAATAAGCACTAGAACACGAATCAATCATTTTTTAAATTTATGTCTGTCTGTTTGTTACCTCATCACGTGAAAACAGCTGAACGGATCGTAATGAAACTTTGCGTTTGTATTGGTATTAGTCTAACTTAAAATATAGGGTATGTTTTATCTGAATCGGTTGACTAGATCTAACGATACAGCTCGACCCCTCTATTGTATTAAGTTGCATACAAAGTAGAGGTCATGATTGTTGGTCCGTTGTAGGATCCTAAAAATACAACTAGATAGTGTTAGTATTATAGAAAATATAGAATAACATAACATAGTCAGCCCATCACTGTCCCGCTGCTGGGCATGGGCCTCTTCTTGGAATGAGAAGAGTTAAGGAACTGGATATTTAACAATATAGATTATCATAAATAGATTATCATAACATGTATCATAAATAGATTATCATAACATTTAGCCCATTACCTACTGCCCCACTGCTGTGCACGGACCTCTTCTCGGAATAAGAAGAGATGTGGTTAGTGGTTCTCGGAACGAGAAGAAACTAGAAAATATAGAATAACATAACGTAGTCAACCTATTACTGTCCCACTGCTGGGTATGACCCTCTTCTCAAAATGAGAAGAGTTTATGAACTGGATATTGTTAGTATTATATAATAACATAACATTATCAGCCCATTACAGTCCCACTGCTGGGCACGGGCCTCTTCTCAGAATAAGAAGTGATGTGGTTAGTGTTATAGAATAACTTAACATAATCAGCCCAATTCCTTCCCACTGTTGGGCACGAGCGTCTTCTCAGAATGAGAAGAGTTTAGGGCTATTTCCATGAAATTCTATCACCTTAGCCGGTTGGTTGTAAAAACAAAATATAGTATGGTAGGTAAATAGTGTAGTCGTCTGTGTAGGCGCTTATATGTATATATTAGAAGACATTGTGTTTATAAATATGTTATTTACCGACATCCACGCGGACGGAGTCGCGGGCACAGCTAGTTCTAAATAAATTATTAATTGATGTCACTGATAGTGCCTCATTGGCATAAAACAAGTTTATTAAACTTACACATATTTTTTTAAATATCTGTAAAGATGCTTGTCATCTTAATTTTCTTGTAACCACGAACGCTGCAAAGCATTCAAACATCAGGAAAAACCATTTTTATAATATACGCGATGTAATCCGCTTAAACTTGTTTTAGTGTTCGCAAAACCAAAGACATTATTAGTTCCTCATTGAATTAAGTTTATCATGAAGAAATAATGGCAACACAGAAGTTATGGTTTCATTCTCACTCTAATAACGTGTGAGAAAATAAGTAACAATGTTATTATAATAAATAGTAATCGTCCATTTCTCAATATTAGGGAAATAGGTATGAATATTAAATACGCTGACTCCTAAACTAGGTGTATGTCCACAGAGGGTCAGACAGAGATACAGGTCAGACCAACTACTACACAGCCCAATAGACGCCTAATGTTGAATATAATGCGTAAAATAACTTCTGCCACTAGCTGAGGCAGGGTACTGCAATCCGATAGGCCCTACCAAGGCGGCTATTGGCCAATCAGCGGCAGTTTTGACGGCTCATGTATGTGGTCGAAACTGATTTGAAGATTTCAAGTGGCGAATAGTTGCGAACTACATTAGTGAAATTTCATAGACGTGTTGCAGACATCGGTGACCTGTTATGAAACGTCTATGGGCTGTATGGTCGTTGGGTCAGACACAAACACAGGTCAGACAAAGACACAGTTCAAGTCAGTGTTCATCTGTGACGATAAATAAGCATCATATATTCTATTGATCGTACATACGAAAAGCAATTGTTCGCTTTTACTTAAATTGTTGAAGGTTCACATAGTAGAATTATAGCTTTTAAAATAGGTCATACTAATTGCTTTTCTATTGAAAGTCACAAAAGTTACCAACCAATTAAACACGGATGTTGAATACATTTTCTATACATTTAAAGAGAACATATGATGATATTTTTTGACAGACTTAAAAAAGGAGGAGGTTTTCAATTCGTCTGTAATCTCTGTTTTTTCTTACTTTTCTTATTTAGTAAACAATCTTGGCATGTCTTTTTAATGCAATTTGTCAACAATAATTATTAAATTACATTATATTAACGATTTCACACACAAATTTATTTATTTTTACTTAATTCATTGTCCAGATTGATTATATTTTATCAGTAGTTATTTGAATAAAGAGAAGTGCCAAGGTTGTTTACTAAATAATACAAGAGATAAAAAAACAGAATATATACAACCTTATTTTATTTTATTTACCTTTTTTTTTTTCATTATGAACGACTTTAACTATGGGACCAACACGGAAATAGCGAAAAAAATAGTCAGCTGAGCCATACATTCATGTTCACATAAATCGTCAAAATGTAGGGATCAGTTGATTTTGATGCACTTTATGTAACGATGTTATCAAGATATAGGTTATTATAAAGAGAGATTGAAAATGATCAAGCAAGTATTCAGTTTTAAGACAAAATATTTTTAAACTACCATTGCATCTTTGGGGTAGTTTACTCGCCACCAACCGCCACATTCTACCACTCCAAACATTTTTCTGGTAACGGCCATAGCTAGCATAATTATCTAACTTTACGTAACTTTAGGTTTTTCTTTTGATTCGGTTTTACTTTCAATTAATAAGATTTTTGTAAAAGAGAAAGAATCGATTATAATTTTACTATGGTTGGACGGATACTTTCACTCAGAAAGTATTCTTCGGGTATGTATCAACTATCCACGGATAATAAAATTGTAAAAAGTGTTGTCGCCGTAGAGGTTTTACATAACATAACACACATAACATAACATCACGCCTGTATTTCCCCGAAGGGGTAGGCAGAGGTGTATAGTGCACCCACATTTCGCCAGTTATGTTATAGTCCCATGTAACGAAACCATCTCATGTGCCATGTCCCATGTAGAGGTTTTACGGCCAAAATTAATATCTTATCTATCCACGATTTACCCTACTAGAGATAGAAATTTGACATAAAATGTATGGAGCTTATGTCAAATTTCTATCTCTAGTAGGGTAAATCGTGAATAGATTGGATATTAATTTTGGCCGTTAATCAAGCAATTTTATTATTCTAACAACGAAGCAATAGATAATCTATTCTGTGAGAAATTCATACTAATTTTAAATAAAAGCTGGTTTAAAAAGAAAATAACTATCCATAACCGCCATACCTTATGCAAGGATAACATAAAAACGATAGGTATTTAATTTATCCTTTAATTAAAAAATAGCACTGTTGTGCTTGTCAACTCTTTTTAAAACTATAAACACAATAGATGATCTTTCCCATCGATAGAGGACATAGTAACACATATTTTGTGAAAATTTCAAATGGCTACCCGTTGGCACGTTGGCACCTTTTGGGTACAGAATCCTAAAATAGCATTTTATTATGCTGGAGTTAACTTTTTGTAATTATTATTGTTATGTCCGAAATCAGCTGTTCATTGCTCCATCCTAAGAATTAATGTTTGAATTCTGTGTAATAATGATTGCATTCTATATGTTCACTCGAGTTGTGATACAGATACGAGCGTATTAGTAAACACTGCACTGTTTATACTAGTATTTCGAGTAAAATCATCAACTCAGCCTATCGCAGTCCACTGCTGGACATAGGCTTCTTCCAAGTTGCGCCACAAGACTCGGTCCTCTGCCTTCCGCATCCAGTCCCCCAGCCACGTTCTTCAGGTCGTCGATCCACCTGACGGGGGGTGCCCAACGCTGCGTTTGCCGATTAGCGGTCTCCACTCAAGGACTCGTCTGCTCCAGCGGCCATCGGTCCTTCGACAGACATGGCCAGCCCACTGGCACTTCAGCATACTGATCCTACAAGCTATGTCGGTTTGTCTGGTTCTTCTCCGGATAATCTCGTTACGGATTTTATCCTTAAAAGAAACTCCAAGCATAGCTCGCTGAGTGACTTTGAATTTGTGGACAAGCCCAACTGTCAGTGTCCACGTCTCGGCACCGTAAGTCATGACAGGCAGGACGCACTGGTTGAAGACCTTCGTCTTCAAACTGCGGTTTGCGTTGCTAGGTTTTATTTGTTTTCGTGTAAAATACCGACATTTAATTTAAATATCCAATTTATCTGGAAGAAAAGTGAGGTGAAAATTTACGTATTGTTAAAAATATTTTTTGAACATTGTCCTAGTTCTTTGTAATAAGAATGAATTCAAACCGCTAACACTTCTAAGTTGGATTTGGCCCCCAAATCGAGAAAAAGTATAATTGAGTTTTACTGTAAGAACATTTCTCGATTACTGTCCGGAATTGGAACTGTGCCCAATAAATAACGATAGGCGTGCCTTCTATCACATTGAGACCTAATAACGCCATTGGAAAACTGGGTTATATGATAGTACACTTCTGTCTATTCCCTCGGGAACTGTACGAATGGAAATGAAAGATCACTTCAGTGAGGAATCAGGATTTGATGCTCGCATTAAAATGTTTATCTCCGTCTGTGCCGTATAGGAATAACGAGGAAGTTTTACTGGTTTTACACGTTTTTAAACGAAGAGTTAAAGTAATATGAAAACTTGTTATATTATTTATATACTAAGCAAGTAGCTTAGAATAAGATCGTTACGAAAGTTTGGATGCGATCTGCATCCAAACTTTCGTATTTTTTTCATCTGCGCAAAGTGGTTTGTATATAGACTATCACTTTTATATATGGAGCCCATAGAGCAGTGATAGCCTAGCGGTTGAACACTTTCCTTCTATGCAGGAGGGTCTGAGTTTGAAACCGGCCGCACCTCTGACTTGCGAATTCATGTGCTGATCAGAATTTGATTACCACTTACTTTAACGGTGAAGGAAAACATCGTCAGGAAACCTGCACACCTGAGAGTGTTCCATACAGTTCGTGATGGTATGCGTAGCCCGCCAACCTACTCAGGCCAGCGTCACCACGTTGGCACCACCGACTATGGCCTTAACCTTCTCACTCTGAGAAGAGGTCAGCAGTAGCAGTGGGACAGTAATGGGCTGATTATGTAAGTTGGCTGGTAACAGCTGGATGAGAGTGGCCATGATCGAGTTCAAGAGTCAGTTTAGCGAAATACCGCTAAAAAACCGCTAGGTGGTTCTAGGTTTTTACAGTAGTGGACTGCTAAAGACTGATTAAATGATATTTTTTGTAGTGAAAATAGCACGAATTCGAAGAAATAAGAAAATCCCGCTCACACCCGAAATTCTAGTTACGCAACCATCTACGTAATGTGCCGTAAATTGTATAAAGATCTTCAATTCTGTATTAGCGGGCGATTGTTATCTGCGAGTTTTCAATAAACATGTCAAGAAGACATATGGTGTGTACGGGCGCGCCCGGCCCGCTCGCCCGCAGCCTGCGATGTCCTCGCAGCCTCTGCCAGGCGCGGGGCGGGGGCGCGGGCCGATGACCTGCCCTTCATCCCTCACCTCACTTCCCCGGCGACTCCTAGAATATATGAATGTCAACCTTAAAACCACGTTTTTAAAGATAATTTTCCCAAATTACATGAACGTAAGTGAAGGTTTATCGGAAAAATTGTCATGCGCCATTCGCAATATTATTTCGAGTAAGTTTGGAGTAGATTATTTTGTAAAAATCAAGTCCATTTGGATAAAAAAATCTGATGTCTATTGTGCCGATTCCATAAATAAAAATAAAGCTAGTTTTTATTTTATTTCATTTTACGTCGCTTTAGAACCCTTTTCATGATTAAATGAAAAGGTTATAAAGTATGCATCTCAAAATTAATCATATCTGGTTGATAGTCTTCATTGCATTGCATAATGACATTATTTCTATTTGAATGTAAGCATTCGCAGACAATTTTAACGATTTTAACCTCTTGCGTCCATGCAGTAGTCCAATGCGGCACTTTTCTTACGATAGAGGAACAAAATATTTTTAAGAAGCTTTTAACTTCACACTTGTTGACTGAATATCTAAAGCAAATGACAATATAATATTATAGTGACAACGCCTCAAATGAAAATACACTACACTAGCCTATGCCCGCGGCTTCGCCCGCGTGGATTTTATTTGTCACCCATCCCTCGGGAACAAAAAAATAAATATATCTATATATTTTTATCTTCCTGGGATAAAAAGTAGCCTATATGATAATCAAGTTATGTTATATCTGTATGTCAAATTTAATCAAAGTCATTCAGCCCTTACAGCGTGATTGAGTAACAAACATCTTCACAAACTTTCACATTTATAATATTAGTAGGATTGAATTTAAATCAAATTATTGCCATTTTTAACCGACGAAAAAAAAGGAGGAGGTTCTCAATTCGACTCGTATAATTTTTAATCCTAACTGTTCCTTAATTAAAGTAACAAGCAGAAAATAAAACAATGAAAAATAAAGGAAAAGTTCGTCCATTCTGAGATACAGCAGATGCAGCTGAACTTTCATATGTTACAAGTCGTAACGCTGTCATCTGACTTCCACAAGCCAATATTCCCACGGTCAGTCCCGCCCGTCAGTTATCTGCATGAAAGCCGCGCTCGATATGGTTTAACATGCTCTCTGGGGCACGAAGGTATCCCGATTAGGTGTGTAAACAACGGTCTCGCATTCAACACTTGACCGCAGCAAGATTGCTTGGCCGCATAAATCAATCGATCTCCGTCGTAGCCCGTAGCTCGTAGCCGTAGCTACCAAGCTACGAAACTATCTACGGAATTCACCCTCTACAAAAAAGGATTTGATAAAATATTGAAAAATATCTTTCAACTTCGTTTCCGTTTTAAAAATGTCTTTAAGTATGTAATATCTTCGAGTAGTGGATTTTTGGCGTTCTCATTCCATTAGATAGAACAATCTATAGAAATTTTCATTACTGGATTAGATATCGCGATACTGAGCTTAGATCGTGTGGTACTAAGCCCACACGACGCAAGGGCAAGGAAATATAATAGTCTTTTGATTTTAAGTTTATGATAAGATTTCTTTTTAATTATTTTCATGTTTCAATTTAATTATGTTGGCAAAAGTCTGATGTTTTGTTAAGAAACTTTATTTATTTTAGGAGAAAATGAGGTTTAAAAAACCTATTTTCTAGTTAGAAAATAGGTATTTTAAAGTGGTAATTTTGCTGAACCGGAGAGATTTTTTTAAAAGTTTACATTTTGTATCAATGGGAACATATTTAGAATATTATGGTCTATTCAAACAGTTTATAGTAAAAGATAACCGAGATCTAGGACGTTAAAATACCGCTTTTTTGCGTTTAATAAACGTAGCGGCGGGGAAAGAAGGTTATTTCTGGACTTAGACGCAAAAAATGAAAATTCTTAAAAAAAATACATGGCATGAAAAAAACTATCAAATTCCATTAATATGTATAATTTAAAATAAACACATCTGTTACTGAGATCTACGACGCCAAAAAGTAGCTTAAAACGCAGATTTCTTATGTTTTTTGTAGTACGGCTCTTAATAAAAATTAAATTAAATTATTTAATTCTCACAAAGGCACCATGTGAGCTGGCAGCGAGCTAAACTGTGTAGCAGCTACTGGGAAGCGGTCGTATATGGTAATGGTATCATTTCACGCAGCAATTTGCTAACTTTGCAATACTTCGGCTTTTGAAGTTGTCTGTAGGGTTCCAGTTTTGCAGCTTCATGTTACCATAACGCCTATCAGCCCTGAAAAGGGTAAGCAGAAGAGAAGAGTACAGTCAGCCGATAGACAAATTAGGTTCTATGTGATAAATAAGTGACAAATCTTCCGCTAGATACCAGATAAATCAATAAATAAATTCTTTGTTGGCACTTAAGGCGAATGTAGCAGCCAAGTGGCGCCCCCATTAGTAAAAACGATATTACTCGCTGAATATATAATTTATCGAAAATTCGTTTTTAATAATTGAAGTACAGGGGGTCTACTCGCGTTTAACGATATTCGCTTAATCGTACTATTCATCGCATAATTTGCTACTCCGGTCAACTATCGTACCCATATCGCATGCGATCATCGTGTTTTAACATTTGATCGGAGGATCTCAGCTCAATTTCATACGACTATAAACCGTAGTCTATCTTTATTTTGCCTTTTTTATATGCCTATCTCCATTGCGTAAGTATCAATCGGAACGAACGTTCGTATTTCGTTTGTCGTTCGTCAACCGCGAGTAGGCCCCCTGGTACTGTACTACTGTAATACTGTTTAATCAAGTACAGTTTACAGTTACAGTTTTTTACTAATTAGGCGCCATTTGGCTGCTACATTCCCCTTAAAATGGTTTAACAAAAATTAGACTTTAAGTATGTGCATACTAAAAGGGCATTATCTGTTATGTTGTAACAATAGATATCAGTGATATTATTAAATATTGTAATAGAAAACCCCGATTATATTTGAACCGCCTGAAAATCGGATCCAGGTCTTTTGACAGCGTCCCTTGCAACACAAGCTGCAGTTTGTTTTGTTATGAATCGAGCAGTGGTTATTCCGATCGATAGAGGTGGTTGTATGTCGGTGGCCACGTGCACCGGTCGTGCAGCCCCCCGCCCTCCGCCCCCCGTCGCCGTCCGCAACGTGACAGGCGCTTGCCACGTGAATTACGCTTTCACGATTAATCTAACCGCTATGGGCTTCTTTCATGCCTAGCTTTCTTGGCCGTCCGTCACCGCCAGCGGGAGTAGGTACCTACATTTTTTTTGTAACATCAAGGAAATTTTGTAAGGTCGTCCTCTATAGAATAATTTAATAGGCATCAATGTTTTAAGGTATCAAGTCCTAAAAGGGTTTTTACAGTGTGACTTTTTTTGTTTCTTTTTTCAACTGTGGTAATAAAACTGCAGTTTTATCTGTTAATTCATTTTAGCACCAAGATTTTTAAAATAACGTCCTAATTATTTTTTTCCTTAAACGTGTTGTTGTTCTGTATGTGGTTGTTGGAGTCAGACATATTTCGACGATACCAGAAAATATATTAGGTATTTGCCGTTGGTGCTCGAAAACAAACACAAATCATTGACACATCATCACACACACACACGGACAAACATCATATCATCGTCGTTTTGTCGGTTTTAGAGACAATAATACTAGTAGATATTTTGTGCTTAGTCAATAAACAATCCAAATTATTTGGCCCACTCTGCAAGGTTATAACAGTTTGCGGTTACACGGGCAGAACTATAATAGTATGAAACAGAATCACAGCAAACGCTTTCGGTGATACGTCGTGTGCCTCCCGTGTCGAGCTGTCAAACTAGCATCGTGTTCCATTTGCGTTGTTGTGTCTAGGAGTCGGAGCAAGTTGCCCACTATACGTGGGAAACGTGTTGCATATTTGATGGCTGCCAACCGACGGCGCGCGCATCAATAATTTACGTCGTCGCTTACCTAACCGAGCCCGAGGCGATGCTTAACTACTCGGTGCCCGAGTTGCCGATCGATGTTGCCGTTTAAATCAGTATTAAGCGTCTCTGGTGAAGTGTTCTGCATTGTTTGAGTTCAGCTGCTCCTCAGGGACATTTGCCTGCAATATTCAAGGCGCGTGATTAATCGACGCCCACTTTCGAAAGCTTGTCTGGTAAACGTTTAATTTTGATCGTTGTTAATTTTAGGAGAGAGTTGCGGCGATTAAATAAGGCATCGGTCCACAAGTCACTGATTGAGATGTGCGACTATTGAAAGTTTTCTTATGGTGTTATGATATGCCTCGTCCTCCCACACTTTGACGCTCCGAGAGTCAACCGCGTGGGCTGCATCCACAATAGGATTTTGGAACATGTGGGGAATAATTTACGAGAATAAGTGAAATATATGTCCGCAGCGCTTGTAATCCCTGAAGAAAGCATAGAGGCATTATTGTACAAAAGCAGTTTGCGCTTGACAATATTATATGTAAAACGTGGTTAAAGTCTGAGCTTATATACAAATCTGGGATCCCAGAAATCCAAATAAAGATGTTTAAAGTGAATTTAAGAAGTGGATAAAACCAAATTTGATGCTGGGTCAATAAAATCATGCCTTCGAATTTCAAAGATAATGAGCAATGGGAACGCAATTTTTTATGAGATTTCATTCATTACAATAATTTGAATGAATAAAATTTCATTATGATTGTTATTGCCTCAAAAAATTGATTGGAAAGCTCTTTATTTATCATAATTAATTATTCAGGTAACCAACTTACCAATGCCACAAGCTTATTAAAAAAAAAAACCTACTTTGGACCACAAAAACATTATAAGTCCCAACAAAATATTAATATGAAGAAAATAAACACGGACGATGAAACCTCTTTTCTTAAACCAAGATAATATATACAAGGAGATGGAGATACAATGAAATTACATAAATATGTCGACGCACAGCACAATTCGCGTTGAAACAAACAATTTGATGTTAATGACACGCGATACTGCTGTCGAGAAACAATTTTATGACATGCATTATTAAATATACTTAGCCTTGAGTTGAGTATCGAGGATAAATTTTAATAAAGCTTTCCTAGGGAATATTGTGTCAGTGTACTCAGTGCGACACTAGGTTTAGCAGATAGTGATGTGCCAACAATTTTAGACCGATTAACTAATTACTGAATATTCCAGTTTTGGCAACGAACGTTCATTATTTAGTACACTGCATTGTCATAGCCGAATATTGATGCGGTCGATTTTGGATATCATAAACAACGTTATTTATGAGACTGTTGTATAATCTTTGCTATACATATAATAAAATACAAACAGCAGTGGTAAGATATCGATTTAATTGGTTTTATGAGAATAATCAATAATTAAAGTCACGTCAAAAAGCCTGCCGTTTCTGTTATTCTTTTTTATTTAGATATTAATATAAGGGGCAGTTTTTCAATGGACAGTTAACTTTTAACAGAAAAATAGGTTTGTAAATCTGTCAGTGTCACATTTATTCTTCAGTTTAGTACCCGCAGACTACAGATCAAACTGTCAGCCGATAGAACATGTTATATGGGAAATCACTGCCAGTGTGAGCACTTGCGTGTGTCCCCGTACTAATTATTGATCCGACTAAGCTATCAGCTGATTAAAATCTGCAGTCTGTGGGTGGGTGCTAAAAGTTATCAAACGATTGGAAAACCAGCCCTAAGACGATACGTTATACAATCGGATGGACAGACAGTCATGCTACAAACCTTCTAAGTTGGCCAAATGTCTTAAGAATTAACGGGGGTAGTTTTTTTAAGTAGATTTCTGTACTGACCTTATATTTTAAGCATATTTGAATTATTTGGTACACCTGCTTTGAATTGTTTCGTTTTTTTTTATTGTTGCACGCTGATAACTTGGACTATGACCATTTTTTTCTTCTTCATTGTACTAATATTCTTACAACAGGAGAAGAAAATAATAATATCTCCTTCTTCTTTCTCGTGAATGATCAGTAAATCGTACACATGCTACAACAATAGCCAAGACTATTTCAATAAGCTGTTTTATGAAAAGCTCTAGCAAAGTTAATACTGAACTTGAGCGTTTAAATATTCGTATGATAACTTTCAGTTAAGAAGGGAGTTTTGAGGCAAGCCGCACACCTTCCCAACCACTGTTACTCCTATTTATTTATTTATTTAAGATAACGATGGATCCAATGTGTTAGTAACATATAACTTAACCTATGTTAGTACTTAATAACTAAAAGGGATTTGGTCCGGTCGACTAGCGCCCACACAAGCGGACTATCAGCCCGGGCGGCTATCATGTGCAGGATGGTGTTGTGGCTGCCGCGCAGCCTGCGCAGTAGTGAGGCGGACTTCTTGCGCCAGACGGCATCGAATCCGTCTGTACGCGCGTCGGCAAACATTGCCGACGCACTACAATAGCGCGGCAGCCACAACAATGCCCTGAACGCATTATTGAACTGGACCCGCAGAGCGTTGTAAGCCTTTTGGGTATATCTGAACCACAGGGCTCCCGAGTACAGCGATGTGCAGTATGCTTTAAATAGTGTTATTTTGACTGGGGCTGCACATCGGGAAAACCTGTGGGCCAGCATGTTCGCCCGAACGGACAACGCTCTGCGTTCCCTCTCCATATCTACATCGTCTTTCAAGTCATCTGTTACCAGGTGGCCCAGGTATTTAAATTGGAAGACCCTGTTAATATGTAGCCCATTTAATAAAATGGGGGGAATCGAAGAGGGACACCTGGCACCCGACCTGAACACGATGTACTTGGACTTACTATTATTATAGATTAGCCCATGTGAGAGTGCGTACGACTCACACACTGCAAGTAGCTTTCGGAGCGCGCTGACCGAGGGAGCAATCAGCACCATGTCGTCTGCGTAGCTTAAATTGTTGACACAGACCCCATCAATAAAGCATCTAACACGCGTGCTGCTCAGTCGCTCGATCAGCGCGTTCACATACAAGCCAAAGAGCAGAGGAGAGGTCAGCCCCCCTGCCTCACCCCGCACTCCGGCCTGCACTGTTCCGAGAGCCTACCCGCCCAGCGCACATGGCTCATCTGGTTCAAATACCAGTGTCTGAGGAGAGAGGCGAGCTCTGGTGGTAGCGTATTGTATTTTAACTTCTTCCAGAGGATGTCGTATGAGACCAGGTCAAAAGCCCTCGATAAGTCCAAAAAACACGCATAAATGGGCGTCTTCCGATCAGTATAATACCTGACAGTGTGCTTCAAGCTAAGAATGGCTGTCTCCGTTGACAACCCAGGCCGAAAACCGAACTGAGCGTCATGGAGCTTGACATGCCTATTTAGATGTGAGTTGAGCACACTGTCAAGTATCTTGGCTATGACAGTGGCTAGTGAAATTGGCCTATAATTTAACTTGTCCGATATGTCTCCGGTCTTGCTTTTGACCACAGGTACCACCAGGGCTCGCATCAGATCAGGAGGCAGATGTGAATGGCTTAGGCACAGGTTAAACAAAAGTGCGAGTACACGAGGTAAATGAGAACCAGCATGCTGCAGGTGTTCGATGCTGAGCCCGTCATGCCCAGGAGATTACCTCTGGTCATCTTATTTACAATGCCCCTAATTTCCTTAGCAAGTATAACTCGGAACCTCTGTACCTTCAGGCCCACCATCGAACTCCCGGCATGGAGGTCCCAGTGGTGACTCTACGGCAAACTGCGTTTTAAATAACTCTGCGATATCCTCAGGAGAGGACACCCCGTCGATACTCACAGGAATGCCAGGACGAGAATTCAACCTATTAGTGGCTTTCCAAAAACTTTTGAAATCTGTGCTAGCATGATGTTTTGCTAACATATCCATTTTAATTTGTTCTTGGTGTTTTTGACACCACTTGAGCCTTCCCTTAAAAATCTTTCGAGCCATTAGCATTTTGTCAAAGATGGGACCAGAGGACGGCTGTCCATGCCAACACCATAAGTCAAATTCCATCCTGGCACTCCTGTGGGCCTCGCTAACATGCGTGTTTCAGCCGGCCAAGGGTTTCTTCTGGCTGCCATACTTGTATACATAAGTAGTAGTTGCGCAAGCACATAAGATGTTTACTATGTCTTTATATAATTTATTAATAGAATCTTTGTGATGGTTATTATTACAATACTTGCCACAACATTGTAGGTGCTCTACAGGTAAGTCAATATACTTTAACATTGAGTTACACATAACAAAATACGAGTTACATTGATCTGCATTTCTCTCTCCCCATTTTATTTTATTATATGTAGGGTATTGCATAACAATTTTCTGCCTAACAATGTTAAGATTGCAGGTAAGAACTAAAGGTAGGTGGTCAGACCAATAGACGTCGTACTTTACGTACACGTCTGTCACACATTGCAAAGCCGCGTCAGTCACAATGCAGTGGTCAAGCTAACGCACGCTCCCGTGAGCTTCACTAATAAATGTGAACGTCCCTGATGTAAGTTGCAACCTACTAGTGTCTATGCATGTCCAGTCTTGCTCCATTGAGAAATCTAAAAGTTCACGGTAAAATCGCTCACCTGGATGCGTGTTGTAGTCCCCGAGAATGAAAACGGACTCGACACCGCTATCATCTATTATGGCACTTATGCATCCCAGGCAATCCGTTAACTCCGGCACATTTTCCACGCAGTCAGTAGGCATGTAAACACTTACGACTATTATCGGTCTATCCTATAAGCCAGGATCTACAATGGCAATCAACCAGAAAAATGCCGAATAAATAAATTACAACGTGTCCTGGAGAAATTACTAATCTGTCTTGGAACCTGCAACGCAATTAATCAGGAAAGAAATTAGGAGGAGTAGGAAGATAATTTGTATTACAAGAGAGTAATATACATTTACACGTTTAAAAGTCAAAATTAATATTTAATGAAGAGTCAATCACATAAAAAGATAACCGAGATCTAGGACGTTAAAATACCACTTCTTAGCGTTTAACCAACGTAGCGGCGGGGAAAGAGGGTTACTTCTGGTAGACGCAATAAATGAAAATTCTACAAAATAAAATTACCATGGCATGAATGAAACTAACATATTCCATTAATATAATTTAAAATTAACATATCTATTACTGAGATCTACGACGCCAAAAAGGATTCCTTGCGTTTTTTGTAGTAGGTACCAATAACATTTTAATTAAATTATTTAATTCTCACAAAGGCACTATGTGAGTTGTCACAATTAATATTTAGTGAAGAGTCAACCCATCTCTTCTAACAACTGCGAAGGCATTTCACAAAGACAGTGCCTTACTTTTGTTTATAATTAATTCAGTCAACTTCCAGCTTAAAGACGTCTCGCCCTTAGGACCAAAAGTACGGTTTTGACTCATTTATTCACTTTGAACGTACCTCCCTTTTACTTATGCAGGCACAATAATTTTACAGTACCTATAGGCATAAGATAATTCAGAACCATGCCTTCTCATCATATCGTGGTCAGTCTTGGTTAAAATTTCCTGTAGATCGGTCTATAGATAATCTTATAAGTGCGAATACGATTTGCAGTTCCGGTATCAAAATGCATACTTTAAACGTCCCCGACACAGAAATAGATATAATAGAGATAGAATGGTTGTAATCACAATTTTACTTGCGATTCATGCGTGGCAACTTTCGAACCAACTACGCCTAACATATTGACGTCATTAATTTTTTTAAATTAACTATTGTCAAAATTACTTTACAGCTTTTGTTTCTGCTTTTAGAAACAGCACAATAAGGCATTTTTGCGGGTTTTTGTTACATTACTTACAAAAAAAAGTCATAAGGCGTACTGAGAAAGGCTTTGAAATGCCCTGCACTATGGTGCAGAGTGCTGGGACGCGCTCCCTGCCCACTTTTCCATTCTATCTATTTCTGTGGTCCCCTATATATAAATAAAGTGACTTCACAACTTAAGCTAAGATAGGAAAACTCAATAGTCTATAAAATCACTTTCAAATGATATCAGTCTGCAAATCTCTTTTACTCAATTGACGGAAATAAAATAACGTCGGCTCGTAGAAAAGGAAACTAAACGTGAATTTGATTTATGCGGCCATTGCATCTATCTTGTAGAAAAGGCAGTAACCGTTTCGATGGTGGAGTTAACAAATTGATACAAATGGTGGCGTGGGCCGGGGTTGGATCGACGGGCGGAACCGGCGCACAATAACATCTGCCGGCGGCGGCGGCGGCGCTATTCAGCCGAGAGGCTGCGGATGCGGCCGTGGCGCCACCCCACGCGACTCCGCAGTGTTCCCCGTTGCCATGCAGCCGCGCTGCGGTCGCTTCAGGTGTAGCAGGGTTTTTAGGGTTCCGTAGCCAAATGTCAAAAAAACAGAACCCTTATGGATTCGTCATGTCTGTCTGTCCGTCCGTATGTCACAGCCACATTTTTCCGAAACTATAAAAACTATACTGTTGAAACTTGGTAAGTAGATGTATTCTGTGAACCGCATTAAGATTTTCACACAAAAATAGAAAAAAAAAAACAATAAATTTTGGGGGTTCCCCATACTTAGAACTGTTGTATATACAAAAATTGTTTTTCATCAAACCCATACGTGATGGATCATCTATGGATAGGTCTTCAAAAATGATATTGAGGTTCCTAATATCATTTTTTTCTAAACTGAATAGTTTGCGCGAGAGACAATTCCAAATAAAAATATATGATGTTCATTACCATGTAAACTTCCACCGAAAATTGGTTTGAACGAGATCTAGTAAGTAGGTTTTTTTTAACACGTCATAAATCGTAAACCGCAATATACCTTTCATTCAATCAACTCAAACATAAAAATTAAAAAAAAACATTATGGACTCGTATATAGTTAGATTTAAATCCATCATTTAGGTACCTAATTATAATGTTTACTTATCATTATCTTAATTTAAAAAATACACTATTATTAAAACATCAATCAAAGTTACAACGAACTACAAGAACTTTTATATTATGTTACTTGCTGCTACGGAACCCTTTATGGGCGAGTCCGACTCGCACTTGGCCGCTTTTTTGAATTCCAATATCATGGCAGTGATAGCAGAAAAATAATGACTTCCGCGTATTTTTTTTTATAGTATAGGATGGCGAATCGAGCAAAAGGCCCACCTGATGTTAAGTGGTTACCTTTGCCCATAAAAACTGTAATACCACCTAGGCTGTTGCCTAAATGGTACCGTAAGTCGGTTCGCCAAACTAAGACATGAAGATGGAAAGTCTCATGTGATTGTAATTTCACCGGCACCCGTACCCTTCAGACCGAAACACAGCAATGCAAGCATCACTATTTGGCGGAGAAGTAGGTACGGTGGTAGTACTTCCCCGTACGAGCTCTTTCACAAAGGAGCTCTACTACTACTAAAAATGCATGCAGTATTTCAATGTTATTAAAAGTTTAGATAAAAAGAATAGACCACCCCCCTTCTACCCATGGGTGTCGTAAAAGGCGACTAAGGTTTGAAATCAGGAGGATGGGCAGCAGCGTCCTTCTGTGCACCAACATCGTGCAACATCACCCACTGCGGTCACCAACCCGCCTGCCCAGCGTGGTGACTATGGGCATACATCCCTATGAACGCACAACATATACAACGGCCCCCAGTTCCCGGTGGTCCCTCTATTCCCGACTACGGTAGCGGTCGTGGTAACGGTGGGACGGGGGGTGCTAGGAATCTCCGGGTTACGGCAGGCTACCAAAACCGACGGCTATATCTGGCAGCGTACAATGGAAAAACGTTGAGACTGGACCATCACCTCGCCGAGCTTGAAGTAGAGTTAAGTCATATAAAATGGCATATACTGGGGTTATCCGAAGTCCGTAGAGAGGGAGAGGACACGATAACCCTGGAGTCAGGAAACTTACTCTACTTCCGCGAAGGTGATCAGCTCTCCCAAGGTGGTGTTGGTTTTCTTGTCAATAAGGCCCTCGTAAACAACGTTGTGGAAATCGGTAGTGTGTCGACACGGGTAGCGTACCTTGTACTAAAGCTAAATGATAGGTACAAGCTGAAAATAGTGCAGGTATATGCGCCGACCTCGACACACTCTGACGATATAGCCGAAGCGATGTACGAAGACATAGCGAAGGCTATGAATAGTACCGCTAAGGCTCACTACAACGTTGTTATGGGGGACTTCAACGCTAAAGTGGGAGTACAAGATCGCGGCGAATCGAGAATCGGACCTTACGGTTTGGGGCGCAGAAACCACAGGGGCCAAATGTTGGTCAACTTCTTGGAGTCCCAGGGGCTCTTCTTAATGAACTCCTTCTTTAAGAAGAAGCCCCAAAGAAGATGGACCTGGAAAAGCCCCGACAAGGTGACAAGGAACGAGATAGACTTTATCATGACGGATAAGAAGCACATATTTAGAGATGTCTCTGTGATCAATAGGTTCAACACCGGAAGCGATCACCGACTTATCCGAGGCACTCTAAATATCAATTTTAGAGCTGAAAGAACGCGCTTGATTAAGTCTACTCTCCGACCTTCGCCGCTCCAAACCAGTTTGGGCGCCGAAAGGTTCCAAGCGGAACTTCAAAATCGATTCGACTCGCTGGAAACCACGGGCAATATTGAGGAGAAAACCAACACCATGGTCAAAACATTGCAGGAACTGTCTCGAAAATTCTTTCCGCCGCAGCGTGGAAGCAAGATGCCCAAGCTTTCGACTGAGACTCTCGATCTGATGAGGAAAAGACGGGAAATGTCAGCCGCGCATTCGTTTTCATCAGATAATAGGTCCTTAAACCTACAGATTAGGAAGCTGATGCGACGTGACCTCCGCCGCTCCAACACCCGCGCCATTGAGGCTGCGATTGAGCTAAATAGGGGGTCGAAAGTTTTCGCTCAGCAGCTAGGGAGGACCCATCTGATGAAACTGAAAGCCGCGGATGGCAAAATAGTCACCTCTAAGATCGAGATGCTTGATGAGGTCGAAAACTTCTATGGGCATTTGTATTCCACCAAAACGGCGAGACCAGCAGTTCCTAGCAATGACGACAAAAGAGCCCAGCTCACGCGCCATTACACCGAGGATCTTCCGGACGTTGACCAGGGTGAGATTGGGGCGGCCCTCGGGCAGCTTAAGAACAACAAAGCTCCGGGCGATGACGGCATTACCACTGAACTCCTAAAAGCAGGCGGGGCTCCGGTCCTGAAGGAGCTACAGAGTTTGTTTAATGCCGTCATCCAACAAGGCTCTACACCGGAGGCATGGAGCGGGAGTGCGGTGGTACTGTTCTTCAAAAAAGGGGATAAAACCCTACTAAAGAACTACAGACCCATCTCACTCCTGAGTCATGTATACAAGCTGTTCTCGAGGGTCATCACGAATCGTCTCGCCGGAAGACTCGACGAATTCCAGCCACCAGAGCAAGCTGGGTTTCGAAAAGGCTACAGTACCGTAGATCACATCCATACTGTTCGGCAGATCATACAGAAGACTGAAGAGTACAATCAGCCGCTGTGTATGGCATTCGTGGACTACGAGAAGGCCTTCGACTCCATCGAAACTTGGGCAGTTCTGGATGCTCTTCAGCGATGTCACATTGATGAGCGGTATATAGAGATGCTGAGATGCCTATACAACGCTGCTACCATGACTGTTCAGCTCCAGGACCAAAAGACGAAGCCAATCCAACTGCGCAGAGGGGTGAGACAAGGGGATGTAATATCCCCGAAATTGTTCACTAACGCGTTGGAGGACGTCTTCAAGACACTGGACTGGACTGGACAGGGTATCAACGTTAACGGCGAGAACATCTCACATCTCCGTTTTGCCGATGACATCGTTGTAATGGCTGAGTCGCTGGAACAACTGGGCGAAATGCTGCACAGCTTAAACGGAGCCTCTCGACGTGTCGGTCTCGGCATGAATCTGGACAAGACTAAAGTCATGTTCAATATGCATGTCATGCCGAGGCCGTTATTCGTCGAAGGGTCGACACTCGAAGTTGTAACGGAATACGTCTACCTAGGGCAGGCAATTCAGCTTGGTAGACACAACTTCGAGAAAGAAGCCAACAGAAGGATCCGTCTGGGCTGGGCAGCGTTTGGCAAACTTCGCCGAGTCTTCTCGTCGCCTATACCGCAAAGTTTGAAGACAAAAGTCTTCAACCAGTGCGTCCTGCCTGTCATGACTTACGGTGCCGAGACGTGGACACTGACAGTTGGGCTAGTCCACAAGTTTAAAGTCGCTCAGCGAGCTATGGAGCGAGCTATGCTTGGAGTTTCTTTGAAGGATAAAATCCGAAACGAGATTATCCGGAGAAGAACCGGAGTGACCGACATAGCTTGTAGAATCAGTAAGCTGAAGTGGCAGTGGGCTGGCCATGTCTGTCGAAGGACCGATGGCCGCTGGAGCAGACGAGTCCTTGAGTGGAGACCGCGAATCGGCAAACGCAGCGTAGGGCGCCCCCCTGCCAGGTGGATGGACGACCTAAAGAGCGTGGCCGGGGGGGACTGGATGCGGAAGGCAGAGGATCGAGCGTTGTGGCGCAACTTGGGAGAGGCCTATGTCCAGCAGTGGACTGCGATAGGCTGAGTTGAAAAGTTTAGTGCTAAGCTAAACAATGATTGTAACAATAACACGAGAATTCAAATAAATAATGATGCGCTTTAAATACTTGGATGTTATTTTATTTTATTTCTATGTTGTCTAGACGTATTCATTGGTGGTTTACGAGATTATGGTTAAGCAAAATCTACACTGAATAACGTTGAAATTTACAGTATTTTCAGGTAGTTAAAATCTTAAACATGGCATTACTTAAATCAATCTGAAGTAAGTAATACTGTTCATTTGATACTCCGAAAACCAGCACGTTTTAATGTCAAACTCAGGATCAAGTTCATTAATTTTAAGAAAGAAAACTTTTTTGTTTTTCCCCAAATAATTGAAGGAGGCCTTTTCTTAAACCCAAGGCCTTTTTCTTTCTATTGAACTAACTATGAAGTATAATTTTAAAAGACTATTACTTCACATGAAAATACCTACATGTTTTTTTTTGTATTTTTCATCCTGGATCCTTATTAACCTATACTTATTTATTTTTTAAATTATTTATCCTATAGTACTTTTATTTAATAAAAGTATTTAATTTAATCTCAGCACGGACAACATAAAATCAAATAAAAAGACAAACCACAACAACTCACTCGTTGGATACCCTCCAAGAGTAAGTAATAGTTCGATGGTGCGGCCGGCGATAAAGAACGGATACAAATACATGTTTTGTTTTAAACGGCTTATCTTAGTTCCGAGTGTTTCCGAGCACATCCGAGGCGGTGGCGGAGCGCAGGTAACGGAAACGAAACGTCTGATCAACCGAGCCCGGGATAACGCGATAAGAGGATTACTCCGCGAGTCCACGCCAGGAGGCTGCTGTTTGTTTGCTGTCTGTTTATTTTGTTAATTTTGCTCTTTATTCTGCCTGCTATTACTTTAAGTCGTTTTAACTCATTCGAACATTTTCTCAGTTTTAAGCTTGCTCGTTACTTGTTTTTGACGTTTCGGTCCTCGGGTGGACTTAATTATTGCCGAAAAAGTCCTCAATCGCATATTGGGTACTTCATATACCTCAGTGGCGTGCATTGGCGTGCTTCATTCGAATTTAATTGTGGTGTAAGGTATTGATTTCTTATGTAGGAAGGTTAATTTAGCATTAATAGGTCTATTAAAAGATAAATAATCATCGTACTTTGAAAAAAGATAATAACTTACACCACTATTGAATTTGAATGAGGAAGCCACTGGGTACTAATTGCCTTTAAGCAATGCACGCCACTGATATACCTATTAAGTATTGCTTGCAAGAATACTAATTATTTATAACACAACGTTTACTTCTCCACAAACTAGTAACAAATAAGGTCTTCAGACAATGCTAAAATTTTGATATTTAGGTACCGATTTTTTTGTAAAGGAAAGTACACACTTTAAAATCTTTTGGCATAAAGGTGTCAAGATTTGGAATGAGCTTTGGGTAATCGGTAATCATCAACTAGCCCATTGCCGCATGGCCTGAATCTGTGGTTACTTAACAAGTGACCGGGATCCCTTTAAGCTGAAAAAGTAATGGCTGTTAATCAAGCGCTTTTATTTCGAATACAACAAAGCATTTCATTCAGCATTTTAGTAGTAGTAGAGCTCCTTTGTGAAAGAGCTCGTCCGTGGAAGCACTACCGCCGTACCAACTTTTCCGCCAAAAAGTGATGTTTGCATTGCTGTGTTTTAATCTGAAGGGTACGGGTGCCGGTGAAAATACAATCACATGAGACTTCCATCTTCATGTCTCAGTTTAGTGAACCGACTTGCGATACCATTTAGGCAATAGCCTAGGTGGTATTGAAGTTGTTATGGTCAAAGGTAACCGCTTAACATCAGATGGGCCTTTAGCTCGTTTCGCCATCCTATACTATAAAAAAAAATCATACTTACAATTTCATTTTAGATTCATCATTATCACCATCATTTCAGCCGCAAGACGTCCACTGCTGCACATTTTAGACTATTTAATTAAATTTGTGAAAAATTAAGTTCGGGATTTATGTTCAAAACATTTGTCTCGGTTTTAAGTATGTTTTAATTACGAGTATTAAAATAATTAAAACAAGAAAAAATAATGTTCGATATTATAAGTAAGTAAGCCTCTGGTCTGTGTGCACACGTAATAGTTTTTTAAATTTAGAAAGGGAACTGAAGAACACGCCCAACTCTGGTAACATAACATAATATTATATCATCTTTAACATCTGGATATGCTGGAGCGCAATTACAACATATTATGAAAAGGCTAGGCAGATGAGATTGACCAATAAGTCCATGATGTTCCTATAATATTGGCGTTAAAATGCTTGTCTTTATCAAATATGATTACACAGCGATACATTTCTCAGCGGGGCGGATGCTGTGATGTTTGACGGCACGTTAATGGTGGCACACATTATGAGGGAGCATGATTTGATAACCATGAGTCGACACTTGTCCGGCCGCCTCATCCATCAGCCGTCGTGTCTGCTGTTATTCTTACTAATACATTACACATCTATTTTATAGGTGAACTCTGTATGATAAAACTATAAGCGATTTTTTGTCGCTAAGTTGACATCCAATCAATCTGAGCTTCAGTATGAGTGGAATATCAAGGGAAATTTCTGGTTTTCAAATACGTATAAATATTTTAATATGTGAGGCCGAGATTTTACCTAACATTTATTAACACAATTTAAATATGTTAATAAAACTATCGAAAAAAAAAAAACTCTCACTTTCGGTGCCGAGACGTGAACACTGACAGTTGGGCTAGTCCACAAGTTCAAAGTCGCTCAGCGAGCGGACTATGCTTGGAGTTTCTTTGAAGGATAAAATCCGTAACGAGATTATCCGGAGACGAACCAGAGTGACCGACATAGCTTGTAGGATCAGTAAGCTGAAGTGGCAGTGGGCTGGCCATGTCTGTCGAAGGACCGATGGCCGTTGGAGCAGACGAGTCCTTGAGTGGAGACCGCGAATCGGCAAACGCAGCGTAGGGCGCCCCCCTGCCAGGTGGACCGACGACCTAAAGAACGTGGCTGGGGGGGACTGGATGCGGAAGGCAGAGGACCGAGTGTTGTGGCGCAACTTGGGAGAGGCCTATGTTAAGCAGTGGACTGCGATAAGCTGAGTTGATTAAATAAAATTCTGATAAACTTACAAGTTTACACCTTAATAAATGTTTCCGTTAACGTCCGCTTCATTTCTCATTTGTATATTCTTATGGAAAATGGTTAGTTTCATGATCATCAGTCCAAGTTACAAAAATACTTATGACGTTACAGTGCTAACTATGACGTTAATATACTAGTTACTTTCGGTTGCACCCAAAGACATTTCTATACTGACGCAGTATAATACCTTTATGGTTGCACCACACTTATTTAATATATATTTAAATCACGAAATGGGGAGAAATTATTTTACTCCAGACATACATACCCATTGCTCCAGTTTCAAAACTAAGATTCCCCATAGGTATCGTAAATATCCGAATCTCGCTCTTGGATATTTTTATAACATTTTCAACTTTCAGTGTGTCTATGCAGTTACTTCGTATTGGTTCTTTTAGTTTAAGGTCTATCCACATAAGGACGGGCTGACACGGGACGGGAGCAACGAGTTCAATTTAAATTAGTCGTTATATTTTAAGATTAGAGACTACAATATGGGAGCACATTGAAGATGTGTGGACGGGTGGGCGGGCACGTCTGCTCGGCCACACGTCATAGTCTTTAATCTTAGGCCGGCTCCACATGGACGCTCCAACGTTGGTACGAACGTTGGTCCACAAATTATGCCTAGCGTCCACACGTTGGAGATAATGTTAGTTTAGTCCCGTCAGAGCTAATGTAAATACGTCTGAAATAGAAGTTGCACTGGGCACTTTAACATTATTGAGTACTTATGAGTTCAACTGTTAATCAAAATAACACAATAGTTAAACAATGGGCGTCGTCATTGAATTTTTTTTGACATATAAATTAAAATTAAATTAAATTAAATAATCATTTATTTCAGGCAATTATACCCATATAAAATAAAATAATACAAATACAAAATTAAAATAAGAGGATATTTTTTAATAAACGAAAATATTTATTTCTAGAAATTCTAAAACTATTGGGTCCATCCACGTGGATGACATTTTCAAGACGCAGTGACCGTAGGAACAAGCTCATTCGATGCACCTTACTGCATGAATGCTGCGGAAAGACTGAGCAAACCGCTAAAGTGAGGACGCATTGCGAACATTGGCACCTAATTCCTTTGATAAAACCGAGACGCGACGGCCAACTGCCAAAGCTCACCCCAACGTTCAGGCCAACGCCATTTTCCCGATCCACACGTTGGCCGAATAGCGTTGGCGTGAACGTTCGGGCCAACGTGTGGAGCCGGAGTTATCCGTATACGGATTATTTTACATGTGACGTGCATGGCACGGGTGGGCTGTGCCATGCACGTCGTAATGTGAATGAACCCTTAATTACTGTACAGTCCAAAGTAATAACGTCTCCCTATCCACAATTTTTAAACCGCAAAAAATAGCTTTCTGACTATGGACAGAACGGATAAATATGTATATATGTATATAACAGATGGCCTTACTACCCATAGGCATATATTTATTATATTACCAAGTTATCCGGTAAGATTATTGAGACACCGGATTCATCATGATTTAAGTCTCGCCTGAAATGCTGGCTTGTCGAGCATTCTACAGTTATGACGAATTTTTAAAATTAAAATAATAATATTCATATAATTGTTTTTGACATCCATTCGTAATTGCTTATGTAATTGAGTTATATTATTATAATGAATTTGTGACATTCTTATTTCTTTTTTTGACCTATAACTATTATTATTTTGACATTTCTATAAGTAATTAGTGTTCTCATTTTAATATTTTTATTTTTTATAACTTTAAATTAATTATGATGTTGTAATCTCCTGTCAAATGATATATTTGACCGTTTGTTTATGTATAAAATTATAGACGTGTAAATTTAATTTTGTCTGCGGTCAGATAAATGGTTTTAAACCCGTCGATAAGTAGATATTATTGTTTCTAACTGTACAAGCTTTAAAGTTTAACGATAAGTTTAAGCGATTAGTTTATCAACACTAATTATTTTCCGTGACACGTTAAACTTTGAAGTTTTTGCAAAAGTTAGCGTGCAGTTAAGTCCTGCATAATTTTTTGAGTAGAATTGCGCAATTTTCATATAAACAACTTTTTTTTCCCGAGAAAAACGTGTTTATGCCTGGAAGGAGTACGTTTTAAGTATTTATTTCATTCATAATATAGTTGTGTTTTTCTAGAATCTAAGTAATCCTACTGTAATGAATGGACAGCAACAGCCAAGTATGAGTCAGATCATGGGAATACAATCATATATTTGAGATAATGCTCATGAATTCATGATTATGAAATATAGCTTTTAGCGACAAGACCGCCAATGTATGTACCTTACGGCCAAAATTAACATCCTACCTATCCACGATTACCCCTACTAGAGATAGATTTTTGATATGTTTCGAGGCTTATGTCAAATTTATATCCAGGGCAAATCATGAATAGATATAATTATCTATCCACGTTTTGCCCCACTAGAGGTAGAAATTAAACTGAAAAAAAATATATATAGCCGAACTTTCGCTACCAGTAACATAAAAAATATATATAGCCGAACTTTCGCTACCAGTAACATAAAAAGTGACTACGTAACCAATAACGTAATCGTAAAAACCAATAACGTATCTAACCAAAAATGTTGCTCGTTTGTTAACGGCCAAAATTAAGATTCAATCTATCCACGATTTACCCTACTAGAGATAGAAATTTGACATATTTTGTATGGAACTTATGTCAAATTCCTATCTCTAATAGGGTAAATCGTAGATAGATTGGATATTAATATTCGCCGTAAATCAACTTAACATTACTAACATCTTACCAAAATTTTGGTTGTCACTCCAGTTCGGTAAGTAAGGGCGGTTTTCTAATTCAAGTGTTACCTCTGTCATGCAGTCGACTGTACCATAGTATGTACAGTCAGCAGAGAGCCATCTATTCTACGTAATGTATTTATCATAGCGAGTGAGTCACCCGTTAGTATTGGCCTTACATTGTAATGTAGATGCTGCTGTTTATCCCGCTCCCGAGGTCACCGGGCCGATAGCGGCACTCAACTTGTAGATATATTGTGCTACCAACCGCTAATGCTTTCATAGTAAAAGCATTAAAACTAACTAATTTAGAAATAATAAGCAATAGACGACGTCTGTGGTCTAGTGGTTCGAGTGTCGGACTGCTGATTACGAGGTCGTGGGTTCGATTCCCACAGGACACAAATATTTGTGTGATGAACATAAGTGTTTGTGTTGGTCTGGGTATTTATTATGTATTATAAGTATGTATTACCAAAAAAAAAAAAAATATATATACCAGGCCCCTCAGAAAGTATTGCGAAAAAAAGTTTTTATATATGGGAGACTGGCCAGTTATAATGTTTTTCGAAAATATGATTATTTATAAGTAAAAATAAGTAAGTTCCAATTTCAAAATTTCCCTCCACATTTTTTGCGAGTTAATTCAAAGTATTGTGTCTCACTGAAATATGGATCTGCGCCGGGAACATTTTAGAGCTATGATTTTATACGATTTCAAGTGTCGCCTGAAACCGGATGAATCGTACGATAGACTTCAAATGGCATTCATGGATGAAGGCCCTTCCAAGGCAACCGTGTATCGTTGGTATAACGAATTCAAGCGCGGTCGACCAACTTTGGGGGATGACGAAAGAAGCGGTCGCCCTTTGACGGCTGTTACCGAAGAAAACGTGCTAGCAGTGAAAAATTTAATCCAAGACAATAGGCGAATTACATATCAGGAGATTCAACACATATTGAAGATTGGATCGGGAAGCGTTCACGAGATTCTACACAGCCATCTTCGCGTGAGGAGGATAGTATCACGCTGGGTGCCGCACAACCTCACCGATGCTCAGAAGCAGGCCCGGGTGGAATGGTGCCGTGATATGCTTAACAAATTTGAAGCAGGCTCGTCTCGGCGTGTTTACGACATCGTTACAGGTGATGAGTCCTGGATTTATCAATACGACCCAGAAACCAAGCGCCAGTCGACTGTTTGGGTGTTTCAAAATGAGCCAACGCCTACCAAAGTGAAGCGATCTAGAAGCGGGGGTAAGATTTTGATCGCTAGCTTTTTTAATTTGACTGGCCACTTGGTATCAATTCCCTTACGGGATCAAAGAAGCATTAATGCCGAATGGTATACTACCAAATGTTTGCCAGAAGTTTTCTCTGTTATAAGCAACAAGCGACCAAACACAGGGCTCCGCGGGCTACTGCTCCACCACGACAATGCACCTGCGCACACCGCACTCAAAACGAGGGACTTCCTGGACAGCACGCCAGTCAAACTCCTGGGTCACCCTCCTTACAGCCCTGATCTAGCACCGTGTGACTTCTTTTTATTCCCAAAAATAAAAAATCAGCTCAAAGGGATACAATTTTCGTCGCCGGAAGATGCGCTGGCTGCGTTCGAGCAGGCTGTAAACGAGGTGTCTGCGGCGGACTGGAAAAAGTGTTTTGAAAACTGGTTTAGGCGCATGAATCTTTGTATAGAGGCTGGTGGAAAGTACTTTGAAAAGATTTGATAAAAATATATGTACGTATAGAACAATTTTTTTTAGTTTCGCAAAACTTTCAGAGTGTCCCACGTATAAGTATTATATCCATTGTCTAGTACCCATAGTACAAGCTCTTCTTAGTTTGGGACTAGACAGTAACATTGGCCTGGATACAAATTGTAAATCATACGGAAAAAGCGTGAATGTCAACTCTCAGTTGACATTCACGCTTTTCTTTCGGTTGCCGACTTCAAAAAGAGTACCCTTAAGTACCGTTTGATACTGTCAGGTTATACATACTGGCTGTCACCCTGCCAATCGACGGAGGGGTCGCGCGCGATATATAGAACACGATCACCCATATCCTACAGTTGACCGCGACATTGTACTTAAGACGCTGACAACAGACAAATACCCCAAATAGGCTTCTTTTAAAAACATTTTAAGCGTATTTATTCAGTTTGTGGGAATGAAAAAAATGTATGTTAATCTTGATCGTATTTTCTAAAATTTTATTGTGCCCAAAACACGTTTTCTAGTTATCTCGATACAAAAAAAATTGTAAACTAACCTCTTAAAACATGCTTTAGACCAAACAATCTCTATTATTTACAAAATATAAATGAAATTAAGAAGACATATTAGAAAGACAATAACCTAAAACATAGATGTTTCTGTTTTTTTAAATAAGCTATTAGATTTCTATTAAAAAAAAAAATTGATAATTTTCATTTAAGTTGAGCGGCAAACCCGACGCCCCGCTTCTCGTTGCCTCTCTTTCAGTTCTGTACGAAACGACAGTGACCACAGAGGTCTCATTTTTTAGGTGTTGTCAGCCTCTTAACATCGAATAATCAGTCTGTGAGGTAGCCACGACCTCCTCAAGCTTTATCTAACATGCTAATGAATATCCATAAACGTGTGTTAAGAATCAACAAATAAAAAAATAAAAAAAGTTAATTTTGAAGAAGTTTTACTGGTAAAATTCACTTTGATTAATAGTTAGTGGGAAACTGTTAACACTGAAGCATTGTAATAAAACAAGTTTAATCGGATTACATCGCGTATATTATTTGAATTGGCTTTCCTGATGTTTCGAAAGCTTTGCAGCCTGAATATACGTGATGTAATCCGGTTAAACTTGTTTTATTATGATGTATAGTGACCGTGAAAAACGAAGAAATTAATTATTACTGAAGCATCGATTAGAGATTAAGTATTAATCGATCTACCCTTAAAACGTATTATTCATAAACTTATATCAGGAAACAGTCAATATTATTCCTATTATAACAATCTTGTCAAATTTCGTAGCACTTCGTAGCGGTTCGTAGCAAATGAAGAAATAAGAGAAATATTATCTGTAAATGTCTCTTTTCCACGGATTATTCCTCAGACCCTGCTAATAATAAATTGGGACACCGGCTAATATGTCGTTCGCCTTTCTAGTTGTAAAATGTTGTCAAAGTTTTCTCATATTTTGGTACAGGCAATGCAAATAAAATACACCCCTTCTAATAGAATTAAATGAACAACAATCATGCTATAAAGATGAGAAACCGTTCGTTTTGTCTTAGCTTATTTAAAGGTAATAGTATAAACAGAAAGCACACATGTATGCGGTTATCGAGCGACACATCGCGCCCACTCTATGATTGATTGGATATAGGGTTGGAGGCGGTCACCCCTCTCCCTCTACACGCCCCCCCTCTCTCCTGGTCGCGTTGGATCGAGGCACCGGCGCCCGCTGAGACGACGTTGCTTGACATGATGTTCATTTGTTCTGATTTGTTAGACACCCGGGCACACGGCGCGCCGCAACAGCCAACATTACGTGATTAGAAAATATTATTATGATGTATATACCTGCGGGATACGCAGTGGGTAGTGAGCATGCACGATATTGTAGATATTAGGTTTTTTACAGCAATGAATTTTGAAAAAGAAAGATTTTAGAAGAACATGTTTTGAGAACCGTCTTTTTATAGTATAGGATGGCGAAACGAGCTAAAGGTGCACCTGATGTTAAGCGGTTGCCTTTGCCCATAACAACTGCAATACCACCTAGCCTGTTGCGTAAATGGTATCGCAAGTCGGTTCGCCAAACTGAGACATAAAGATGGAAAGTCTCATGTGACTGTAATTTCACCGGCACCCGTACCCTTCACGCCGAAACAGCAATGCAAGCGTCACTGTTTGGCGGCAGAAGTAGGTACGTAAATTCTTACGAACGGAACTGCACGTGAGTTCGTCGAGAAGCACATAATCCGTGCCAATATCCTGATGTAAATTAGTGATTTTGTTCCTTGGCGTACTCAGGAAATCAGGTCGCGTCTATTACCAGTAATTGCACTCTTCTTAAAACTATATGTTCCTATAATAAGCTATAAAGAAGTTACTTATATTCTTCCTTATGATAAACATTAAAAAATCACTAAATTTTATTCACTTTTTACACGACTGCCCCAGAAGAAGCCACCTCACAAAACGGATTTCTATTCTTATGTCTTCTCTGTGCATGCAGTAAGATTATGGAACTCACTCCCGCGTAACATACAGAATTCTCAATCCATATCTGTCTTCAAAAGACGTGTTAAAGACCTTTCCTCATAATTTGTTATTGCATAATATTTATATCATATTTACCTATACCTATATAATTTATATGTATTTATTTAAGTATCTATTGCTTTATTAGAACTAATTTCAAGTTTCGTATCTTTTTACACACAGTTGTCTACATTTCTTACTTATTTCTCCTCTCGCAGGTCTGCTGGTAGAAATTTCTTTGAAATAAGCAGTGCCTTTGTACTAAATAATTTAATGCTGTTTCCTTTCATATGTTATTGTGTGTACATAAATTATAAATAAAATAAATAAATAAGAAGGGTAATGCTTGTACTGTAGGTACAGTCGACTGCATGACAGTGGTAACACTTCAATTCGAAAACCGTCCTTACTGCTTACGAAATAAAGATGCTGCTAATGTCAAAGTGTTACCACTGACGTGCGGTCGACTGTACCACATTATCAAGATCCAAAGTACCTACTTTGGATTTTCAAGGTACCTACCTACATTCTTTATTAAACGTTTAGTTAGTGATAATGTTTATAGGCTGAATGCAGTGTCAAAGAGCTATTAGATGAACGAATGCTCGTAAAAGAGCATTGTATTGGATATTAAGCGATCGGGGTGTGTTAATTGGGGCATCCCCGACTAACGTGCAACATCAATTATGCGATACAACGAGGTCATTACACCTTTATGCCAAGCGTTAATGCCTACACAATATTTGTATTACATTATACGTAATGTCATTAGTGTTTTGTTTATTAATTACGTCAATTAAGGGATGCTTATTAAGTTTTAAATACAACCTAGTAATTATGACATGTTATAAACGAAATAGAAGTTCTATTTAGTTATTTGGGTGTTTCTTATGTATTATAAATATGTATTTACAAAAACATAGTATATAAGTTATAAGTATTATATTCATTGTCTAGTACCCATAGTACAGTCGACTGCATGACAGTGGTAACACGTCAATTCGAAAACCGCCCTTACTGCTTACGAAATAAAGATACTGCTAATGTCAAAGTGTTACCACCGACGTGCGATCGACCGTACAAGCTCTGCTTAGTTTGTGACTAGATGGTGCTTTGTAAAAATGTCCTAAAATATTTATTTATTTTATTATTATTATTTTGATATCTTTTTGTTTTCTCCTCTTTTTGGGAGGGCGAAGAACCTCATCTGCGGGCCGAAGCCAAGCGTAAGAGGGGATGATTAAATAGAACACGTGGATGATAGTGTAGAAGATGTTAAAACATTTCTGGTGATGCGACAGTATTATTATTATACTTTATTGTACACACAAATACACATTAATATTACAATAGGAAAGCTTATGTACATCGGCGAGCTTAACTCAAAAATGAGTTTTCTTACAGCAAAACTTAGAGCGATAGAAAGATGTTGATATATTATATATTATTATTATTTTATTTAAATGTATGGTACTAAATACACGGTGAATAATTATACTTTATTGTACACACAAATACACATTAATATTACAATAGGAAAGCTTATGTACATCGGCGAGCTTAACTCAAAAATGAGTTTTCTTACAGCAAACCTTAGAGCGATAGAAAGATGTTGATATATTATATATTATTATTTTATTTAAATGTATGGTACTTAAATACACGGTGAATTTTCGTTGGTTTTGCAAACGAAAAGGGGTCATTGTACTCATCATTATGAACAACTTTTACTATGGGACCAACACTGAAATCGTAAAAAAAATATCAGATAATCCCTAAATTTGTGTTCACATAAATCGATAAAATTTAGGGATAAGCTGATTTTTAAAACAAGAAATTAAAATGATTTAATGATTTTGCAAACGCAAATAGTTTTGTTGATATTATATTGATCTTCAACCATCATTTCACAAATATACATAACATCACGCTTGTATCCCGCAAAGGGGTAGGCAGAGGTGTATAATACACCCATATTTCACCAGTTATGTTATAAATACCATGTAATAGGATACGAGCCTATTGCCCATAACTGGGCACAAATTCTGACTTGGGGCTGCTACTGAGAATTTCCTTATGAAGAAAACCAGTAATACTTTATCCGACCAGGGAATCGAACCCAGGACCCCACGCTTATCAGTCAAGGTTGCGATCACAAGACCAACGAGGCAGATCACAGAAATGGATAGAATAGAATGGAAAAGCGGGCAGGGTGCGCGTGCCAACACTGCACCATAGTGCAGGGCATTTCAAAGCCTTTCTCAGTACGCCTTATGACTTGTTTCTGTAAATACTGTAACAAAAACCCGCAAAAATGCCTTATTGTGCTGTTTCTAATTGCAGAAACATAAGTTGTAAAGTACATTTGATTAAAGTTAATTTTAAAAAAAAATGATTTAATTTGGGAGGCATAGTTTGTGCGAAAGTTGCCACGCATGAATCGCAAGTAAAATTGTGATTACAACCAATATATCATTTCACAGTCAATAAGAATCAACAGTAACCAGCTGATTCTTATTGACTAACTTCAAATAAAATCACCCATAACCATCCTTCTATCTACTTGTTCTATTGTCATGAACTACGCGTCCGCTCAAAGCTCCGTACATTTACGATCACTATTTGTTTCTGGTGTACTGAGGGTAGGTTTACGCAATAACACTGGAGCCTACCTTTCATACAGCGCCGTGAATACCGCTTAGGTTTGATAACTAATTAATCACTAGCTTAGTGAGCGTGATTTCCTGCGGGAATGAAAAATGCTGTCACGATAAAAGTGAGAAGGGTCGCTCGCCCCAACAGCTGTCGTCTCGCTCTCTCACGACAACTATAACTTTAGAACCACTAGTGATTATAATCTGGATGAGAGGAAGACCATCCTCAGTCGAATAGTTCTAGAGTCGACATATCTGAATAAGTCTTTCAAAGTTTATACAGCGTCCAACATTTTTTGTTATTAATTGAGTTTATGAGTGTCATAATACGAAATGCTTTAATTAAAGGCTAGTCTAGTCGACATAGGCTCTGGGCAGGTGTTGTCGAAGTTATGGTGACAAATAAAACTATCCTAGAAAGCCAGAAAAGTGAAGTTATAAAGCGATATCTCGTACAAGTTGGAACGTTTGAAATCGTAAACTACATAAAGCTACAACACCATTAAAATGCTTGTGTGTATGTGACATCGTCATAGATTTATCTGAATCCTTAGATTCTGGACCGATACTCGCGCGGCTAGCGCCCTTATCTATTTGATCGTTGATTGCTGTTCCATCTTCCGATTCGTAATCACCAAACTGGAATCTGTGCTACTGTGAAGATCCGTGACGCGTAGCAGTTATTACTCTGAGAAAATTTTGCCCCATGCACCCTTCGATCAAATATATTATACATGCACGATCGCCGCTCGAAAAACGGCGCCTTTAAAGCTATGCAATAACCAGTCGCTTGCACAGTTTTGCTTTCAAACGTTTCATGACCGTGTGACCGTGGTGAGACGTTTCACGATGCTAAACTATGTAAAAAAAAAATTAACTGAATTCCTAATGGACAAACAAAGGATGCTGTGTCGTACTTGTTGTTGACGTTAGTATAAATACAAGTACACTTTATCGCGGAGACGTTTTTTGGGTTTGATTTCGTACAAGACTGTGTATCTATAGTACATTTGATCGAAGCATGCACCAAAATGTTAAAAGTGTTTCATATAATTTACAAGCCTTTTTCAAAGCAGATTTAGTTTTGATCCCCAGAACAATGACTAACAAAAACGTGTTGTGCGTTACAGGAGACTTATCGACGTTGGGCGTGCAGTACAATGGTGCCGCTGTGGGTGGAAGAAGGGGCAGAGGAGGGCAGCGAGGAGGGGGGCAGGTCGCGGCGAGCGTCGGCCGAGCACGCGGCGCGCTGGCACGCGCGGCACCTGGAGCGCGTGGGGCACCTGGACCGGCGGCGCGGCGGCGCGGGCGGGGTGGTGGGGCGCTGGGTGCGCGCCGCCGCCGCCGGGCCCGGCCGGCCCATCGTCCGCCTCAAGCCTTGCCTTTCCGTGTGCCAGCTCGTCGAGCAACACTGCCCCTACTTCCTGCCGGCGGACCGCGCACCCGCCTACCCCACACAGTACGCCGGCGAGCCTACGTTCCTATGTCTCGGTAAGTTTACTATTGTCAGCACAGCCTTTCCCAATGTCAAGTTTGAATGCCGTCCTTCACCGGGTGGTGAAGGTCGGACGGCATTCAATCATCATCATAATCATTTCAGCCGAAAGAACGTTCACTGCTGCACATAGGCCTCCCCCAAGCAGCTTGGGCTTGGCATATATACCATAATCGCCACGCTTGGTAGGCGGGTTGACGATCCCAGTTGGTTGGTTAAATACTCAGAGAACGTTGCTGCCCATCCTCTGGTGTAGTCGCTTTTACGTCACCCATCAGAAGATATAGGGTGGTGCAATTCTTTAAGTCCGGCACCACACGGAACAACATTCAATCGGCATTCAATAATTAGTTAGAAATAAATATATTCTAAGTTCGGCACGTTGATAGTCATTATTGACTGTCATAGATATTCGGATGACGGTCGACTTCTTCAATATCTTTTCCGTAAACCTCTAAGTATTTGTTTTTTGAAAAATAACTTGTTTAGGTCAGTCTGACTATAAATTTCAAACAGCAGTTAAGGAACTGTTTCTTTGTATATAATATGGCCAATACGTCACAAAAATTAAGTACTGTAAGTATAAACCGTTTAATTAAGTAAGTAGGTAAGTAATTGCTTATTAAATTGAGAGAATTTTTTGACTTAGCTGTGAACCCAAAAATCAGTCTTTCTTAGTTATCAATATCTCTGTTCATCTGCAAGATACGTTTTTTATATCCTAGAACACCAACGGTTTCACTCCAGTGGTAGGTATGTCGATAAAAGTATGCTATGTGTTAGGACATGGTTTATCTGTGTGCCTTTTATCCAAATCCATTCAGCCATTTTAGCGTGATTGAAGGACAAACAAATATTCACATATTTACATTTATAATATTAGTAGTAGGTATCTATTTTAAAATGATTATTTATTATTAAGAGCATGTACAGTCCCACTGCAGGGCAAAGGCCTCCCTACTCTCCTTCCACCTCTCTCTGTTTTTCTGTCTCTCTCTCTCACTATTTTAAAAACTAAAGATAATTAGTTAATTAACTTTTTGTTATTAATTTTATTATTATTATTGGGTTTTGGTAGCGTTAACAAAATGAATCATCTACACCAATACTGTAATGTAATCCTGACACACCGCTACTCACGGACTAAGGCAACATTGATATGGTTATTTATAATGTTCAGTATGGTCGCTTATTCAACATTTTATTGCTTGGTAATGTAATTAATATAACTATAATGAAAAAGTTATGTTAGCTTTGAGGTTATTATGTGAAATTCACGAACATTCTACACACTTAGACACGCTGAGAGACCGACGGTGCTCCAGATTAGGCGCTATTAGCCTTCCGCTATAGCTTGGCCGCAGTTCAAAACGATGGAGCACAAAGCAAACACTACCTACCTAGCGTTGTATGCTACTTTGTTTTTCTTTAGTCTTTGTCTTTGACCAATTGTTGCTTTGCACTGTTCTGTTAAACTTCCACTTTAAATTCTTTTATAAGTAGAATCTTACCGGTTCATTTATTTGTCTACTTATGAAGTTTGCAACTATTGATGCTGTATAAAAATACCAGCCAAGTGCGAGTCGGACTCACGCAGTAAGGGTTCCGTACCATTCATTGACCTGATACCCCATAGAAACTGATTTAATTTACGAGAGTTCATCAAAAGACATCATCGCACCGTGAGCGAAATATGAATTTTTGCATTATTTTCTTACGCAGGTACCACCACATATGTATTTTTTTTTTTTTTTTTTTTCGCCGTGGGGAAATCCTTTTGGACTCACTCCGCCCGGGGTAGGCGGAGCCAGTGTCGGACTCTTACCGACTAAAACCACCACGGTGTTCCTTCAACTACCTTAGCCGGGGGCGTGGGAACCCGTGAGTATTCACACAACCACCCCCGACAGGTCCTGGCCCGCCACAAGCAGGCGAGCCCCTTCTCCCCGTGCGGCCTAACGTCAGCCGCACCCTCCTAGGCGGCGCACACGGAACACTGCACGCCACCTCATCTCATGGGCCTTTACCAGCTGCGCCAACTACGCCGGCTGTGCCAGCTACGCCAGCTGCTGGTCGGGCAGCAGACTACCCCGAGTCTGCTGCTCGCAGGCCCTACCTCCCGTAATTTTTTATAGAGGTTTTCTTCCTCGCGGTCCGGGCGGTGAAGCCAAGACCCTCGGTCCCAAGAGGTGCGAGAACACTACTCAGCGGGCACTCCTGGGGTTACGAGATCGACGGGGGCAGGGAAAGACAGTCCCTCCGCTGCCTGCCCAGTGGCAGGGTGAGTGCACACCGAGCCCGCCCCTGCTCCTCCACTGTGCCTTCTGCTGATATCAGAGGGACACGTGGAGCAACTCCCCACTGGCCCACAACGGGCCCCTCCCGCGCCAGAATATTCGCCACAGGCAATAAAATCCCCCGAAGGTTAATCCCTCGACAGGATTTTATTGCCTGTGCCCAGGATGCACCGGCCAAACAACTGCCGATCCCTCTAGACGTGTCCAGAAGGACAAGCAGCCGTCAGGCACACGTGGAGGTTTTCTGACCAGCACCCCACCACTACATATGTCTATGTTTACCCTATTTCTATTATTTTTTGCTAAACTACATAGTATGCACTATAATCAAACCAAGTTTGACGATGGTATAAATAACCATTATTTTTATTCATTTTTTTCAACGTTTTTATTCATTTTTTTCAACGTTTTTGTTCCTGCTCTATCTTCAAAACGGGAATCCATTTAGAGCAAGAAAAAAAACGTTGAAAAATGTTTTTCGAGGTTTTCAGCATGGGGACCTCCTTTTTTATTTTTAATATTTGTCGTGATCCCCTATCATATATCATCAAAGCAACACATTCTCTGAGAAAATTTCAACCGGCTACCTATTACCGTTCAAAAGATACAGCCCTGTGACAGACAGACGGACGGACGGACGCACAGCGTAGCGAGAGTAATAGGGTCCCGTTTGGCACCCTTTGTGTACGGAACCCTGAAAATTGTGAAACTTAAATTGATATTATTTAAAGATATAAATTGTGGAAAGAAAAAATCGCTCACGAGCAGGATTCGAACCTGCGACTCCTGGCTCAGTACGCCAGTGCTTTAGCCACTAAGCTACCGTGAACACTGCTCGTGGTATCGAAATTATCCTCCACTATACGTCTTTTGGGTGACGTCAGCGATATCTTATTCAGAAACATTGAAACATTTATCTTATTATTTAATTTTATCGTGTAACTAGTACATTGTGGTTCGTCTAATATAATGTCACGACTTATTTCAGACCCGCGCATCCCGGAGACGGGTGCGCAGGCGAACAAGTCCAACTACGGGTGGGACGAGTGCTGTTACTGGTACTGCGAAGGCAGGCTGTGCTACCGGTGCGAGGCGCGGCTGAGCGAGACGGAGCGGCCGGACGCGGAGCGGTGCCCGGCCGTGGAGGAGCGCGTTTCCAGCTGTTCGGTGCCGCACCAAACGGCTGGCGCCGCGCCGCATCACCCGCGCCCCCGCACCCTCCTCGCATTGCTGCTGCTCGGCCTGGCCGCGCACGCACGGACCCACTGGACCGCGGCCACAAGTTTAGTGAAAGTGCGTGATTCGAGGTTATAGTTTTACGTTAACGTGCGTCGCATCCGCGCGTCCCACGATCGCCGGCCAGCGATCGGAACCTCTGTTAGTGCAGAACTTATAATAATAAATAGCGTGCGGTTACGAGATCGACGAGGGACGCGAGCCGCGGCGGCGGAGCGGGCGCCGCCGCACCGCCGCCGCGGACAACATAGAGACTGTAAGTTAATATTTGTGTCCGCTCGTTGGTTACACCCGAAACATGGAAACACCAAATGTTCACTCATGAATTACTTTATGCATTAATCTCGTAAGCGCTGTTTGCCGATGTTCCGGCCAATATGTTAATATTTTTGGCACGTTTGTAAACAAAGATACATTTTTTGCGTTAAGCGAAGATGTTGCGTATATTTTACATAGTGTTTTACAGTTACATTGTTCATAAGGCACACAGTTTATATGTTCTATTTGCTGATCTAGTTTGTGTACTTTCATGAATAAAAGCAATATTTTACACGAAGTCGTTAAGAAACAGAATTCCATAAAGCTCGTTAATAACATTTCAATCAATGTACATACATAGGTACATACGTACGAAGCGTACTTTGTGTTAGGGATCGTGTGATGGTACTTTTATACTACATTATTATGTAGACCAGACACTTAATGCAATAAAATACTTATATAAGGTCTTAGGTATATTATTAATTCGAAATATTTAAGAGCTAAATCTATGGGTTTCAAACATGTTTTGTAGAAAATTTTAATAATATCATCATCATCATCATTTCAGCCGAAAGACGTCCACTACTGGACATAGGCCTCCCCAAATAAGGGGGGGATATGCCATAATCGCCACGCTTGGCAGGCGGGTTGGCGATCGCAGTTGGTTGGTTAAATACTCAGAGAATGCTGCTGCCCATCCGCTGGTGAATCCCTTAGTCGCCTTTTACGACACCCATGAGAAGAGATAAGGGTGGTGCTATTCTTTAAGTCCGGCACCACACGGACTAATAATAATAGGATTAATAATATCATACCTACTTTTTTCTATCAAGATAATTTTGATAATATTGTTTTTCGTTTGCATAAATCTTTATTATTATTTTGAATAACCTGCAATGGGTATTGCATTCATGATTGTGTCGTGAAAACAATATGGAGCCAGTGAATTTATTATTATTTAAGTCTTAGATTACACGTATTTAAATGCTTGTTTATTTATTAACAATTTAACAGGTGTTTTAACAGGTACCTATATAACAAATTTGAAATTTCATATGACTTCTTAAACGTTCATAAATGTACAACATCTTAAAATATTTCGAATTAATAATGTAACATCTTATATAGTATGTACATACGCGCCGCCACAATCACAAGCTTTGACAGGTTTGGATTCTCAGCATCCACATTTTCCGTGGGATAAAGAGTAGGCGTCACGTCTGGGATCACACACCGTACCTTAGTTTGTACCATTGACGCACAAAGTAAACGCGACAAGTTTCGGGAACACGGTCCTACCGCGAGATCTCTACTCTTTTGAACATGTGACAATAGGTAGGTATACTTGGACTGGAGAATCGTTTCTTAGAGAGTTATTTTTGTAATGTTGCACCAGTGCAGCGAGTGGGGCACACGCGTCGCGGCGGCAGCGTGCGGGACGTGCAGCACGTTCCACGCACACACGACACGCTAGATCACCGGTGCAATGCAGCCGAATGTCTTGATATAGAATGCGGGTGGTCTTTTCTCCATACAAACGCTCTCAACTGTTTTCTTTCTGGTTTATAACCCTATAACAATTATTTTTTACAATAAAATAAATATCAACTTTTATAATGTCTCTATTTTCTTTTTCTTTTGTTTTCGATTTTGTTAAAAAATACTCAATATTGCCTATTTACACCGCTGTCTACAGAGGCCTAGTGTATAAATTTGTCAATTTTTCATTAAAAAGGTGAAACATAGCGACACAGTCCATATTCTTCTTATTCAGTTTGTGAAATATCTTTTAAATTGGTTTAGTTTCGGAGGAGAAAAGAGTCAAGAGCCAAACCTCAAATTATGACTTTTTTACTAAGGCTGTATAGTCGAATCTGCAGTTGTTCTTATCGCACTTATTTGAGGCCGAGAGTTTGCAAGGCGACAGCAATATTTTCTACATATATCTAATTTTCAAAAGTCTCGCTGCCCACATTTCCTCCGAGCCCGAAGCCGCCGCTTCCGCCGCGACGACGCCCGTCCGCCTGCATGTCAACGCCTAATTAATAGTGATTACATGATTATGTATAAATGAAATAATATAGGATTAATAAAGTAGTTGTTGTTTTGTAAGAAGTAAAATATTATGAATAATGCATATAATGAGAATTATATGTAATATATTCCGTCTTATGATCTAACATTTTGGTAATACAGAATGGTTGAAAATGATTTTTATATGAATTGATTTTTAATATATATTATTGTATATGTATATTATATCGTGTCGACTATTGATAATGGTAAAATGACCTTCATCGTATTGTTGTTTCAACATTTATAGGTAACAACATTTGTTAGTTTGTTTTATTTTTGAAGAATATTATAATAGAAGAGTATCGTTAAACATTATGTGATGAAGAACATAATTTAATGGTTATTAAGACTTTATTGAATGAACATTTGTTGAGAATATTGCCCTCGGAAGGCATGTAGTTGTTGTATTCAAATAAATGATAATAATATTAAGTAAGTTATTTTTTACGTTTTTATCGTGTGTACATATGTCAAAAAGGTTTGTTGTTTCCACTCCCATACTTAATCGTCGTCACCGAAGGTGCTAAAGGTCTATTAATGCTTCTTAAGACTTGGTTTATGTCATCTTCCAGTATATAAGCTGATCTGTTTGTCTGTGTGACGTACGCGGTACTATCCGCAGCCTTGGTAACACTGATGCGTCCACACTCATATCACTCGACGTTTACTTCTTCTACAAAACCTGCCAACTATTTACGTTGTATTTTCCAGTGAAAATATCCCTTCAGCAAAAGTTAACCATATAGACTAGGTAGTAGGTATATTGCAAGTGTGAGCAGAGTCTTGACAATAGATCAGTGGGTCGTTATTGTTTCAGTCGAGTGTGTAATTTGCTCGTGCTCCTCAGTGCCTTCACTTTGAAGTGGAAGCTCCATGCGCTATCATAGCTATGCTATCACCGAAACTTTTATGTCATAGTCATTTCCGGACTATTCCGCGCAAATAATTAAAAACCGGGTAAAATGAGGTGAATAGGGATGCAAGGCAGAATAGGGACAAAAGTGGGCAAGGATTTTAACATTGAAATAAGATAGTTTTTTGCCCTCAAATACTTTAGAATGTTTACCAAATCATGGTAGAACATTTTTTAAGTCTTTGTGAGCAGGCAACAAACTATCTTATTTCAATGTTAAAATCCTTGCCATCTTTTGTCTCTATTTACCCCTGCTTCCCTTTTCACCCCGTTTTATACATAATACTACCTTTTTTGTTTTAACTACGTGCATCGCATGCTATCAATTGTATTGCCTTTATCACGTTGAACGCTGTGACTGGAAAGGATAGAGTAGTATCTCCATTGCATTATCATTACATTTGGTAACCGCAGTTGAAAGTAAAATGTTGAAAATCATAGTGTTAGTCTCTTCAAGAGAGTTTATAGTAGGTATTAGAGTTCGAGAGATGTTAACAGTAAAAAGTTTGAGATCGATTGTTTGCAATTAATTGACTACAGATATTGTAACACTAAAATTGAAATTCATGTCGAAACTTAATATTGTTTAATATATTTGATTTCATACTTAATCTAAGATTCTAATTAGAATATCTAAATAGGGAAAGTTTCTGGTAAATTCATTTCAGAGAGTCAGCTCTTTATGCACGTAAATTTTATATATAAAACAGCAACATTTTGCGAATTGATCGTTGCCCTACTGCGTAGGCGCTCTTTCACGATATCTACTTGTATCTATATATAAATTAAATTATCAAAATGTCTAAAATTTAGTCATAGAAAATGAATTACTAGAGCATAATTAATTGGATCAATTTCGAGCACTCGTTAAAACTTACACATTGACCGTGCATTTCTTCTTGGGAGTTTTGCCACTCTACACTATCGATATCTTCACTCGTTCACTTTATTAGAGTAGATAGTGAAAGACCAAAGAGAGGAGTTCGGTTCGGATGTTAAGTACTGTTACTTTTATTTGTCAACTGTTCAATAACGACGTTCACCCCACAGCCCAGCAAAGTTAATCAACATTCCGACTACAAATCGTTGCTTAAAGGAAAAGGTCGATTTTATTCAATAATTACTACTTTTTTTAATAAAAACGACTTTATTGATATTTTATTTGTGGCACTTTTGCATTTAAGCTGCGAAATATACAACACCTGTTTCGTTTTAACAGCACACGAGCGCAACAAATAATTTATCTGTTCATGTAATCAGCCACCATCTGTTCTCAGAAAAAGTTTTAATGCTGAAACAGAATCAGCAATAATTCGTAAAAATATCATAAAAATGCCCGTGGTGTGAGACGAGCGGTGGCGTGAGGTGCGAAACGCGCCGCACTCAATACGTCGACCAAACACACACAAATTAAATGCACACACGCACGCACCCCCACACAATACGTGCCATTCTCTTTAGGTTTAGTGTAACGGGTACATTCTTAATATTTTGTTAAACGTTTGGTGATAGTGTATACATTATGTTTTTTAAATAATATACGTATGTTTTGGTGTACATAAATAAAGTGTAAATGTTTAACGCACAAATAATATGACGAAAAAGCTGATGTAAAGCAGTGTACGAAAACGTATGTATTTAGCTGTAAAATTTAACTGGAAAGTAAATGATTAGGAAATAATGAAAGTAGGAACTTCCATGCTCCGTCTGCTGCCGAGATCTCGTTCGTTTGTCTGCCATATCGTGTTTCTCTTGCTGACATTCAGTTATACTCCCCAGTCTGTACTCGTCGCTGCCGCGCTCTCAGGCAGTGAACCATACCTTAAGTCCATTTCAATGTAAATTATTCGATAATCAGGAATTAACTAGTTGTACTGTTCTATATTTTAAGTCTCTCACCTTAGGTTGCGCGGCAACTCAGTCGACTGTCACACACACGCACAAAACAAACAGAAGTATAGGCTTTCGGGGTCGTCCATCGATGATTAAGCGTTTTAAATGTGTATTTACGTACATTATTATTTCCAAAAGTACATATAGTGTAATATTTAAGCAAAACACCAAATTGTAGCCTTTACATTCACAACAAGTTTCCACAACATAGTAAGTAATAAACACGGATAAATAAAAAAGGCGGACGAAATCTCTCTAAGAAATAAAGAAGCACTTGATTTTTTCCTAAACCCACTACAATTTCAACAGCATTTTAACACACCAGACGCCCATATTGTTATTTTATTTGTGACACTACGACAAGGACTACCATCACACGAGATTAGTTGCGTAATCGCGGCTGTTTGTCTTACTATGGGTGTGAATGTGTGCGTGCCAGCCCGTACTTTTAAGCTAGCCGTCTTACTATGGACACAGATAATATAATACTATAGCTATGGGTGCGCTTATTTTTTAGCGAGATTCCGTCCGCCTTTTTTAATTCGTCCATGGTAATAAACTAATCAATGTACGGTACGTTCAATATGTTTTCAATTGCTGTGATATGTACTTGAACGCCAGTAACAATGTGTTATACAGCCAGTACTATACACGTACACATGTACATGTATTATTTGATGTTCAATGAAATGTTTCTGTAATAGTAATGTTTACATATTTTGTACGACGTATTATTTTGTTTGATGACTGCCAATAGATGTCACTATGCTTAGGGGTATAAAATGTAAGATGTGACTCGGCTGTGGTATTAAAATCTTTCAATAAATACAAAATTCTTATTCAAAGTAGTTTTTTCATTTAATTTTACTTTACATCCCAATAAAATACATCTTATGGTTTGGATTAAAATAAAATAGGAGCGATATAAATATCCTATATTTTCAGTTCTAGATTTCTAGTAATTCTTTTAATACCACAACCGAATCTTAAGAAACAACGAATATGATTCACGATTGAAAATTTTGTAATGCATATTATCTATTTCATTTACCTTGTATTATTACAGTACACAGACAGTAAAAAATATAGACGAAGTGCGAAAAATCATAGTAAAGCCAACAAATCCGTGCCCCTATGTGTACAAACTAGCGCTCACGCACACACATGTACATCAAACCGTGCTCACCGCTCTCAGTACACATTTCGCGACATAGTCCAGTAAAGATCGCCAAAAACAAATATCTTACAGGTGCATGTGTGCGCGTGAGCGCTGGTTTGTACACGGAGGAGCATGGTTTAGTTGGCTTCACTATGATTGTTCGCAGCACTTCGTCTTTATTTTTTATCTATATCTGTGTTACAGTAACATAACTTCAATTAATATGCGGACGTTGAAGTTTCTTAAATAAGCACCAGGCTGTGTATTACAACTATGAAAATGCGGAAAATGACGAGATAGTGGCTGATGTTCATATTTGCATAACTCTGAAATTGTCAGAATCCTCTGACACAATATTGTGATTGCAAGCATATAATACGATATGGCCTTCAATTGTCTAGGCAGGAGTTAAGTAAATTAAGACACATTTGAAAATGTATCAAAGTCTTATGAAGTTATAGTGTATCAATACATAATACATATAAATAGATTTAACAATTTGTACGTTATTTTAAACTGAAATCTCATAAGTAAGCGGTTCATAATATTTCAACCCCGAAAGTTTCTCTTTAGATTACCTACATGTTCACCTTTGACTCGTTGGGTAACCATTTTTATTTTTCAAAGCATAGAGTTTTTTTTTCTTATACACGAATAAGTTGATACATCAAAGTCATTTTTGTAGATTAATAACCAAATCATAGATGTATAAAACATATTATAACTATAGACTATCAGGTACACGAGAAGGCGGTGGATAATAAAGTGTTATTTAAGTAGAGAGTATTTATTTCGTTAATTAATGTTTATAAAATGGAAGGGCCTCATAGCTAAGTAATGACCGCGTGGATTGCAACTGCGAGGTTAACCTATTTTATTGGAGAAAATGCCTATCGCATGTCACACCACTGGGGAGGCAGTGTGGTGATGTGGGACTCGCACCCGCTAAAAACTCGACCGCCTTAGGTGGATGGACCACGAGGACTGCAATGCATAGCATCTGCGACCCGTCCAGCGCGGGCCTCTTAATGACCGTCCACTTTCTTCTTAAACCCTCTTTCGTGTGTCCGGACGTCACCGTAGCACGTGGGCCATGAAATGCGGACGATAGGCTCCCCAATCTATAGCCCGCTGGCCTCTCTTAGGGTGGCATCAGATCACCGCAAAATCTGCCTGCGCCGACCTGTCCTCCTGCGGTGGATCGGATCAGCGAGGGAGTCTTCCTCCCTGACCCGTTCCCCTGCTTCCTCCTGCGAGATGATATCCTCACAGAAAGACGCGAATACCTCCCATGCCTCCTTACAGCCATTGCTCTAACCACGGCTGGTCTGCAACGTTAACTTGTGCAAACCGCGGTCAGTTCGTGGATGGGTGACCGTTTCGTTGCACATCGAGACCCCTCCTAAGACGTCGTTCCCGGTTGCCATACGAATATCTATGGCAGTTGTTTCCAGTAAGATGTTGGTGTTACCCAGTTACTGGGTTGCAGGCGTCATGGCAGTTGCTTCATGTAAAATACTGTTGTTCAGTTGCATCTGGTAAGATCTGGTTCAACCTTAACAAAATTGGGGAAAGGCTCGGAGAAAGAATGTTTATAAAATGCGTAAAACGACTTTCGTCGGCAGTTAAACCTACAAATGTCTCCATGTCTCCAATGTCCAATTTCTCCATGATTATACCTGAACACCGAGTTGTGGTATAACCATGGAGACAGCCCTGAAGTTCAATTTTCATAATTAGGAACGTTCAAATTATAGTTACAAGCTAATGCTTTAAATCTCATTCTCCTGACTGTAGATGTTCCAGTTTGCCATTTATTTGTGACACTTAGGTCATTAACGTCACCAATAAATGGCTATCAGAAACATTTACTTACGTACTTACTCCTCTGGCTCAGCGACCCAAAGCGAGTCATGGCCTCCGAAACGAGAACTCTCCCCTTTCCTCGATCTTGCGCGATATCTCGCCAGTTGGTAGCTTGAAGCTCACGTAGATCAGCCTCCACAGCATCTCCCCAGCGATATCTGGGGCGACCTACTGGTCTACATCCGGTTGGTTGGACCAGATACGCTTTCTTGGCTCCTCGATCTTCCCCCATGCGTTCGACGTGGCTGAGCCATCGCAAACGTTGTGCTTTGATTACGCCAATGATTAGGCTCGTCCACTAGCTCTTCGATTTCGGCATTCTTAGGATTCCGGAAGAATGCCGAAATCGAAGAAACATTTACTGTCAGAATATTGAGATTTAAAGCATTGAGATTAGTTTAGAACTATATTTTGAATGTTTTTTGTTACGAGAATTGACTTTCTGATAAGAATAAAACAGTCCATAGATAATTAGGAATATGAGCAGCCCTAATGTAATAAATTTGATAAGATTGGGATGAAACTAAATTATTTCATAACAAATAAATAAATAAACAGTAATTTACATTTACGATTCTGTTTCATTGCACATGAACACTATTTTAGTATTAGGTACTTTCGGTCATCAAACAACCCTATAGAGACGTAATCATACCTATCTGATTTGTTTGAAATATATTCCGCCAATTTTCGACTAGACATAACGTACTCCTATTGGCTCGGGCAATGCAACACGCGGGCGTGGCATTGTGCGTACACATCGGCCTATTTCCTATTTATCTGTACAAATCAATAAAACAGTTTCGGAATTAGGCATCATCTCTATAGGGTGTAATGCTCGATGTTTTAATAAACCACATGATTTAAAATTACAAAGTCAATTTAGAGTATCGATTTCGGTTTAAGTGAGAAGTGGGGCTCCAAATTAGAAAGAAAGAAAAAAAAAAGATTTATTGCCACAACATTAATAATCAAGGTGATTGATACACAGTAACCCGCAGGTTTTTCTTGTGTTTTTTTTTTAAATTGCAGCTCATTTCTATCCTCCAAGCTGACCCATATCATTAAAGTTACGTAAACGACGGCAGCGTACTTTGCCCCAAGTAACTGATATTGATTGGAATATGATAGGCGATAATAATCACAATATCATCATCATCATCATTTCAGCCAAGACGTCCACTGCTGGACATAGGCTTCCCCCAAGCTTCGGCAGAACGACCGGTCCTGAGCTTTGCATCCAGCGGATTCCCGCGACCTTCACCAGGTCACAATAGTACTGAATAACACTTACATATAAAATAAGCATTAAAAAAAGTAAAAACCGACTTCAAAAAGAATAAAATAATTTGAGTGAAACAGTTTAGGAAGTAGGTGCCATTGATTCGGTTTGATTTCAGAAAGAAATGGAACCGACTTCCTAAACTGCTTCATACAAATTATTTTGTTCGTTTTGAAGACGGTTTTTACTTTTTACCCGACTGCGCCAGAAGGAGGGTTATGTTTTTCGAGTGTGTGTATGTATGTATGTAAGTATGTATGTATGTATGTATATTTCTTTGGCACGCTCTGTAGCCTAAACGGCTTGATGGATCTTGGCTTGATGGATCTTAGCTTGAGAGGTGTCGTTAGATTCGTCTTAATTGTGAGAGTGACACTGGGTATATCAAAATTATAAAATTCAAAATGGCCGCTTTTTGGAGCCATTTTATGTGACTTCAAAATTAATTTTTTGCTCAAAACCTAACGAGTGGGGTATCAAAATAAAGGGTTTTATAAATGGTTTACGAAAATATATACAACGTATATGTTTAATGAGAAATGCTAAAAAACAACAAAATATTCAACGTTAAAAATGAATTTGACTTTCAAAAAAAACATTAATAGTATGATAAATAAAAAATAACAAAACGAAAATTTTTAAAATAAAAATAATAATTAACAAAAACAAAAAACCCGACTGCGTGTAAAAATAACAGAAAAGATATAAACAAGACTTATCGACACGCAGGCGGAGGCTACCTATGAACTATTATGTAATTCATGACCAAAATCATACGTAGCCTCCGACTGCGTGTTGATAAGTCTTTTTTATATCTTTTCTGTTATTTTTACACGCAGTCGGGTTTTTTGTTTTTGTTAATTATTTTTAGTTTATATTATTTTTCTATTTTGAGTGGCAGAAACAATAGATAGACAAGCGATTGCCTAAATCGCGGGTGATTTGCTGTAATCCATTGAAAACTTTTCTTCTTTATCTCCGAAGATCTTCATCAGATGCAAACAAAATTTAAATAAAACCATCTTGGGAGAATACCCTTTCAAATATATAAAGAATTTTCAAAGTCTGTCCACAATTGACGGAGAAATCGGTGAACATACATAAAAAAATACATACAGTCGAACATAGAACCTCTCCTTTTTAGGGTTCCGAAGTCCTACAAGGAACCCTTATAGTTTCGTCATGTCCGTCCGTCTGTCCGTCTGTCCGTCTATCCGTCTGTCCGTCTGTCCGTCTGTCCTAATCCTTTACAGCTTAATAACTTCTACAGTTATAAACATAAGTAAATGAAATTTTGTTAAAAAATAGTCTGCATATAGATCTCAATTTCAAAAGAATAAAAAAATAGTTTTTACGTTCTTTAGGGGTGGCACCCATACATGTGAAATGGGGAAAAAAATTTTTTTTCGCTGCACCCCCTCGTGTGGGGTATCATTGAATAGGTCTACTAAAATGAAGGTAATGTTTCATACACCACTTTTTTATCAGGTGTACCAACTGCGAAATATAGCCCGCCAAAGTGGCTTGCAATGTGTCCCCCCCCCTGCCATTTCTAAACTATGCAACGTAGAAACTTATAATCTTCCACATTGATAGACCTTTGTGAAAACTCTCTTTTAAAATTATTTCGAGTATAATGTGATTATAATTTTTTGAGTTATAGACAGAAAACTGAAAAATACTTAAAACGTCCTAGTTCAAAGGTCATTGACCTTAGAGAAAATGATCATAGCAAATAATGCTCCTTTAGCTACTTTCTATTTGAAAAAATCACAAAAAGTAACTTTGTGTTATGTTGACGACACACTTCTTAAATTTGGCGCCACCTAGCGGCGTCGTACAACACTCTCTGGGTCGCCAATGCTGGCGTCAAGTGCCGTGTATTACATTTGGCACTGTATAGCGCCATCTAGCGGCTACTGACATCACTCTCTGAGTCGCCAATGCTGCCGTCTATTGCAAAAACTAAAATAGGCGTGATTAATATTCGATTTGATTTGTTTGTAACACCTACTTAAGGAACCCTATAATACTGAGCATGGCCCGACATGCTCTTGGCCGGTTTTTTGAAGTCAGTTCAAAACACATTTGAATTTGAATTTCATGAGCTACTGCGTATCAATCACCTTAAGGTTATATATTAATATTGTTACCTCACTTGTCAGAGACGGCAAAAACAACAATACATAGCGTTCTAGTGTGCGAGGTCTAATAGCCACAAGTTTAAGGCACGCTTCTACCGATCGGTATGGTACGCAACGAACGCATCGCAATGTACTCAAAAATGCCGATTACGTCATCGGCATCCGAATGTCAATATTGAAAATCCGATTGCTCATATAAATTCGGCGGCAATCCGTACGCTGCAGATAGGTGGCTGCACTACGCTATACGGATTAATTTAATGCAATCCGTACGATGCGTGCCTTTAAAAGGAGGGTTTTAATCCCCAGGAAACTTCTTGTCAACATATTGTCACTTTGATGAAAAATCATCAAGTATGATTGTGCTCACCAGCGGCATGGCGCGGCATGGCACGTTAAAGGATTTTTGTAAGCTGAAATGATTTTCAATCTAATTTTAATACCTTTACTTATCAAGTTTCGTTGATATCTTCACAAGGAGACTTGCATACCGTGGGAAGTAAAGCCTGCCGCGGTAGGCTTTGGCATGCCGTGGTAGACTGGCATGTCGCGGCAGGATTCGCTACACCTTGGCATGTCGCTCACGGTACAGACGCGAGCGCGGGCTACACGAACTGCTATTATCACTCAATCTCAATCTCTCATTTTTAATAGACAACCAACTCTTGAGCAGTACAAAAACCAAATGGGTAGAAACAGAATTAAGCGCCGGTCTCATATCAGTACAGTATAGTATACAGTATCCCATGGCATCCTGAAGGATCCTTGAGCATCATTCGGAATTCCAATAAATACTTTGCGATGCCATGCCACATCGTTCCGCTGGTGAAAGCCAGCCTTAAATACGATACTTTGGTTGCAGTCTAATGTCATATTTGAAATTAGATAGGTACCTACTTTGCCTACTCGTGTACAAGTACCAAATTGTTGTTATACTGGTAACTGCATATAAAACTATGTACTACATGAAAAATATAGACGAGACTTGTACTTTTGGAAGTTAAGAGTTAAATGGCTGCGATCTATCTACTTATTTGTTTCATTGAAGGATCAGTTCATAACTTAGTATAATATAATGAATGTCATTAGTGTTATTTCCATTAAAAATAAATGTTTTGTGTTATTTTAATAGCGTTATGTTGGCTCTAGAGGAGAGTTGTAGCCGTTCATCTGACTGTACTGTTTAGTTACACTTTAAGTACAATTTCCGTACATTTTGTACTGTTTACACTGAAAGTGTGGTTGCGTGTTCTTATTTATTTATATCTGTACGGAATCGCATCGGTCTCATTTATCCCTAATAAGTTCTAGATCATATAAATATATGTATGATTATGAGGACTTTAAAGGCACATAATATACCAAAGTTGAATGTTTTTATGTTTAATATCGATTTGATAAAATATGTAGTTAGGATTGCACTGTTGATGAAAAGTACATTAAAAATAATTGTCGATCTGTCATCAGGACTGCTTAAACATAATTTTAATCTCTATAAATAATATCATTAAAATGCCTAATTCATAGTGAGAGAGGTAGTGTAGAATAAAATCTTAACTCATAATGATTACAAGGGTAAGCACTTGAGGGCGGGCGCGGGCGGGTCGCGGCGCCTATCACTGCCAGCACGCGGGCTCCGATATATTGATATGATCTAGGATGTGTTTGTAGGTGTTTCTCGAGTAGTGATCGTGTAATAAGTTTTATGTTACGCCTTCTAAATGATTATAAACTGTTAGTGTGCGACGAGGGCTCGCGGGTGGCGGCGGCCGCCACTCTCGGCCGCTACGCCGCCTACGCCGTAGCTGGCGTAGCGGCCGCGTAGTCCGTCGTGAGCCGCGCCACCGTCGCATGTAGACATCGTTCGACACTCGAAGTAAGATTAATCACGTTCGAATAATCGTAGACAGATTTTGAAATTTAATATTATTTGCATTTTCCTAAGAGTTAGAACGATTGAGACAGTAGGTCGCACGACCGTGTTATGATGAATTGTGAAGATGTTTATTAAAAAAATGCGTTTATGAAAATGGAATAAAAACGAAAAATATTGTCATATTTAAAACTGTAATTAATAACTTAAGAAGAATTATTGGGAAAACAGAAAAACGTTAAATAAACCGATTAAAAATACAAACGCGAGTATCATTTCCTCCCTCTGCAAAAAGGTATATCTGATTGAAATAAAAAACAGGAGTATTTGTTTACTTTAAATATTTTAATATAAAAATCGTCGCTTACGTCAATATCACACACGAGCTTACATCATCTATTTATCTTAAGTATAAAAACTATGACTTCACATTAAATTATCGTTCTCGCAGTATAAAAAGGCGCACTCGTCATCACAGCAGCGCATTCGCTATACACAATATACCGAACGCGTTCAGGCACACAGCTCACAATCACAGTCAGTGCCGCGGTCCAGCGAGCGCGGGCCGGGGGGCGGGGGTCGCGGGGCGGGGAGCGCTAGGCGCGCGGGCGCAGCGCCTGCGTCACCAGCGCCACTAGCGCCGTCAGTGTGAGTGGCGTCAGCAGGGAGCGCGCTGTTCCCACGCCGCTGTGCCCGCTGTTGTCGCCCGAATCCGACCCATCTGTACACACAACACTTTATGCTCATCACGAACGTCGCCCACTTACGGAGACGTCCACTTCTCCTCATCATCTGGACCTACTGGTAGGTAGAAATAAATCCATTTTCATCTTGTACTTAAACCAGATTGTTGTGAATAGGTAAAAAAAAAAACTGACCGAGATAGGTAAACAAATTATTGATTTAATCATGTTTGGGTCAAGTTTAGTGCTCTAATTTTACTGCTTCTATAAATGGATTCTTCCTTACCTTTAGGGAGGACTAGTTGGGAGAAATGGACGTTCCCATATAAATTCATGCTGTCGTGCTGTGCACTATGTGTGGTTCAACAACCTTACATTTAGTGACAACTTAATAAACATGTGCATTAAGACATTGGACACATAACACATAAATGATCTATGAAATGTGTGAATGTCAGATACCGTAAATTCCATTTCTGTCAAAATTTGACAACCTCTTAGCTTACATAAAACATTCACTTAAGGGGAATAAAGCAGCCAAGTGACGCCCCATCAGCAAAAAAAATATTATTTACTGAATACATCATTATCGAAAATGCCAAAAGTGGTCGTTTTTTGTACTTTTTCTATCTACAACTACAGCGAAGTATAATTTACACTGTTAATAGTTTCTGATTAAACTGCAGCCTGTACTTCAATCGTTAAAAACCAATTTTCGATAAATAATATATTCAGCGAGTAATAATTTTTAACAGATGGGGGCGCCACTTGGCTGCTATTTAAACAGCTAATTAACAAAAATGGATTTAACAGTATAAAATCATAATGAAATTAAAATAAACCTACAGATGCGGATGAGTGATGTCGCGGCGGAGGTCGTGAAAGCCTCCTAATATAGAAGCGGCTCGGGGCCGAGTGAACCTCAATTACAGTCTGGCGCCGGCAGACTGAACGCTCACCACTGAAACATCAACTTGCCTTTAGCATCAGTACTTTAGTCCCCGCAACCGGTACCCCTATGTGCAACACTACTACTACTACAACCCAAACTATTTACATCATTTTTACTCAAGGGGGATTGTCTCATCTGTTCATGCAAAATACTATTTGACAAATCTCAACAATCATACATTTAAAAATAAAATAAAGAAACGTACATCATTAAAAATGCAATTACAGGCAAATACATTACTTTTATCTTTCGCAAAAATAACTTGACCATAATGTTGTATTTTTTATTATTAAATAATAAATAAATATTTTTTGGTCATTTTTACACAGCACCAAACTAAGCAGAGCTTGTACTATGGGTACTAGACAATGGTATATCCATACTTATATTTTTTTTTTGTAAATACATACTTATAATACATAAGAAATATACGGACCAACACAAACACTTATGTTCATCACACAAATATTTGTGTCCTGTGGGAATCGAACCCATGACCTCGTGATCAGCAGTCCGACACTCGAACCAGTAAACCACAGACGTCGTCAAAATTAATTTTATTTGTGAGAAAATATTTTATCTGTAATTGTCCTCTTTGCTTACGGCCAAAATTAATATCCAATCTATCCACGATTTACCCTACCAGAGATAGAAACTTGACATATTTTGTATGGAGCTTATGTCAAATTCCTATCTCTAGTAGGCCAATCGTGGATAGATTGGATATTAATTTTGGCCGTTAGCTTGCTGACAGTGTTAGATAACGTTGGTTCAAAAAAATGTAAATGTATTGAGATTTAACCAATAATATTTTGTATGCAAGTAAGACAAAACACATCACCTGAAACTCTAGTACATATTTACACATGCATAGCTACTTCTATATAAAGTATTTGTAACAAGCTTTCATACTTGAAAGGTCTTTTAGGAATCTCCTTGTTAATGAATTGACTAATTATCATATTCGGTTCGATTAAATAAATTTACTGTAATATTATGAACTCGACTTGCTGTTTAACAGTAGGTCAATTTCATGCGTCACACTTTTGTTAGTCACAAAACTAATCTAGTACCTATATGGACATGAACATTTATGTCAACAATAATAACCTTCATTCTACATGCAAACTGTTTTGTTTTATCTATAACGTGTATCGGCAATACGAGGGGTCTATTGATTTTAGTTTGTAGTCGGAAAAACGGAGCACTCACTAGCAATCACCTAGTAGTAACTTAGTGTATATTTTTCTCCTTGCAGAAAAAATGTTTTTTTTTATGTTTTTGTTTTTTTTATGTTTTTTTTTTTTTTTTGTTATTTTTTTTTTTTTGTTTTTGTTTTTTTTTTTGTTTTTTTTGTTTTTTTGTTGTTTTTTTTTTCTATTCACAATTTAAATCTTTACTAACTGACATGATTTAAATTTTGTTTTGATTTTATTTTATTATTTATTTTGTTAATTTTCTTACATGTTAAATATAATCTAGTGTCCTTTACTTCTGGCATGATTTTAATTATGTATGCATTTCTTTTAATTGAATTTAATTTTGTACGACATGTTTTTTTTTTTATGATATGGGTTAAACCCGAAATAAATGAATTTTAATTTTTTTTTTAATTTTTTTTTAATCATAATTGATTAGAAGAGAAGTTATGTGAAGTTCAAAAAAATCTGTGTTACAGTGCTTATAAAACAAATCATCAAACGTGCCGAATGTTGTTCAAAAGCTTTATCTTACACTGATACAGATCTTCGTCGGTTTGGCGTTAATAATCACTCACTGCAATTGTTTAAATGTTCAACACCACTACGTTTATTTTATTCTTCGGTACTCCTGGAAACCGACGAGTCATAATATATGAACATTATTTTCAAGTAATTAAACATTCCCTATCACCAAGTTCGTGAAACAACGAAACCGAACTAAATCCGTGCTTAAACTTAATTACATTTGCTATAGAGTCAGTTCCAAAACCACAGTAAAAGATTACCAAGATCCTTATGATGCTCATGACTAAGCTAGATAAGTCATCGTGTGAAATATATACTTTCTTAAGCAGATCAACGCATAAGGCAGCTAGCACGCGCTGTCAACTACAACAAACTTATGGTAATTAGATATAAGTAGGTACTTTTCCATGTCGTTGCGCAGCCTAGCTGTTTAAATCTTTATCTGCTTAAGAGTGCAGATGAATTAAAACTATAAAAGGTAGTATGAGGAAGCGAAGCGTTATAAATAATGTACAAAGCTAGTCAGGTCTGGCGTGATCGCCTCCACCACAAGCCGCAAGCGACTACATACCATGCAGTAAACATGCAAACGTGTATTGAAATAAAACGTACAGGCAGCGCGCGACAAGCTCGCCGGTACTAAAATCACCGCTTATGTTCTATAATCTCACTGGTATTCTTATATTGTATGTAACTAATTGAGTCTTTGTTCTTTATGTAATTTCTCTATGTACAATATTCAGGAACACTCCACCGAGGCTATTTCCTGAACCAGAAGAATGATCTGGGAGCGGATGATTTTACACCTAGAAAAGAAACACACACAAATCGAAACGTGAACACGTCCCAGCCACCGATGTTTAATTGATATTACAACACGGTGACTGATTGTTGTTTGTGAAGTTATAACTAAGTGATTAAAACAGACACATTAAAATTATTGGTGCAAACACGAACAAAGATAGTGGAAATTTATTTAAAACAACTTTGTGGAATTCCATATTTGCCAGATCAACGAGAGTTGTGTACGGTTGACTAAACCGTTAATCCTGAATCTTCCACATCATGAAAATGTTTTTTTATTTTTATTTAAGCGTTAATTAAAAACCAGCAAAATGTTCCAGTACGTTTTACCCTGATCGATTCGGCAAATATTGGCCCATTTATCAGGGTGTATTAAAAATCTCTAATTGGTTTACTGATTTGGTGCTAGTGCTATATCAGTGTGCTTGCATTGCAAAGTGAGACTAAAATATTGTTTCATCGAAAACATTGCAACTCGACAGCGTTGTAAAAACTGTGGCAAAGTCAGTGCAAAGAGGGTTAACTTTTTTTTATAGTATATTTTTTGTGTAAGTATGCCACAGCTTTTTACAACAGCAGGTAGGTTCTTAGGCGCCCAGAAGCCGCGTAGTCGTCTGGTCGAGGACCGGCCACCGTCTGCCACTGCATAACAAGCCACGCACCACAGACAGGCAACACCTCCCAGTATTAGTTATATTGCAGCTTTTAAGCAATACGAGTATGCTCATTTTTTATTAGTAGGAAACCAAGCTCGGATTGGCTCTCGCAGATCCATCAGTTAATAAAACAGAAAATGGGTTAGTTTCTACGTAGTAGTAAATTGATTAGTAAATGAAAATCTAATTTATATTATTCTGTTAGTACATGAAAACTTTCACCGGTAATTAATGAAGAAGGTTACGAGCAATAACATTTGAATTGTAACAAAATCTACAAAGAAGTAGGTATTAATTAACAATTCAGTTGGTTCTCTACAACATACAATAATTATTGGACAACAGGTATACGAGAAGGTTTACAATACAACTAATAGACAAACATCCACAGAGACACAAGAGCAAACATGGAACAGTGGAATCGACGAGTGGTAACGTCCCAAATGTCAATTCAATGGGGTAGTCTGCTATCTTTGTCATAGTCAAATAACAGTCATTTCTTGTCATTTTAATCTTTGGGGATGGAGTTATTTTAGATCTAGTGTGGTGGAGCGAGCTCTTTAGCTCGCTTAATGGGCCTTTGCCCATTTGATGTTAAGCGGTCATCTTTGCCCGTAACAACTGCAATACCACCTAGGTTGTTACCGAAATCAAATGGTATTGCCATGAAGTTAGACTAACTTCATGGGTATTGCAAATCACGTTCGCCAGAGACATAGAGATGAAAAGTCTCATGTGATTGTAATTTCACCGGAATTTCTGGAACTTCAAAGAGATAAATATGTCAGTCAAGTCAATTGCTCCATAATTTCAATTCTTAATTTTTAAATAAAGTTGTAGTAATGCAAAATCATAGTAAGAGTTTAAAGACCTGGAAAAGAGCAACGGTTCATTAAAAAGGTCTTCATGAGTGAAGATACTAGAGTACAGACAACTGAATATCGATAGTGAATAACCAGTAAAAGCAGAGCCTGTCTTGTATGAAACTTACATACTAATCCAGTTCCACTTGTTATAGTTTATATAGTTACCCTTGATATGAGGGTGACAGTACACCCGGCACACCCTGGGCAGTCAGCCCAGCTACCAACTTTGCTGACTGACTATAGTTTTTATCACGGCATGAACTATTCTCGTTAAGTCCGTACCAAAACGGGAGAAAAAAGATGATCACATTTGATCTCGCGAGGAAATGTAGACAATGAGTCTATAAATTTATTTATTTTTCACACAAAAAATACATACATTTGGGAGATACAGCGAAGAACATAAACCAGTAACTGACTCCTGCATCTGTTAAGTCTTTTTCTGATAATGATAATGATAATAGCTCATGCCGTAGAAAAAGTTTAGCCAGTCAGCAAGCAGGTTGGTAGCGGGGCTGACTGCCCAGGGTACGCCAGACGATCAAATACCGTCACTCGTGGAGGCTCTTTTAATGCACAGTCATGTCTGTACAGTAACTACAGATAACTGTAGTATCATTGATACATAGATTTATTCGTACACGAGGCCAGTCAAAGGCCAACACTGAATTGACTCACTGGATTGACTTGCGAACTGGCTGTCTCCGGAGCACATTTTTTTAAAGATATATACATCTGCTCTTGACCGGAATCTCTCGCTCTTGACAGCTTTGTCAAGATGTGGTCAACGATGGAGCGAGCAAACCTATTAGGTGCCGATTCACTCCAGCTATAAAGGCGTTAGGGTTATAAGTGCCCGGAAATACAGTTACATGAACCTATTCTCGCATTGATTACGTCACAGTACTTCAAGTCGGTGATTCCTCGTCGTCAGTGTAGTCGGGCGGTCTGGGTCGCCTACCTGCGTCGAACAGAATGTCTCCGACGTCTTCGTCGCTGCCGCGGTGGTCGGTGTCGGACAGGCGCGCGTTACCTCCCACGGTGCCGCGCGGCGCGCTGCTGCAGCCGAGCCACCAGAACGCGGTGGAGCGAGGGAACGCGGGGTTGTCGGAGTCCACCTGTGAAATAATACCACTTATTGTACCTTTTCTGTAATGTCATCATTGGCTGGTGGCGTCATTTAAACCATTGGTTTTGGCACACACACATAAAATATACCATGAACAATGAAACATGAAAAGGTAACAGGACAAATTACAGAGAACACAACATGTATACAACATAATATGTGTAGCAAGGGATCCAGCTCAATATTCGCTGTGCATGTAGGTATACACAGAACCGAATTTCAGCTGGTCCCTCCCATCTGTGTAACTTAAAAGTGAAATTTACGCGCACTAGAAAAAAGTAAGTAAATGAATGAAAACATTTGACATCATATAACACATTATTATTAATTTTGGAATTTTACTCCATTGTTTATTTTATTTATTTAAGCTGATTCTTACCTAATGGTAATGGTATCTTAATAGATATATTTACAAGTGATTCATATTTCCATGGTCAACTGTTAGAGTGGGCAAGGACCCAAGATGGAAGTTTACTCATGTAATTAAGCCAAGATCTGTCAATTTCTAGATTACTTATATTATTATACAGGTGATTTTTTTTGACTTCGCATACAAATGGGAGATTAATTTATTTTTTATCTGATGACCCATGTTTATTTTATTTTATATCTGGTATCACCTGTATTCCACGCAAATAAATGATACTTTCATATTTTTTTCTTTCTTTCATGTTCCTAGGAAAAGTTATTCAGTTTCATTGGTAGATCCTGTAGATACTTACACTGAAAGTTCTATCATTAAACCGCCAGTACGATCCTCCCTTGAAGAAGTACGTGTATCCATTAGTATATTGTAGAGCAGCATCTATGCCGTCGGGGACGCCGTCCCAGTTGGACAGCGGCTTGGGGTAGGTGGCCTTAACAGGGGGCCTCTGTGAGGGGTCGAACCGCCAGAACTTAGAACCCTTATAGAAGTAGATCTTGCCGTTGCCGGACCAGACTAGAGCTGCGTTTATGTTGTCTGGGATGCCGGTGAAACCTGGGTTAAATAAATATGTTTTAAAATATGTTACAACTTTTTTGGAATCTTAAATTACAGGAAACATTTTGAATAGAATATAGGTGCAATGGAATATTAATTAATAGGTAGTTATATCATCATCATCATCATTTCAGTCGAAAGACGTCCACTGCTGGACATAGGCCTCCTCCAAGCATCGCCACAACGACCGGTCCTGCGCTTTCCGCATCCAGCGATTTCCCGTGACCTTCACCACCCACGCTGCGCCTTCCAGTAATGCCATTATTCCAGTATTGCCATATAGTTCTACTAAACCAAAAGACCAGATACACAGAATACAACTCAAAATAAATGCATATATGCATTTATGCATTTATTTTAATTAGTAATAGTAAGAGCAATACAGTTAATTAATCCATTGAATAATGATAAACAAACAATATCATCTTAATTGACGTATCTAACGTCTTGTTAGGCTCGTATGGAATCAAGTTGCTTGATCTTAACGATCACAATCTTGTTAGGAGCAATCATTTTTTTTTTTAGTGTAGCATTTTGGGAGAGTCCAATAAACCAAGGATCAGCATAATTTTGGTTTAAGTAGTTCGATTTTATGTCAAGACTTATTACGTCATAAGTAGTTTGAGTCGTTTGCCACGTGCATAAATTAAAATTTTGTTGCGTCTGACTGGGTGGACGTAATTGATTACCACCCAAAATGTACATTGTGGAATGTAAATAAAGTATATCGATGAACTCTATTGAAAAAATGTCGGACAAAGTTTTCAGACCAGAAACTATACCTTCACTAATCTCTTTAGGATAAACGCCGTCCATCTTCTGTCCGTTATACCGCCAGTACTTGGAGCCCTTGAAGAAGTATGTCTTGCCGTTCTTGTAGGTGAAGGCGGCGTCGATGTTGCCGGGCAGGCCAGGCCATGCGCGCGAGATCAGGCGAGGGTAGCCCGACGCCACGCCGTCCTCCGTCAGGCGCCAGTAGTGCTCGCCTGGAAGGAGAGTGATGCGAGAAGTGAAATTTTTTGTTACAGATACCATGTTTTGGATTATTCTCTTTGTCAGTGGACTTTATTTTCCAGCCCCCCTAGCCAAGTTGACAATCTACAATCGTCAACGCTATAGAAAACAATCAAAATGTATGAGAATGACATATATAACTACAATAAAACACATAATGACATATATGACTTTTTCGTTGAGATATGTCATACGATTGTAGATTGTCAACTTGGCTAGGGGGGCAGTAATCGCTTAGAGGCTAGCCGACACTTCGCGTGACCAGAGGGCTGGCTTGTTCTTTGGCCAACGAATAATTCAACATTCAACATGGCAACGCTGCCAGTCTTCTGTGCATTTTGCCAGATGACAGCAATGTGGAGCGACTTTGACGCCTAAGCGTGCCTTTTTATATTATTTTATTTTGTACTTGTATTTTATATTTGTTGTAAATATTGTATATTTGTATATATGTATGTAGGTTTATAGAATTATTAGGTTTAATAAAACAAGTTTAACCGGATTATATCACGTATATTATTTAGATTGGTTTCCTGACGTTTCGAAAGCTTTACAGCGTTCGTGGTCGCAGGAAGACTAAGATGACAAGCGTCTTTACAGATATTTCTAAAAAAATATTTTAATCTATCGTGCAATTTTTATTAAATCTAAATAATATACGCGATATAATCCGGTTAAACTGGTTTTATTGATGATGATGATGTCCTCCACGACGTGTCCGCCGACGGCGACATCCAGGCAGCGCCTGGCATGCGCTCGACTTGCAAAGCCAAACTTGGTTTTAAACGTTCGGTCACAAAGAAAGCAGCATAATTGCCCGCTGTCATTAAATGTGTAACTGTAAGAAGGCGTAAGGCGTGTTTTACGATGTTGGCGTTTGGTGTCAAGGGTTTCGAGGCGTGAGTGCTCAAAACGCTTTGCGCTTTGCTTTGTTTTGTTTTATTATAATGTGTAGTAATCGCGAAAACCTAAGACATTATTATTAATAACTTCTTAGGTTTTCGCGATCACTACACATTATAATAAAACAAAGTTTAACCGGATTAAATCGCGTATATTATTTAAATTGGTTTCCCTGACGTTTCGAAAGCTTTGCAGCATTTCGTGGTCGCAGGTAGACTAAGATGACAAGCGTCTTTACAAATATTTCTAAAAAAATATTTACATTATTATTAGCTTTATTTTAACAGGTACATTATTTAAGATGGATTTTCCGGTTTTTTATGATTAATGACTTGAGTAGACAATAAGTAGATGCTTTCAAAATCGTGGTTTTAATTGTGTGAGAAGTATTCAAATAATTTTGTTGATTTACTACTGGTAAAATGTAAAGCCTTCAGAATTCACATTCATAGTCCAAACAGTTGTAACGATTCAGAGGTAGATTATGTCGGATAAATGACAAAACGCTTGTTTCCGTTGAACTTTTTTGCAGATCACTATTATGCGATTTGGAATTGAGAACCTCCATCTTTTTTTTAGTCGATTATAACAGGAATTTTTGGGATATATGGACTCTACAGTAGCTTTCATTTTTAGTTCAGAGCTCTAGCAGGTTACTCATAATCATTTCCCCGAAAGCAATGTTAAACAACTTCTTACCTTTGAATATAAAAGTACCGCCATCAGCAGAGTTGAAGATGGTGTCGAACTTGGGGTCTCCGCAGAGCGCGGGATCTTCCGCCGAGGGCTGCTGCGTGGTGGCGCGCGGCACCGACGGCGCGGCCGGCAAGACACCACCTATGTCTGTCTGCGTCTTGTGACCGTACAGAGCCTACACAGAAAAGATAATTTAGTGTGTGTAAAATAACGTAAAGAGCCTAGGGAAAATGGTGTTTAATGGTGTTTAGGTATAAGGTAGCATTTGCTAACTTTCTATCATCATTCTAGGCTTTTTGCAAGTGGTAATATGTGATAGGTTATTCATAGTTGCAGCTGAAAACATGCCATTTGCATGGTGCGAGATAGATCTTATCAGATCGCAGTGGCTTAGGGGCGTTCAAGACCCCTACCTCTTTCCTCAAAATAAAAGTGCGAGTGCCATTCGACCACCTTTCTTCGAAGATACCTACTATTGCGTAGATCAAGTAATTCGCATGGTAGTGCAGTCTGAGAAAATCATTAATAGAAAAATAATCAATTACTTATTTTATTTTATACATTTTTGAAACTTACAAACCATTTTTCAATGATTATAAGTTCTCTTTGATAAAAAATAAGTTGGATGACAAAATATTGAACTTTTACCTGAATTCCTTGAACGTCATCCTGGTCGAGCTGGAAAGCGGGGTCATAACCTCTGTAGAACGGAGCCATGAGCGCTGAGCGCACGTCACTGTGGGACAACCCTAACGAGTGACCAAACTCGTGCGCTGCCACCTGTGAATGTCAGATATTTATGAATGGAAAGAAGGATCCTAGAAAAGGTAATTTTACCTTCTTTTAGATATGAACTTAGAACAGTTTCGAGGGATAAAGGATGCATCATCAATAAATTATTTTAATAATTCATGTTTTATTATATCTTCTGAACATCAGTATTTTACACGGAGCGACTGCCGTCAGACCCCCGCAACCCAGTTAATAACATTCAGTGTCAGACTTTCAGGCTTCTGACTACACGTAACGTCTGTTTTTTTTTTAGGTAATGGTTATAATCCTTTTTTTTTTGTAAATACGTACTTATGATACATAAGAAACACCCAGACCAACACAAATACTCATGTTCATCATAAGCATTTGTGTCCTGTGGGAATCGAGCCCACGACCTCGTGATCACCAGTCCGAAATCGAACCACTAGACCACGGATTCAAATTCTTATGGCAACCGTTAATAATACCAAAAGTAACAAACTTGAAAATTATTGAATATTGAAAGATTTTGCAGCAATAGTTCCATAAATACCTGGAAAAGATTGGTCCCCCTCCTCGAGTTGATGGACCACATCTCGGCGTCATCAAAGTGAGCGTCGCCGCCGTATACCTGCGCACGCGCGGATTAAGGAAAATCAACATCATTAGCTAGGAATAAATAATTGTTATAAATCCCTAGCTGTACGTACACTTCTAGGTAGGCAATTAAAACTGATTGATTTTGCAATCACTCGTTTGAGTTTTGTTTAAGAGTCAAGAATTGAAATGAGAGGGATCTAAGTTTAGTCTATATAATTTAGTATGTATTCTACTCCTCTTCAGAAACTATTTAGTATGTATTCTACTCCTCTTAAGATTTTCACTTGTTCACACCAGATATGAGATGATCCTAAGTATTGAAAAAAATTAAAACAGTCTAACGTAACAATCCTTCACAAAAAGAGTAGGGCATCTAATTGTGGCTTGGCCTAAAAACACAGATTCTTGTATAGCAACAATTTCTCGTGCTCACGTGGGTCCTGCCTTCAAAATGGATAAAAGATATCTAATGTTTACCTTTCATACTATAGGCGCAGTCTAAGTCAGTCAGTAGGTAAAGCACGAAGATAATTAGCGGGTTTTCCTAACTGTACAAATATGCACGTCTTTTAGCATAATATATGCAAAATCCACTAAAAAGAAAAGTTTGTGTTCCGTATATTCAATGTTTAGCAGAATAATGAATAGAGTATAACAATAATGGTTAGAGTACATTGTAGTAAACGGAACAAATACAATAATTCGTCTCGCACAATAAAACGTTTTATCATCATATTACCAATACAATTGTACTTTCACTATTTAGGCGTAAATCTGTTACATCCGTCATTTATTTATAACAATATAATCGTGTAAATTATTATGTTTATACGTTCTAAACGTGAGTTCTGGTGGAAATGAAAATAAATTAGTGGTCTTATCCAAATTTTGAAATCAAGACTTTCTATGAAATAAAAATTCAAAAGTAATGAATAAAATAAAACTATCGGCCTCTAGACAGCCTGAATTTAAAAAATCAACGGTTTTATAAAAGTCAGACATTTCGTCAGGTACACTACGATTAACATCGTTATTTACAATGAACGAATAAAAAACGAAGTTGAACAATCTATTATAATTCCAATCGTTCATTGCGACATGATCGGAATAGTAACTCTTTTTTAATACATTTGCCTAAATACCTAGTATCTTATATGGTTACTAATGGTGCATTTGTTATGTTCAAGTTAAATAAATCCGTTATTCTGCTACGACACTATTAAATGAGAAAATATTAACTAAATTAATGAACATAACATAACGTCACGCCTGTATTTCCCCGAAGGGGTAGGCAGCGGTGTATAGTACACCCACATTTCGCCATTTATGTTGTAAGTCCCATGTAACAGGGGGCGAGCCTATTGCCATAAATTAATGAAATATATAAATAATTAACTTTACTATACTTTTAAATATTAAGCATGAGTTCTACGTAATTAGGATCGGCAGGTGTTTCTCAACACTTACCTGCCCCTCCCGCATCATTTTGTTAACATAATATTTAAAGATTCATCAGGGACGGCAACGAATTCATAATGCAGACTTAACAGGTTAGTAACAGCTCTAGTATCCTCTCTAGATATATCATTGTGGCGGTCTTAAGAGCCTCCTTCACATAGGAGGTTGAATTTTACATTATATATAAGTGTGCTTAATTTAGTATACTTACGGGGAAGTAAGCATGGGCAAGGGTGCCACCAGGACCGTCGAAGGGATCACCGTCTCCGTGCTCTCCCTTCTCGAACCTAGCGTGAATAAAAGCACATTAGTAGAGGATTAAGAAAAATACTGTTTATCAATGCAAATAAACTTAACCTATTATACTTTATTGTACACACATATACACATTATTGTTACAGTACCTATAATGATTGTGTCTCGAAAAAATGCGAAAGGCCAGAAAAGGCGATAACAAGACTTTTTGTGCAGATAATAAGAAACGAAAACATCTTATTTCATTTTACCACGTTTTATTATAAACTCGTCCTCCGCCCTGTCTGTCTGTTCGGTACACATTTAACAATCGAACTAACTTCCCGATGAGCTAGAGACTTAAAAACTTTAAACGTATTTCAGGACTGAATGACAATGCAAAATTAACACACTTTCATTTAAAAAAAAATGGTAATAAAAAAAATCTGTTTCGTCAAATTCTTTCATAGTCGGATTAAATTATAATCCGTAACATGATAATGTAATAACATGCTATAAAATCCCTCTGACAAACAATGGTTATAAAAGTTCCAATCCAATCAATGAACATCGCGGGTCAACAGTTACTAGCTTGAATTACTACAAGTAGTTACGCGTTCAACGCTCAATGACAACCATTCACGAATCACGTAGTTACGCAACAAAGATTACCCGCGGATTGTGACCAAAAACCCATTATGAGCGATTCAAATAACCCTACGTACAACACAATACGTCCACTGGCACGATTTCAATATCTGATTCTGTGCACTGATCTAAACGACGCACGGTGGCCGTGCCACCACGAAAAACTAATTTTTACTTCGTTTCGCACGAACAGTATTCTAATTTTTGAATAAACTTTCAATTAACTACGTCAAAATACGAAATTAAACTGAAAGTAGATACTGTTGATAGATACTGACAACCAAAATAGTGGATTACCTAAGTTTTGTTTATGCAACGTCATTTATAATTTACTGATTTCACTGTCACCTTTTGAAATATTTGTACATTATGAGCCTATTATAGGTGGAATTTAGAATACCTATACGAAATAGTTTTCAAGTTCTTTGTTGGTCTGTAACTTTCTATTTGTTTTGTAATTTTCAATACACAAGAAAACTCTCAGTAATGTTGAAAAAAGTAGGTATTGTTTACAGAAGGCCTATTAAAATATCACCCAAAGTATATATTCTATGCCCAAAGTCTAATAACTTGATAAGCTTGCCTGATTTCGATGTGGACTTGGCCGGTCCTCTTCTGTGTGAAGGTAAGGTCAGTGTAGTCAGACCATACGGCGAAAGCTTTGGCAAGTTCGTTGTCTACCTCGGCGCGGTTCAGCTTAGAAGGGTACTTTGAGATCTTGTAGGTAAGGTTCTTCACACGCCATCTTGAACCTAGTTAAATATTTTAAGTAAATATTTACATACTTAAGGTTCATTGCAAGTACTTATTTGCTAAGGATCATCGTGATTACACAAATAAATATCTTATATTAATTCCATGAAGTAATAAATAATATATTGCACTCACCTTGTAGTGCGTATCTTTTAGCACGGCTCTCTCCGAAGCCGACTTTGTCTCGAACACCACACCTTGGCAATGACATTACTTTTGTTGTTTCCTCATCTAATTCACCTGAAAAACGAACGTTAAAAACGAATTAGGTAAGTTAAAGAATCTGTTGAAAATATATATTTTTTGCCATCGCCATAGCAGTTTACAATTGCCAAAAGTGTAGTTGCTATAGTTGAATTTCAATTATTATCTCATTTACCACTGCCAAGTGTCAAAGCACAAACAAAGTTTTTTTAACCAACGATGACAAGGAAGTAATTACACAATCACATAGACCAAAACCGCACGCGGAAAACGTTGAATAATTAGGATCTATGGTCACCCCGACCGCTGATCAGCTGACGACTTGGAATTCATCGGCGAAGCGATCGATTTACATTCATAGTTACGGGGAATAACAATGTCCTCGTAAAATACATACGCCATAAGGAAAATTACCATATATTTAATATCTATATTACAGGAAGAGGAACAGATGATGACGCGTTTCTTTATGTAAAGTGATATTTAATTAGGTTCCCTTATTATCAGTTAATTGGTACAGCATTAAAACTGATATAAATTTGATTCATAATGGACGTCATCGTTAAATCTTTAAAGGAATCATAACGTAGTGTTTGTGACAAGATCGTCCGAACTCGCACTGCATGACCGATAATGAATTATGTATTTATGTGCCGTCTGTGCGTTATTTGCTTACATAACAACACTGCCTTCAGTCATAGTCAAGACCAATAAACTACTTCTCGTGTCAAGGCACGTAGTGTACGAAGCCAAGCCGAGCTCTGCCCACATAATTCTAGCGTGTTTAAATGCTCGGTTGTGTGGAGATCGCACAGACTTATAAATTGCTTGGTGGATGTGTGTGATTGTAATAACTGTGATGAAAACCAAGGCTACTCGACCAACTGTACAGAACTAACGACCTGCTAATATAAGGGTTACCTTGAAAAAAATTGCTAATCTAATATTCAAAGCATGCATATTATAGCATAGTTTGGTAATGTCATAGACGAACACAAAGACTGTTGATCCGTTTTAACTGATAAAGTAAATAAAACCAGCCAAGTACGAGTCGGACTCACGCCGTAAAAGTTCCGTACCACCCATCGACTTGATACCCCATAGAAACTGATTTAATTTACGAGAGTTCATCAAAAGACATCAACGCACCATGAGCGAAATATGAATTTTTGCATCTCTTTCTTACGCAGGTACCACCACATATGTCTGTGTTTACCCTATTTTTATTATTTGTTGCTAAACTACATAGTATGCACTATAATCAAACCAAGTTTGACGCTGGTATGTATTACCGTTTTGAAGATAGAGCAGGAACAAAAACGTTGAAAAATATGCATGTTTTTCGAGGTTTCTTGTATGGGGTTTTAGACTTTTTTATTTTTAGTATTTGTCGTGATACACCTCATAGCAAAAAAAATTCAACCGATTTCTGAGAAAATTTCAACCGGTTACCTATTACCCTTCAAAAGATACAGCCCTGTGACAAACAGAGGGACGGACGGACGGACGGACAGCGTAGCAAGAGTAATAAGGTCCCGTTTGGCACCCTTCGGGTACGGAACCCTAAAAATTACCGTGGTAAAAAAATCTTAGCTGGCTACTGGACAAATGACAACCCTGATAGAATGACAGGTTAGCCAAGGTCAAGGTGGCGCGGATGTGGGCTAGTATCACAATAATTACGTCAAGCCCTGTAATGTAAGAAATGCACAGTCGCTTGAGGCATTTTAACTCTTATTGCATAAATAAATGGTCATAATAAAAAAATGTTAATGTGAACACAATGTAGCCATTAATGGTATATAGTACCGAATCGTTGGGTTCCCTTCTATTGTGGTCGAGACTAAACTTAAAACCCACAGAAATAGATAGATAGAGTGGTTGTAATCACAATTTTACTTTCGATTCATTTGGCAACTTTTGGACAAACCACGCCTCCCATGTTGACATTTTTTTTTTTTTTTTAATAACTTTAATCAAATTTACTTTACAGCTTTTGTTTCTGCAGTTAGAAACAGCGCAATAAGACATTTTTGCGGGTTTTTGTTACAGTATTTACAGAAACAAGTCCAGGCGTACTGAGAAATGTTTTGAAATGCCCTGCACTATGGTGCTGAGTGTTGGCACGCGCGCCGCGCCCATTTTTCCATTCTATCTTTCTATTTCTGTGTTAAAATCATTATTAGTTATTAATTGGGTGTTGCTTATATTATAAGTATGTATTTACAAAAAAAAAAGTATATAAGTATTATATCCAATGTCTAGTACCCATAGCACAAGCTCTGCATAGTTTGGGACTAGATGGTGATGTGTAAAAATGTCCCAATTTTTTTATATTTTTTTTTATTAGTTCACTTCAGTGAATTTTTCTCTGTTATTAACCTAAATTGTTCTCACACAATTCTTTCAAAAATCATGTAACAGATCACTGTACCGTTGATTATTTGAAAAGAGTATTCTCCATAGGACCAACTTTTTGGAACCGTGCAACTAGATTCATAATTAACGTTTTGAAAGGGCATGTAAAGGCCTTTAAATATTCGAAATAAAAAAATTGACTTTGACTTTAAAACTTTAATGACGCAGTTTTTCATTTGAACTAGATTAATGGTGTGTTTAATTACATACAGTCAATTGATCTAAACTAGTATTTAAACAAGACACAATTGTAATGAATGTTGCAGTCATACATTATCTTCTTTATTATCTGTCTGTTGATAGATGGCGGTCGTTTTTATTGTTCGTTTGTGTTACTATGATAAACTGAGGGGCTCGTGGCGAAGTAGCAACCGCGCGGATTGAACGATCTATGAGGTTAAGCGGCACTTGCCGTGGTCGGTCCGTAGATGGGTGACCATTTCGTTACACATCGAGACCCCTCCGTGCTTTGGAGAGCACGTTAAACTGGTCGGTCCTGGTTGTCATACGAATATCTATGGCAGTCGTTACGGGTAGTTAGAAGCCTGAAAGTCAAACAACTGGTCTAACCTCCGAATGTCGGTATTACCCAGTAACTAGTTTGCGGAGGTCTGATGGCAGTCGCTCCGTGTAAAATACTGATGTTCAGCTGCATCTGGTTACACTGGAAGCCGATCCCAATATAATTGGGAATAGGCGAGGAGGATGATGATTATGATAAACTGATCAAGTTATAATTCCCATGACGTAAAGTTAAATTTGATCGCAACTTGATACAATTTTAATATAATCAAAGTTATTACAACGCCTTGCGCAAACTACTTTAGATTAAAATTTCAACAAAGGAGAATGATTGCAGCTTTCTCGAACCACAGTTGATTGTCTCCTAATCAAAGTCTAATGGTCCGTGAATATTTGAGGACGGTGCCACCTTCGTGTAATATTTACTAAACTGAGTTATTCGTTTTAAGAATTATTTACTCAGGACACAATTTTGTATAAATGAGTATCCACGTAATTATTAGACTCATAAAATAAACACATTAATAACTACTAGCGGCCCGCTCTGGCTTCGCACGGGTAGTACTGATCATCTTAGCCTATAACCTTCTTAGTTAATCCATCTTTCTATTGGTAAAAACCGTATGAAAATCTGTACAGTATTTTCTGAGATCAGCCCGAACAAACATGAACTCAGCGCGGCTGTAGTGATAGTTTTCACTCGCGGCTTTGCACCCTGTTTTACCTCTTTAAGGGTTGATTTTCCAAAAACAGTGAAACACGTAGGTATTTCTTTATTTTTCACCAAAAAGCCAAATATCGTATTTTATACATCTGACTTCAAAGATGACGGATTTTCATACAAACTTTCAACCCCTATTTTAGCCTTAGGAGTGGAATTTCTAAAAATTCTTCCTTAGTGGATGCCTACATTATAAAAGGTATCTACTGTCAAAATTTCATTTTTCTATGAATAAGTGAGGACAAGTAATTATATATGTGTATCACCTACAGTAAATCTATGAAGAAATATTTTCATTATTTTGTATTTTAATATATGAAAACTGATTCAGGCGTCAGGCAGTAAACGAAAGACTGATGTACCAAAGAGAAACTATTACAAGTATCTACTTATTTGTCATATTCTGGTTGTAATGTTTACTACATATCCTACACAAAACCGCGTTTATAACTGCAACATGAAATACAAACATCCTGTCTCAATCTTTGTAATAAATGAAACGGCAGTAAATTGTGAAATAATGACGGGCTTTCGACCGATAAGCTGATAACCTTACCTGTCGCGTTGAGGCCGGCGAAGCTCTGGAACTCCGCGATGGCTCGGCGCCATGAACTCTCATCCATGATGTGGCCACTCGACGGATTCCTCACAGAAGGACTCAGGTACCCGTACTGTGCTAAGTACATCTGGAAGTAGGCGTCACCTTCAGTCTGCCGTATCCATGTAAGGAGTAGGCCTCTGTTCTCATACGAAAAATGTCTAGCTACTTATTAGATTGTGTTCTATATACTGTGCATAAGCAACCATAATCATTTGTGAGGTGCTTGTCTATGTGTAGGTAAATTAAATTCTATGTGCAGTTCTCAACTTTATTCGAATGAAAACAGAGATCCGTTGGCATTGGTGGAGCTAACCAGCGTGGCTATTATATACAAGTAAACACGGCTATAGATAAAGCTATACATTTGCATTATATGCTGACCTAGCATTGTACAGTATTTTCTTAAAGTGGGAGGTCAACTTATACCGGAAATTATTGCTTGATATGTAGTCGTGCCGTGCATGCTCACTATAGGTGAAGAGCTTACTTCTGAATCAGCAGTGAAATTACTAATTACCTACAAATTGTTTTTACTACATGTACTTTTCACTACGGAATTAGAATTGCGTTTTCTAGTGAGTTCTTATAGAATAGCACTGCAGCTCTATGATATATAATCGTACATTAGGCATTGAAATGGATTTCCCTACAACTCTTTACCATAAAACCATAGATATATCGTAGGATAATCGGACAAATAAAATCTTTACGCAAATCCTAGGATGATTGCAAAATACCGGATAATTGGAATCTCAGAAAGATTTTCGCTATCATACGAGCTATTATCAGGATCACTGCAAAAATCCCAGTTTGTTTAGGAGGAATGGAAACTTGAGCGATCATTCTCTTGATGATAATATTGATGATATCTTGAAACTTGATGATAATCTAAGAGTCGACTTATAACATCTTCATTCTGGTTGGTCAGAACATGGCTCGAAAGACGAAGGAATATAGCCATAAGCCAATCAGCGCATCCGTCAGTGCATAACGTTCATATCAGCCAATCAGCACTCATTACGTGAGAGGTGATTCGCGACTAACCTAAGATAGCTAAGCCGGATTTTTGCAATGATCCTAATAATTGCTCAGATGATGACGAACAGCTTTCATACATTCCAATTAAAAAAAAAACCTGCCCTTTGCAATCGACCTAGGATTTTCGAAAAGATCAGATTTTTTCGATTATCCTACGACATATACAAGACATCATATAATTTTGTGACGAACGCCATGTAGAAAGACGCGTGTACTTAATGACGTAGCTTAAGCTGCTAATTAGCTTGCAGAGCTCTCGTTTATCTCGTGCAAGTACTTACAGACGACACATTATCTCACATCATCACAAGGTTACCCACCCATTGTTTATTGTCAACGCTCTTGATAACATGAAACACGTTGTTACCGCAAATGCATGGATAAGAAGATAATTTCTTATCCGAGATATAAATTGGTTAATTTATTTTACAAAAGATAATCTCATGAATAATTAAATTATAAAATGTATAGCATGGACGAATAAAAAAGCGGACGGAATTTCGCTAAACAATAAGTGAAGCATCCATAGTATGCCAAAAAGCCGCGATTACGCAAAAATCTAGTGTGACGGTAGTCATTGTTGTAGTGTCATAAATAAAATAACAATATAAATCTGGTGTGTTAAAATTACTTAAAATGCTTTCGAAATTATAGTGGGTTTAGGAAAAAATTAAATGCTGCAGTCTTTGTTTAGCGAGATTCCGTCCGCCTTTTATATTCTTCCGAGATGTAGAGCTACCTAAATAAATTCAAGCGGGTATGGATTTATTTTAATATGTTAATACCTACTTAAAGAAAAGCTGCTTATATCGTCGAGTATCGCAGATGGTATACGGAGACATGGTGACCTTGGGCGGTGGCAGAGGCGGTGTGCGTGCGTTGCATCTCAATGCGCCGGCGCACATATCTCCGGCGGCCCCGCACACCAGCGCCTGCTCAAGCTCTTTGTTCCCCCTCTCGCCGGGGAATACTCATAACAATGTCACTGTTAATCCTACTGCAGTCAATACCCCCAAAAGCCCATGTTTACTATTGTCTGTCCAATGCCACGAGAATACTAAACATATTTTCAAAGATTTCTTCTATTTGTTAAGCAAATCAAACGTACGTTTTACAGATATCATCGCGAATATGTGATTGACCTCTGTATGAAAAATACCTACAGGTAATCGTTTAATATTTTATTACTAAGAATTTCTATTGTTTGTGACTACATGATGGATATAAATTATTATGAAGGGCTTTTAATAAAGGTTGTTACCTACTTTAGTGTTATATTAAACAATAGATATTTATTTTAGATACAGCATATAAATCAATGTTTATGTTGATGACTAATCGCGAGAGAATCGGTCAGATTTTGGGTGCGTTGTGGTCGGGCCTTTGACACTTGGTGGCACAAAGTTGCAGGCCATTGTTTGTTACACAAACCAAAGTGCGTGACAGTCATGTATGCCGTACCAATGTAAATATTGTAACCTGCTATTCGGTCTACATAACGTATTGGTAACAATGTTTCTGTGCAAATCATTGTTCCCTACATGTACGAATTCTTTGGAAACATGCGCAGGTTTCAAGATACACACGAGTATATTGTCAAGCAACCGCGAAAAATAAAGACTCGCTTATAAAGTAACAGCAAAAAAAAAACTTTATATTGGGCTTTGTAAGTGAAAGGAAAAAGAACGACCCGTATTACAAATTCTGAAGAAGGATTATTGATGGAGGCGTTTAAATAATGGATTCGTATGAGCATATCGGGGTCAGTATGTCCCCATGAGTAACGGGTACCGTCGGAGTCTGCGCCCGCGCAGATCGCGCAGCGCAGCCTGCGGCGGGCTGCTCCACAGACCTACTTAGCTCATGCAAATTCGTACCGCCTCGCCTCAGGGGACGTGAAACGGCACGTATCACGCATCATTGCTATGTAACAATGCTAATTGGAAAAAATATCGCTCCAACCCAATGTTTGTCTTAAGTAACTACACACTTCATCAAACTTAACGCGGACGATGATATACTTGTCAAACCCATCTCACATCCAACAGATTTAAAAGGGTTGTCATATAAGAGAATATACCGTATAATGGTTTTTAATTTCGTGGTCATTTAATTTTCAATTTAGTTTTATCGCTAATTCCATTCTTTGAGCTTTCGTTTTCAAGAATTGAGTTGATGAGTTCTTAAAGAATTGAATCTATTTGTATAGAGAAATTTAAAAAATTGTGGTACTACCAATGTATAAACACGTAAAAGCGGTTGCAAGCTGTAAATCTCGTACTTAAATAACTGAACGTGAACACACTTTGCGTAGTAGGTATTAAGGATATCAATATGACATGCCAGTTATTTTCAATTCACTCGAAGTAACGGCTTCGATTAACGGCTATTTCAATAGAAAGGATTACGTGTCGAGACATGAATTAAAATGCCCAAAACCACGTAGTACTGAGTCACCTCATTATTGCTTTGTTGCGGATACTATGAGCTTCGAACTTCGAATGACCCGTACAGTTGTATGAATGAACTTTAAAAACTTTACAATTAGTATACATAATATGTATATTGAACCTTACAATCAATCATTTATTTGAGGCTATTGAGCTCATTGCATCTGCAGTTCGTTTAATGTTGCGATCAAAAGATTAAAAGAGTGATACATACATACATACATACATAATATTATCACAACTGTTTTCCATTAGGGTAGGCAGAGACTATGGCTTTTCACCCGCTACAATGCTGACGACACACCTCTTACGCTTGATTTTTCTTCCTGCATTCTTTCATTAACGTCCTCATGCATGCTTGTCAGTTTATTAAGGTGCTCTTAACCAGGCCTTTTTTGAGAACGTCTGCGATTTGATTGCGGTACGTTCGCCGAGGTACTCCTCCAACTCCGACTCTTCCATCCACTCTCGCCTCGTCTATTCGTTTCGTCAATCTCCTGTATCGTTCATCGTCCATAAAAGGATGATGTATATTACAAATAAATTAGAGACCGACCGACAATGCATTTTTTTTTTCGGCTGAAAACGAAACCGAATTTCAGCATAAACTATATTTTTGACCGAAAACCGAAACCTAAACTATAAAACTAAAATATAAAAATATGTACTACTTTTTTATACCGATAGATTTTTGTTTAGTAAAAGTGCTATAACAATAAAATATTATGAAATATCAATCTTTTAATCATTAAAGCACATAATTTAAAGATCAATTAAATGGTCGTGCATATATTAAAACTTGAAACATACAAAAATTATGTTATTTTTTTCTCAAAAACAGTATTTTAAGCAAGAAAAGGCAACTTTCTTCCTATACATTACTGCACCTGTATGAATAAAGTTGACCCAAAGAACTAAGTAAATAAGTAAGTAATAAGTTAGTTTCACGACCACGTACGTGGGACACTCAGAAAGTTTTGCGAAACTAAAAAAAATTGTTCTATACGTACATATATTTTTATCAAATCTTTTCAAAGTACTTTCCACCAGCCTCTATACAAAGATTCATGCGCCTAAACCAGTTTTCAAAACACTTTTTCCAGTCCGCCGCAGACACCTCGTTTACAGCTTGCTCGAACGCAGCCAGCGCATCTTCCGGCGACGAAAATTGTATCCCTTTGAGCTGATTTTTTATTTTTGGGAATAAAAAGAAGTCACACGGTGCTAGATCAGGGCTGTAAGGAGGGTGACCCAGGAGTTTGACTGGCGTGCTGTCCAGGAAGTCCCTCGTTTTGAGTGCGGTGTGCGCAGGTGCATTGTCGTGGTGGAGCAGTAGCCCGCGGAGCCCTGTGTTTGGTCGCTTGTTGCTTATAACAGAGAAAACTTCTGGCAAACATTTGGTAGTATACCATTCGGCATTAATGCTTCTTTGATCCCGTAAGGGAATTGATACCAAGTGGCCAGTCAAATTAAAAAAGCTAGCGATCAAAATCTTACCCCCGCTTCTAGATCGCTTCACTTTGGTAGGCGTTGGCTCATTTTGAAACACCCAAACAGTCGACTGGCGCTTGGTTTCTGGGTCGTATTGATAAATCCAGGACTCATCACCTGTAACGATGTCGTAAACACGCCGAGACGAGCCTGCTTCAAATTTGTTAAGCATATCACGGCACCATTCCACCCGGGCCTGCTTCTGAGCATCGGTGAGGTTGTGCGGCACCCAGCGTGATACTATCCTCCTCACGCGAAGATGGCTGTGTAGAATCTCGTGAACGCTTCCCGATCCAATCTTCAATATGTGTTGAATCTCCTGATATGTAATTCGCCTATTGTCTTGGATTAAATTTTTCACTGCTAGCACGTTTTCTTCGGTAACAGCCGTCAAAGGGCGACCGCTTCTTTCGTCATCCCCCAAAGTTGGTCGACCGCGCTTGAATTCGTTATACCAACGATACACGGTTGCCTTGGAAGGGCCTTCATCCATGAATGCCATTTGAAGTCTATCGTACGATTCATCCGGTTTCAGGCGACACTTGAAATCGTATAAAATCATAGCTCTAAAATGTTCCCGGCGCAGGATCCATATTTCAGTGAGACACAATACTTTGAATTAACTCGCAAAAAATGTGGAGGGAAATTTTGAAATTGGAACTTACTTATTTTTACTTATAAATAATCATATTTTCGAAAAACATTATAACTGGCCAGTCTCCCATATATAAAAACTTTTTTTCGCAATACTTTCTGAGGGGCCTGGTATATTGTTTTCGGTACAGGCCAAAAAAAAGTTTATTTCGGCTGAAACTGAAAATTGCCGAAAATTATTATTTTGGCCGAAAACCGAAAATGAAAACGAAATTCGGTTGGACTCTAAAACAAAGCAAGTGAATAAGACAAACATTAGTAAATCACTGACTAATTTCTTGCACTAATTAATAAAGGCTTAGAAAAAATACACTTGTTTCATTGACTTATTTCACTTTTCCATTTTTATATGATGATTCATAATTTCCTCTGTTAGTAAAAATATAGGTTATATTACTAAGGCCTAATCTTACTCATAGCTTTGTTTATTTTACGAGTAATATCCAGTTCCGGTCCCCGACCTACCTTTTGTGTATATAGTACATCATTGTATCGGGTATTGTACATAATTTTGTCATAAAAGTTATATTATCTGAAAAAGGGCGTGGGCAGAACTCAGTGTCTTTCTGATTTCATCGTCAGAAGAAACACCTTAGTACCTGTATTAGTCACTGGCTAAAAGGACTCTTCAAATATTTTGTTTTGATTCGCAAATAAACTCTGTAACACTTACGCATAGGATAAACAGAGATGTAACTGTACTTATGTGTTAGTAGTGTCAGGTCATTAACTAACCTATATCGCCTACGCAAAACAAATAATTACTCATTCCACTTAGCTGTTATAATTCACGCTAGTGACACCTTTGACTTCAAGATTGACATGCAAATCCTACTAATACACTCGAGAGCAATGAATCCGGGTCACCAAAAAAAACCTTAATATCTTAGAAACTAAGAATGATAGCTTATTCAAATAATTTGTTGTTAATAAATAGTATCTAAAATACAATTTGTTTGAATAAGCTATCATTCTTAGTTTCCAAGATATTAAGGTTTTTTGTTGATGACCCGAATTCATTGCTCCCGAGTGTATTACAAACGTGAAAGTTTATGAAGATAAACTACAACTATATTACTACTACTATATTTGTTACTCAATCACGCTGTAAGAGCTGAACGGATTTTGATGAAATTTGGCATACTAATAAAACATAACCCGGATTTACCTATAAGCTACTTTTTATACCGGGAAGATGGACAGTTTCCGAGGGATGCGCGATAAACGACATAGGCTAGTGTACAATAAAACCTGTCAATAAAACAAATATAATAATTACATTAGCATTTGTATGTTACGTAACATTTATGATTGTATTCAATCATAATTAGTATTCAGAGAGACACGACAAAAAAGGCGCAATACGTACACATGTGCAGAGGAACGTTATGGGACGATTATCAATAGTTAAGCGATTACAATGTAAACCATGCGGGCATTTAATGACACCTATATATGATTGCGTACATCACTCATTGTTGGATAACCGCTGACATTGGCTCTGATTCACGTGGACCCATCATTATATTGCCCCTCCGGTATTATACTAAAATTAAGAGCCGTCTATACAGTTCCATAACGCATTATGTAACAATAAATCAGTTTAATTTGCCTGTAAATTGCTTTTTACCATGGAAAACAAGAGTGTATTCAAACAATGTTAAAGATGATTGTGCCCTAAAACTGTCTGTTTTTTCTGTCTTGTCTTATTTAGTAAACAATCTTAGCATGTCTGTGAAATAACTACTGATAAAATACAATTACCAGTTCTGCACAAGTAATTAGGTTAAAAAATGTTATTTAGTGTGTGAAATTGGTAACTTAACGTTTATTAATAATTATTATTGACGAATTACATTAAAAAGACATGCCAAGATTATTTACTAACGCCCAAAATTAATATCCAATCTATCCACAATTTACCCTACTATAGATAGAAATTTGACATATTTTGTATGAAGCTTATGTCAAATTTCTATCTCTAGGGGGCAGGTAGGGCAAATCGTGGATAGATTGGATATTAATTTTGGCCGTAAATGAGACAAGTCAAGAAAAAAACAGAGATTAGTTGTTAGTCTGCCAACTTGCGGCTTGCGACATACAATTACTTCAGTAAACTGTTTAAAAATCGCGTATAATTCAAAAAGTAGAATCACTTCTACTTCTTCTATCGTGTCGACATGAGTTAATCCTACAAATATTATAAATGCAAAAGTGTGTTTGTTGGTTTGTTCTTCTTTCAAATCGCAACGAATCGACATGATTTTTTGCATAAAGAGGTCAGAGAGTGATATTTATTGGAGTGTGTACTTTTGATCCCGGAAAAATGGACAGTACGCCTGGGTAAAGAACCACGGGAGTGAAACCACGAGTAGCTTAACAGATTACCTGAAGAAGGTAGCTGGGGTTTCTGGATGCGGAAGGCAGTGGATAGTGTTGTGGCGCAACTTCGGAGAGGACTATGTCCAGCAGTGGTCTGCGATAGGCTGAGTTGATGATGATGACTCATTGAGGCTGTAGCAATAATAAACTATTAAAGGTATTTTTTATACTCATTACTCAAAACCTTCGGGCATGATAATAAAATATATCTAAAGGCCATCAGTCGGAAAGAGTCAACAACCCCAGACATCCTACACCCTACTCACATACATGCCAAAAAATTCCAACATTAAAAAGTATATATTGAAACAATAAGATTCTGACACTGAGTTTGTTTCGGCGTTTCTTCTTAAGTGTTCAGCTAACTAGGAAATGTTGGAGCCATATAAACATAAACATAACATCACGCCTGTATTTCCCCGAAGGGGTAGGCAGAGGTGTATAGTACACCCACATTTCACCAGTTACGTTATAGTCCCATGTAATAGGGGGCGAGCCTATTGCCACTGACCGGGCACAAAATCCAGACTCCGGGCTGCTACTAAGAATTTCTTAATGAAAAAACCCAATAACACTTTGCCCGACCCGGGAATCGAACCCAGGAACCCCACGCTCAGCAGTCGCGCTTGCAACCACTAGACCAACGAGGCAGTCATATAGCATAGTGAAAGACATGTACAAGTGTTGATAACAACCTTTTTTTGTTGCGATGAGAAAACCTTCAAAAGGCTACCGGCCTTCTGTGGGGGAGACCAGGGTTTGTGAGATTTTTACTGCCCTAAAACCCTACCGGTGGCCGTCTTCAGCACTCTAAGGGGTATTCCAGGAATGTATTATGCCTCCGGAGCCATTTCTGTGCTACGACTGTAAGGCACGTCTCCGGAGAGACTTTTGTCGCCCTGCTCACGGCGACACATGCACAACGCGTGCACGCGCCATCCCCGAGGTCATTGAGTTGATACCAACCTACTTATACGTGTTATTGAAATGACTGAAACCTCTTAAGGGGTCATTGTACTCATCAGTATGAACCTCTTTTAGGGACTAACCCTGAAATCGCGAAAAAAAATCAGCTGATCTCTTCATTTTTTTCGATTTGAACACAATTGATTTTTTTTCGCGATTTCAGGGTTGGTGCCATAGTAAACGTTGTTCATACTGATGAGTACAATGACCCCTTAAGAGGTTTTCAGTTATTTCAATAACACGTTGTAAAATAAATATTTAGATTTTGATCTTTCCCTGTTTTTGAATTAACTATAATAGCCATAAAAAATTGCTGTAGTATGGTATGTCACAAGTGTAAGCATTTTTATCAATCGTTGACCACCATATTAGGTCAGTAATGTACTACACATATCAGGGGACAGGTTACAGTTTGCTATCTCTATGACAAGCTCATAATTATCGGTAGTCTGAAGTGCTTAATAGGAGTTGTGATGTTCGAGCAACGTCATGCTAAGGTGTTCCAGGAAATGCATCTGCTATCGGTGACTGAGATATCCTTACCGGGAACATCTGACACGTGCAAGTATTTTTCAACACTTCCCTGTGTGCGTAATGGTCAATGTCTTTTTTTTAACCGACTTCTTATAGTATAGGATGACGAAACGAGCTAAAGGCCCACCTGATGTTAAGCGGTTACCTTTGCCTATAACTGCATTACCACCTGTGTGCAAAAAACGCTGTGACCGCTATGTCCTACCTACTTCTCCGCCAAATAGTGCTTGCATTGCTGTGTTTCGGTCTGAAGGGTACGGGTGCCGGTGAAATTACAATAAATAAATATCTTCGGGACATTTTTACACAGCACCATCTAGCCCCAAACTAAGCAGAGCTTGTGATATGGGTACTAGACAATGGATATAATACTTATATACTTTTTTTTTTTGTAAATACATACTTATAATACATAAGAAACACCCAGACCAACACAAACACTTATGTTCGTCACACAAATATTTGTGTCCTGTGGGAATCGAACCCACGACCTCGTGATCAGCAGTCCGACCCTCGAACCACTAGACCACAGACGTCGTCAATCACATGAGACTTTCCATCTTTATGTCTCAGTTTGGCGAACCGATGTGCGGTACCATTTAGGCAACAGCCTAGGTGGTATTGCAGCTGTTATGAATAGAATAGAATAAATTTATTTGCTTAAAATGTAGGTTACATGATGATGGAAAATTGAACATTCAGTGACATGCAAATAAGTTTATCTTTGACATCATATGGGCAAAGGTAACCGCTTGACATCAGGTGGGCCTTTGGCTTGTTTCGCCATCCTATAATATAAAAAAAACAACTCAAACAGCTGTACGGATTTGGATGAAATTTGGAAAACAGATAAACCCGGATTAAAAGATAGGTTACTTTTCATCCCGGGAAAATAAACAGTTCCACAGGTATTTGAGGTAAGTATTTCCTTGATAAACCGAACTATCCAAATTTAAATGTTTTTTTATTCTACTGATATCATAAACGTCAAAGTTTGTGAGGATGTATGGATGTGTGGATGTTTGTTACATTTTCACGCAACAACTACTGTATTAATTTCAATGAAATTTGGCATATAGATAGGACATAACCCAGATTAACATATAGGCTACGTTTTATCCCGTGAAGATGAACAATTCCCGAGGGATGCGTGATATTCGACTTATACGCGGGCGAAGTCGTGGGCATAGGCTGGTTTCAAATAAACCTAATTGCAGGCACTTTTGAAACGTCAGGCTCAAGTTGCATGGTTCCAAATTGTGGGTCCTATGGAGAAGAACCGGCAAGAAACTCCATGGATATACTCTATAAGTGGGCGAAGCCGCAAGAAAAGTCTAGTTCTGTTTATTTGTATGGTCGAAAAATGGTCTCAACTTAAAGTTATATAATAGTAATAAGTACAGCAACACAATTTTCTTTTTATTTAAGTTTTCTGTGTATTAAGTTCTTTTTAAATGTTATCAAAGCAAATAATAGATAAGATAGTCTGCATTTATCCTGAGAAGTCTAAGCAGGCAATAAATATACCTATGCTATGCATTTATCTTGTCGCGATGCTAACGACCCGCGTTGCCCACGCCACTTGTATTGCAGCACTTCTATAATAATTTACATCTGTTATTACAATTATGCGTTGAAAACCTTAGCCACGTTTTTGTATAGACTGTATTCGAGTCAATTTAGAACAAAGCGAGAGATTTGCTGTTATTAAAGTTGAAGTTAAATATACCAGGCGTTTTGCGAAACTAAAAAAAAATGTTCTATACGTACATATATTTTTATCAAATCTTTTCAAAGTACTTTCCACCAGTCTCTATACAAAGATTCATGCGCCTAAACCAGTTTTCAAAACACTTTTTCCAGTCCGCCGCAGACACCTCGTTTACAGCCTGCTCGAACGCAGCCAGCGCATCTTCCGGCGACGAAAATTGTATCCCTTTGAGCTGATTTTTTATTTTTGGGAATAAAAAGAAGTCACACGGTGCTAGATCAGGGCTGTAAGGAGGGTGACCCAGGAGTTTGACTGGCGTGCTGTCCAGGAAGTCCCTCGTTTTGAGTGCGGTGTGCGCAGGTGCATTGTCGTGGTGGAGCAGTAGCCCGCGGAGCCCTGTGTTTGGTCGCTTGTTGCTTATAACAGAGAAAACTTCTGGCAAACATTTGGTAGTATACCATTCGGCATTAATGCTTCTTTGATCCCGTAAGGGAATTGATACCAAGTGGCCAGTCAAATTAAAAAAGCTAGCGATCAAAATCTTACCCCCGCTTCTAGATCGCTTCACTTTGGTAGGCGTTGGCTCATTTTGAAACACCCAAACAGTCGACTGGCGCTTGGTTTCTGGGTCGTATTGATAAATCCAGGACTCATCACCTGTAACGATGTCGTAAACACGCCGAGACGAGCCTGCTTCAAATTTGTTAAGCATATCACGGCACCATTCCACCCGGGCCTGCTTCTGAGCATCGGTGAGGTTGTGCGGCACCCAGCGTGATACTATCCTCCTCACGCGAAGATGGCTGTGTAGAATCTCGTGAACGCTTCCCGATCCAATCTTCAATATGTGTTGAATCTCCTGATATGTAATTCGCCTATTGTCTTGGATTAAATTTTTCACTGCTAGCACGTTTTCTTCGGTAACAGCCGTCAAAGGGCGACCGCTTCTTTCGTCATCCCCCAAAGTTGGTCGACCGCGCTTGAATTCGTTATACCAACGATACACGGTTGCCTTGGAAGGGCCTTCATCCATGAATGCCATTTGAAGTCTATCGTACGATTCATCCGGTTTCAGGCGACACTTGAAATCGTATAAAATCATAGCTCTAAAATGTTCCCGGCGCAGATCCATATTTCAGTGAGACACAATACTTTGAATTAACTCGCAAAAAATGTGGAGGGAAATTTTGAAATTGGAACTTACTTATTTTTACTTATAAATAATCATATTTTCGAAAAACATTATAACTGGCCAGTCTTCCATATATAAAAACTTTTTTTCGCAATACTTTCTGAGGGGCCTGGTATATTAGCACTAGCCTTATTTGTTTGTATTAGTCATAAGTCTATTTTATTGTTCCTATCTCTGTTTAACATCTTCCATCTCTTTCACACTAACATATCCCTTCCCCAAACATCCTTTCTAACCGCTCGATCCCTTCCTACTCGACTCACTTCGTTCCCGACCACGATCTAGAGACATCGTTCTCGTTCTCAATCTCTGTAACATTAACATAGTACATAATCATAAGTTCATTTTGTTATTTATTATTAAAAGATTATTATAAAACAAGAAACTGTCCTTCATTGCGTAACAACTGGTATATAAGTGATTTTCCAACACTAACCAAGTCTTAATTTTCATATCATGTTCATTGCATTGCAAGTGAAAAAGATTTATTTTCTTTCATAATTATACAACGTGTTATTGAAATAACTGAAAACCTCTTAAGAGGTCACTGTACTCATCAGTATGAACAACTTTTACTATGGGACTAACCCTGAAATGGCGAAAAAAATCAGCAGTCCCCTGCATTTTTGTTCACATGAATCGACAAAATGTAGGGATCAGCCGATTTTTTTTCGCTATTTCAGGGTTGGTCCCATAGTGAAAGTTGTTCATAACGATGAGTACATTGAACCCTTAAGGGGTTTCCAGTTATTTCAATAACACGTTGTATAAAATAGAAAAATAATTTATACGCTGTATAAGAAGCGTCTTGATTTGTCATTACACTATCTCATGTGTATGTAATTTAATTAAAGTAGGTATGTATATGTATCACGCAATTGCATATGTTAGTACAAATTATTAGTGTACACGTTTTGACCACCACGTGGGGACATGCCTGTATCATAGTCACCCCGACTTGTTTTAACCGCTGCGCCACGAACTACTCGTGCACTATATAAATTTTAATAAAGTGTTTACCCCACCTGTTATAGTTATTAATTCCACATTTACTACTTTAATTCCATATTTGTGATAAAACACATACGCTTCAAAATAACGCGCATATGATATCACATCAATATTTTATAGTATAAGTACGACGTGTGGGAAATCACCCTTATTCAATTTTATTAATCTTTAAAACTCAATCAACGTATTTTAATTATGTTATTAAACCTACTTCATGCAGCTAGTTATTTAATTCTTTCACAATGCTGACAATATCATTGAGAACATAATGTTAGTGCATGGGAAAAACAATTTTCTCGTACATAAAGGTACCATTCAATTCAAATCCAAGACATCTTATTACCTGTTTTAGTACTTTGAGTGCATAAATAATAATATTATGTAAACTTATAGATTTTTGAAGTAAAACTGCTTTAGGCACGCCTGACTTGGGGAGTAAGCTGGTGAATGCATTACGGAGTTACGAAAAGTGTGGCGAACGGAGGGGGTAGTGCGGGTCGCGGGGAACGAGACGCGTGCGACGGCCGGCCACGACACAACGCCAGCAGATGTACGCGCGGCGCGCCGCCGCCATTCCTTTGTTCTCATTGAAATAGTATTGAGGGAGATATAAGTTACTGAAGTAAAACTTCAGTACACTCTTTTACAGCACACTCTTTTTTTTCTGTTTACATGAATATAATAAGGGCGGTGAGCTTTGTACACGTGTCGTCTCAATAATAATTACTGACATCTATTAACCTGAGAACGTGAGTCGTTTCAGGAATGTCGATATAAATACGACATAAACAAACAAACACAAAGAAACTTCCATAAATTTCCCATTTAAAAATACACATGTTGAAGATAAATAATTTCCATAAAAACATTAAATGAATATTTAATTTAGACTGGCGTCTATTATATAAGTTTAAACAACATGTTTGTTTGTCCGTCCATGCCATCGTTTTATGCTAATAAATCACATTGAAATGCAAGTATAATACTTTTTGCGTAATGTTTTTAATCGTGCTTACATATATAACCTTTTGAGTGAACAACACCGACACTAGACAGATTTTGTTTTTATTTTATTAACTTAGAAGTTGAATTAATTGTTACGTAATTAGTAACTTATTTTGTCTGTAGTAAGTATTATGTATTTACTAAAGACAGAAGTAATAATTAATTTGTTTCATTCCACACTTACATCATTAAGATATAAATTGTGGAAAGAAACAAATAACAATAATAAATATTGTGTAACTACTTATTAAGTTTTCTAAAAAAATACTCAGATAACGTATACAACGACGACGTCTGTGGTCTAGTGGTTCGAGTGTCGGACGGTTGATCACCAGCTGCCGAATTGCGTAACTCACTCGGGATTGCAATCATCTGGATGTCAATGTTCATTGCTCGGTGTGTTTTGACAATCCGTGTTATCGGCAACTACGTACCACGCAATGAATATTGCTTTAATTTCAAAATGAAAGCTAATGTCAAAGTGAATGCATTACACAATTGCCCCACAGGTCGTCGGTTCGATTCCCACAGGACACAAATATTTATGTGATGAACATAAGTATTTGTGTTGGTCTGGGTATTTTTTAAGTATTATAAGAATGTATTTACACAAAAAAGTATATAGGAATATAAGTATTATAGCCATTGTCTTAGTACCCATAGTACAAGCTCTGCTTAGTTTGGGACTAGATTGTGCGGTGTAAAATGTCCCAATATTTATTTATTATTATACATCATATGCTAACTGAGATTTTGACATTAAAATCGCGATGTAGCGATGGGCACGTGACAACTGCGCCCGCGCCCCTTGGACCGCGCTTATTCCTCCGCACGCGCAAAGGACAGATAACTGCCCGCGTAATTAGTTTCAATTACGTTGCGTTTGTCGACAGATTAAAATAGAATTTATCGCGTGTGAAACCCCACTTTTCCATGTAGAATGTAGAAAATGTTTTTTGCGGTAAAGTAAAGCCCGCCCTTTGTCTGTGTCCTCACGTTTGTCACGTGGAGCTCAGCACATTGTTTTACTTTTCATGACTTTGATCTGCTGATTTCTTGCCAATCATCTAAACTCTACACGTGTATCGACTCATAGTTTTCAAGTCATCATCATTTCAGCCGAAAGACGTCCACTACTGGACATAGGCCTCCCCCAATTAAGGGGTTTTCAAGTGCATTGGGTCAACCTGTAGCCACGAATGATCTTCCCTGAGACGTGCCTTATAGGCGTAGCACAGGGGGGGGGGCACTGGTAGCATAACCCATTCCCGGAATCCCACCTTTATTGGGTAGAAAATAGCCACCGGGGAGGTTTTAGTGCGTAAAAATCCCACACACCTCAGCCTCTTCTTCATGAAGCTGGTAGCATATTGAAGTTTTCCTCCTCGGAAAAAAGAAAGGTACTAATGATTAGTTTTTTTTCTATCCATATGTGCTAAGCTACTGTGATCCTATTGCTTCTAAGAACATATTGTTGAGGTACATGATTGCAAATTATCCCTTATTTTATGATAGGATAAGTGGTGATGCTTGGGAGAGGCCTATGTCCAACAGTGGACGTCTTTCGGCTGAAATTATGATAATGATGAGGAGGATAATTATGCTATTACATTACAGTAATACACAATTTCATAAAGAAATTGTAGACGTACATCGTCTAATGTATCTATACTTCTATACTAATATTATGAAGAGGAAAGATTTGTATTTTTGTGTGTATGTTCGTAATGAATAAACTCAAAAACTACTATACCGATTTAAAAAAAAAATCACCATTAGAACGCTACATTCATCCTGAATAACATAGGTTATATTTTTATAGGCTATATTTACATGTCCACCCGTGTGAATTCGGGACGGGCCGCTAGTTTGTCATAAAATTATAAAGTCTTAGGTTGTTGTGTGCGTCAAATCGAGCGCAAAAATAAAATCTTTTTATTTCTTTCTTATGGGATATTTCTTGCGCACACGTTAATATAAATGCTTAAATTGGATAACGTTATCTTTATACTTTTTCAAAGGGTCAGACCTAATGAACTTAGGTTTGTATGTATTAGCAAGAAAGAAAGAAGAAAAAAAAACTTTAACTACTTACAACTTGTTAAGTATGTATCAGAGACAATGAATTTAGTAAGACATAAAATATCCTGCTGTTACATGAATTTATGATATTTTTTTATTATTTTTTTATTCCTACACTTTATTACGTACGAGACTTTGATTAACATGAAATCAGTTATAACATTTCCATTTCAAATGATAAATCTCTGATTAAACGACCATATAACCACAATTCCAGTACATTTTTCAAGTAATCCACCGTTTAATTAGAGAATTAACGTTGATGAATATCAGCCCTAAAAATCGGATTCGCGAAAAATTACAATTTAATGATTCAAAGAATAAGAAGAACCCAAATATTTTAGTACAGCAGGTATTACTACAGACGAACACTATATTAAAGAATCGTAATCAATTTATAGATATAGCTTGGTATCATGGTGAGACCAAACGAATGGTAACAATCAGATGGTAGTGATGACGACGTGGTGAACAATAAGCATAGCGATCGGAGGACGGCGGCCGTGGTGCGCGTGTTGAAGGTCGCCGCGCGCTTCCTGCGTGCGTGACGCGCATGCGCAGTGCGCACCGAACCGCCAACCTGCCACCGGCTGCCGACTACAAGCCACCACTAACCCGGGCCCGATCTAAGGGGGGGTAAGCCGGACAAATACCCAGAGTGGCAAAAAAAGGGGTGGCTGGCGTCGGGTGGTTGTATGGATTCCTCAATTTTCTCTCTAGGAGAGAAAAATCTTATATAAATTACCATGCTTAGTAGCCCGACAAAAACATTTTTTAAAGGTTTTTCTTTAAAATACAGCTACTTAAATATTTAACCACGTAAATCCTTAGACGGACCTACATATTTAAAGTGATGTCTTGTCTTATATGCTGTATCCTAAGAAAATTATAAGACAGCACTTAAGCAAGCTAAGCCAAAAGAAAGAAGAAGAAATACCTAAATAGGAAAGAAGGGACCAACTCTTTCCATATGTAATGATTTTGTTATTGAGAATACAAAGAAATTTTCCCGATTTTACATTTCTGAACTGGCAACACTTTTTCTAAAATCCCATCTTTGGAATAGCATGCATTCATGACTTATATGGATGGTTTTAGTGTAAAGGGCGGCGAATATTATTTTTTCCCGGAGCGGCTAAATAGATATATCGGACCTTACCACTAACCAACCACCCGTCACTCACACCACCATACAACCACACAAACAAGTGCAACATATGCACTAGGAAGAATACAAAAATCCCGTTACGAATACGATAAAAGAAGTATGTTCAGATTACGGTAACACTGAGGTGACCCGGTCGCTTTTTGTCTTTGCTGGACGCAAGCTATTGTCCGCGCATTACCTACACACAACTCTAATTGATGTCATCGGCACGCTTCACCGTGTTAAACAAACATCTAACATATCACGAAACTTTATCTTTAAAGATAATAATTTATCTGTCTATATTCCACTCGGCATCTTAAAATAGGCAAGCTACTTCCTATCTTTTAAGAGATCTGGCTACATCTTACAGTTTTTCATCGTATGATTTTTTATAATATTCTGAGAAATCCAAAAAAAATATTTATTTCGCAGGATCTTGAATCGTGACTAGGGTTAAAAGAGTTAAGGTCGGTGGCATTGCATGTTAAAAATATTTTGTTTTTCATCACGTTTATCTCAGAGGCCTGCCGGTTGTCGGCAGGCTTTGGTATATACAGCGATCATACACGCCATAGACGCTTTATAACAGGCGACCTATGTCTGCAACACATCTATGAAATTTCACTAATGTAGGTCGCCATTATTCGCCACATGAAATCTTCAAATCAGTTTCGACCACTTACATGAGCCGTCAAAACTGCCGCGTTAGTGATTAGTCAGTAGCCGCCTTGATAGAGCCAATCGGATTGCAGTACCAAGCCTCAGCTAGTGGCAGAATTTATTGTACGCATTATATTCAACATTAGGCGTCTATTGGGCTGTATGGTCGTTGGGTATATACGATCGCAAGATACGCGTTTACCGAAACGCGCGGCCTACACCTTGTTGACAGTTAGATATGCACGCAGCATTTAAAGTAGCACAACATACTCCAAATAGACTACTGCGGATACCAAGAAAAAATATACATCTTTAAGCGTTTTGATAAATATTGAAACATCCATAAAAAGTATATTGAGCACGTCTAGAATTATGTTTCACCAGTTCATTGTTCTAAACAGCCTAAGGAAATTTTCCGAGAGATGTCCCCTCGACGTTGGGACACGACTCGAATTTTTATATAATATTAATCGAGTCAGGTAGGAATGATGAAAACAAAGAACATCACAGGTTCTTGGCACTTTCTGCCAGGGCTATTGTTCTCTGATGGAGCCTTAGACAGGAGAATGACCCTCTCGATATGGATACGTTCATCATAACAGTACCTGTTTAAAATGACAGGAAATGCCTGGCCGATGACAATGCCGACCATAACATCTTGGTTTTATCACGTGGGTAAGGTACAACGACCTATAAATTGTAACTGAAATTGCCTACATTACATATACTGCCTTACAGAATACCTTCTCGTGACTGAATCCGATACTCGACGCACGAAATTCGTCTGACAAAAACCGTATCCTAGTAACCGATTTCTGAATTTCAATAGTTTACCGCTCGTTACAGTTCAAGCATTTGATGGTTTTGTGTTGTTTCAAAATAATTTATCTTTTCATTTTCAAACCACAAAAATTTCACCGTACGAAATAAAATGACGAATTTGATGGTAATTTACAGTATGGGGCCTCATATTATTACGAATGACATTTTATTATCGCTATTGCGAGTGTAAGCTACTCTGCCGTGATTAGTTAGTAATTCTGCATACATTTTATGGTTTTTCCATGTCATCAAGTGTCTTCGTCTGTCAATTAAGACTTGGCTTATCTATTGCCTTCAACCGGTCTTCATGGAAGCCAATGAATCAAACCTAGTGGTTTCATCTCGACTGTATAGCTACTAAGGTCGATATAATGTGTATATCTTACCTAAGATCTGCTACCTACACGAATGAATGAAGTCATAATGTTACAGGGTAGGTACATCTTCTTATTTATACTTATAAAAACAGAATCGCTGCTTTGCATGAATAACGACACAACTAGAAAAAAAAACTAAATTTTATTATGTACATAATAACGAACAGAATCAGATGATCGTTCGTTTTGTGTACTATTTTTTTTTTTTGAGTTGCGTTATTCATGCAAACAGCGAGATGACTGACTGATTCATCAACGCAGAGCCGAAACTACTCAACATTTGGACAGTAGGTTCCATTTGTAACGTAAGCATCCAATAAAAAAGGATTTTTTGAAATTTTAAACCTAAGGGGCTAAAATAGGGTGTTAGAGTTTGTATGAAAAATCTTTTCTCCTTGATCGATTAAGGCAAAACTTAAAAAAAAAATTAGAAATACGTATTTTTCTTATTCCAAATTTACTACGGGAATTATACAACCTTATTCTTACTTTAAGAATAAGGTTGTGTACGGGGCATATTAAAACTTTTTACGCAGGTAAAGCCGCAATCTTTTGGGGGAGGCCTATGTCCAGCAGTGGACGTCTTTCAGCTGAAGTTATGAAGCACGAAAGCTGCGAGCGCTTACTACGATACTTTTGTAGACTTAAAGCACTATTGGCGGTCGGTTTTGTAGCAAAATTTCAATTATGAATATGTAAATTTTCCCAAGTTCGCCATACTAGTCGAAGCGGGTTAGTGGGACGCATATTAACCTTGACATAACCACGGCTATTTTACACAGTTTACAGAACTTAACGAAATTAAATTGATTAGATGTATTAGTTTGGCAATTCGCAATATTATTTGTCCGTGAAATTACATGACTGCCATTATTACCGGGCCTAAAAATATTTTTCAGTCATCAGCTTTTTTTTAACAACAGTAACATAATTTTCTACGCATTTACGCAAGTGAAGCAATAAATAAATATATAAATTCCGGACAGAAAAAATCGCAGACGAGCAGGATTCCAACCTGCGACTCCTGACTCAGTACGCCAATGCTGACACTGCTCGTGGTATCGAATTTAACTTCCACTTACGCTTTTCGGTGACAAAAGTAACAATATCTATTTAAATAATACAGGCCATCTCCATGATCGGTGTGATAGGTACAGGAACATTTTATTAAAATGAATAATTCAAAGATTGCTATCACTTATTCCTTTTACTATTTGGCTAGCCTCCATAACCAAACGTGTTTGGGTTTAAAAATGTTTAATCTTATACAATAAGTTTCGTTTCTCTTCGTTCAAGTATTTGAGCGATGAATTACGCAAGTGATGTACCTACCTACCTAGTTGTTTATAGTTCATAGTTATTTATTGATAATAGTAATTATTATAAGTCACATTTCAAGTAAATAAAATTACATTTACAGTTATCATTATTACATGCTATTACATTATTAAAATTTATTATATTAATATTCTTATTTTGACATATTATATTCTCAATTAATCATTACAATATAGTTCATCAGACTTTTAAACTAGGAGCAAGCCTGTCCTTCCAATAATGATATTAATAGATAGTCATTAACAGCGGACAAGTTGTTTTCTTGTTAAGCGCGAAAAACTACATTCTAATAATAAATATTTTTTTATGAAAACATATAATACTGTCTAAGTCCGGAAGCATTGATTTTATTGTCATTTTCTTTGTTTACAAACATAATTTTCCCATTAACACGACAAACTTCAACTACCTAGGTATATAGAGATTGAATAAATATTATAATAATGTAATTTATATTCCATACTGTCATTTATTTAATATCAATATTGAATTCAAGACAGCTTACTAGAAATTATTAGCGATATGACTGCAATAGGAATGCTTACTTATGTATGTGGCATTATGTTAAATATCATTTAAAGTTATGTTTACACTACTGCGGCAGCTGCGTGTGTAGTGTATATAGGCCAGACGTAATCTGTAAAATCAGTAATAAACCATGACATTGGGTCGAAAAGGTCAGATTAAAAGTCCCAAAGTACGACAAACTCTTAAAAGCATGAAATTCAGAACTAGGATAAATCGGGAAAATTCTAAGTACCCCAAGCCCAGCATACAAACAAGTGAACCAGTGAACTATTTTTCGCTCCATACTTTGTATAGGGTACCACGCTGCATGCAACGCTACTACATAACCGCAGCCTTAGTGTGTGTAGTGGTACTGCGTTACCGCGGCCGGTGTCGGTGCTCTATGACCTAGAACTTGGCGGCGAGCGAGCTCAACAACTTGTCGTATGACTCAGCCTCAGATTCCGAGAAACGATGAGATTTTATTATTTACGTATCCTTTAGACCCCGCAAGTGCACGGATTGTGACTCATTCGGCGATTGAGAGCAGTTCCTATGCACTGTCCTTTATAGGAATTAGGCATGTTAATGAACTCTTAATAATTGATTATACCTACTCATATTTGTACTATGGAGTTGCTACGCAAACTACGCTTTGTAACGTATCAAATAGGGAACCTGCTGGGAAATAAAACGAAGTGAGGGACAACACGTCCACACGCCCATGAAGAATGTAAAACCAAGAAGAATGTATTAAAAACTCTTAACTTTTGTGAAACAATAAATTTATTTAAAAAAAAACTACGCTTTGTAGAAAATCTTCGTCTTTGTGGCGATTTGCACATACGAAAGTGAGAGCTTTTCTTTTTGTAACATCATCGGAAATGTCATCGTACCCAATATTTAAAGGGTTGTCTACATACGATAGTTCTTACAAAGTGATCCTCTTTGATGCTTAGTAGTCATGTGAGCATAAAACACAATACATGTCTTTTAAGGCTAATAACTTGGTGTTGAATATAAATTTATTCAAGTATAGATAACATAATCTTATTAAATTATCATGAAAACTAAGAACAAAGCTACACAGTTTGTTCAGTATGAATGACTTGGAATAACATTTCAGTTTGATTCTCTTTCGAAACAAGTCATAATTTAATGAAGGTATGATTTTATTAAACATAAACATAAAACTTTATCTCCAAATTCGTCACAGACATCTTGCTTGATAACACCTCTAAAATAGCACAATTAGGACAAACATCTAACAAGTATGTTTGAAAAATACCTACAATTTAAATGTTATTCATACATAACAATTTATTTAAATCACGAGAGTTTTTTATAAATAAATGTATATAGGTATATACCTAACTCGGAAAAAGGATGTTGATTCCATGATTAATTTAAAGTCATTGATTCATGCACAACAACTTAGCGTATTTTACAAATACTACACAAATGACGTAATTCCCATTGAAAAAGTTAAATGACCAATATCTTGCTACACCTCTACACACACACATGTTGTATATGATGCGCATGAGTCATGATCCGTGTTAAACAAACGATATAAGAAGACAAACAAAATGTTCTAGTATCGTTACGAAAGGCGAGCCTCTTATCTCGGCTGGACTATCTCGTTTTATGAATGAACGGCTTACTACAACACCTACGAGTGTTCTACCTAGTATGGGACGCAGATTCAATTTATATCTGAAGCGCCGGTGAGCAATGTTCTGAGAAAAGTTGACTCAGCGAATGATATGCGCTATAGGTGCGTTTAATTTCCGATTCCGATGATAATAATTTATTATCGATTAGTGACAGGATGTACGGAAATCCGTAATTAATAAGAGTTACTTTGCCACGGTAGATAGGCTATCTTTAAACAAAAGCATTAAGAATCATTATAGATACAATAAGTTGTAAATATTTACTAGACAAATAAGAAGAACGATTATAGAGCTGTTCAATAGAAATTAAATCCATTTCAACGCCAATGTTTCTAAATTATTTCACAAAAAGAAGCATGAAAATACAGTTCGATTAATGAATGTTTTTATTTTTAAGCAAAAAATAGTAATAGACTTACCATCGCCTTGTCTGCACCACCGAAGGTCGGCGCGGCGCTACTTCTAGTCAGGAAGACCAGCGCCGCCGTCGCCGTCCATAATATCCTGAGACTACTCCTCAAACTAAAACACGCCATGTTCTCCGGTGATATCCTTAGTCTACTACTCCTATATATGCTCATTTGGTATTTCCTTATATTATAAAAATAGTTTTGTAAAAATTATCTAAAGGACGGAATAATTGTCATTACTCTTATTCGTTTTCTTAAACTAATTTGTTTGAAATGTATTGTACAGTCGTCGATATCTTCGAGCACCACGATGATATGTTATCTGAAACAAATAATTAATAGCAATTACTATCGCGACATATGAACAACCTCTGAGTGCGTATTACCTAATAACACCTCACCATACGTGTGAGGAATGTATAATAATTGCATTCACACAAATTTGTATAACTCATAACTTTATCACAAGTTTTGTCAAATAAAAACAGCTACTTCACTTATTTTTATTCGTTATTATTTGTATAAATACAGGCAGTCTTATTTTAAGGAAGATAAACATTTAATATAGTAATATAATTTTATTGTGAACACTAACATTTGCATGTCAATATGTTATGACAACATATGCTGAACTACCTACTAAATATATTTGTAACACCTACTGTAACCATATTTAAAAGCAAATAAATATTTGAATTGAATTGAATTGAATTTGAATTGAATTGAATTAAATAATCTTTGGGTTAGGGGTTTTCATGGAGGCCACAGTGGAACCACGTCACATCCGCGACATCGTTGATTGCTATGAGTCAGGCGATCATCTGTATACCTACTTATGTAAGATCTATCTGGTTTATCAAGACATGAGCTAAATACGTAACAATTAATATATTGTAATTATATGGACGTTGAAATGACTCATAGAAATTGATTCAAAAAATAAATAAATAAATATTTTGGGACATTTTTACACAGCACCATCTAGTCCCAAACTAAGCAGAGCTTGTGCTATGGGTACTAGACAATGGATATAATACATATATACTTTTTTTTTTTAAATACATACTTATAATACATAAGAAACACCCAGACCAACACAAACACTTATGTTCATCACACAAATATTTGTGTCCTGTGGGAATCGAACCCACGACCTCGTGATTAGCAGTCCGACACTCGAACCACTAGACCACAGAGGTGTCTTGTCAATATCTTGTTTTTGTTTTAAAAAGCCTTTTTTTCTAAAGTTATCAACAGACAAAAGTCGATCACAGCACTGTGTGTTCTCTGCATAATTTTTTACAATTGGCTAAGAGAATAGAATAATTTTTTACTTTGATTCCATACAGCACAAAACTTATTATGATCTAAAATGGTCCCCTGCGATAACGTCTTTCCAATCAATATTGTTTAAGTCTGCTCTTGCACTATAGCAATCATTCTAGAAATAGGTTTGTAAGTCACACAACTACATGACCCACATATTTTCGATGTGATGTGTTACCGTGGGCTCGTCAACAAACACTTGTATTATCGCCGTAAATGATAAATTGTTTGTAACCAGCGAGCGGCGACAGCAACACATATGTATGGAGAACTGATTAGTCTGATTAGATATTCAGCTGTGTTGCATGTCCGTGTACTCTGGGAGTCTGGGGATTTGTGATTCACTACAGATTTATCATTTGGTTTAACAAAGCAGAAGTAAACAACGACTGATCTTATACAAACTATAGACCTCCTTCAGAGTCGGTGTCTCGATAAAATAAAATAAATAAATAAATGTTTTGGGCATTTTTACACAGCACCATCTAGTCCCAAACTAAGCAGAGCTTGTACAGTCGACTACATGACAGTGGTAACACTTGAAATAGAAAACCGCCCTTACTGCTTACGAAATAAAGGCGCTGTCAATGTCAAACTGTTACCACTGAGGTGCGGTTGACAAATGGGTACTAGACAATGGATATAATACTATTTTTTTGTTGTAAATACATACATATATTACATAAGAAACACTTATTTGAGTCAAAACTTGAACAGTAGTCATTAAAATACTGTAAACTGTATTAGGAATATTGTTATCATCATAATAAGCCCATACATTTCCATTTTCTGAGTATGGACTTGTCCACACTACATATTCGTGAGGGGATATTGATATAATCATATCGCGATTGAGTTGATTTTTATTTTACTAATCAGCTAAACTTATTGATATGTAATGCAAATTTTTTGCATAAAATTATAATTAAGAAGTAGCAACTTTTTATGACATAACTGCCACTGTGAAAGATGCATGAAACAAAAAGGAACTTATATTTTAGTAACAAAATAACAACAACCAACTAACTAACAAAATAACAGGCTGTGTTATTTTTTTACAAAAAAAAATACAGCAAAAGGCTAGTACTAGTCTATTAGGGTTGCACCTAAAACAATTTTTTAACGTGATATAATATCCCACTATACCTACTTTTTAATACAATATTGATTCCACAGGTCAATCCCAACAAACCAAACCGAAAGCGCAAATCAAACAGTGTCGCCAGAAATGTTCCGCTCGCCGAAGCGTGTCGGCTCGGAGGTGACGCCTGCGCCCGCGCCGGTTTCACCGACATTGGATTCGAATCTCTTACCTAACATCATTTAACCGATCATTTTTTCTTCATAGAATACAAACAATTGCAAGTCGAATAAAACTTGAAAATTTTCAGTTATAGTCAGTGAAACTGATTATATTTAATTAGTGATTAATCGATTTGACCCCGACAATAAAATCGCAATAGATAAAGTAGCACTGTGTAAATATAAGGTATTCCAATATAAAGAATATAATTGTAAATAATAGATTAGTTCTAAACGTTGCAAGTGTTAGTTAAACGGTTGGTTGCTCAGCGCTTGACGTTTATTATGTAGAGGTGAACTAGTCTGATTGAACTAGCGTGGAACTTATCTTACTAAGATTCAATTTATCAATGTAATAGAGGTTTTCATGGGAAACGCCTGAAACACATACACATGTATAGTTGCCGGCACGAGTCGTGAGCACAGATTCCACTGCGTAAGTGGTCGAATCTCTGTTCACAGTACAACAAATCAGAAACAGGCACTTGCATTGGCTTAATTACATGATAATGCATAATTGAATATATGTAGAAAACGGAATACTAGAATACAGTGACGACAAAGACTACTACATTGGTACAATTTGTGCTCACGTCTCGTGCCGGGAACTATACATGTATGTTAGTTTGCTTTACTTGTTTTTATTAATTGGTCGTCAAAATCCCTTGACCGCATCCTGCTACATTACAGGTAACTACGGCTGCCATCGATTTTAGCCTTATCGGTGGTTCACCGGAAAGATTTCTGACTGTACAGTCAATCACACATCAATGGTACCAAAACCATTATAAGTAGAATAGCTTAGCCTGTAAGTTTCATACTTCGGGGCAGGCAAGGCAGGCTCCGGTTATACTGATTTTGTAAGCATCGATATGCGGTTGAATGTACAACAGTTAACTAAACTTCGCGTATAAAGAGTAGTAGTTAGTATTTGTGTAGGCATATTATATAAAATATGTATGTAGGTATATTATGCTATTTATATATGTATTTGTAGTTTATTTAAGTAGGTTTTATGTAAGTTTGATTATTAAGTAATTTAGGTATATAGACCTAGACCTAAACAGTTGTGCACTAAGTTTACCCTCAGCCTCTTTTCTACACTCACTCTATCGCTCAAAGGTTTGCTGGTAGAAAACTCATTTTTGAGTTAAGCTCGCCTTTGTACACACGGCTACACATCAAGCTGTACATTTCCAGTATGAGCTGACCTCTCATTGTATAGGCTTTCCGTTCAATGCGAGATCAGCTTATACCGGAAATGTACAGCTTGATGTGTAGCCGTGCGTACATGTAATTTCTATTTGTAAGTTAATACTGTATTTTTCTAGTGTACAATAAAGAATAAGAATAAGAATAGTAATAAAAAGAAGCTCAAGTTGGAAAAAATCCAGTCTAGACAAAAAATATAGGTATTCATAACATTATAAAATTTTACTTTTTGCTAATTCGGGTTGAAAAACTAGTTTGTTCAGAATCACTAGGAGAATCGATTATGATAGTTTTTTTTACTAACAAAATTACATGCTTTTTGATAACTGTAAAAGAATGTATTTTTTATTTATTTTATTTATATACAGTAACCTGTATGTTCTCCAGTAGGTAGCAGAGTAAGTGAAGAATATATCGTGCAGGGGCTACTTGATGCACGGAAACTAATCGAGCTGAACTTCCTGGACCTTAAGGACCTATTCACGATCCGTTGATGTACTGATTTACTGAATTGAACCATAATAACCAAACTGAGTTTTTAATAATTTTTTTTGGTTTTATTGTAACATGATATAAAAAAGACTAGACGGAGACTGGACTAGGTGGAGTCTGCTCTTGACCACGGCCAATGCAACTTGGCCGAAACGTCGAGGTTAGTCAAAATGTTTTGTTTTAATTTCATTGTGCGCGAAAAGGCCCCTAAATATAGTTCAACATGAATGAAATTCGCGATAGTTTAAAAACTTCTATGGTATAAAAACTATTCCAATCGATTCTGCTAGATTCTCAACAAACTAGTTTCTCACGTATACTCACAATATACCTTGTAAGTTTATGATTATTATTAGAGATGCGCCGAATAGTGGTTTCACCGAATAACCGAATACCGAATATTATTCGGTTTAACCTTTACCGAACCGGATATTCAGCCGAATTATTCGGTTTACCATTACATTGTGTTGCCGCTTAAACAGGTTCTAACATGTACGCTACGTGTCGCTGCTGGATGTTGATTTGAGGTTACAAATTAAATGTGGATTTGATTGAGGTTTAAGAAAATTTTGATTTTAAGTTTAAAAATAAATATTGTTTTGATGTTTAAAAATAAATGTTGATTTAAGGTTTAAAATAAATGTTGACTATACTAACTATAGGTTAAGACATAAATATGTTTTCTTTGACTTATAATTTATAATATAACATGAATCTTACATAAGAAGTTTTTTCTTTTAGTTCTACACCATGTCATGTAGCCAAGAAAATAGAAATGCTTGAACCGAATATATTCGGCAACAAAACGGAATAATTCGGCCGAATACAAATAGTGGAAAAGATGCCGAATACGCCGAATACCGAATAGCAAACGAATATTCGCCGCATCTCTAATTATTATTTTTATGTCAATAACAGGTTGACAGTAACTTTTGAAAAATAGAGAGTTAGGTGGTTTTATTACAGATTTAATTTTAAAAATATTGAGCTTAAGACCCCCGTAATGTACACACGGCAACACATCAAGCTGTAATATTCCAGTATAGGCTGACCTCGCGTTTTAAGGAAAACCTATACAATGCGGGGTCAGCTTATACTGGAAATGTACAGCTTGATGTGTAGCCGTGTGTACCTACACACGGAATTTCGCGAGTATGCAAGAGTGCCTTTAAAGTTCACGATTGACATCATCGGTTCATTGTACATGCGAGATGTCTTGATGGCGTGTGCTGGTCTGAGATGCATCTCAATGAGTGTGCCGTGTGGTCTCTAGCTGACGTGCGCTTGCGCCGTTTCGCATTGACACGGCCGTGGAACGCTTCCTGCTTCCGGATCCTCGCGGGCAATACTAATAACTTATCATTATCGAGTTATCATACTACTGACAATGTGTGATTTTATTACATTATTGTAATAGAAGTGAACATTCTCGAACAATAAAATAATGTTCCTATGACGTATGTATAATGTTTAAAATTTTCAATGTTGGCATTATCTCCTGAGCAAATCGAGAGCGCCGAACTTCCTGGGTTAAATGTCTCTTACCTAACCTATCCATACATTCCACATTTTCCTCGTCATTAAATTGTGTGTCAAACTAATGGTGGAAACAGCCGCGGCATGAGTCAAACAATGTTTTGGTTGAGTAAACGTCAGGGTCACAAGTGACTCCGACCACATTACCCTTACAGACGTCAATTATTACGAATAGACAATAATATTGTTAACGTTACTAATGAAAAGCTTAGGTCATGTTTTTACGTGAATATATGTACAACTAATTTGTGGTCATATGTACATCCATTTGCATATTATTTGTATTTATAAAACGTAAGAATAAAGGAAATTATTTCCTTGATGCACAAATTACATCAGCAAGCAAGCTGCGGCTTCCACTATTGTATAATTATGTATAGTATTAATCACTCAACAAATTACTATTGTACCTATATCAACATATTATAAAGCTTGAATCATAGCTCAGAAGCTTACTAAACTAACAAAGAAGAACTTTTCAATTACCTACTTTACTCCTTGTTAAACGGAAATAATTGTAAATAAGTTTTATAGTGTAGTTGGTCGTTTGTTTAGTGGTTGCAAGCGTGACTGCCGAGTATGGGGTCCTGGGTTCGATTCCCTGGTCGAGCAAAGTGTTATCGAGGTTTTTCTTTAGAAAATTCTCAGTAGCAGCCAGGAGTCTGGATTTGTGCCCGTTTAATGGCAATAGGCTCGCTATTACATTGGACTTATAACTGGAAAAATGTGGGTGTACTATATACCTCTGCCTAACCCTTCAGGGAATACAGGCGTGATGTCATGTTATGTATAAGTTTTACTAGATAAATTAATTACGATAACTACCTATTTGTATTAAATGCTATTGTTATTTATTTTGTCATTGGCAGGTGGACAATGACTCTACTTTTTATGTGTGATTATTATAGCTCTTTCACTAAATTTAAGCAATATAACAGGAGGTGCCAATGCATTGCATAGATCTTTCATTGCATCCTTCACATTTCTGATTAATAATGAATAACAGAAAAAGCCCGCCGCCAGGTGTAAAGAAGGTGGAAGGTGGAGACTGGATGCGGAAGGCAGAGGACCGAGTGTTGTGGTGCAACTAGGGAGAGGCCTATGTCCAGCAGTGGACTGCGATAGGCTGAGTTGATGAACAGAAAAAAATATCAGAAAAATTAACACGATGAAATTTTAAAAAAGACGTCCAGCAAAGGACGTCTTTCAGCTAAAATGATGATGTTGTTAAAAAAAGGGTTGTCAAAAGGGCCTGAAGCCTGGCCTGACCCGACTTTAAAACGTAACAAAAGAAAGCCACACTAAGTAATATTTCTAGAAAATTTACGAACAGACGGTGAAAGGTACTGTACTTTAACATTGAATTTAACTAGCGGGCACATGCATGATTAATATGCCATGCTTTTACTTCCAACATTTCGTGTCAAGTTCGGCGACTCCGCCATGACTCACTGCGGTCGCGGACAAACTTAACCAACTTGTTTATTTACTATACCACTTAGTGCACCCTTGCCATCTGTGATATTTTAAAAATGTTTTAATTGTCATAATTGAGGACCTCTTTGCCTTATTGGTTTCCTCATTTGTACGTATTTTACCACGTTTTTATATTAACTCTCTTTCAATCATGTCTGTCAGTTCGGTACAAATTTTGCTACTAACTTCCCGATGAGCTAGCTCAGGACTGGATGACAATGCAATATTAACTCGCTTTCTTTTCAAAAACGTGGTTTATAAAAAATCTTTTTCATCAAGTTATTTGACATGGCAGTATTAATATTTTAATATGTATTTAACACTTGGTCATAGCCTGAATAGCAGTTCTGACTGAGGAAGAAATTTCAAACTGTATCATGCTCTTGACATAGAGGTCATTCTACAAGGTTAAGCTGTCCTAGCCGCAGTCAGTTCTTGGATGGGTAAGCGTTTTGTTGCACATCGAGACCCCACCTTGCCTCGGAGAACACGTTAAGCCGTCAGTCCCGGTTGCATACGAATATGGCAGTCGTTACGGGTAGTCGAAAGCCCGAAAGTCTGGACACTCGTCTAACCTTAGGATGTCGCTATTACCCAGTAACTGGGTTGTGGAGGTCTGATGGCAGTAGCTCCGTGTAAAATACAGTCATATCTGGAAGCCGACTCCAACACAAAGAGAAATATAAGGTAAGTATTTTAATGTCTTTACTCCAACATAATTGGATTAAGGGCTCGGAGAAAGCAGTCAAAAAACATAGAATTGAGCTGTAGTATGTATAAAAATGTGAAACTTCTGTTTTACCCAACTATGTGTAATGAATAAATAATACATAAATAAAAGTATATTAATTTGTATAAGGCCTCACCTCATATGAAAGTTTGTTTAATGTTGTTAAACATTGACGTAGTTGTGACATATCGAGAAACAGTCAATAGAGTTGAGTGAAAGCCTTTGTGCAAAAACGGTTTCTGATTACACTCTTATCAATAATTCAATATATATATTTATCAATACATTCTTCATACAATAAGTACAGTAAACTAAAGGAATTTTCAAAGAATGAGTTCATACAGATCTTAGTGTTATCAGATAGATAATGTTTACGTCCTTATCCACCAAAGTTATCTGATAAGGACAGCGATACGCACGCTTCGCGTCTTTCTTTTAGTTACTAGTACAAATCATTAAATGTTTTGTGTGGATATGATGTAGCGTCTACAAATATTTTATAGAGAGTAACTTTATAACGTTAGAGGTAATCTTAGCAGTCTTATCAAACGATGACAAAGTAATACCACTTTTATTTAGGACATAGACCAAAATTTATATCCTATCTATCCACAGTTTGCCCTACGAGAGACAGGAATTTGACATAAGCACCATACATTTTATGTCAAATTTCTATATCTAGTAAAGCAAATCGTGGATAGATAGGATATTAATTTTGGCCGTTAGTTCGCAGCCCAGGAAAACTGAGTTAGGTTTTCGTCGGATTTATGAACGTGAAAAATCTTTGACTAATGCGGGAGTTAATGAATACAAGTTAAACTATTATCAAAGCTATCAGTATATACGAGAGAACTTGCAGACGTCAACTAATTGTAAATAGAGGTGCTCATAGTATTGTGATAATCGAATAGTTTACTACGTCGGAGGTTTGAGTAGCTACTGTACCGTAGCAAGTTACGACAATGTCAGCTGTGTGACCCTGACACCAAACCGGCAATACTCCAGATTACAGATTTCAAATATTGCACAGATTTCATAGACATTGTGAATTAACTTTACAAATAGGTGAAGGGGTCACGTGAAAGAGTTAATTCCATGAAGTTAGCTTGTAGGTTGTGTGACTCTGATGTTGTCATCCAATTGATGTATAACCATACAATTACTTTAATTGAAAACTAGAAGCCAATCGCTCATGTTATCATCTGAAGTATTGCAGGTTTGCTTGTTAGTTTTTTATAACTAGTAATGACTGTTATGATTACGAGCAATAAAAATAACTTTAAGATAATTATGACGTGCGGTAATCAATGTATCAAGTGATCTGTCCTTTGTTTGTCTAATCACGTGTATGTGGTACCTACGAACAACACGGAAATTTAATAAACTAACCTGTTAGACGGGTCCAGTGCGAAGTTCACGCAATCCTCACTACTTGAAACGTTGATGTCTTCGTTTCACTAGTGCGATCACGTCTCGTAGCTCTATTACTACCGAAATTTGATAATAACGATAAAAAATAGAGTCTATTCATGTATAAACAACAATCACAAGGCACTCTTAAGTCACCGAATTTCCCGTTGAATTCACTTTTTTCTTTGCAATTGCACGAAATTTCAAAGAAAATGTGTTCGTTTGTGTGGCGGGAACGGCTGCGATCGTTGCGCCACCGCGTGACACGACCTACCACAGTCCGCGAGTTTGGCTGAGTGTGCGCCGCGGCTCCGCGCACAGCTTATAATCGTACGCGCGCACCCCCACCGCCGCGAAGCCTCCGCCCGCCCCTACGCGCCCTGCAACTTTACAGGAAAACTTTGTACATGCGCTTTCGTTGAATACCTTAACTTGTTTTTTGTTGCACTTACCTCAAGTTTCCTCAAAGTTTACATGATATGCATACATTATGAAGATGCATCACAGGAATTTACAAAATTCGATAACATCTTTTAACAAGTATTACTAACATCTGATTCGTTATAATTTGATTAGTAATGTTACTTATTGTTACGCAACTAGGATTCATATACGCACAACAGCTATGGAAAACATTTTCTCTTATTTATTAGAGATAATTTTTAGGTCACTGAAACTAGCAACTTACTTTTCTACTCAGTTTCATAAAATAATAAATAAAACATCTCGGAGTTTTATAGTACATGCGATTTACTTTTTTTACTAGCTTTTATTTAACTTGCAATGTTTGTTAGTTGGTTTAGGTCAAATCTTACAAGCCAAATTTAATCCAGTTCTGTTAAATTAATTGGCTAATTTGGATATATTATGTAAACCCGATGACAATGCAATATTATGCTATTTAGGAGCTGATCTGATGATGGAGCCGGAAAGTGGTCACAGGATCACTGCTGTAGTTACCGATGACCCATCGAGTTTATGTTACTGTACCAAATCCGTGTCTTATAAAAGCTTGTCTTGTAAAATAGATTTTTCAACAAAAATCTTATCAACCATAATTAAACATTATTTTGCTAATCCTACTTTATCCTACTAATATTAAACAACGTGTTATTAAAATAACTGAAAACCTCTTAAGGGAGTTATTGTACTCATCAGTATGAACAGCTTTGACTATGGGACAACACTGAAATCGCGAAAAAATAATCAGCTGATCCCTACATTTTATCGATTTATGTGAACACAAATGTAGGGATCAGATTTTTTTTTGTGATTTCAGAGTTGATCCCATAGTAAAAGTTTTCATTCTGATGAGTACAATGACCCCTTAAGAGGTTTTCAGTTATTTCAATAACTCGTTGTATATGCGCAAGTATAGATATTTATTTGTTTGTCCTGAAATCACACTGAAATGAAAGATAAACAGTTCCCGTGGGATGCGTAATAACGTCTTTCTGTAATAACCCGAATTATTCACGGGCGAAGTCACGAAATGTTGGAAGAGGCCAACGTAATTATTAAAACTAATTATTGATCAAATTTATAGATAATTTCATTCTTTTGACAACTTTGTTTTTTATCCTATCATAAACAGGCGCAATCTCGTAGTCTTCAAAGGCATGGCCCAGGCGTTCACCCATTGAACCTGCGATATAAACATGATCTATTTATTACTAGCCTATGCCCGCGACTTCGCCCGCGTGAATGTCGTTTATCGCGCATCCCTCGGGAACTGTTCATCTTCCCGGGATAAAAAGTAACCTATAGTTCTACCCGTATGCCAAATTTCAGTAAAACCCCTACAGTCGTTTTTGCGTCAAACTTTCACTTTTGTAATATTAGTAGGATTCCTAATATAATACCGAGTTATAAGCTTAAATAGTAAAATCGATATGTTTACAAAATTAACAGTTTGTAAAAAATATCGACTGCCCCTTGGTCTAGTGGTCGCAAGCGCGACTGCTGAGCGTGGGGTCCTGAGTTCGATTCCCGGGTCGGGCAAAGTATTATTGGGTTTTATCATTAGGAAATTCTCAGTAGCAGCCTGGAGTATGGATTTGTGCCCGGTTAATGGCAATAGGCTCGCCCCCTATTACATGGGACTATAACATAACTGGCGAAATGTAGGTGTACTATACACCTCTGCCTACCCCTTCGGGGAAATTCAGGCGTGATGTTATGTTATGTTATAAAAAATATCTTGACGAATGTACTAATAAGGCAAGGTGAGGTTTTTTCAGGTGAGGTGGCGCTCAAACAAAAGCCCATATTATATCTAGGTACATTAAAAAAAATTGTTTGGAATATAGCGTAAGTTTTTCCAGTTGAAAGTTGAAAAAAATTACGATCGTTTTATTATTGTTTAATCACCTAATTGAAAACAATAGATAGAGCTCTAATTACATGTCTCGTACATGCGACCTAAGATAAAAGGAAAATTACCATCAGTACATAAGTCGAGCTCTATTATATAAGCAACAATCGTGCAATTTAGCCACGTGTCTTGACCGTAACATTTTAATTATAATACTTAAAGGAAGACCGCGGACTTATGGGAAGCGCAGGACCGGTCGTTGTGGCGATGCTTGGAGGAGGCCTATGTCCAGCAATGGACGTCTTTAAATAATGATGATGACTTATGTGAGATCTTGATACATTCCTTCACAAAATGTCATGGATGCCCACAGTCATCAACTCTGCCTATCGCAATACACTGCTGGACATAGGCCTCATCCAAGGTGCGCCACAACACTTGGTCCTTCTGCAACCAGTTCCCCTCAGCTACCTTCTTCAGATCATTAGTCCACTTGGCTGGACGGCGCCCTACGCCCATAATAGTAGACTAGCAGTGCTCTTGTGGCTTTAACGTGTAAAAAGTTTTAACTTGCCCCGTATAATGTTCCCCGTGGTAGTTTCGGGAAAAGAATAATACGTATTTCCATTATTATTATTTCATTTGAAGACTATTAAAATCTGTGTCTAGCGTGACCCGAGGAAGATTTTTAATAGAAACTTTAAATCCCCTTTTTACCCATGTTGAGTTTAAATTTAGAAAAATTCCAAAACACGTAATTCATTAATTGCTTTAAAGATTATTTATACCAAGTCACGACTCAATCCAGCCACGCAATAATAATCTCCCATAAAAAATGTATAACCCTGTTGCACCTCTTTTAGGAGTAAGTTTGGAAAAAGGAAAGATATGTGTTTCATTATTTACTTCAAAGATTATTTTTCCCAAGTTATGAGTGAATCGATCCAAGAGAAAAGATTTTATAAACAAACCCTAACACCCTATTTCACCCCTTTAAAATTTCTAAAAATCTTTTCTTAGTGGATTCTTAACTGCTTACGTTACAAAAGAAATCTACTGTCCAAATTTCATGTTTCTAACTTGAGTAGTTTCGGCTCTGCGTTGATGAATCAGTCAACCAGGACATCTGTCTTTATATGTATAGAAGATAGATATCATCCTCCGAGCCTTTTCTCAATTATATTGGATCGGAGTCGGCTTCCAGTCCAACCAGATGCGGCTGAACATCAGTATTTTATTCGGAGCTACTGTCATCAGACCCCTGAAACCCAGTTACTGGGTAATACTGACATTCGGAGGTTAGATCAGTTGTCAGACTTTCAGGCTTCTGACTACCCATAACGACTGCCAAAGATATTCGTATGGTAACCGGGACCGACAGCTTAACGTGCTCTCCGAGGCACGGAGGGATCTCGATGTGTAACGAAATAGTCACCCATCCACGGACTGACCGCGGCAAGCGTAGCTTAACCTCGCAGATCGTATAATCCGCGCAGTTGCTGCTTCGCTACGAGCCACTCTCATTATAGTAGATATCTATATACATACTTCTGTAAACGCATCTAAAACTTCAATTATGGAGCTTTTGCTTTCCAAGGATTATAAAAGGCAATTAAGGGTTTGTTTAGGGTTGAACATTTTTTATTAGCAAAATAGGCGCCAATTTAGGCTTGTAAATATAAAATTCCGTAAGCTGGGTTTATTACAATATTCCTAAGATTATTACTCTGCCGCTGTGTATGGGGAAGTCCCATGTTCAATTATTGATATTGATGTTTTATAACCGCCGAAGATTTTCCATAGGAAATTATTTCCCGTGAATGTGTCAAATAAAATATCAAATGACTTTAATACTTTAACAGTAATTGTATCCATTATTGATGAATACTTATGTGGAACCACTGATTCTTAGTAACAGTCTCAACACATTGGATTATTTCTGATACAAATTAAATGGCTTACATTTGTATGCCTACAAGTAGTATGAGTAATGCTTTTCAAGTGGATCTCGATAGTAAAGTAAAATTTAGTTATTTATCGTATGCATCAAATAATATTAAAAAATAAATAAATATAAAAATAAACACCTTTGGGACATTCTTACACACCACTATCTAGTCCCAAACTAAGCAGAGCTTGTGCTATGGGTACTAGACAATGGATATAATACTTACATACTTTTTTTTTGTAAATACATACTTATAATACATAAGCAACACCCAGACCAACACAAACACTTATGTTCATCACACAAATATTTGTGTCTGTGGGAATCGAACCCACGACCTCGTTATCAGCAAAACCTCGCCAAACCTCGTTATCGTTACTATAAGATAAATAGATGCAGATTTTTCAGGAAATTATGACAGAACGGTTTGAATAGGATTTTTTATAAATACAGTTTGACTTTGTCCGTTATTGCAATGATATTCCACTCGAAAACATCCATATTCTCATGAGAAACCTTCATTTATATCTGGCGACCCTGGATACTTATCTGTTTGTTATCTACTGCTAATCGTTGGTCCGATAGCGTGGGTTCGATTCCCGAGTCGGGCAAAGTGTTACGGGTTTTTTTTGTTTAATTAGGAAATTCTCAGTAGCAGCTCGGATTTGTGTCCGGATAGTGGCAATAGGCTTGCCCTTTTACTGGATATTATCCACTCGCTCTGACTTTCACTATACCCGCGGCACGCTATGATGGCGTTTTTGACATTTTCCAATAGTGTTGTGACACATTTCAAATTATTAGCGATTGGGACTGGGTTTATTACTTTGACCAACTCCAACTAGCTATTATGAATAATATCTACATAAAGTAAATAATTTACCAAATTATTCAATAAAAATAATGTCTAGCCATTTTGTTTAATCGCTATTTATTAAAATTTTCTGTGAAATACATAAAAAAAACAGCCAAGAGCATGTCGGGCCATGCTCAGTATTATAGGGTTCCTTAAGTAGGTGTAATTACAAACGAATCAAATCGAATATTAATCATGGTTATTTTAGTTTTAGCAATAATCGGCAGCATTTGCGACTCAGAGCGTGTTGATAGTAGCGCCATCTAGCGATAAATTTAAGAAGCCAAATTTAAGAAGTGTGTCATGTCAACATAACACAAAGTTACTTTTTGTGATTTTTTCAAATAGAAATTAACTAAAGGAGCATTATTTGCTACAATAATTTTTCTCTAAGGTCAATGACCTTTGAACTAGGACGTCTTAAGTATTTATCAGTTTTCTCTCTATAACCCGAAAATTTATTATCACATTATACTCAAAATAATTTTAAAAGAGAGTTTTTACAAAGTTCTATCAATGTGGAAGATTATAAGTTTCTATGTTGCATATTTTAGAAATGGCAGGGGGGGGACACATTGCAAGCCACTTTGGTGGGCTATATTTCGCAGATGGTACTCCTGATAAAAAAGTTATATAGTAAAGATTACCTTCATTTTAGAAGACCTATCCAATGATACCCCACACGAGGGGGTGCAGCGAAAAAAAAAAACATCCCCATTTCAAATGTATGGGCGCCACCCCTAAAATACGTAATCACAATTTTTTTATTCTTTTAAAATTGAGATCTATATCTATACTATTTTTTAACAAAATAATATTTACTAATGTCTATAACTGTAGAAGTTATTAAGCTGTAAAGGATTAGGACAGACGGACAGACGGACAGATGGACGGACATGACGAAACTATAATGGTTCCTTGTAGGACTACGGAACCCTAAAAACAGTAGAAAAAAAAAAAATGAATGAATTAAAAAAAAACTACGAAAAACATAACGAAATTCTCAGTAGCAGCCCGGAGCCTGGATTTGTGCCCGGTCAATGGCAATAGGCTCGCCCCCTATTACATGGGACTATAACATAACTGGCGAAATGTGGGTGTACTATTACACCTCTGCCTACCCCTTCGGGGAAATACAGGCGTGATGTTATGTTATGTTGTGTTGTTGTTGAATGAATTCGAAATTCGAAAAATTATATTGCTGTAGCAGTGCAGTGCATTTCTTGACAATAAAGTACGGTAATTGTTCCTTCATACCTCGGGTGCCTCGGTTACAACTCACTTGAGGTAAGAAGAGCATGTGATCAGCTTACAACAGCATGTAAAACTCTTCGCGGGTCCATTGATGCACCAGATCTGCATAATGAGCTGGCACGATTCTTTTCACCGGTCAATTACCACCGCAACAGGAAGCACAAGCTTTTTGCTGTGCCTTCATGTCGCACTGTAGCGCGAGCTAAATCGCCAGTACCTCGTACTCTCACTGCACTAAACGAACTCTTGGATTGTAATCCGAATTATGATCTGTTTGCGGATGATTGGAAGAAGATTCTGTTAGTATGCCTGAAGCATTGCGAGAGAGATTTATGAAAGATGTGTAATTCACTATATATTTTATGTGTCATTCCATCTTTAATTACTGTAATTGGTTCAAGACCGTTGTAATTAAAGTAATATAAATAAATAAATACGTAGCTGTCAATATTTACGGATCTTCATGAGCAGGCAAACGTCAAAAAAGGCATCATAGCGTGCCGCGATTATAAATATGTTCATATAATTGAAAGGCGCTTTCGGCAATCTATTACACCGGCATGACCCATGCCGCTATTTCTCGTACCCTCCAATCCGCGGCAAACACCCTAGGTGACTGGTTCCGGAAATGGAGAATCGAAGTCAATCCCGAAAAAAGTGCAGCAGTCCTCTTTGACAAGAGGCTCCTAACAGAGACCCACATAAAAATGAACGTACCTGTCACAATGTTTGGCAAACAAATCCCATGGCAACGCGAAGCCAAATAGCTGGGCGTGATCCTTGACCGTAGACTGTCGTTCAGACCACATATTCGCAGGGTGAAAAACCGTGCCGCCTTCGTCCTCGGACGTCTCCACCCCCTACTCAATGCGCGCAGTAAACTGCCCACTCCCCTCAAAGTAAGGATATACACCACCTGTATCCGACCCATTCTCTCCTACGCTAGCGTTGTGTTCGCACACGTTAAGCCGGTGAGAATTCACATGCTCCAAACCCTCCAAAACCGTTTCATGCGAAAGGCCGTAGGCGCTCCTTGGTACTTACGCAATGTCCAACTCCACCTAGACCTCAAACTGCCGACCATCAAGCAGTATTTCAAGCGTGTCTCTAACGCTACTTCGATTCCGCTCCCAAGCATCCCAATTCCTTGGTCGTGGCGGCCACCGTATACCAGCCATCAGCTATCAGCAAAATTCGACGTCCCAGACAGACACTCATCGAACCCGATGATGCTATAACCCTCCTCCAGGAGTCAGATAAAAATACAAGTACACTCCGACGCCGTCGTCCAAAATATCGTCCCCGCCGGCGAGGACCGACGCGACACCCACACAGATACCGAGAGTCCGACTCTCGAGAAACAGAACACGATGCAGCAGCGGCTGCTGGGGGGCCCGATGGCGGGGTCCCCCAGCTGCACCCTGAGTCGAGGTCCGAGCTCCCCCCTGGGGACGCCCTCACGGTGTCGCAACCGGAGGTAATCTCGTCAACCGAGACCGGCCCTATGCTCTAGAGTAGTTTCTAGGAGTAGGTTAGTGCGTAGCCACTGGTTAGGTTTAGGTAGGGCTTAGCCTCGCCGGCGAGGCTTGCCGATTAACGGCGATTCGCGATTAGCGCGTCACACACACACCCGATATGCCGAAAGTCCGCCACTTTCGAGAAATTCATTCCTGATGCAGCAACGGCTGCCAGGGGGACGTAGGAACGGCGGGGTCCCCCTGCAATGCCCCACCGAGGTACGAGCCCCCCCTTTTGCGGTATTGAAACCGCGATTTTAGTTTTAAGTGTAGGATTAGGGAAAAACCTTCGGCGAATGGAGTCCCACATGGGACTCTCCGCCAACTAGCCCGGTTAAGCAGAGATGGTACCTCGGTACCACCTCCGAGAATCAACTCGAAAAAAATAAAAATAAAAGAAAGGCGCTTAAAGCATATATTATATTTGATAGTACCGTGTTTTTACGAAATCATGTCTGTAAACACAAAAAGTCATTACGTTCATAATACACTAGCAATACCCGTGCAGCTTAGCTCGCGAAAAAATCATTTCACCCCCTTAAGGTTTGAATTTAGAACCATAAAATGAAGCTACTTCTGCTAAAATGAGCTATTTATGTTAGATTTTTATGACATATCGACAGTGAAAAGGCAAAAGTGCTAAAGCGCCATTGCTATAACGCTCTAGGAGGGTGTGAAACTTATATAATTATTTTATTATATGGCGGGGTTTCAAAAATATTTTAAATCGCTGAACGTGATCCATAGGCACCAACGATCAATTTAAATACCATTCTGCATTCTCTAAAAATATTAAAATATGTACAAATGAATGTACGGATATCGCTTTGAATCTTTAATGTTTTTAGCTTCAACTGCTTAGGCTCATGTCCATGGAATTTCTTGCCAAAGTTCTTAAGTGCCTATAATGAGGATTATTTGAAATTTGAATTTGAAAATTTGCTCTGCGCTGATCTATCTGTTAACCAGTATTTAATCATGTCACTTTCAGAATTTTCAGATGACTTGCTTATGCTTAAGTAAATGCCTTACTTAATTGACATGCATTTTAATTTAAATTATTGTTATCAATTTGTAATGATATACATTACAAATTGATAACAATAATTTAAATGTATTTGCATGAAATCAGTTGTTCTCAAATCTTAATTTAATCTAAATGATAATTTAAAGTTATTTTTACTAACAATTCACCTGCCTACTGGCTAAATAGACGGACTTTAAATGATTTAAGATCTTATGTATACTCTATTTTACGTGAATAAATTTGAATTATAGTCGCTCAGCGAGCTATGGAGCGAGCTATGCTTGGAGTTTCTTTGAAGGATAAAATCCGTAACGAGATTATCCGGAGGAGAACCGGAGTGACCGACATAGCTTGTAGGATCAGTAAGCTGAAGTGGCAGTAGGCAGGCCATGTGCGTCGAAGGACTGATGGCCGCTGGAGCAGACGAGTCCTTGAGTGGAGACCGCGAATCGGCAAACACAGCGTAGGGTGCCCCCCAGCCAGGTGGACCGACGACCTGAAGAACGTGGCTGCAGGGACTGGATGCGGAAGGTAGAGGACCGAGTGTTGTGGCGCAACTTGGGAGATTCCTATGTCCAGCAGTGGACTGCAATAGGCTGAGTTGATGAAATGTTGATGTTGTTTGATGAAATTTCAATTTGAATTTATGAATTTGTTCGCTAAGCTCGGCTATCGTAATGATACGGGGAAAAGTTGGTCAAACCGTATTTGGGTTTTTCTTATAGGATATTTGCTGTTATAACTTCGAGTTGGCACAGTGCCAAGGGAACGATAGGCGTTATAATCAATACCTAATACAGTCATCAGTAAATAAAATAAATAAATAAATAATATTTTTGGGACATTTTACACAGCACCATCTAGTCCCAAACTAAGCAGAGCTTGTACTACGGGTACTAGACAATGGATATAATACTTCGATAAGTAAGTACATACATATAATACATAGGAAACAACCAGACCAACACAAACACTCATGTTCATCACACAAATATCGAAGCCACGACCTCGTGATCAGCAGTCCGACACTCGAACGGTCGAACCACTATATGTATAGACCACAGAGATCTGAACAGAAACTGTAGATCTGTACACTATTTTTTCTTACTTGTCTTATTAAGTAACAATGATATTTAAAAGTATAGATATGTCATATCCTAACAAAACAAATTAAAAAATGTTCAGCGGCAGCACAATACGCAAACTAGTACAAAGTATGTAACATTAAGTTACTTTCTCGTCATAATTGGTACACTTTCTGTACGACGGCATTTTGGTTTTTTTTGTCACCGGTCATGCTCGGCGCCTTTCTTGACGCGGACTAATAGAAAAACGTCCCAATTTGGACGTTTTCGAGTCTTCAAATTGCGCGCATTAGTAACATATCTGTACTTTTAAATATCATTGTTTAGTAAACAATCATGGCATGTCTTTTTAATGTTATTTTTTTAAATAACTAACTGATAAAAAATTATAACTAGTTCTGCACATGTAAAAAAAATATTATGCGTGCAAAGTTGTTTATATAACGTCTTTTAACCATTTTTAATGACGAATGGTATTAAAAGGACATGCCAAGATTGTTTACTAAATAAGACAAGTAAGAAAAAACAGTGTATGTAATACCTAGCGCCTACACCTCCGCCCAGCCCTACAGAAACGGGTAATGATAACAATAGTGATAAAACGTGTAGTTTAATATAATTATAAGACTCTTTAATAAGGCAGAGAAATTAAATCAACCACTTGTCATAGTGTATAGCTATTACAACATATATGGATGAATATTTAACATAAATAATCACAAACTCGTGTTGTGTGCGACTGTACCAAGACGTACTACACCCTGTATCATCGCCTGATCTCTTACTACGGAACCTTGGTGGTTTCATTCAAACGACATGTCCTACCTTGAAAACTTTATACGTAACTTTCAGTCATTTTAAAACGGTAATCTCTGTTTCATTTTATTTAATCCTACTAATATTACAAAATGTGAAAGTTTGTGAATATGGTTGGATTTTTGTTACTCAATCACGCTGTAAGGGCTGAACGGATTTAGATGAAATTTGGCATACAGATAGAACATAACCTGGATTAACATATAGGTTTTTTATCCCGGGAAGATGAACAGTTCACGAGGGATGCGTGAAAAACTACATCATCGCGGGCGAAGCCGCGGACATAGGCTAGTAAAGAAATATATAATGACAATTTGAATTAATTGTTCCTAACATTAACTATATTGAAGAATACCACCAAATGTGGTTAGTAAAAACGATAGGTTTAAAACCATATTATTTGATTCATACAGATTTTACGAAACAAACGAATGTCAATATTAATTCATTGTGCGACCACATTCTACGTAATCTATTGTATACCATTTCTACCTTTTTCCCGGTAATCAGTCACCTATCGATACATCGGGTAATAAGGTATCGGGTACGTGGTTCACTCATCGAGTATGACAATACCGGCCTTGGAAAGACCTGTGATGACAAAGCCATTGTGTGCGGTGACTAAAGTTTGGGGTGGCCTGGTGGTAGTGGTAGCTTCCCTTAGCTGTGAGTCGGTGAGGTGAAGGTCACACGGTACGAGTGGCGGTGTGGCAGTCATAATCACCCACGTGCACACCGCCTTTGATGCCGTGCCAACTTTCTTTGTTACAATGTCCGTATTGTTTATTGTGTCAACTAGCTTTGCAAGGTTTAACTGATTTACATATTAAATGTATATCCTTGTATTTTGCTCATCGTTTATTGCAATTATAGTTTTACTCTATGATTCTTACAATACATACTCATACATATTATCACGTTCATGTCTATTTCCTGTTGCGGTAGGCAGAGACTATGGATTTCCGCCAACCAAGATCCTGACACACCTCTTTCAGTTCATCTACGTTCATTAACCTCGTCATGCATGGTCGTCGGTTTAGAGTATAGTTACTCTTAAACTGGCCTATGATTCTTTAGCAAAGTGTAGCGTTACAAATTTAAGTGATCAATTTTTATTTAAGCAAAAGCTCGAAATGTCAAACTCATAATATTATGCATATACAACTTGTATCAGAAATGCGTGGTCATATTTTAAGAGCTCATTCAGGGCATTGCATAGAACAACTTTTACTTCGGATCAGCTGATTTTTTTTTCGTAATTTGAGGGTTGGTCCCATAGTAAAAGTTGTTCTATGCAATGCCCTGAATGAGCTCTTCAAATATGACCACGCATTTCTGATACACGTTGTATATGCATCACACATGAAAATGCATGCAATTTATATTTTGATGGAAAAACATGAAGGGATATACTGGCAGCAGACCTTTAAGCTGGCATTGTGTCTAAGATCGCGGTTTGAGCAGTTCAACAGAAATTATTCCCACCCCTTGTGGACCACAGGTTGTATGATATGTGTACATTTACCTTAAATTTCCTGAAAAATATAAGTTCAATGCGTAATCACTGAGTATATTCGTGACATTCAATGAAATATTCGAATTTCTGTGAAAAACTCAGGCATTTCTCAAGGCAAGCACAATAAAGCAGGTATGAGGTAGTTCTAGGAAAGCAGTGCCGAATAAACCGGGCTATGATCGAGCCCGATTACGATGGAGGTCGGTGATTCAATCCACCCCGACTCATACACTTACCTAGTATTTTACGACCCTATGTTTAAGGTATTTCTTTAAATGATTCCGTTCCCATAGTGTTTCGGCTCATATTTCTAACATTTATTTAGCTATTTAGAATAATGGGCTCACATGGTTACCGTTTTAATAACCATCCAGCCAGACAAATACCAAAATGTTGACAAGATTAAATCCATCATGCAAGACTATTATGGCTACTGATGATAATAATAAAAGCCTTTTATACCGTGCTATAACAAATAATTAGAAAAGAAAAAGAAAACATTTCAACTCTCATATGCGTTCAGTTTTTTTGTATACAGTCTACTGATGATACGACCATAATAATAATAATGCCACTTACAATCTTACTAACTCATCTCAAGTATCATAATAGCGTTTAATAAAACCGGCCAAGGACGTAGACTACGTAGCACCCATCGACCTAATACCCCATAGAAACTGATTTAATTCACGAGAGTCATCAAAAGATCTCAACGTACCGTGCGTGAAATACAATACAATACAAATCCTCTTTATTGCACAACAAGATTATATTAATTTCTTAAATAACAAATATTATAATATATTTCTTATTTCTGAAATATGCATTTTTGCATCTCTTTCTTACGCAGGTATCACCACATATGTCTATATTTGCCCTATTTTTAGTATTTTTTGCTAAACTACACAGTATGTACCAGGCCCCTCAGAAAGTATTGCGAAAAAAAGTTTTTATATATGGGAGACTGGCCAGTTATAATGTTTTTCGAAAATATGATTATTTATAAGTAAAAATAAGTAAGTTCCAATTTCAAAATTTCCCTCCACATTTTTTGCGAGTTAATTCAAAGTATTGTGTCTCACTGAAATATGGATCTGCGCCGGGAACATTTTAGAGCTATGATTTTATACGATTTCAAGTGTCGCCTGAAACCGGATGAATCGTACGATAGACTTCAAATGGCATTCATGGATGAAGGCCTTTCCAAGGCAACCGTGTATCGTTGGTATAACGAATTCAAGCGCGGTCGACCAACTTTGGGGGATGACGAAAGAAGCGGTCGCCCTTTGACGGCTGTTACCGAAGAAAACGTGCTAGCAGTGAAAAATTTAATCCAAGACAATAGGCGAATTACATATCAGGAGATTCAACACATATTGAAGATTGGATCGGGAAGCGTTCACGAGATTCTACACAGCCATCTTCGCGTGAGGAGGATAGTATCACGCTGGGTGCCGCACAACCTCACCGATGCTCAGAAGCAGGCCCGGGTGGAATGGTGCCGTGATATGCTTAACAAATTTGAAGCAGGCTCGTCTCGGCGTGTTTACGACATCGTTACAGGTGACGAGTCCTGGATTTATCAATACGACCCAGAAACCAAGCGCCAGTCGACTGTTTGGGTGTTTCAAAATGAGCCAACGCCTACCAAAGTGAAGCGATCTAGAAGCGGGGGTAAGATTTTGATCGCTAGCTTTTTTAATTTGACTGGCCACTTGGTATCAATTCCCTTACGGGATCAAAGAAGCATTAATGCCGAATGGTATACTACCAAATGTTTTCCAGAAGTTTTCTCTGTTATAAGCAACAAGCGACCAAACACAGGGCTCCGCGGGCTACTGCTCCACCACGACAATGCACCTGCGCACACCGCACTCAAAACGAGGGACTTCCTGGACAGCACGCCAGTCAAACTCCTGGGTTACCCTCCTTACAGCCCTGATCTAGCACCGTGTGACTTCTTTTTATTCCCAAAAATAAAAAATCAGCTCAAAGGGATACAATTTTCGTCGCCGGAAGATGCGCTGGCTGCGTTCGAGCAGGCTGTAAACGAGGTGTCTGCGGCGGACTGGAAAAAGTGTTTTGAAAACTGGTTTAGGCGCATGAATCTTTGTATAGAGGCTGGTGGAAAGTACTTTGAAAAGATTTGATAAAAATATATGTACGTATAGAACAATTTTTTTTAGTTTCGCAAAACTTTCTGAGTGTCCCACGTACTATGATCAGACCAAGTTTGACGCTGGTGTGTATTACCGTTTTGAAGATAGAGCAAGAACAAAAACGTTGAAAAAAATGCATGTTTTTCGAGGTCCCCATACAAGAAACCTCGAACCCTTTGGTTTTAACAACATAACATTACATCACGCCTATATTTCCCCGAAGGGGTAGGCAGAGGTTTATAGTAGGTACACCCACATTTCGCCAGTTATGTAATAGTTCCATGTAATAGGGGGCGAGCCTAATGCCATTAACCGGGCACAAATCCATACTCCGGGCTGCTACTGAGAATTTCCTAATGAAAAAACCCAATAACACTTTGCCCGTCCCGGGAATCGAACCCAGGACCCCACGCTCAGCAGGCACACTTGCGACCACACCTTTGGTTTTAGACTTTTTAATTTTCAGTATTAGTCGAGATAAGAGTTATAGCAACACATATTCTGAGAAAATTTGAACCGGCTACCTATTACTGTTCAAAAGATGCAGCCCTGTGACAGACAGATGGACGGACAGCGTAGCGAAAGTTATAGGGCACCCGTTTGGCACCCTTTGGGTACGGAACCCTAAAAACAGCATAATTATAGCATTATTTTGTTCCCAGATGCCTTTAAAAGCAAGAAATTGAAGTTGTAAGCATAATACTAAATCAATTTTATGGCTTTGCCTGATATTACGATTACTTAACTATTATAGATACTGGGGAATACTGTGGAAGGACTAAGTTAAGGGCACAAAAACCTTCGTCACACGGTCGATAATTGTTTAATATCGTAATTACGATTCCAATAAAAGGTTTTAATTATCTAGTTCCTGCGTTTCTCAATCGCATGTCACATCAAAGATAACACTAGCGGCTGGCTCTCTCACTGATTGAATGCCTTACGTTGACAGTGATTGATTTGATTGAACGACTTGCAGCTATAGAAACCTTCTTTGATTACTTTTATTGCTTCCAATATTATCAGTGTTTAAAAATAGAAACATTTTAATAACTTTAACTATAGCTTGGCGGTTAACACGTCTGTGACCTTGTACTTGTACACGGAGAATGTAACTGGAGCATGTAACTATGGTGCAGGCTACGTGCGCGGGCTACTCACGCGGGCTAATGCGATACACTCATAAGGGTGGTATGCCACTCGTAAAAAATTTTGTCCAATCCAATTTATTTGATGATCAAAATCACCCAATTTCTTTGATCAAAGCCACATTGGACAAATACATTTTACCAGTGGCATACCACCCTCAGGCACAGGGGGTCTATTCGCAAAAGCGATAGCGACATAACTGATACTACATGATAGTGCTCCGAATATATCGGTCGTACTCTACGCTAATAAATAATTGGTCATTATTTACGGCGTGATTCTATTGGGTTTGCCTGACTAGTTTCTTATATAAAAACTCTAATAAATGTTCAGATTCTATGTCATTTAATCGAATTCACAAACAAAATATTACGATTTTTTACGACGTCATAGACTATGTTCGGAGTGAATGAGTCAAAAACAAAAGAAATACTGTAAATGACATTTACGACTAAGATTAAGGTTAAGACCGAGAATTGTCCATTATTATCGTTCGTTGCTTCGTACAAACGATAGTTTCATCGACGTTACTTAGAGTAAAGTTTCGACACGACAAATCATCATCATCATCCTCCTGCCCTTATCCCTATTTATTTGGGGTCGTATTTTTCTTCCATACATATCTAGCAGCCATCATCTCCGTGTTCACTTTCTTTCTATTCATAAGACACTACAAATATCATGATATATCGATTATCGATTTTGCGAGTAGACCCCCTGGACCCGCGCATTTATTAACACGGTCGTTTACACGATGCATGTAGCCCGCGCAAGTGCCTCAACATACGCATGTTACCCGCGCCGTTTACGAGCTCCATTAGAGTATAAATGTTTTGTTTTCATACCCTAAACCTTGGACGAATAAAAATAGGCGGACGGAATCTCGCTAAACAAAAAGTGAAGTACCCCTATTAAGACGGCTCGCTTAAAAGTACGGGCTGGCACACTCTAATTCACACCCATAGTAAGACAAAAAGCCGCGATTACGCAACAAATCTGGTGTGCATTAGTCATTATAGTAGTGTCACAAATAAGATAACAATATATATCGTCGGACGAATAAAAAATGGCGGATGGAATCTCGCTACGAAAATATTGAAGCACTTAATTTTTTCCTAAACCCACTATAATTTCGACAGAATTTTAACACACCAGATATACATATATTATTATGTACATCGCGTTCGTGGTCGGTCGGTGGCAATCCGGTTAAACTTGTTTTATTATAATGTGTAGTGATCGCGAAAACCTAAGAAATTATTATCTGATTATTTTACTGTATCTGTTTTTACAATAATTGAGTTTAGGACAATGTCATTGCATATTGGAATAAACTACCTACTTTTGGTTTTGATGAAAACAGGTATTTTGACCATTTATTTTCTGGTAAATATGTTGCGGTTTCCGCGTATAGAATTAAATTTGTAACATTTAACAAACTAAAAATCTATCCAAAGTGTAATAATCCACTTTTGAAAAGAACCTCCTCAATTACATAATTTAGAAATATTATTATATTATACTCATGAATTTGCAGGAATGACCGACAATCCTATTTATGAAAGATTGTCAATGTACATTTTTCCTGTAATAGCTTCACTATAATTTACTTTGTGTCATTAACTTTGTCCTGAAACTATTCCAATAAAAGCGTGTACTTCGTAGGTACTCTACCTGTTACAAAATTAGGCCATGACGATTACTTTCATTAATTTAAATTTATTTATAAGGATATTTATGGTTATGATGACGTAAACCAGTCGAATAAGTTGTTTAGTTTGAATTAAGTATTTCCTAAATCATCATCATCATCATTTCAGCTGAAAGACGTCCACTGCTGGACATAGGCCTCCCCCAAGCATCGCCACAACGACCGGTCCTGTGCCTTCCGCATCCAGCGGATTCCCGCGACCTTCACCAGGTCGTCGGTCCACCTTGTGGGGGGCCTACCTACACCCATTTCCTAAATAAACAATTACTTTTTGATGAATGATATATAGATATGCCCCCCTAGCCAAGTTGACAATCTACAATCGTCAACGCTAATAGAAAACCCACAAAATGTATGGGAATGATATCTCAACGAAAAAGTCATTCGTTGAGATATGTCATTCCCATACATTGTAAACTTGGCTAGGGGGGCAGATCTATATTGACCACAATCTAGACAGCTTTGTCAGGATGTGGTCGACGATGGAGCGAGCAAACCTATTAGGTGCCAATTCACTCCAGCTTTTAAGGCGTTAGGGTTATAAGTGCCCGAAAATACAGATTCCGGCAGTGAATTAGCTCAGAATACATACGCAAATTATCCCACCAGACCCAACTAAGCGCAGGGGAAGAATTACGTACCCAATAATAATCCATAGAAAATCATTCGCCGCTCGGCAGTTTTACGTTAAAAGCATATTAATGTACAGAAAACTTTGCAAAATGCTTCATATAGCTGGGTTAAACCCCCATGAAGTTAAGATTAAAGTACAAGGGTGGCTGCAAGATCTGGACTATGACCAGACAGAAGATCTGCTTAATATTCCACAGTAGGTGCTTGCTGTTCTGTTATTTATCATTTTTCAATTTTAATTGTTACACGAATATAGCACAACACTATAATAAACAGTCCTAAAAACAAACATACGCAAACATACAGACAATCTATAGCACACAAATACATCATACACACTCTTCACACACACCCCCACTATCAAATACACACACGCGCCCTAGCATATATATAAACCACTTTTCTTTTATAATTCCTTGTTAATATTATTGTAGGTACTTAAAAACCTAGGAAATCAATTATTTGCTTTGGATACTGTAAGAACACACCTAATAAAGGTTTTTTGCTATCACAGTGACAGCAGAACACTGACTCCTAAGTCACAGGTCCACCTAGTTTAGGAGTCAGGGTTTACTCTATTCGTGTGACCTTTAACTATAAAAATCAATGTATTCTAGTCTTAAGAATTCTTTAAGGTTTTTTGTATCAATAAATTTATATTATTATTACTTATTATTATTATTAATTCCACAACTTGGCTGTGCGCATTATGAAAGAGTTCTCAAAGCGCTTGGTCCTGATAGTAGGAATTTCTACCAAATGTGGATTGATTTCGATTTGGTGAATTCGATTATCACTTGATTTAACGGTGAGGGAAAACATCGTGAGGAAACCTGCACACCTGAAAGTACTCCATACAGTTCTCAATGGTGTGTGTAGTCCGCCAACCCGCACTAGGCCAGCGTGGTGGACTAAGGCCTTAGCCTTCTCGAACTGAGAAGAAGCCCGTGCCCAGCAGTGGGACAGTAATGGGCTGGTTATGTTATGTTATGTTTATTTAGCTTTCACTTTGACCATATGCGATAATTATTCCCTAAATAAGTGAATACACGGTTGTCGCCGCATGCAGGTGTCTCATAGGACACCAGTGCGCGAACCGTTTGCTTGATCATCAGTGCTTTTTTGGACGCGGAGTCACTTAAATTGTATTTTGCAGCATCTAACAGCGGTTTTTTTTAGTTTTAACTTATATTGCTTTAAATGCTAGAAACATGGCGGGCGTAATTGCGTATTTATGTGTTGGTAGCGGCAAACACAGATATCTTACAGAATAGACATGCATGCATCGGTCCTGGGTTCGATTCCCGGGTCGGGCAAAGTGTTATTGGGTTTTTTCTTCAGGAAATTCTCAGTTTCAGCCCGGAGTATGGATTTGTGCCCGGTTAGTGGCAATAGGCTCGCCCCCTATTACATGGGACTATATCATAACTAGCGAAATGTGGGTGTACTATACACCTTTGCCTACCCCTTCGGGGAAATATAGGCGTGATGTTATGTCATGTTGTTATGTTGTTGTTAGACATGCAGGTGTGTAAAGAATGTTCAACGATTGGACGAGTCTCGACTGCGGCATCCATTCTCGCGTCACCAACAGCTATAGGAAAACAGCTCATAACTTGGTAAAAGTCAGTCAGCAAGGTTGTTAACGAGGCGGACTCTCCAGGAGCACAGGACGTACCTTTTTATGTTCACGAGTGGAAATCCTCATGGATACCCTTCGTCTAAGGAAGGCGGAGGAGTTTGTCGGACTCCCTTTCCAACTTAAACCACAAGGTGGCCGTCCTCAGCATAAAATAGAGGAGCTTCTGGAACTCCTGTGGACCACATGGTGCCTCTCTAGTGCTATACCATTGGCACGTCCCGGGAGAACAATGTTCCTCACAGCAGCACGCGACCACTACGTGCTGCTGTCCACCCCAGGGTCGCTTAATGGGTGCCTATTAGAGTCCCCCACTCTTACGTACTTCTCACATTCACGGACAATGTAGCGTGATTCCAAATGGCGCGACATAGTGGATTATTGCTGGCATCAGTATTTCCCGAGAAGTATAATCTGGTGGTCTTCAAGGCTCGAGTGAATAGGTTTTTGCTAGGTAAGCGTGAACCATCGTCGACCGCACCATCGCTTGACTTCAGGTGAGGTGGTGGTCTAACGCAAGCCCGTTAAGAATTAAAAAAAAGTCCGTAGGTTGCCATCGCGCCAAAATTTGACTTGAGGATTTGACACACACGATTACATTTTGGCTGTACATCGCGCTATTTGACGCGATCGCGATGCGATGGCGCGATTGCGAGGGTCTAGCTTTCAACCCACGATCCCTAAGTTTGTTCCCGGACAAGGTAACAGGGCGATGCGGCGAGAGCTCTGTCTGGGCTATGCGCCACCGAGTTGGTTGCCTCCGTCTCCGAGCGGGATCGCCCCTCTCCCGATCCCGCTCGTGGGACGTACCTACTTGAATATCGTTACTTGCAGAGGTATTTGTACTGCGACGTCATAGATCTATCAATGTGCACAGTAGCGATACAATAAAAACATATAACTACGATAACATAAACGTAAACAATAATAAATTTAGTCTTTACACAGTTCTCATTCGTCTTCTCTACACTTAACAGCGTGGGACGCATTCCGAACGTGTGTAATTTTCCTAGAAAAGTCATAGTCAGCTCATCTGAGATGCCATTCAATATGAGGACTGATTGTATTATTGACTATCTTTACTTATAAGACGGGATTTATGTGTTATGTAACTAAAATGAAGGATTTACTTATTAGGTTCCAATAACTTTATACAAAGTTAGGTTAAAAGAATTTATTTCTCATAAGAACTTACAAAACAGTTCGCTTATAATGAGATACAAAAGTACTTACAACTAAATTATATAATTTTAGCCTCTACCAATTCAATAATTTTATCTCTTTTTTTTTTTTTTTAATTTTATCTTTGTATAGGAAAAACCTCAAACACCCTAAAAAGATTTCCATCACAACTATCAGTTTTTTTTTCTATATCACAAAATTACATGCTTTAATGTTACTTTAAGGTCTCCAATAGGAAACATAGAAAGTGAAGGATGCCGTGCAGGGGCTACCTGCCCCCCTAGCCAAGTTGACAATCTACACAATCTACAATCGTCGACGCTAATAGAAAACAATCAAAATGTATGGGAATGACATATCTGAACGAATGACTTTTTCGTTGATTGTCAACTTGGCTAGGGGGGCTGATACACAGAAACTCATCGAGTTGGAACTTCCTGGACCTTAAGTACATATTCTCAACCAGCTGATGCACTGAATTTAACCATAACAACCAAATTGAGTATTTTTATTTCTTGGTTTACTTAACATGGTATAAAAATTATCCTAATCGCTTGTCTAGGGATTCTAAAAAACTACTTTCAGATCTGCACATAGATACTAAAAATAGATTTGGACAACACCTGTTGAAGGTCGCAGGAATCCGTTGGATGCGGGAAGCGCAGGATCAATCATTGTGGCGATGCTTGGGGAAGGCCTATGTCCAGCAGTAGACGTCTTTCGGCTGAAATGATGATGATGATAATGATGAAAATACCTAAGTATGTACCTAAGTATATAAGATATGCGAAAAAAAATATAAATGACATGCGTGATTATCCCAAAAACATTGTTGCTCACAATCCTTCGTGTGTGAAAATAGGTTCCTGAAAAGCTGAAATCAATTCAAGTTGTTGCCAAATCTCATGTCATAGCTTACTGTTGTGATAAATCTCATTCTGACAAGAGGCCCGTGCCCAGTAGTGGGACAATTATGGGCTGAAGATGATGATGATGAGATTTAACTGAGTCCCTCCATTAAACATTGTTCCAATGACCTTTTAACTAAGTTCATATATTTTAGTAGCAAGTCTAAATAATGCAGCAATGTCTGTTTACTGGCAGCAGTTTGGCAAGAAATCGCGTGGCCGTCGTCATTGCCAAGTTAGACCGTAGTCGGAACCGATGCGATTCAGCCTCTGTCGTGAAGTTAGCCAACGACCTTCCACCGCCGAGTCAATGAACTTTGTTTTAATCATTGTAATTTGTAACTGTAAACATTTGATGGCTTCATTTAGAACAATAATGCTGTGCAGTTTGTGTAAGAACGCTATTCGTCCCTTGAAATTATTATGATGTATGATGCACATGGTCTGTCTAAGCGAATACAAAATAAATTTTTGAGGCTTCTGTTATTTGTTATTTTATCTTTTCTTGTTGTTCTGGAGTGGTGACCGCGTCCTGGAAGACGCAGCGTGAGTAGGCCGGGGGGCCTACTCACGGGTTGACCGACGACCTGTTGAAGGTCGCGGGAATCCGCTGGATGCGGAAAGCGCAGGACCGGTCGTTGTGGCGATGCTTGGGGGAGGCCTATGTCCAGAAGTGGACGTATTTCAGCTGAAATGGTGATGATGATTGTTTATTTATATTTTTGTAACTTCCTTGGAGAGGTTTAGCTTAAGATTTAATTTTTACATAAGAGCACAACTGTCCAATTAGTTAACACAATAGTTAAGCAATGGACGTCAACGAACGTCAATGTCGACGAATTAAAAGGTGACAAAACACCAATACACAGACATACATAACAAGAGACAGACAAGAGAATAAGTAAGCTAGTTATTGAAGTACTATACTTTCGTACACTTGAAAATGAATACATCATAGGAAATCTTCTAAGGTAACTTTTTCCAGTTCTTATAAAATTGTAATTGCGCAGAAATATTAAAAGCAATAGAACATATGAAATTCGGACCGATTGCATTAGTCAACGGTCGAACAAATATCCACCGAATTCCTGCACGAATTGAAGGTTTTTCAACTCGTAACTTCCCCTGCCCTCATCACACCGCGCTGCTCCAACATATGTTTACACAAATTACACTATCTTGAAACGTGATGCACCACGCCCTACAAATAACATTACAATTAATAACATAAATATGTTCAAACTTTTTAGTTTAAATAACATGTATTGCAAAAATTCCTTTCATTTTTCAAACGTGAGTGTAACTCATTATAATGTTTTGTAGTAATGTGTATCTGCGATGTGGCCATAAACCGCACGATAGTAGTAAATGCAACGACGAGTCGAATTCAAATCGACGTGTGGTGGGAATTCATGAAACATAACGATGTTTTATAACTTGGAAAATATTTTAAATTGTTATCGCAAAGCCCGTAAATCCCGCATTCCAATAAAATAAATCGCGTAAGTTAAATGTTAACTCATAAAATAGACAAAATACCAGTAAAGCTCATACATATGTATTTTTTAAATTCCTCGGAATCACTGCATGTCATCGTAAACTCAAGTTTGGTTGCCGGGAATCGCGTGATCAATTTATGTAGTTTTTTTATCTGAGTAGCTGTCCAGTGGCAGCGTAGCATGGATTAGCATCCGGGCGGTTTTCTATTGAGCACCCCCCAAAATAAAAAAAACCGGCTAAGTGTGAGTCGAACTCACGCATTAAGGTTTCCATACCACCCATCGACCTGATACCCCATAGAAAATGATTTAATTTACGATTTTATCAAAAGACATCAACGAACGTACGCGAAATGTGAATTTTGGCATCTCTTTCTTACGTAGGTACTACCACATATGTCTATATTTGCCCTATTTTTTGTATTTAGCTACACTACATAGTATGCACTATAATCAGACCAAGATTGACGTTGGTATGTATTACCGTTTCGAAGATAGAGCAGGACCAAACACGTTTAAAAACAAACATGTTTTTCGAGGTTTCTTGTATGGGGACCCCCTTAAGTTTAAGACTTTATTTTTATTTGTAATATTTGTCGTAACAGACGCCATAGTATCACATATTCTGTGAAAATTTAAACTGATTAACTATTACCGTTACAAAGATACAGCCCTGTGATAGACAGACGGATGGACGGACGGACGGACGTTAGCACCCTTTGGGTACGGAACCCTAATAACAAGAACCAATCATGCATACGTGACTTTATTTTGCTAAAATATTCAAAGACATTATCAAGTTAGTCGTGCTTGGCTAATTGTGAATTTCATTAGCTAAAGTTAAAATTAAAATTTTGAAATGCTTTTTTTCACATGAGGCCACCGAAACGACAAATCTTAGACACAGCACTAGACTCGGAACAGACTCAGAATAGTCCCATTTTACAGAATTATCTTTACTTACTTACTAGAAGCTTCAAGGTAGCCCGCTGGACCGCCACTTGGGAAGAATTACTGGCGGCTTCCAAGTGGAGTCGGCGCTGCACACACTTGTCACCCCTTGGTGCTTGGCACCCGGTTCGGGCCGCCCCCATCTGTAGCAGTCCACACGTGTCATGAATTTATGAGATAATGAGATATTGCGTTAAAGAGTGAGAGCACGTTATTATTAAGTAACTGTAGGTCTACTCGCGTTTTACGAACGACAAACGAAGTACGAACATTCGTTCCGACTGATACTTACATAATAAAGATAGGCACATAAAAAAGGCACAATTAAGATAGACTACGGTTCATAGTCGTATACAATTTACCGGAGATGAGAAAAACAAACGTCAAAACACGATCATCGAATGCGATAAGGGAACGATGGTTGACCGGAGTAGCAAATTGTGCGATGAATCGTACGATTTATCGAATATCGTCGAACGGGAGTAGACCCCCTGTATCGCTTCGTCGCGTGCGCACTATTTCACACATAAATCAAAGGTTTTCCATAATGATAATGAAGTTAATGCAAGCTCTTTACACAACGATTAGTGCAGCACAGTTTCCTGCAACCACGTGTAAAAGTAAGAACAATTTATTTGTGTCGTACACAGTAACCGAAACAAAAATGACCTCGAAACCTTTATAGGTACAATGGGGTCTGTATAGGTGTTTTCAGTGCTGTGTTTGTCTGAAACAAATGAGGCTGAACATATTACGCTTAAGACTGGAACTGTACATTTTGTAACAGTTCTGTTACTTAAAGAGATGAATAATGGTGCTCTTCGGGGCATCCGTGAATCATACAGAGCCGTTAGTGGATTATATATTCCTAGACATCTACTATCATCATAATTTCAGCCGAAAGACGTCCACTGCTGGACATAGGCCTGCCCCAATGGGGGGAATATGCCATAATCGCCACGCTTGGCAGGCGGGTTGGCGATCGCAGTTGATTGGTTAAATACTCAGAGAACGCTGCTGCCCATCCTCTGGTGAATCCCTTAGTCGCCTTTTATGACACCCAAGAGAAGATATAGGGTGGTGCAATTCTTTACGTCCGGCACCACACGGAACATTCACTATATTGGTATAGTTACAAACAACTACTCGTACTATATGATTGATTTAGGTTCAAAAATTGCTATGATAACTGCATTTTGTCAGAAGTAGGATTATTTTTAAGGGATTACATACACGAAAATTCTGATATAATAGGCCAGTAAGTTAATCAGCTTCAGTGTGGCTTCAGTATAGTCCATACGCTCACAAAAATGGCGGTACACTCAAACTTCAAGCAGGAATTAAATTAAATATAATAATAATAATCTTTATTGACAAAAAGGTATTTATGACATGTTAATTGACTATGTTTTGGTAGTACAAAAATATGAAGCATCTGTAGCCAAACTAGGGAAAGCTTGTATTTCGGCTATCTGCGCTAATCCCCTCGAATTATCGATATAAAAGTTGGCATAAGATAAATGTGTGGCAATGTTTTTTAAATAATGTGAATAAAATTAATGTACTCTTTACACAATACAATAATTCTAATATAGTACCACAGACAGAAAAAAATATGTCGGTGTACAGTACATTTTCATGCAAAAACAATGCTCTGTATAATATACATATAATTATAATTTGTTTCCGCAAAATCATTTATAAACGGTGGAAAAACGTTAGCGAGCTTTTTTATACTTTGTTCATGTTTTCCTGTCTCATTTTGCGGTAAAACTGTGATGCATGTAAAACTACTAAATAAATTATCAAGCTATATGAAATTCATCAAATCTTCATGTGGGGATTTTTTATTCAGCTATGTGAAGTATCTGTGTGTTTATAATTTCTTAGGTTTTCAGGATCACTACACATTATAATCATAATAAAACAAGTTTAACCGGATTACATCGCGTATATTATTTAAATTGTTTTTCCTGACGTTTCGAAAGCTTTGCAGCGTTCGTGGTCGCAGGAAGACTAAAATGGCAAGCGTCTATACAGATATTTCAAAAAATTATTTTAATCTACCGTTCAATTTTTTATTAATGAAAATCGTTTCGATGGACACTACTGTCATTCACAGAGTTATTATGTTTTACAGTGTAGCGTAGCAGTGGGCTGGTCATGTCTGTCGAAGGACCGATGACCGCTGGAGCAGACGAGTCCTTGAGAGTAGACCGCGAATCGGCAAACGCAGCGTAGGGTGCCCCCTCACCAGGTGGACCGACGACCTGAAAAACGCGGCTGGGGGGGGACTGGATGCGGAAGGCAGAGGACCGAGTGTTGTGGCGCAACTTGGGAGAGGCCTTTGTCCAACAGTGGACTGCGATAGGCTGAGTTGATGTTGATGTATAGCGTGTAGCGTGCTGTTTGGGACTTGATTACCTATTTTTAGAACTGGGTTCCAAACAGGTGGTAGCTGCTAACCTAACCTAAAATTAGTTGTTTTTTTTTTAATAGCCTAATGAAACATTCTGGGTATATATCGGTTTTCTAGCCAGGACTTGCCTTTGATTTTATCAAATCGAAGAAAATGGTTGTGTTTGTCTAGGGCATGTTCACATACTGCAGAATTTGTGACGTCAGCTAATTCTAGTGGCTATACTACATTTTGTTTGCCCTATGAATTCATGGCACAATCACAATCAATCTTGTAGACCTCTGCATCTTATAAGGGAACGTGACACTTTACCGGTCTGAGGAGTTGGCTGATCTTTCTTTCTGGCTTGAAATAGGTTTCGATAGAAGCACTCTTCAAGATATGACAAATTCTGTCGGTGACCCCTTTGATGAATGGTAGACCAGCGGGTCAGCGATCAACTGTGCTGAGTTTCGGACGGCGCTTGCGACGGGGATGTGGAGCTCGTAAGTTTGAGAACATGCTTCACATGTTTTTATTATGTGTAGTGATCGCGAAAACTTTATTAAATTATTAAATTTATTTATTTATTATTTAATAACGCGTGTACCATAAACCGAGAACTGGCTTTAAAAAATCAAAATGAGTCATCTGACCACATGTACTAAATGTACTAAATGAGGTGACAGAACTGGGTTTACCATACTAAAATTATACACCCATACAGCATAATTTATATTGAAAATTCAAAAGACCTACTTATGAAAAACCCTGTCATCGTGTTACCGGAAAGATTTTGATACACAGTTCGGTATAAAATGTCAAATTATTTGGGGCGCCTGTCAGTGAGTCATGGCCGTCTTTTCTAAGTGTCTGCTCTTACAGTGAACGTCGAAATTGAATAGATTGTCTCGCACACCCCAGTGTTTGATGCATCATCGTTTGCTGTAGCTAGATAAAGAAATCAAAGGATGCAGAGACACCTTCCCGCCTAAATTGTAAGAGTCATCTGTTTTTAGTATAGTAAGAGTCATCTATTTTTAGAAGTAGTAGAGCACATTTGTGAAAGAGCTCGTCCGAGGAAGTACTACCACCGTACCTACTTCTCCGCCAAATAGTGATGCTTGCATTTCTGTTTCGGTCTGAAGGGTACACGGGTGCTGGTGAAATTACAATCACATGAGACTTTCCATCTTCATGTCTCAGTTTGGTTGTCGAACTGACTTGCGGTACCATTTAGGCAACAGCCTAGGTGGTATTGCAGTTGTTGTTGGCAAAGGTAACCGCTTAACATCAGGTGGGCCTTTAGCTCGTTTCCCCATCCTATATAATAAAAAAACATGTGTGTGTTTATTTTTGTTGTAACATGACAATTTATTAAAAAGCATGTAAAAATAACGGACCTAAATATTATAAATGTGAAAGTAACTGTCTGTTTGTCTGTTACCTTTTCACACCTAAACCGCTAAACCGATTTTGATAAAACTTGGTACAAATATAGTCTGAAACCCGGAAAAGGAAATAGGCTAAATGAAAAATGTATAGGAAAATAACAACATTTATTTTCTCTTCCATCGAAAATTCCCGGCCTACATTCGTAGAAATAAAATCTATAAGTGGGTACTATACAGGAGCGTAGGTACTCACCAAAGTACTCACAAAGTTTGCTTTGACAAAGTGAACTTTGATGACTATTTCGACGTCACCTAATTTGATTGTAGCAACAGTAACCAAACGCACTTTTACTGTTGCCACAGTCAAAGTATCGTCCAATTCAGGGGGGCTCACTAGCCTAATCGTGCCTAATAGTGCATTAGCTTGTTTTTAGTAGTAGTTTTTTGTAGTTTTTATTATATTGTTTAATTCTACTAAAGTAAAAGTATGGATATAAATTGTAGTAAGAATAAATCGCTCTCGAACAGGATTAGAACCTGTGACTCCTGGTTCACATGGTCACACCCGTGCTTTAGCCGCTGTGCTACCGTGAACTCTGCTCGTGGTGTCGAATTTAACTTCCTTCTCGTTTTTAGATTCGCATGCGTAAATGCGTTAAAAATTATTAAAAGTATGGATGTTTGTTCGTCATTCAATCACGCAGAAACGGTAAAACGAATTTGGATGTAATTTGACACACTTTAGGCTTATTTATACTCAGAGAGAGAGAGAGACGAATCTAAGCGTGAACTCATGCTTCCAACTGTCAAAATGCAGTGTTATTTGACAGTTGGAAGCATGAGTTCACGCTTAGATTTGTCTCTGAATGTAAGCTTTAGAATAGCTTGGATTATCATAATACTTTTTATCGATAAACAGATACCATAGGAGCGAAGCCGCAGGCATGAACTAGTTATAATAGGACGTTGGGTAAGTTTCCAGCGGATCTCTTTTGTCTATACACTGGGTTTGTCCTCCTGTAATATTGACCTATATTGAACTATGTTTACAGGACTTGTCGCGCACAATAAAATCAAAACATAATGACGTTTCGGCCAAGTTGCATTGGCCGTGGTCACGAGCAGACTGAAGTATGCGAGTGTCATCGTCTTGAGCGGCGGGTGTTTTCTCGAACTACCCGCGGTTGGTTTTTCGTAACGTCGCTGTTCGTAACAAGATATGCTGAATCACGACACACAATGCTGACAGTGGCTGACAGTTTCGGCGGACATACATGTAGACATACCCCGACGCGAACACTTCGCTATTACCACATTCCACGAGGAGGACAACCTATATCCATCTGACCAATAGAAATTGTTTTTATTTTATTTTATATGAGTGAAATTCGCGAAAGTTTAAAAACTTCTATTGACTTATATTCTTATACATAAATTTCCTTCCTATTAAGAATACTCACATAAATTAGCTTATGGGATTTGTGGTTTACGTTTAACGAGAAGCGCAGTGACGGAGAGCTGTCCTATAAAATTAAAAGCCATGTGTTTGCGACTAATAGATAGTAATTAAACTGAAGCAGAGTCTCGTGCGTCAATGCAAACCTGCCAACCTAACAATTTCAAATGATTCAGACCAATTGAAAAGAATGAATCATGCGCGACCCAATTAGTGACCATGTTCCTTCATGGATTTTACGGGATTTTGTAAGGTTCCTGTAGTGACTGGACACAGGATAAAAGCACACAGGTATACCCTATAGTCATTTTAATTGGTAAAACTGTTCAGCTACGTGCGTCTATTTGCGTATTTCCTAACCTCAAGTTGCGGTATGTGACATGTAGGTACCTTATAATCCTAATACCAATATTGTAAATTCGAAATTATAGATGTTTGTAATCACGATGAAACGGCTGAATCGATTTTGATGAAAGTTGGCACACAAATAGCTTATAACTCGGATAAAAATATAGGCTACTTTTAATACAGGGAAGATAAATAGTTCCCGAGTAATGCGCAATAACATTATTGTGATAAAACGAATTATGCGCGGGCGAAGCCGCGAGCATAGGCTAGTTTGAAATGTTTTAAATGGTAAAAAAACACATTAAAAAACTCCAAATAGGTACGTTGTATAAGCCATTCCTTTTATGTTTAAGACTAAATATCGATTCCGGTTGACGCATAATTTTGAATCCATAAGTTGATTATTTATTATGAGATGCGCATGTCGTTGGCATAACAAAGCTTTAAAACCTTCACAAGTAGCCAAGGGCATGCTTAGTACTTGGTACTTACATTATTATAAATTAATTACACTTCCTTGGCTTATGGCTATAGTACTGTACCTACTTGAGTATTTAGCCAAATGTGACAGTATATTTTTAACATAACAACATAACATAACGTCACGCCTGTATTTCCCCGAAGAGGTAGGCAGAGGTGTATAGTATACCCACATTTCGCCAGTTAAGTTGTAAGTCCCATGTAATAGGAGGCGAGCCTATTGCCATAACCGGGCACATATCCAGACTCCGGGCTGCTACTGAGAATTTCCTACTGAAAAAACCCAATAAGACTTTGCCCGACCCGGGAATCGAACCCAGGACCCCACGCTCAGCAGTCGGGCTTGCCACCACTAGACCAAAGAGGCAGTATATTTAGTAGGCAATATATTTTTATTTTTACAATATCACTTGTGTCGTACTACTCGTAATTAAAATGATAGTGTTTAATAAAAGGAGTAGTTATTATAACCAGTGTATGTTTTGTACCACTTGTACAGGATAAACATATTATTAGATAAAGTGATTCAGTAACTGAACGCAATGAGTCACCGGTAAACAAAGTAGTAACGGTGAAATGGACCGGTCCTCCACCCGAGATCATGGATAACGGAGCCCAAATTTTCTGGGAACCTCCTGGATTAAATAAAGTTCAAGTAATAAGACTTTCAATACAAGGAATTCACAGGATTATGGAATTAGTAGATTAACATATTGTACCAAACAAGTCAGAGCATGCCAGGTATGCATTACTATGCATGTTATCACAATTTGTGTAAATTTATAGATTTTATCGAGCACATGATACGCTAGGTATTCTCTATTGCTGGACCGTGGCCAGTGCTAGGGTGTACTAGGCACACATCCAGCGCTTCCTAGTACACTGACAGCATTACCTTCATATGTTTACGGAATACCTAGTGCCTTAGTGCAGTAGGGATGCATCACATTGTCTACGATTTGCACTCGCAACGTTGGCCACAAAATTGCACTATTCCGCGAAACACTTAGAGGCAATGACCTAAGACAGGCTGGAGGCTACAAACAGTCAGTGTCAAAGTACAGTGCATGAGGAAAATAAGTTCCACTAACCATTATTGTAATTAAACTACGCAAGATTCTAACCACCATAAGCTCGTTATTAAGATGTCCGGTATTTGGTACAAAAGTGTGTGGAATATAAACATGGCAATTACAAATCGCTTAAGATTCATGTGAGTTCGCGGACTTTGTACGAATCTATGGAGATGAACACGAAGGAGGAAGCGATAGACCGCGATGACAGATGCTGCGACACACGCGCTACATAAGAAATTGACGAACGTAGACTAAACGATAATTTATCAATAACTAGCAGTGCTCTTGCGACTTTGCCCGCGTAAAAAGTTGATAAGTTGGTACATATAATGTTCCCCGTCGCCGTCGTCGTAGTTTTGGGAAAAGTAAAATACGTATTTCTTTATCGTTATTTTCTTTAAAGAGTGTATGTGAGTGTAATTTCGAAAAATTCAAAAGCACTTAATCACATAATTCGTTAATTGCTTTAAATATTATTTATACGGAGTTTCGATTCAATCCAGCCAAGCAATAATATATTCCCATACAAAATTTATAACCCTATTGCACCCTGTTTTAAGAGTAATTTTGGAAAAAGAAAAGATAAGTGTTTTATTATTTACTTTAGAGTTAATTTTTCCCAAATTTGAGTGAATCAATCCAGGAGAAAAGGTTTTTCATATAAAGTCTTACACCTTGTTTCACCCCTTAAGGTAACTTTTTTCTAAAATCCTTTTGTAGTGGGTGCTTGCGTTGCAAAAGGAACCTACTGTCCAAAGTACATATTTCTAAATTGAGTAGTTTCGGCTCTGCGTTGATAAATCAGTCAGTCAGGACATCTGTCTTTATAAGTATAGATAGATAGATTGATACATAAATGTATCGTTCATTGCACCGCTGGTCATTAATTGTGCATGCAGTATACTGACCATAGCAATGAAGTACGTCAGGTCATCGGAGCACCTTTCTGCCGATATCGAAACGCCGGCAGGGCAAGGTTGTTGGAACTTTGCTTGTGCGAAGTGTGTTTGCCTGCTCCGCATCTCGGACATGGCGCGCTAATTCCGCGCGCTCACACTGAATCACTAATCATGAAGAGGCAGCGAGCCACCCATCAGTATTCCGGCAGCACCGCCGCCTGCTCCGTACGCTAGCAAATCGCTAAAAATACAAGATGGACAAGGGCACTTCATGGCCGATATGACCTTACCTGAATCACATAAACCAGCTATATGAGTTAATGTTTACTTCCTGAAGGATCTGTTGTTATTTGTTAAATAATACTACAGAGTAATACCTAGGTTAAAATCGTTTATTTTACCCAATGTCTTCTATGCACAAATACTGTAAGTTCCTGTTGCAGGTATTGTCAATTTCAGTAAAACTTATAAACAAAACTGTAAAGTAAATTTTAAATTTTCTATGTATTTTAGTACTTTTTTGTAAAAAAAACACTAATATTCTTATGTGAGAGTAAAGTTTGTTTGTGTGTCTTTCAATCACACTGAAACGACTGAACGGATTTAGATGAAATGTGGCACACAGATCGTAACCTAAATTAACATAGAGAAGATAAACAGAGGGGGTTACGATAACATATTTCTGTGATAAACCGAACTAAACGCGAGTGAAGCCGCGGGCATAGGCTAGTGTATCATAAAGCTAGGCTCACATGAAAGTTTCCTCCGTCAGCTGACAACAAAGTAGTCAGCTAAAAGATAGCGAGGTGCTTCATACACTATAGTGCAACGCTTACTAACTTGGCTCATTGAAAGTCGGTGAATGAGCGCAAAACAATTAACGGAACACAATCAGCATGAACAATAAAATTCTTAATTCTTTATTGTATTATGTCTGTGTTATTGTATACAAAATTAAAGATGATGAGATGAGATGTACCTTATGTATGGGCGAGTTTATTGAGCTTAGCTCAAAATAGAGTTCTCCTACAGCAAACCTTTATAAATAATACAAAATTTGTCAATACATTTGCTGCAGCCAACAATTACTACTACATAATAAGCAGCTTTGATTAATGTTATCAGTATTCTTATTCAAGTTACACGACTTATAAAATACAATACAATACAAATACTCTTTATTGTACACAAAAAATAAGCAACATATATGACTTATATAAAAGATATGTATAATGGGTGGTCTTATCGCTCGCGATTTCTTCCAGACAACCTTAGGATGGATAATATGAGCAAGTAAAAAAGAGGGGTAGCACACAGAGTAACAACATAATAGAATACATATACCACATAGCATAAATACTATAATAATATAATACATAGGTATATCTATAACACAACTACATAAATATGAGATACAATAAACATAATAAATACAATATAATATGTCTAAATATTGTCCCCCCACAAGGTGGACCGACGACCGGGTGAAGGTCGCGGGAATCCGCTGGATGCGGAAGGCGCAGGACCGGTCATTGTAGCGATGCTTGGGGGAGGCCTATGTCCAGCAGTGGACGTCTTTCGGCTGAAATGATGAATGAATGATGAATATGTCTAAATATTACATAATGTACAGTCGACTGCATGACAGTGACTTCAGTTCGAAAACCGCCCTTACTGCTTAGGAAATAAAGATGCTGCTAATGCCAAAGTGTTACCACCGACGTGCGGTCGACCGTACCTGCCGGAAATTACAGTGATGATAGGTAGTGATCTTTTACCAGTAAAATAAACCAATTAATCTCATTATAGACCGACTTAAAATTGAATAACAATCCTAACACAGTAATCGTTCAGGCATATTAAAATAGAACGTACCTATTAATTTTGTTATCGAGTGATGCCAACTGTTTGTCACAGTGAATATGTAAACATAAACAAATCTTATTGGCAAAGATCGATGGCTGTCGTTTCCTAGGAAGCTATCCTTAGCCACAGATAATATAATACTATACTACTTAGCTAATGGTGCTTGTACACGGTGCATGTAACTGGAGTATGTAACTGGGGGTCTACTCGCGTTTGACGAACGTCAAACGAAGTACGAACTTTCGTTCCCACTGATACCTACACAATAAAGATAGGCACATAAAAAGGGCACAACAAAGATAGACTACGGTTCATAGCATGGGCGCCGGCAGAAATAATTTCCAGGTGGTGCAGATTTTAGTTTTCTTACAATCATTACCGTATATGATTGTTAATCATCAATCATCATCAACTCAGCCTATCGCAGTCCACTGCTGGACATAGGTCTCTCCCAAGTATATGACCCCCTAGCACCCCCCTGCCGGCGTCCATGGTTCATAGTCGTATGATTTTGATCAGAGAACAGAGAAACAAACGTCAAAACACGGTCATCGCATGCGATATGGGAACGATGGTTGACCGGAGTAGCAAATTGTGCGATGAACGATCGAATATCGTCGAACGCGAGTGGACCCCCAGGTGCGGACTACATGCGCGTGCTACTCGCACGGTCTAATGCGGTTGAATGTAAGCATAGAATTCTAAATAATAAGGTAGGTAATAGAGGTGATAAAGGCGAGTGAACTTGTCGCCCCGTACAGGTGTCTCGTTGGACACCAGTGCGCGAACCGTTTGCTTGATCATCAGTGCTGTTGAGACGCAGAGCCACTAAAATTGTATTTTGCAGAATTTCTAACAGCGGAATTAATTTTAGGTTGTTTGAGTGTCGGACTGCTGCCCCCCTAGCCAAGTTGACAATCTACAATCGTCAACGCTAATAGAAAACAATCAAAATGTATGAGAATGACATATCTCAATGAAAAAGTCATTCGTTGAGATATGTCATTCCCATACATTTCGGTTCGATTCTCACAGGACACAAATATTTGTGTGATGAACATAAATTAAATGTTTGTGTTGGTCTGGGTCTTCCTTATGTATTAAAAGTATGTATTTACAACAAAAAAAAGTATAAGTATTATATCTATTGTCTAGTACCCCTAGCACAAGCTCAGCTTAGTTTGGGACTAAATGGTGCTGTGTAAAAAAAAGTCCGAAAAATATTTTTATTTTATTTATTTATTTATTGAATGCTAGGAAAATGGTAGGCGTAATTGCATATTTTGGTAGCGGAAAACCGGCGGCACGCGTTCTGGTATTAAAATACAGCAGATTTTTCTATTACCTTATTATTTAGATTTCTGTGTTCATAAGGCACTGGACCCGCAGATTTATTAACACGGTCTTTTACACGATGAATGTAACCCGCGCAAGTGCCTCAACACGCGCATGTTACCCGAGCCATGTACAAGCACCATAAGCTAAAGATATTCACTTAACTAACCTATTGGTTCATAGCACAACATGCGACATTGGATAGACTCTTGTTGCTTTTTAGAAGGGACATTTGTAACTTTGGACCTACTACATACACCAAACGTATCTTAGACAAGGAAGTGACATAATACAACTTCGATTTATATGAGAAGGACCTTAGTAGTAGGAGAGCTCATTGTGAAAGAGGTCGTCCGGGGAAATACTACCACCGTACCTGTTTCTGCCGCCAAACAATGGTGCTTGCATTGCTGCTGTTCCGGTACGAAGAGTTAAAATGCCGGTGAAATTACAATCACATGAGACTTTCCACCTTCATGTCTCACTTTGGCGAACGCGACTTACAATACTATTTAATTTTAGGCAGCAGCCTAGGTGTTGTTGCAGTTCTTATGGGCAAAGGTAAGTTCTGCTAAACATCAGCAGGCGTAGCATGCCCATTGTAGATAAGAGATTTCGCTACGGAGAAGTAGACAAAATTAGGGCCTCGTAGCAAAGCAACGACTGCGCGGATTGTACGATCTGCAAGGTTAAGCTGCACTTGCCGCGGTCAGTCTGTGGATGGGTGACCGTTTCGTTACACATCGAGACCCCTGCGTGCCTCGGAGAGCACGTTAAGCTGTCGGTCCCGGTTGTCATACGAATATCTATGGCAGTCGTTACGGGCAGTCAGAAGCCTGAAAGTCTGACAACTGGTCTAACCTCCGAATGTCAGTTTACCCAGTAACTGGGTTGCGGGGGTCTGATGGCAGTCGTTCCGTGTAAAATACTGATGTTCAGGCGTATCTGGCTAGACTGGAAGCCGACCCCAATATAATTAGGAAAAGGCTCGGAGGATGATGAAGTAGACAAAATTAAGACGATGACACCCGCATCAGACTTCTCGAGACCGAGGCCAAGGCAACTTGGCCAAAACGTCGACGTTAGTTAGAATGTTTTATTCTTATTTTATGTGCGCGAAAAGTCCCGTAACCATAATTTAATATGGACGAAACAAAAAATTACATTTTGTGTATTCTTTCGTAGACAAAACCAATGCCTACAGTAGTCACGCTACGCCTGCTGACTTTAGCTCGATTAGCTTTCCTATATCATGAAAAACCATGCAAGCTTTTATGGTTTTGTTTATGGGACACTAAGAAGCGTGCATTTCATAATATTTGGCACTAAAATGACAATATGAATAAATGTTTTGTCGGTACCATCATTATAGTAGTAGGACCGACAAAACATCATAAGAACTCCACTAGAAAATGTCAAGGTAGGCATGTTACCAGCTTTATTATCGAATTATGGTAATCTCTCGTTTGCACCTATGGGTATAAGCTATGGATATTTAGTCAACACCGCTTCATCATACCAAAGCAGCGCATACTCAAATTGTTACATTAAGTATTAAACTATACCCGCGGCTTCGCTCCCGTAGTTTTTCAGTTCATCCAACAGGAACTGGTTTTTAGGTCTAATTTTTAATGCATACCAGTTTTTAAGTATAATCATAAGCTTTTGAATGCAACAAGTCGGGTAGTCTCATAATAATCGGTCTTTTTAGCGTGATGCTCGAACAAACAAACATTAACATTTTTGTAATAGGATTCCTGGGTCCGCGCAGTAGTGGCCTATTCACGTAACTAAAGAAGTGCGTTTCGAGAAATACAATGCTTTTCGTAATCTCTTATCTACGGTGATCGCTGTCAGAAATTAACTGCAGCGTCACTGCAACTTGAGCGGCGCTTCATGAAATTACGTGAATTAGGGCCCGGGACTTATGGGCAATCGATGTTATTAAAGCCGGGTATATCGATGAATTGTCGCTGGAAGACATCTATGTCTGTATTATCACGCATTCGCTCTGCGAGGAGCTTCTCGTGCGCGAGCGGGTGCCAGGCGCCCAGCGTGCAGGCCGCGTCGTCGCTGCGCGCGCCGTAGTAGTGGCAGCGCCGCGACGCGCGCGCAGACGGCACGTACTCAAACATGCGCACGCGCCTGCAACGATGCAATGCAAACCACAGCCCTGAAAGTTTATTAGTCATAGTCAGATCTTCTAACGTAACTACTAATTAACAAATAGCCTGATTCGCTTATCTCTATGATGAAAAGCTCTGCTTAATTTTAAATAACAAAGTAGAGATTGTCTAATCTGAAAATACACGCCCCTGCACTTTATTTGTAAAAGAATAATGTCATCATCGTATGACAAGTTAAGTGGAGGGCATGCATTTTTAGTTTAGACGATCTCGAAAACTTTACTATGGCAGGTATAGCAATTAGGAACACGAAAAAAAGTATTTTACATAAAAGAGAAAAGTTTCATATTTCTTTACTAAGCACAATAGTAGACGAAGTTTTTTAATGAAGATAACGCACCTATAAAGCCTGACGAGGGTGGGTTTCTGCGCAGACGGTAAGGAGACGTGTCTTGTAGTACCGACCATAACTCCCACAGCACTTGAGGGTTAAGCAAATGGACATCTGCTCCCTTCCTCTGTTCCAGCAACCTGAAACATTGAAAGGACACCTTTACTCGAGTTCCAAAATCAATCTACCTCAGAGACTATTTTCGATGTCAAATTCTGAACATTGAAGACAAGCCATAGAATAGCGCGGCGTATAAATAAATATCTTTGGGACATTTTTACACAGCACCATCTAGTCCCAAACTAATCAGAGCTTGTGCTATGGTTACTAGACAATGGATATAATAATTATGTAGGTACTTTTCTTTTGTAAATACATACTTATAATACAAAAGAAACACCCAGACCAAAACACAAACACTTATGTTCATCACACAAATATTTGTGTCTTGTCGGAATCGAACCCACGACCTCGTGACCAGCAGTCCGACCCTCAAACCACACACCTCTCATACACCTCATACACCTCAGACCACAGACGTCGATAAATAAATAAAAAATATGTAATAAAATAATGTACATCTTACTTCTTATAAACAGGGAAGAGAGGGTAGTCGGGATGATTATACCAGTCTTCCAGTGATGACGAGTAGTTCGCAGGATCCCAAACAAGAATTGATACATTTTGATATAGAGGATCTTCCAAAAAGTTGAATTCAGGCTTAGCTACCACCTGAAACCGAAACCAGTTTTTTTATAAAAAAAATAACTGAAAGAAGAATTAATTCTTTTTTTTTTCGTATTTTTTTTAGTTAACTGGTATTTGTATCAATCTTTTCTGATAACGGCAACTGGCTGAAATTGACTGACAAATTGCACGATTTAGATATGTATCATATAGAATAGATAGACATAATTTGATTCTATTTTTTCAGGATCCACCACTTCAAAAAAAAAATTATTTATTTAATTTAAATAGAACTAAATAAAAGCTTGTTTTTTAAAAGTTTTATTTATTATAATTTTTTTAACAATATTGATCACCACAAGTGTTGGTAAAATATAAATCTAGCTCTATAAGCTTATTGGGCTAGGTCAATATTTTTTGATGTATAAAGGCAGCGTACCTCGAAAGTGAATTCTAAAATAATAAATTGATAATTATTATAGGATAAGCTCACTGAATTCTATAGTAAAAATATTTAAGTAAATATACTGTTACTACAATGCATTAGGCAATTTAATAATTTAGATAAGGAAATGCGATGTAAATGAGATAATTTATTATACAAGATATTAATCTGTAACCGTGCCATATTTCTAGAGCAAATGATAAATAATATGCTTAGGCATCTAAAAATACTTAACCAATTCTATGGTTATTTAATAACCTTTCACTTAGAAATATAGCGTGGTTTTGAGAATAAATCCCGAAGGACTTTGAAAATAAGTCTCCGGCGGCATTGTCAAAGGGCGGAAACTTCTGTCCATTTTTTAGTGGTTTCGCATGCATCTTTTTTGTGTTGCGCGCGACACTCGGGGGACTTTTTTAGTTTACAAATCGGTATTTCAGTGAAAAAAAAATTGATAATGATTTTTTTATTGATTCGTGTTCAGAATCAGTGGTATATCACCTCCTTAAATATGGCACGGATACATATCAAAATGTAGTATAATTTTTCTTGCTATTATTGCAAATACCTGTGAATTTAGCACTCTGAAAGTGGTCTTGGAGCCGACATCTTCTGTATAATTTTTTGTAGGCGCGTTGTTGAATCTCAACACCATCTCGTGTGTATCTGTCGACACAAATAAGTTTGTTTGTACCCTTGTTCAAAGCTTCATGTTCACGTGTTCAAATAATACCTAAGTCATCATTCTCCGAGCGTTTTCCCAATTAGGTATATTGGGGTCGGCTTTCAGTCTAACGATGCGGCTGAACATCAGTATTTTACACGGAGCGACTGCCATCAGACCCCCGCAACTCAGTTACTGGATAATACCGACATTCCGAGGTTAGACCAGCTGTCAGACTTTCAGGCTCTGACTACCCGTAACGACTGCCATAGATATTCGTATGACAATCGGCTCCCCGATTCAGAACCACACGATAACCAGTTGTTGACAGATTCGGTTTGTTATCTCGTTTTCTCTAGTTGCGTTAAAGCGTTAACGTTGGTGATTAATCACAAGACGAAACGAGATAACAAACCGAACCGATCGACAACCGGCTATCGTGTGGTTCTTAATCAGAGAGCCGCCCCCCGCCACGAGCCTCTCTCGATAAAAATAAACTTTGAAAAAAGTAAAAACCGACTTCAAAAAGAATAAAATAATAAAATTTGTGATTTTGATTCGGTTCGATTTAAGAAAAAACTGGCACCGACTTCCTAAACTGTTTCACACAAATTTTATTATTTATTATTTACTTTGTTTTTTAGTTTAATTATTTTTTCTATTTTGGGTGGCATTAACAACAGAAAGACAAAGGATGGCTGCAATCCCGAATGATTTGCTGTCATCCATTGAAGAATTCCCTTCTTTATCTCCGAAGATCTTCATTAGATCTTCACCAATTGATACTTTCTGAATGCAAATGCTTGACTTGTTGATGAATATACCAAAATCGCTATATGTTTGCCTATAATATTTGAGGAATTCCCTCAATTCTACATGGATCCCATCAAAACTAGTTTTTGATAAAATGGGACCAATCTGGAAGTATATCCTTTCAAATAAAAAAAAAGAATCTCGCAGGTCTGCTGGAAGAAATTTCTTATAGAAATAAGCATTACCTTTGTACAGTCGACTGCATGACAGTGGTAACACTGCAATTCGAAAACCGCCCTTACTGCTTACGAAATAAAGATGCAGCTAATGTCAAAGTGTTACCACTGACATGCGGTCGACCGTACTATTCATTTCTTTGTATTTTATTATTATTTATCTGTGTGTGCATAAATTTAATAAATAAATCAAAAATAAGAATTTTCTAAATCGGTCTATAAATGACGGAGTTCAGAGGCATAATTAATATTGTCATTGTTGCCATGTAAAAGATTCGCCCCTTATTACGTGGGACTTATAACATAACTGCAAAATGTGGGTGTAGGTCCTTCATGTACCTATACACATCAGCCTATACCTTCGGGGAATACAGGCGTGATGTTATCTAAAGTCTGTTTTTTCTGCCTTGTCAGAATTAGTAAACAATCTTGGCACGTCTCTTTGTTCAAATAACTACTGATAAAATATAATCACTAGTTCTGCACATGTAATTAGGTAAAAAATAGTAGATTGTTACACAAGGGTCGAAAGGAATCAATTCCCATACGAGGTATTTAGACGCCCGAGCGCAGCGAGGGCGGCTATAGCCCGAGTAGGAATTGATGACTTTCACCCCCGTTAAACATAAATAGTAGTTTTTCTATAATACATATTTTATTGGATATTTGCCACTTCATAACATCATTGTATGTAGTGTACGAGTTAATATCCCGGCAAATTATGTAGTCTTTTTTAAATTTAAAATACGGAACACACCACGTCACCACCGGGCCCACCGGCGGCGCCAGGCCGGCCCGCTTAATAGCTGGGTTTTTTTTTAAATTCACACTGGCTGTTTAAACACTCACAAGACCGCAGCATTTTATTTTATCGATATTTTTCTTAATTATGTTATAAATTTATAGTTCTGTTTTTAATAGTAGATTGTTATACAAGGGTCAAAAGGAATCAATTTCCACACGAGGTATTTAGACGCCCGAGCGCAGCTAGGGCGGCTATAGTCCGAGTAAAACACTCAATCAATCAATCAATCATTTATTTATTTTGTGAACACAGGGTATACAGTATAGATGATAGTTACACAATTTAGGTCCTTCCTATGTCCCGCCAGACGGCATACAAAATATTTAGTTACAATATTAAAATAATAATAATAATACTTTATAATACAATGTCAGATATACTTAAGATAACAATTCATAATTTATGTAGTCTGAATAAAGTGTCAGAAAAATAAAACTAGTCACAAAATCGTATAAATTAAAAGATGTAAATTAAAAATGGCAATCAAAATAATCAATAATTCATTAACATGGGGGATCTACATTTTATTTATTTATTTATTTTATTTATTTATTTTAATTATACTACAGCCAATAGACACGAAAAAATATTATTAAAATTTGTCATTCAGATAATCTTTAATAGAATAATATGCTTTGTCATTCAATAATTTAAACATTTTACGTTTAAATTCATTCATATTCTTACTGAGCCTTATTTCTTTAGGTAATTTATTATAAAGTTTTGGTGCCATTGCATATATACTTTTGTGCAAAAAAGTAGTTTTCGTGGGTAACAAGTATAATGTTTGCTGGCGTCGTTGACTTTCAGTGGATTTGTATAAATATATGTTGTTTTTAACAAAACTACATGCCTCATAGACATAAAGCGATGGTACAGTCAATATTTTTAAGTTTTGGAAATGTGGCTTGCATGTATCCGTTCGTTTAAGTTTACATATCGCTCGAATGCATTTTTTCTGTGCTATTAGTACGTCTTCAATATTTGTAGCATTGCCCCAAAATATAAGGCCATATCGCAAAGTAGAGGCAACATACCCATGATAAGCTGCTACAAGTGCGGTCTGATTTGCAATTTTACCTAGCATATAAAGAGCATAGGAGAACTTACTGAGCTTTCCACAAACATTATCAATTTGCGTCCTCCATGACATGTCATTATCAATATGAACTCCTAGAAATTTAGTTACATTTGTTTCAAATATTTGATCAACTTTATAATTTATCTGAAACTGTGGTTGTTTAATATGTCTAATTTTAAAATTCATAATTTTGGTTTTGGTAAGGTTAATTTTAAGGTTATTAGCAGTCAACCAGCCAATAATCGAAACAAGGCTTGAATTTATGTCACCTTCTATTTCTTTATTACTACCGGTATTAAAGATAACTGTGCTGTCATCAGCAAATAAGGACATTTGGTGACTGGTTACTTGGGGGAAGTCATTAATGTAGCAGATAAACAGCAATGGCCCCAACACAGACCCTTGCGGGACACCACAAGAGAGTACTCTAGAGCTAGATGAGTATACTACTTCAGTTTTGGACTTAGTATTCACTTGTGTAATCTGTGTAATTTGTTTTCTATCTTCTAGATAAGACTGTATGAGATTAAGAACATTACCTCTGATGCCGTAGCCATAGAGCTTAGTTAATAGTACTTTATGGTCCACATAGTCAAATGCCCTGGTCATATCCATGTACATTGCCACCACTGGTTCTCTGTTATCCATGTTTTGATGTATTTTTTGAAGGAAATTATATAAAGCCATGTTAATGGTTTTAGTTTTCCTAAAACCCATTTGTTCCTTGCAAAAAATATCTTGCTTCTCAAAATAATTATAAACGCTATTATAAATGACTTTCTCGAAAATTTTAGAGTTACTAACTTTTGTTTTGTCTTTTTTTTTATGTAATGGCTTGATGACAGAAACTTTTAACTTTTGCGGAAATATTCCATTTTGAATACAATTATTTATAATGTCACTTAATATAGGCGCTATAATAGGAGCCACTGATTTAACTACTCTTGTGTTGATACCGTCATAACCTGTCTGTTGGTGTTTTTATGATTATTTATTATAGTAATTATGTCTGGTGGTATGGTTGGTTCCATAAAAATAGATTTATATGATCCTAATGTAATAATATTGTTATTCGTCTGATAATTATTAGCATTCGGTTGAGCTAAGTCTACAAAATAATCATTAAATTTTTGTGCTATCGTTTTAGGATTTGTTATACATTTGTCATTTACATTAATTACATTTATATTCATTTTAGGAATATTGGGTTTCATAGTATTTATTACCTTCCAAGTTGCTTTAGACTTGTTGGTACTTGTTCTAATAAAATAGCTGTTCTGTGCTTTCTGTGTTAATTTTACCACTTTTTGGTATCTTTTCGAAAAGGTTTTAAAAGCTGTTTTTGAAGCACTGTTTCGTGTTAGTCTATATTTCCACAGTAAAGTTCGTCTCTTTTTGCTACAACGTTTTATGCCACGCGTGATCCACTTTGGTCTTATAATTGTAGAAATTTTACGTTTCACCACGGGAAAGCAGAGATCATAGAATAGTTTGAACAGTTCATAAAATGCATCAAAGCTATCATTTGCGCTATCAGATTCGTAAACATCTGAGAAACTAAGACTGGCAATACATTTTCTAAAAAGATTAATGTTTTCCTTACTGTAATCGACTTTATTTAAATAGTAATATTTCAAAATACATGTTCGTTGAACCGGAAACTCCATCAGTTGTGCTGTGTGGTCAGACACACCTAGCTCCAATACCTCACTCTTGCAACCTCGTACATTGTGAAGAAAACTCTACTTTTCATTTCGAATATATAAGGATAACGCCGTAGAGGTTGCAAAATTTTGGGCTTGCCAAGTCTGACAAAAGATCAGTCGTACCACTGACACGAAGAAGGAAAGTAATAAATAGTAGTTTTTCTAAAATACGTATTTTCTTGTATGTTAGCTACTTCATAAAATCATTGCAAGTATTTAAGTATCGTTACTTTGAAATTTCTGGCAAAAGATTTTCGATTACTGTTTTTGCCTCGTCTTTAACCGAATCTGTGGTCAATATTTCAGAATCACTTGAACTCATTTTTAATCAAATATTAGTCTATAAAACTGAGATTTTGAATTTCGGTACAGACAATGTTAGTATCCCGCCAAATTGTATAGTCTTTCTTAAATTTTAATTATGGAACACCCCGCGTCACCACCGGCGCCGGACCGTCCCGCTTATAGGATTTCTTTTAATTCACACTGGCTGTTTATAAACTCACAACACCGCGGTATTTTTTTTCGATATTTTTCTTCCAACTATCTATAGTTCTATTTTTAAAATTAATTCCCGCTCTAGGGAGGAAAGCAATTACTATGATCTATTTAATTATTATAATCAGCGTTTTCCACCCGCTACTCGGATCAAACAAACACTACTTCCCGAGTATGAGAAATTAAAAAAAAAAATTGTGTGTGAAACTGTTAACATAATGTCTTTCAATAATATTTATTTATTATATTGACTAACCTCAGGTTAATCACGTAGGTACATTAAGAACGCACTTACCGCTGAGTAATCGGCTAACTAAGTTATTGATTCCTATTTTGTATTATGTTTAGTTTCCTTCCTTCCGTATGATAACTGGACAGGGCTATGTAGGTACATTTTGGCCGTAATCGTGACCATAGAACATCGTCATAATCATAATTTTTAAAATGCGTACAAGGCCTTGACTCTCGTTATTCATACAATAACGATTGAAAGGTTTTATTCTTCACGATTATAATGTTATCAGACCTTGTAAAGTGTTTCCGCTCCATTTCAGGAATTTTGAAACATCCATAGACTACAGACAAATAAGTGAAATCTTTTTTCATTGTATTTATTAGGCTATAGTTCTATAATAGTGACTAATATTACTGCACCATTTAGTTATTGCCAAGAAAGATTAATCCATTGGAGTTATTTTTGGTACAAATTATCATCTAAAAAATAAGTACCGTATATAATTAATTGATGATTTTATTTATGACATGTAGGTATGATAAAACAGTATGATTACAAAATAAATAAGTTTTCCGTTTGTATACAACGTGTATCAGAAATGCGTGTTCATATTTTAAGAGCTCATTCAGGGAATGCTATAGAACAGCCACAACACAGCCCGCTATCGAATAACTTTTAGTACGGGGTCAACCCTGAAATCGCGAAAAAAATAACTGCTGATCCATTCATTCTGCTGATTCATTTAGTCGATGATTTTCTAGGGAACAGCTGTTTTTTTTGCGATTTCAGGGTTGGTCCCATAGCAAAAGTTGTTCTATGCCATGCCCCGAATGAGACTATAACATAACTGGCGAAATGTGGGTGTACTATACACCTCTGCCTACCCCTTCGGGGAAATACAGGCGCGATGTTATGTTATGTTATGTTTCCCATTGGGGTAGGCTTACCCTCTATAGGTACTGGTTTGATACTATCGACTGTATTACGAGCGGTCAAACGTTAATTGCCAATATCACCGCGATTGATGGTCACAGTTGGTAAGACAAGACGACTGTTGTCCAGTGCCCACCCTATAATCGACGTATTTTATAAGGACATAAGTGGAGAATCTAACTCACGGGGAGCATGTGAGGGACATTGAAAAGAGAGTGAGTGCAGGTAATCAAGTGAATGGAGCGCTATACACTCACATGAACTGCAAAAAAGAGTCGAAAAAGGCACGACTGGCTGTTATGATCAGTGTTGTTATTATGTATGGTAGTAAAAGCTGGGTATAGCAGAAGAAATAAAAAAGTATAATACCCCATCTTTTCTCATGGGTGTCGTAAAAGGCGCCTAAGGGATTCACCAGAGGATGGGCAGAAGCGTTCTCTGAGTATTTATTCAACCAACTGCGATCCACAATCCAAGGCAGGCGCCAAGCGTAGCAATTGTGGCATATCCCCCCTCTTTGGAGGAGGCCTATGTCCAGCAGTGGACGTCTTGCGGCTGAAATGAAGATGATGATGTAGTAGAAATGAAATTTTTGAAAAGTAAGTTAGTGTGTTGTTGAGAGATAGAGTGAGGAATAATGTAAGGGAGCATTTTGGTGTGAAAGTAGATGTAGTGACAAAGATCAAGAAAGGTATGTTAAGAATGTTAGGATAGTTTGGGCATGTAGAGAGGAGATGGACGATAGGAGATTAACGAAACAAGTACACGAAGCGATTTTTGATGCAATTTTTGGAGGGGACAAGCTATGCGAACGTATTGTAACGAAATCGCAGACATTCTCAAAAAGGCCCGGTTAAAAGAAAGAAAGAAAGAAAGAAAAATAGTTTATTGTCACAGTTAACGACGCGCAACATTTAAAATACAGTGATAAACACAAGCAGGCAACTTATAGTTGGGGTTACATAGAAAGTAAAACAAAAAAAACACATAGGTAAAAAATTTAGAAAGGACAGTCGATACAAAATATAAGAAAAGTATAGTTGACCGCATGACAGTGGCAACACCCGAGTCTGAAAAACCGCCCTTACTGCTTACGAAATAAAGGCGCCGCCAGAGCCAAACTGTTACCACTGACGTACGGCCGACCGCACCTAAAATTACATAACAAAATAAAATATCTTCGTTAGTTCTCAAGACAACCGGCCAATTGCACGCCGTAGCCGCGACAATGAGGTTCCCACTCAGCATTTTGCTGTGTAACAGATCAAGCCACTACACAGAGCTGATTTTCAGTGGGCACCCCAAGTGTGACACAGACGGGAACCCAACATATTACGTCAGATAAAATAAAAATAAATACATTATACTAAATTCATATCATTAAAATAAAATAAAAATAAATAAATCTTTATTTGAATACAAAAATAAAATAAAAATATTAACAAAAACAAAAAACCCGACTGCGTGTAAAAATAACAGAAAAGATATAAACAAGACTTATCAACACGCAGTCGGAGGCTACGTATGTTTTTGGTCATGAATTACATAATAGATCCTATGTAGCCTCCGCCTGCGTGTTGATAAGTCTTGTTTATATCTTTTCTGTTATTTATACACGCAGTCGGGTTTTTTGTTTTTGTTAATAATTTTTTTTATTTGAATTTTTTTAGTTTTGTCATCATGTTTTTTTCATAATATTAATGGTTTTTTTGAAAAGTCAAATTAATTTTTAACGTTAAATATTTTGTTGTTTTTTAGCATTTCTCATTCTAAATTACATTTAAACATAGAAGTTGTATATATTTTTGAAAAGCATTTATAAAACCCTTTATTTTGATACCCCACTCGATAGGTTTCGAGGGTAATTTTTTTTTATTGAAGCCGTAATTTGGCGCCAAAAAGCGGCCATTTTAATTTTTATAATTTTGATATACCCAGTGTCACTCTCACAATTAAGACGAATCTAACGACACCTCACAAGTTAAAATCCATCAAGCCGTTTAGGCTGCAGGGCGTGCCAAAGAAATATACATACATACATACATACACTCGAAAAACATTACCCTCCTTCTGGCGCAGTCGGGTAAAAATAAAGCTAAATACGATGACGCCAGAAATAAGTACCCTATCGAGGGATGCTTCCCACGCCGCCGGTCGCCGGTCACAACTGTTACGTAAGTAACTTTTAAATGTAAATTGGCTGTTTCTTTTTTTGATCTATTAAGAGATGTTTTTTGAATTTGTATTTATAGCTTGCATTCACTTTCAGGGATCTTATCGGAGGTGGTATATTGTTCCAGCAGTGAGTGGCGGCCATTGAGGTAATATGTACTACGTACTGGAGCAGACATCAGGAACAAAAAATTTAGCACAATTTGCTGGCCGCGGAGAACGCGCGGTGCGAGCGTGGCTAAGCGAGTGGGAGTGCAGGAGCTCTAAAACGTGCTACAAACATTTTGTTCGAGGTGTCTTCTCTAGTACGTAGTACATATTACCTCAGTGGTGGCGGCATACTTGAAACATCCCTCGAAGGCAGCAGTTCTATGTTTCGGCATCGAGAGCGGATTCGACGTGGAGCGAGCAGAATAACTATAGTGATCCTGCCTCCAGTAAAGTTTTTTAAATAAGTATTCCGGTTTTTTTGTCTGAATAACTCCGAACACTAAATTTGCCAAATGTAATTTCCTCCTAGCTGCCATTTTCAACATATCATTTTGATTTAAAAACGGTGTTACATGACTCCTTCGGGGTATGCTGAAGCAATATCGGGCACACGCATTTTGTACTCGTTGAATTAGGCGATCCGTACGGGACAGCAAACATGGACCGTAAACAGTAAAAGTACTCTGAGCCGACGAGCATGCAGAGGTTAACGACGGTAGATGAAGCAACATCTTCAGCACTTGCTTGGCTTGCACTGGTGTGTGATTCTGTTATTTCTCTCTTGTCTTATTTAGTAAATAAACTTGGCACGTCTCTTTATTCAAATAACTACTGATAAAATATAATTACTAGTTCTGCACATATAATTAGATAAAAAAATATATGTTTAGTGTATGAAATTTAACAATTTCTTTTATTAATTATTATTGACGAATTGCATAAAAAAGACATGCCAAGATTGTTTACTAAATAAGACAAGTATGAAATAAATTAATAGTTTAAAAAACACTAGAAAAACACGCTTTTTGTTCAAAGTCCATTACGTGGCCTTTCTCACAAGTGCAAACACGACTATGATACGATATTCCATCATGGAATGCTAGTGCCTATCTTCCGGCTTCATCATCATACCTTGAAACCTAATCGTGGTCAAAGTTCATTACAAGACTTTTCTAAGAAGTCCAAAACAGCTATGATACGATTTTCCATCATGAAGTTCCAGTTCATATCTTCCGGCTCCATCATCAGATCAGTTCGACAGTACCATATTATTGTATTGTCATCAGAACTACATACAGCTGCCAATCTTCATTACGCTACGACCCTTGGAAGATGGTTAAATTAGTTACCTTAGATTCCATTACATAAAAGCGTGTTAAAAACAAAGATTAGATCGTAGCATTCATAGCGGGTGGGAAATAGTGGGAATCCACAGTCATTGTCTACCCCAATGGAAAACAGACGTGATAACTTATCAAATAAATATTGCGTTTATACATACATGAATATGTAATCATAATGTTTTATCATAATTAAATGTCATAAATATAAGGACGTGTAATCTTCCGCACGACTCGGCCCATACAAATATACAAATAAGAAAGCGGAACAATAGGGCAAACAACGAGATTAATCATTATAAAGACCCGATAATTACCAGCTATTCTTCGTTTATAATTAAATAAAACGGTCATCTTTTTTCCTACATTTACTGAGTTATGGGCGTCAGCAGATGATAGTATCTACCTAATAATACCTGTATGGATATCTACATGCTTACGTCAGTGAAAATCAGGTAATTGATCTTTTAGAAGGATGTTAATGAAACTTACATTTATTTACCTAGTACAGTCGACTGCATGACAGTGGTAACACTTCAGTTCGAAAACAAAATCCCTGTTGTTCCTGTGAGCTACGTTATCGTTATTCATGCGTAAGGACACAACTCATTTGGAAAAACTCTTTAATAAAAATAAATATTAAATCATTATTAATTGTGAATTGAAAGTGATTATATCACTCAAAACTCACTCACTGAGTGATTATTGTTGAGGACAACCCAAGGATATGATAAAAGAAACGAACGATCTGTTGAAAGGCACTTGCCATATGTATTAAAATTGAAAGTACACTCGTTCCTACGTAGCTCTGTTCTAGGCGACTAATACGTTATTCTTTCTTCAGGCTTCAGGGTTCAGGACGTCAGGATCAGTTCTTCATAGGTTGAGGTCTTGATCTGAAGCGTAGAACGAGTGACGATCGAATGAAATATTGCCCACACAAAATGCCTTTTTTTTTTTTTTTTCGAATGGGCTCTCGCAGGTGGGACCGAAGTCCCATTTCTGCTTAACCGGACTTAGTTGGCGGAGAGTCCCATGTGGGACTCCATTCGCCGAAGGTTTTTTTCCCTACATACTTACAAACTAGATGCGCGCGGCATCAATACCGCGCGTAAGCGGGCGCCCCCCGAGGGGGGGGCTCGAACCTCGCTGGGGCATTGCAGGGGGACCCCGCAGTTCCTATGTCCCCCTAGCAGCCGTTGCTGCATCGAATTGGTTTCCTCGAAAGTAGCGGACTTTCGGTCCCTATCGGGTGACGTGCTAAACGCCGTGAAGCGGCAAGCCTCGCCGGCGAGGCTAAGACCTACCTAGAAAACCTAACCAGTGGCTACGCAATAGCCTGCTCCTAGGAACTACTCTAGAGCATAGGGCCGGTCTCGCGTGACGAGATTATCTCCGGTTGCTTACACCGTGAGGGCGTCCCCAGGGGGGGAGCTCGGACCTCGACTCAGGGTGCAGCAGGGGGACCCCGCCACTGATCCCCCCAGCAGCCGGTGCTGCGTCGGCATGTGTTTCTGTTTCTCGAGAGTCGGACTCTCGGATTCTGTGTGTGTGTCGCGTCGGTCCTCGCCGGCGGGGACGATATTTTGGACGACGGCGTCGGAGTGTGCTTGTACTTTTATCTGACTCCTGGAGGAGTGTAATAGCGTCATCGGGCTCAATGAGTGTGTGTCTGGGACGTCGGGTTTTGCTAATAGCAGATGGCTGGTAGACGGTGGCCGCCACGACCAAGGGGTTGGGGTGCTTGGGAGCGGAATCGAAATAGCGTTTTGAGACACGCTTGAAAAACTGCTTGATGGTCGGCAGTTTGAGGTCTAGGTGGAGGTCGACATTGCGTACGTACCAGGGGGCGCCTACGGCCCTTCGCATGAAACGGTTTTGGAGGGTTTGGAGTATGTGAATTCTCACCGGCTTAACGTGTGCGAACACAACGCTAGCATAGGCGAGTATGGGGCGGATACAGGTGGTGTATATCCTTACTTTGAGAGGAGTGGGCAACTTACTGTGCGCATTGAGTAGGGGGTGGAGACGTCCGAGGACGAAGGCGGCACGGTTTTTCACCTTGCGGATATGCGGTCTGAAAGTCAGTCTACGGTCAAGGATCACGCCAAGGTATTTGGCTTCTCGTTGCCATGGGATCTGTTTTCCGAACATTGAGACTGGTACGCTTAATTCTTTACGATACTGTGACAGGGGTCTCTTATCGAAGAGGACCGCTGCACTTTTTTCGGGATTGACTTCGATTCTCCATTTCCGGAACCAGTCACCTAGGGTGTTGGCCGCGGATTGGAGGGTACGAGAAATAGCGACATGGCTCCTGCCGGAGTAATAGATTGCCGTGTCGTCGGCGAAAAGGGCAATACGGGCTGCACCGCATTTTGGAATATCGCTGGTGTACAGCGTGAACAGTAGGGGGGAGAGCACGGAGCCTTGTGGCACACCGGCGTGAATGGGATGGGGGGAGGAGAGAGCCCCTTCTATGCGATAGCAAAAGGTACGATTCGATAAGTAGTCTCGGATGATGAGCACGAGACGATGTGGCACATTCATAGTGTACAGCTTATATAATAAGCCGTTGTGCCACACTTTATCGAAAGCCTTTGCTACGTCGAAAAAGAGAGTACCGGTCATTTGACCGCGTACGAAGCCTGCACTGATGTGTTCTACAATGCGGTGCAGTTGATTAACGCAGCAGTGCTTTGTACGAAAGCCAAACTGCTCGTCGGGAAGGAGTTTATTTGAGTCGGCGAAATCTTTGAGTCGCTTATAAATAAGCTTCTCGTAGATTTTACCGAAGACATTGAGGAGACTAATCGGCCGGTAACTACTCGGCTCGGCTTTTGGTTTGCCCGGTTTTGAAATACCGATTACCGTAGCCTGTTTCCAAGCCTGGGGAAAGATGTTGTTTTTAAATGCCGCATTGAAGATGACGGTCATTAGAGCGATTAGGGTGGCAGGGAAACGTTTCAACACCTTATTGGTGATGCCGTCTGCGCCGGGGGCTTTTTTGGGCTTAAGATCCTTGACTATAGAGAGAACTTCGTCAGGGGTGATCGGTGGGAGCGGGTCATCAGGGTCATCTATTGGGGGGGGGAGGGCTGACCTACGCTCTACTTCTGAATTAACCTTGTCAAGGTGGGTTTGGCTTACGGGAAGCGTACTGAGAGTGCACTGAGACTCCAAGCTGTCGGCTAAGCATTCGGCTTTTTCGTCATCATCAAAGGCCGGCCTTTGATTGGGTCGATTTAGGGGGGGCATAGCTGCCGTGGTCTCGCATTTGAGTTTGCGTTGAAGTGCCCAGAAGGCTAAATGAGACGGTTGGATTTCGCTGACTTCCTTGTCCCAGCGATCCTCCCGTACCTGAGCTACACGTCTTTTTACAGTATTCTGCAAAGAGCGCATATGGGCACGGTTGGCTTCGTTGGGAAAAGCGTCATAGGCACGGATGGCCGCGTTCCTCTCGGTCCTCAACTCATTTACATCGTCCGGCAGTTTCAGACGCTGGTCATCCAGCATCGGAACCTGCCGTGAGCATTCGCCCACTACGGACTGTACATGGTTGGTGAGCGAGGTGATCGCGGCCACCGTATCCGCGACTGTCTCGATGGAGTCAGGGATTGAATCTAGTTGGGGGGATGAGGTAGATTTGAGGCGGTCCTCTAGTCTCCTCCAATCGGTTATTGTTTTAGTTAAGGGTGGAGTACCGGGATCCGAGGGACCACCTCGGGGACCCAGTTGAATGATCACAGGTCGGTGATCTGAGTCTAATTCTTGAATTACCTCGATAGAGCGAATACCGAGGTTTACGCGCTTTAAGAGGGCTATATCTAGGATGTCGGGCCGTTGCCCTACTGTGTCGGGAAAGTGAGTGGGACGCATCGGGGCGATGACGTCAAAGGAAAGTCTGTCGCTAAGTGCTTCTAATTGAACACCAGCGGTGTTATTGGAGACACAGCTCCATGAGCAATGTTTGGCGTTTAGATCGCCTGCTATAATTACAGAATTACTAAGATCGAGTAAGGATTTTAGGTCGTCCTCGAGCAGACTCGCGGGTTTGTTTGAGGACCTATAGGCCGAGACTATGGTGATGGGCTGGTGCCCTGTCATGCCTAGGCGACAGATTGAAGCCTCCAGGCATGCTAGCTCTGGGGGATCAATGGGGATGCAATATAAAGAATTGCGGTAATAGATTAGCGTTCCGCCTAGTGCGGTGTACGTTCTGTCGTTTCTAATCAGCCTATAATTGGCTATGTTGGGATTACGACAGTGGGGCTTGAGAAAGGACTCTTGAACGAGTAATATGTCAAGTTGGAGCTCACGCAAGAAGACAGCTATGTCATCGCGTTGACCACTAATGCCTCGGGCATTAAAGAAGCCTAAATTTAGGGAACGGGGTTTGAATCTTTTGGGTGGGGCCGTATTATACATTATAATTGGAATTAAGTATTCTATAGATGTCTTGGTACTTGGTAAGTACCTGAAGGCGCTGCTCGTGGATGCCTTGGGTAAAGGCCCAGAGTCTAGAGTAGGCGTCAATACGGGTTTCCCCTGACTGGGGTTCGAGGTATTCTCTCGGCAGAAGGCCGGGGTAGTTTACCGGAGGGGGGGTTCTCATGGGGGGGGGCTTTAGCTGCTGGTGCAGTTTTGGGCCTGAGAGAAGGTGCGGGGATGGGTAGGTTCATCAGCGCGGGGGGCTCTGAGGCCGGGGGCGCGAGACGAGAGGTCGGAAGAGGTGGGTATTGGGGCTTTTGATTACCCTTAAACCAGGGGTTGGGCCCGAGTGGGCCGTGGAAATTAGGGGAGGGCCCGAGTGGGCCTCTAGGGTTTGGTGGTTGGTAATGGAGGGGGGCTGCGTAGGAGGGGGCTTCCCTCGCAACGCGGTCGGAGGCGCGTTTTGCCGTTTTGGCGTTGCGCATTTTGGGGGCTTTGGGGCATCCGCGATAGTTTGCTGGATGCCCGGCTTTGCGGCAAAGGACACAGCTAGGGGGCTCCGTGCACTGGTCCCTCTCCTTGGGACGCTCGCACTCGGTAGTCCCGTGATCGCCTAGGCACTTAACGCACCTGGGCTTTGCGTAGCAGTTACGCTGGGAGTGACCATACAGCTGGCAACGGTGGCATTGACCAGGCTGGTTCGACTTGTGGGGGCGCTCGACCGTGATGCCTGATAAATTGCATACGGTCTTTATATTATAGATGTTTTTGGCGTTTTCGCCAGGGTGGCAAATGACAAGGACCATGTTATAGGGTTCCCCGTGCTTACCACGGAACATACGGTGGGTTATTGCAACCGGGATCCCTTGACGATCGAGGTCGGCGTGCACTTCCGTGCAGCTGACTTCGGACGGAATCCCTCGGATCACAACTCTAAGGAGTCAGTCCTCTGGGAGTGCGTAGGTGTGAAAAGACACACCACGCTCGCGTAGCAACCTGGTAAGGTTGCGGTAATCAGTGGGGGTGGGGACAACTACTTTAATGCCCTGCTGTGTGGGGCGGGCACTAGTGAAATTTATCTTATTTTGATTGCACCAGTCGGATATCCTGGTCCAATATTCCTTATCCTGGATGAATAAGGGAGGCGGGATGGGCACCTTCTTCTGGGAAGGTGAGGTATGTTCCTGAGGGGAGGGGGGCCTGTTATCCTGCGAGGAGGAGTGAGAGGCGGGACGGGGGGTAGGGGCCGGGGCAGGGTTTGCCTCGGAGAGTTTTAAAGATTTTGAGGCGAGAGCCTCGGCCTTGTTTGTTTTTCGGCCGCGTTTTTTACCTTTGCCCACTACCGTGGTAAAGGCACCGGCCTCGTCTGAGTTGACCTCACTGTCCGAAGACATCTCTTGGTCTGATGGGATTGGGGAGCGATCAGGATATTGAGTGGGGGCTGGGGTGGGGAGAGGTGAGGGGGTACGGTCCTTATGGTCCAGGCTGGCTGAACGCCTAGGCGGACCACGCGGAGACCTCGGCCTCTCCTCATCACTGTCGGAACGGGCGGGGCGCCTATTCCTCCTTAGGGGCGGGGGGGTATCGGGCGACTCTGGAGAGTCGGGGACGTCAGGTTGTTTGGCGGCAAAAGCGCTGCCAAACAAGTCGCCATAGTTGGCGATAAAGGTGGGGTCCTTGAAGAGGACGTTTTTTAGGATGCTGAGAAACTCGGCATCAGACACCATCATATAGATGGTGACTAAGCCAAGCCTAGCAACAACGAGAGGGGGAGAAAAATTAGTGGCGTACTAACATGGGGGTTTGCTCCTCGGGTGGGTGTTCCCGGGAGTGTGTTCAAACCCTCCCCGTCGGGTATAGACGGGGAGGTTGTGTGCCTACTGGTGAGCCCTAAGCTTGCACTCCTGATTGCCAGTCTTAATGTGCAACCAGGTCCCTAAGTCTCTAGTGTGCAATGGGTGTAAACCCCTAGAGAATGCTAGATAGGACGAAACGGGGGTAAGCTAGGGAAGACTAGGAGATCCCCCAAGGCCTTCTGGCCCTAGCTTCTTCCAATTTTGCTTTGCCCTTAAGGAGCGCAGCTGGCGTGTCGGGTCAACGCCCCTCGGTTTGTACACAAAATGCCGCTTATTCACCCGCTTAAGTAGTATTCAGCGGGGCACAAGTGGCGCGTAGTGCGCCCTGCGGCTGCTCTGTTCTTCCAACATTTTTACAAGTCATAGCTAGTTGTAGTTATGTATGGCTTATGACCTGTGATTGGTTCATGGTTTATGACTCATCAAACTGTGATTGGCTGATGATCTGTACCTAGCTATAGTGTGATTATAGCTAGATTTCATGCCCTTGTTACTTTGTGCATAACGTTTCAGCTGTGTTAGCACAAGTTTTCAGTTACATTAATTAAGTTCAGGCTTGCGTCCGCAACAGTCTCCCCCCGGCATAGCCTCGCGAGCCTCTCCCTTCTGGTCGAGGACGATAAGCCTTCTTACTGGCCTTCTAAAAATGCCACCCCGAGTTCGCACATCCGCACTCCGCACAACACCGTCCGTACCTACTATCGCGCGCACAACAAGGCCCCGCGGCCACACATTCCGCGGTAATAAGCCGTCAGCGATTATGACGACATTGCCTTCTTTAATTTGTTCAGCGTGATTAGATCTGACGTCACCGCGCGGTGTCAGTGTCGGTAGATACTCTTTCATCCATCTTGCCCAGAATCGATCTGCCAGCGCTTGGGCCGCTCGCCAAGCGCGTTTATCAGCTACGTCACAAGTTCCAGTGACCGGTAGCCCTGCTGATGACCCCAACAGGAAATGATTCGGCGTTAACGCTTCCGCGTCTTCCGGGTTCACAGATACGTGAGTGATCGGTCGCGAGTTCAATATGTTCTCTATTTCAGCCATTACCGTTATTAATGTTTCTTCCTTTGGCATTCGTTCTTTCAATATTACAGCGAGGGCTGTTTTCACGCTACGTATGAGCCGCTCCCAGGCTCCCCCCTGGTTTGGTGCACCAGGGTCGATGAAACGCCAATCGGTTTCCTTATTAAGGGCGTAATCCTTAAGTTCAGTCGCCCATTCTTTGTAAGCGTTTTTTAGTTCGACGTCAGCTCCACGGAAGTTCGTACCGTTGTCTGACATTATTGTGCGTGGCCATCCACGGCGCGCGGCCATTCTTCTAAGGGCCATGATCGCACTGTCAGTACTGAGACTCGGTAACAGTTCTATATGCACGGCCCTAGTTACCAAACAGGTAAATAACATGCCCCAGCGTTTTTCTCTACGTCTTCCTATAGTGATCGTCATGGGACCGAAACAATCAACACCGCTGCGAGTAAAAGGGCGAGCGTATGCATCAAGCCTTTCGCAGGGTAAGTTTCCTTTCACCGGTATAGGTGGCGCTTTACGTCGCATGCGACACACGATGCATTCGTTCAGCACAGCGCGCACACTCGTTCGTAATCGTAATATCCAAAATCGCTGACGCAGGTTATTGACTACGTGCTCTCGGCCTGCATGCCCATTCTTCTCATGTTCACGCTTTATAAGTAGGCGCGCAAGTGGATGCCTGCCGTCTAAGATCGGTGGCCTCTTCCTGTACTCTGGTACATTCGCTGCGTTGATTCGTCCGTTCAGTCGAATAATTTTATTTTCATACACCGGGTCTAGCTTGCTGAGCCGGCTCGATCTCTCAACGCTTTTTCCTGACGTCAATCTCTTAATTTCTTCAGAGAAACTGTCACGTTGCGAATCTCGTATAAGCATTAGTTCGGCTTCTTCGAGATGACGCACGTCCATCGTTGTCGCGCGTTTACGACATTTTTCTATAAAGAGCAACACGCTTGCCATAGCGCGCAATGCTCGATCATATGAGGAGAATCGTTTCAGGTCCATAACGTTCTCCTCGCCTCTAACATGGGCTACTGTTTCTTCCTCGCCCTGGTTCTCTTCGCTCGGCCACTGTTCTTCCGGTTCGCGTAAGAAGGCCGGTCCGATGAACCATCGATCGTGTTTATTGAGGCTCGTTCTGCCATATCTAGTTGCGTCATCAGCTACGTTCTGAGCGGTCGGCACCCAGCGCCATCGTTCAGCGGGGGTAAGTTCGGCTATCTCGCTCAGTCGATGCGCAACATATGGCGTATATCTCGCAGAGTCGTTTCTTATCCAATGTAATGCCGTCTTAGAGTCACTCCAATAGGTTACTTCGGCTTCCCATCTATGCTCCTTGCGTATCTCGGAGGCGAGTCGTGCGCCTATCAGGCACGCCTGCAGTTCCATGCGTGGGATACTCTGCGCTTTCATCGGCGCTACTCTAGCTTTTCCCGCTACTAACACGACGTCTATCGATCCGTCGGGCCGTGTTAATCGCCAATATGCTGCAGCGGCGTAGGCTTGTTCACTAGCGTCGGTGAATACATGCAGCGATCGCTCTACGGTCATGTGATTCGCGTAGCATCGGGGGACTCGCAAGCCCGCCACGCTCGTCAGACCATTTATCCATTCGAGAAACGCGATAGCCTCTTCGGCGGGTAGTTGCTCGTCCCAGCCGATGTTGTTTCGCCATAGCTCCTGTAGAGTGATCTTTGCCGTAATCGTGAAAGGGCTCAACAGGCCCAACGGGTCAAAGATCGACATTACAGCCCCCAACATTTCACGTTTAGTGGGCGTTCTCGTTCCATCGCGTACTTCGTTCGGTACACGGGGCATAGCTGTGTTGAATGCAAGCTCATCGGTCTCTGGCACCCACATCATACCCAGCGTCTTGCCATATGGGTGTGCATTCGCACCTAGTTCTTTCGGGGCGTTAGCCTTATCCTGTTCTAGGATATGAGCGAGTAAGTGTGGACGATTCGAATTCCACCCGGCGAGTTCAAAGCCGGCTCGCTCATGAATACGCTGCACCTCTTTGATCGTGAGGGCGGCGCTTTCTTCCGTTTCAAAACTGTCGACCCAATCATCCATGTAATGGTTCATTGTTATTGCATAGAGGGCGCGCGGGTGCGCGTCTTGACATTCCTCAGCGTTTCTGTTTCTAACGCTGTGAGCTAGGAAGGGTGAACTCCGAGCGCCAAATATCATAGAATTCATCACGTATTTCTGAGGCGGGCTTTTTCGGTCATCACCACGCCACAAAAATCGTTGCGCTGCTTTGTCTTCTGGTCGTATTTTGACTCGCAAGAACATTTCGCGTATGTCTGCCGCTATAGCAATTGGCTTCTCTCTGAATCGGAACAATATTCCGTAAAGCGTGTTCAACATATCGGGCCCGGCGAGCAGTTCGTCGTTCAGACAGCGCCCGCCTGTACTCGCGGCTGCGTCGAAGACAAGGCGCACCTTTCCTGGTTTGTTCGGATTGGTCACAGCGAAATGTGGGAGGAGCCAATCAATTGCGCTGTCGTCCGTGTCCTCGACTCGAGTTGCATAACCTTTCGCCAACAAGTTGTCAACTTGTGACGTGTATGCTCTGCGAAATTCCGTGTTTCGATCCATTTTACGTTCCATCGAGCGCAATCTGCTTAGGGCCATATTATAACTAGGCGGCAGGCGAGTATCGTCTGTACGCCATGGCAGGCCGACTTCGTAACGTCCGTCGACCAATCGCGCTGTTCTATTGAATATTTCTTTTGCACGCTCGTCTTCCTTCACAGGTTTATTTTTGGATGATATTCCTAGCGCATCGATCTTAAAATGTTCTGTGATTAGTTCATGTAGTTCATCATCATGATCAAATCGTTCTCTATGCTGAGGCGCACGTATGTGCAGTACTGTAGCGCCATCTATCGGGTCTTCCTTCGCCACTATCGTTCGTGGCACCGTACCGTGCACTACCCATCCTAGCATAGTTAGTGATGCGGCCGGCTCGTTCCATTCTCCGGTCAGGAGTTTTCGCGATACTATTAAGTGCCAATGGTCTGCACCTATTAGTATGCGCGGTCTTGCTTGTCCATAGCAGACCTCGTTCTGTGGTAGCTGTTTCAAGTGTTCATAGTTCAAACACTCAGCTGCGATCGCTTGACTGGTAATGTTGAGACTCTTGACGGTTCGCGCCTGTATTGGATGGAAGCTAGTTCGTGCTCCCCGTATCTCCAATGACACGCTCTGACTCTCGGGTTCTTGCCGCGTTGCAGTTAATCCATGCAAACGCAGCGCGCATTTCGTTCCTTGCGCGTTCACTGCTCTAGCGATTTCCTCATCGATCAAGGTTATCGTAGATCCCTCATCGAGTAGGGCGTGAGTTTCAACTTCCAGTCCATCGGGCCCTCTTATCGTGATAGGGCATATTTTTAATAACACCGCGCCAGCTGACATTACGGTGTTAGCCGAGGCGGTGATCTCTTGATCGTTCTGTTCGCCTCCTGGCGCGGCTTGCGGTGCGCTGTGTAGCAATACATGATGAGGATGGCGACACTCATCTATACCGCATTTCTTTGCGGTACAACTGGCACGGCGGTGACGGCTATTCAAGCAACGAAAACATACGCGTGCTTCTTTTGCCCATTCCCACCTCTGTGGTAATGTCATCGCTTCCAGTTTCCTACATTTCACCGTATCATGTTCGGTCCCGCAACATAGACACATCTTTACGTTTTTATTTTCGGTTGCAGTGTACGCAGCACCGCCTCGCTTCTTGCCTTCCTGGCGTTTAGACGAACTACTGGTCTTAGCTGCTGGCGCATTACGTGCTGGCTCCTTTGTTGAGCTTCCTGCAGCGGAGTACGCGAATCGTACGGCACGGTCAGCCTCTCTCATGAGGAAACGAGACAGCGTAACAATCTCAGGTTCGCTGCGACTTCCATACTCTTCTGCGTAGTCGCACCATCTCGCTCTAATATGCGGACTTAATTTTTCTGTAACTTGCCGGGCCAACATAGGATTCTGTAGGTACCCCTTCTCATCTATACAAGTGAGTACACTGACTATATTCTGAAGCCGTATCGCAAACGCGTTCAGTTCGCTAGCTGTTGTTCCGGGTCGCGGTAACTTTCTTAAGTCGTCCAGCGTTTTATCAATAATGATCTCAGGGCGGCCGTAATACTGTTCAAGTGTCTGCATTATAATTGCGGGATCGGCAGCTGTGCACAATAAAGCTGCTACTGTTTCACGTGCTTCACCTCGTACACATGTTCGGAGACGTGCCAGGTTCTCAGCTTTTGTATAGCTATACATTTTGGTCGAATCTCGCATCGCTGCTTGGAATAGTAGCCATTCGTTCGGCGCGCCGTTGAAGACAGGCAGTTCTTGCGCTTGTCTAGGCGGCGGGCGTTTCAAGGCCATTCGTTCTAAGACCTCGGCTAATCTATCTATTCCTCGTTCTCGGGACCGTGCTGGCGTAGGTGATCTGTCTCGTCTCGGATTGGGCGTAGGTGATCGGTTGCGCCGCGGAGTGTCGATCGTGACTCCTCTTTGTTCTTGCGGCGGTGGCGCATATCTATAAAAAGAGTGGTGTGATCGTTGCCCTTCGTTCTCGCGCTGGTAACACAATGTGGCTCCGTTGTCGTCATGTTCGATACGTCGTCGTTCGTTCTGCGGTGCGCGCTCGGTACGTTCCCCCTGTGGTTCGCACAGGGCCGAGACGCGGACCGCTGATGACATGTCTTCATATGACGTCATGTGGGGTCGTTCTTCCCTTTTGGGTTGTGTGTTATCTAGCCAATCAGCGATTCGGTTGTCCACTTCTATTGTTTCACGGGCGATGACGCTCTCGCGGTCAGTCTCCTCCCGTATAGTGGCGACGTCCAAAGCTAGCCTTTTCTTGATAAGTGCTGCTTCTAATTGCAGCTCTTTTCTCTGGATCTCGGCTAGACGTTCCTGGGCTTCGAATTCAGCTAATCTTATTCGGGCAACAGCGCTGGCAGTTGATCTCTGAGAGCGCACGGACGGCGCCCTCGATCTCCTCTCTTCTCTAGTATCAGGCGCAGCGGCGGCGGTGGTGGCGGCGGCGGCGCGTGACCTTATTGCGGCTATGCTGGGGTCTATTTGTGCGGGTAACGCGGGCACGCGGGGGTTCGGTTCGGCATGCGCGCGCGACGTGGTAGCGGTTTGTGCGGACGCGGACGCGGATGCTTGTGCGGACGGGGACGCGGGGGGGTCTTCGTACACTCTTGCTGTCCTCTCCTCAGCTGCTTGGCTTCTTGTAGTCGGCATCTTCGGCATTTGACGCCCCTAACAGCCCTATCAATCCTTTTGGAGGGCCCGGGTTTAACCAGGATATGCTCCGCCAGGGATGGATACGTGCAGGATTGGACAGGTGGGATCTACCCAGCAGAGGATTGTGCGCACTGTGGGGTGCTCAGGGCCGGTAGGAATACCCGGACCCGTCAGCAGTGCCTACAGTCCGGCCCCCACACCACGCACGACCTTACCGGCGTAGTGTACTGGTTCGGTTCGCGCCTTGAAAAAGGCGCTCTTGATGAACCGGTGGTATCGCACAATACCACACCGCCTTGTTCGGCGTTTACTCTGGCCTCCACCGTTTGACACCGTTAGGTGGCAGAGACACAGAGCCGCGGTCCACCCGCTAAGAAATAGTGACACGTTTTAGACGATCTTTACGTTCGAAGACCACCAGCTGATGCTCGCAGACACGGTCTTTCCTCTTGAGCTCCCGGCGCGAACGTTGACTTGATCTTCACGTTCTTGAGCTCCCGGCACCGTGTTCGTTCTTGGTCTTGGATCTTGAATCTTGCTATTGAATCTTCAATCTTGCTATTGAATCTTCGATCTTGCTATTGATTCTTCGATCCGGCTTCTGAAGGACCAGAAAACTTGGTCTTCGTCAGCAAAACACAACAAATGATCTCGTTCGAAGACCACTTGTCGTATTTATTAAAATTGAAAGTACACTCGTTCCTACGTAGCTCTGTTCTAGGCGACTAATACGTTATTCTTTCTTCAGGCTTCAGGGTTCAGGACGTCAGGATCAGTTCTTCATAGGTTGAGGTCTTGATCTGAAGCGTAGAACGAGTGACGATCGAATGAAATATTGCCCACACAAAATGCCGCTTATTCACCCGCTTAAGTAGTATTCAGCGGGGCACAAGTGGCGCGTAGTGCGCCCTGCGGCTGCTCTGTTCTTCCAACATTTTTACAAGTCATAGCTAGTTGTAGTTATGTATGGCTTATGACCTGTGATTGGTTCATGGTTTATGACTCATCAAACTGTGATTGGCTGATGATCTGTACCTAGCTATAGTGTGATTATAGCTAGATTTCATGCCCTTGTTACTTTGTGCATAACGTTTCAGCTGTGTTAGCACAAGTTTTCAGTTACATTAATTAAGTTCAGGCTTGCGTCCGCAACAATTATATCAATAAAAATAATATAATTTAATATTAAATCATTATTAATTGTAAATTAAAAGTATTATAATCACTTTTAATAATGATTTAATATTTAATTTTATTATTTTTATTGAAGAGTTTTTCCAAATGAGTCGATAACGATTTCGATTCTGATAACGTAGCTCACAGGAACAACAGAGTTTTTGTTACATGTTGTATACCTAATTACCTACCTACTGTGGTTGCGAAAGCTTTATAAGGTGTCATTGATTGGGATGTTCGAATAAGTGGACTGTATTAAGCAGTTATGTGGTTTATTACCTCCTGAATTACAGTATTTACTTTCCAGGACAATAGCGAGAATCGAAAGTCGCGCATCGTGGTGGTGTCCGAGAGTGCGAGTGTTGGTCCGTTTGCGTGACACGTGTTTCTCCGCTCCCGCGCCGCTCTCTGATTATTTATTATTCACTAATTGGGTTCGATTTTCCCAACATTAAGTATCCTATCCTACCGATGGAGTTAATGTTGGTGTTGAGTATACCTTATAATTTCAACACGTCCGGACGTTGTCTATTTATCGGTATTACCTACCTAGTACCTACAATAAAACAGACCGGGACACTGACACTTTCGCAACTGTTAATTTAACCCATAATTTTGTTCCATTAAGTTATTTGACGACGTATGTGGTCTAGTGTTTCGAGTGTCGGACTGCTAATCACGAGGTCGTGGGTTCGATTCCCACAGGACACAAATATTTGTATGATGAACCTGAGTATTTGTGTTGGTCTGGGTGTTTCTTATGTATTATAATATGCGATAAGACCGCCAATGTACCCTTATTTTACATGTTAGGCCTAAGTTTAATAATGTTATTGGTGTACAATAAAGAATATTCTATCTATCTATCTATAAGTATGTATTTACAAAAAAAAAGTTTGTAAGCATTATATCCATTGTCTAGTACCCATAGTACAAGCTCTGCTTAGTTTGCGACTAGATTGTGCTGTGTAAAAATGTGTCAGAAAAAAAAACTTCTCTTCTTCTCTTTAAAAAATATGAGAAGAAAATCTCTCCCATTTAAACTATAACAAACCTGTCCATTTAATATTGCTGATACGCGTGTATATGGAAATCAGTAGGGCTGGTCACGCACACATGCCTCGAAAGCAAAAGAAAATGCAGAGACCATACCATTTAATGGCAAATAAAACTGTTTAATAATGTATGCGGTACAAACAGGCGCAGCCCTATTGTTTGTCACAACTACAGCGTGTCACATTATACGGCACTTAATATAATGACCAATTTAATATATTTATAACAAATTAGGTGTCATCTTAGCTGTACCAACGAAGAAACTCTGTAACAAGGATATTTATAATTTCTGGGCCAGCAGCGTGTGATTACTGTGCCACTACCAGTAAATTTTTTGTACCGTCGACACGAAGAAGAAGAATAGTCTCTGTTGAAAATTAATCTTTATTTCTTGATGATGTATCTAAATAGGTACTGTGATCAATACATAAATTTTAATTTGATCTGTAAGGCGTTGTCCTAACACTTAAAACGCGACTACGAGACAATCGCAAGTTCCCGTGTTCGTGCGAGCTCGCGATCAAACTTACAAGGGGCCTAGTGCGAGTTTGACACTTACGAATTCCTTCATAGTTTTCGTCGACTTTCATTCATATATCAGTTCCTCCTCGAATCCGTCAGGGGCAGGGATGCTACTGATTATTGAATGAAAGTCGACGAAAACTATAAAGTATTCGTAAGCGTCAAACTCGTACTAGGCCCCCAGGTGTCGGATAGGGGTACGATACCTAGTCTAATATCACGAACAAAATTCGCGAGAGCTTGCGATGGTCGCGTAGTTGTATTAGGACAATGCCTAACGAAAGTAGTCATTCCGTTGATCTCTAATTCTGTACATATAGTTGGGATAGTACTTACTCAGTACAAAGTTTTTTAATCATAAACCTCATTATATCCATGGTATAATAAGAGTGAAACATCTTATTATACTATGATTATATCTACCTATCACATCACAACTTTTTGTGTAGAGAAAAGTGAATGATAAAGAGAGCCACGTGCTTCGATCGTTTTTGTTTTTGTTTCTTCCCCACTCGATAATGATTAAGGCTTATTTAAGAAACGCAAAAGTCAACATACAGTTGGTTAGTTACTGCGAACATTACAATGAAAAGTGAGAAATAATATACCGCAGCGGACCGCGGGAAGCTCCTTATTGCCGGCGTATTGTAGTGGTATGTTGGAAGCGCACAATGGTACAACATGAATTATGCACGCCCTTTACGTGTAGGTTGATGACACGACGGCCTGCCACCACATGAACAATACCACAGACAGATTTTCTTCAATTGTCACATTAAAAACACGCGTTAAGTACTACAACATGACCATGGCCTTACGGTATCGATGCATGCCCTTTTGTTGTATATTTGTATTTTTCTCATAGTCAACTTTTTTACACTAACTATTCAAAATAAGTGCAATACTAAATGTAACATGACATGAGTTAGATTTGGGATACTGATTATTTAAAGGAATAACAAACCTACCATTTTTTGCACTTTCTTTACTGCTCACCATAAAAATTACAAAGAAAAATTTGATGGTCCGATTACTTAGTAGCTACCAACATAAACAAGTTATTACCTACTGCAGTTACGATTTGTACCTTGATAGCCTCAGCTGGACTCTAATGTTTAAGAACTTATAATAAATCGTGGCGTGAAGAAAGCGTGTACGTAAACTGGTCTAAGCCATAAGCCTTCAACATTATCCATGAAATAAATCAATGTACTTTATTTAATTGTTCATAAAATTACTAGCACGCCACGTGATAACCACCACCACGTTACAATGACAATCTAGTTTTCAATATTTTGAACAATGTAAGTGTATGCTATGCATGTTCATCAACACAAGACAACAATAACACGTATCAAGTCAAGCCTGAATTTGAATCGGTGTGCAAGGGGGGTGTGGCCCCATATTACGCTTTCATGTCTTCATGTCACCTGCCACTCCCTTTCTTGTACAGCCTGCGACCGATCAAACAGCGATATGGAGACAAATCTCAAGCCAAGCTCTGAGAAAAGCACAAACACGCCGAAATGTTTTAGATTCCTCAGAAGTAGGCTGCAGTATAATTTTATATTACTTACTTACACTCAGCATTGTTAAAAGTTTCTTTGAAATGCGATTCATCTTTGTTGTTTTCTTGCGATTTCACGATGCCAGACAACTTCCGACTTGGTATTAAAAAAACCTGCATATGTGATGTTTACATGTTTCTCAGCGTTTCCTCACAAACTATTGATATTCAACAATGTTCGCTCTATTCGCATAACTGTTCCATGTTTTTCAAGTTTATCTAGCTATGGATTATCTAGAGCAAATCTTTGATTTTACATCTTAGTATCATTTTATACTACACCCTAGCCTTATTGAAAATTTTGAACAAGAGCGCTGCAGAAGAGCAGGTAGGATGCAGAAATTTTTGAACCGAGCGTGCACAAATTAGGGATAGAAATACTAAACCTGATGCTTGGGAAAGATCTGTTACATGTTTTGCAGTGGATGGCGATAAAAATTGATTGATTGATTGCTGTTCTTTACGTCTTGTCATGTAAGTACCTAGGTAAAGGAAAACCGTACGCATTTTATTAAATAAACAATATGTAAACGATGTCCTTACACGTGTCACCACACTCGGAAGCATGTGTCATTGTCTCATCCACGTCTGGGCTATAAAGTTATCAGCAGATTTTCGAGAAAGGACAAAGACATGTGGTTACCCAGTGACTAACATAAATGCAATAAAATAATAACATTATTCGTTGCAATTGTGAATCATCAAATAGGTACAGGTATTTATTTTTACTTTAATATTTGGTTGGCGTTTTACTATAGGTATGTACTTTGGTGAATAAAAAATCCAACTTTGTGAATGAATCTTTGAATGACTTATGCATAGGGACCTAATATCTAAGTAGGTACTTAGTAACAAATGTACATTGTATTTTGTGGTCAGAAAGTTCTTTCAAAATTACTATCGAAAAAAACAAACACCGCTTTTTTTCTGTCCATTACTCGTATTATCTGATACATATAGATAGATAGATAGATAGATAGAGTATACTTTATTGTTTGCACACCATAAAAATAAAAACAAAGTTATAACAAACATGAGCACAGTACTAACAATTGGCGGTCTTATCGCTTAAAGCAATTTCTTCCAGACAACCATTGGATGGACTTGAAATGTACAAGAAAATATAACGGGTAGTTGGCGGTGTACTATAGAGAAAATACTATATAAATAAGTAAAATAAAAACAAAAGGTTATTAATATATATATATCAAAATTATAAGTATATTTAAGATAATATAATACTTATGTTGGATTTTCCAGTGCGGACGCGTTGGTATTACAGAAAAGCGGCGCCGGCGCCACTGAGTGAACCTATCGTAGTTAGCTACAATCGAATCAACATATCAAACCATGCATTTCTGTGTAAACCAAAGATAGTGACATGAATAAATCAAAGCATGATAACAATATGTAGCAACTTGCGTGACAATGACTTCACAACTAGACTTTACAAATAGTCCTATAGATATAAGTGATCTAAAAGAAACTGATAGTGTTACTGAGCTTTTTTTTTAAGTTGGATAGACTATGACCTCGTATTAAAAAAACTTCCTCTGTAAATCATTAAACTTATAGACAGTGAAAGTTTTTAAACTTTCGCGAATTCACTCATATTGAGCTATATTTACGGGACTTGTCGCGCACTATAAAATCAAAACATAACAAACATTTTGACTAACCTCGACGTTTCGGCCAAGTTACATTGGCCGTGGTCACGAGCAGACCACGGTTGGTCTGTAATACAAAATTTCTATGTACGGTCACGATACTTCGCGGTGGTACATTTTGTCGGCAAAATCCCTTTTATGAATCCTGCTACATTCCACGTAGGTACCTACCGCTGCCATCGAACATTGAGCGCAAGTGATTTTAGCCTTAGTGGTGGTTCATCGGAAAGATTTCTGAGTGTACAGAGTTCAAGCTTTCGATAGGCTGTGCGGCGTCCTTCTTGTGCGCCAATAACAATTTATGTGATCAACAACCTGTAAGTAACTAGCATGTGTAGCCTGTAGGGCAATTGTGTAATGCATTCACTTTGACATTAGCTTTCATTTTGATATTAAAGCAATATTCATTGATTGGTACGAAGTTGCCGATAACACGGATTGTCAAAACACACGGAGCAATGAACATTGAAATCCAGATGATTACGATCGCGAGTGAGTTACGCAATTCGGCAGCTGGTGATTGTGGCAAATTTCTTTGACAATTGGACATCTTAGACATCTGAGTTGATCCTCAAGCTTAAATACCTTTTTAATTATTGACAATCAAAACAAAACATAAAGGTGGGTACTGACCGGTGTTACGGGGTGTAATATAATAAGTTACAAAACGAGCATTCGTGCAGTTAGTACGTGGAAACAAGCAAGAACACGCGAGCAACGAGCCCTCAATGCTAGTTTCGAGTGCTTCGCCCATTGTCAGTTTTTTGGCGAAACCCTTTGAGTGTAACGTGGTTCAGTCAGTACTAGCTAGCTACTAATATAATAATCTGTGGTCAGTCCGCCGCGAGAAGTCGTCACGAACGCACATGCCACACGCATCTTGACTGAGAGTGTCTTGTGAATCTTGAGCATGGGCGAGCAAAGAGTTCGAAACGAGCATGTTACACTGATTTTAGGACACGGCGTAACGTAATATGTTCACTGCGAATGGTACATTACGCCCCATAACACCGGTCAGTACCCACATTTACATTATATCAAACATGGCACGTTAAGTATGAACGTAATTGTGTCACACCTAATCAAACAATATAAAATAATGCGTATAATTTTTAATTTCATTTAAATACAAAGTGGACACCTGCATCATTAAATTACCATACATATTGTCACCGACATACTTACTGACATAATAATGTAATTATTTAATCTGTTTCACTAAGTAATCAGTGATGTCTCATGGACTATAATTCGTGTAATTCGCATATGATTTGGGCCGTTCGGCGAAGAAGCCAGCCTGCGCATGTTAATGCGTTTCACAAAGCGAAGATCCGATGCGATAAGTGGCACAATACACGGTCGATCACCTACCCATAGTGACTATACACGCAAAATGTAGCTATACTGGATATGATAATGCTACATAATATTTAAATCACAGGGTGGAATGTCTAGACTTTTTTTTTATCTTGTCTTCGTTTTTTAAAAACTCATTATTATGATCTAAACACGAATGTTTTACTGAAAACATGTTACAATTGAAATATCTGGGGGCATAGTACGAGTTTGACAATTACGAATACTTTTATAGTTTTCGTCGACTTTCATTCATAAATTAGTAGCGCCCCTGGCGGATGCGAGTAAGAACTACTAATTTATGCATGAAAGTCGACGAAAACTCTGAAAGTATTCGTAACTGTCAAACTCGTACTGAGCCCCCTGGTAAATAAATTAAAATAGTCTCTTAAAATATCGTTAGGTACACTTGTTTTCCACCATTCATATCATCTGAATTATCTAATAATCAAACTGTGCATCAAATATTGAATGTAAAAACTACCGGTCAAGTATGAGTTGGACTCAAGCAGTAAGGGTTCCGTACCACCCATCGACCTGATACCCCATAGAAACTGATTTAATATACGAGAGTTCGTCAAAAGACATCAACGCACTGTGCGGAAATAAGAATTTTTGCATCTCTTTCCTACGCTTCTTTCTTTCTCTTTCTGCGTTTGCCCTGATTTTAGTATTTATTTATTTATAGTATGTAGTTTCTTTCCACAAAACGGCACGGAGTGTAAACTTCAAAGACAAAAACATCAAAGGCGTCGGTGCGCCATGCTTCTCCGCAGACACCATGGCTTGTCTGCATGAATTGAATTGGCGCCACTCGGCGCTATTTGTTGCTAAACTGCATAGTAGGTATGCACTATAATCAGACTAAGTTTGACGCTGGTATGTAGGTATTACCGTTTTGAAGATAGAGCAGGAACAAAAACTTTGAAAAAAATGCGTTTTGAGGATTCTTGTATGGGTTTGGTTTAAGACTTTTTTATTTTTAATATTTTTCGTGATAGGGTTCATAGCAACACATATTCTGAGAAAATTTCAACTGGCTACCTATTACCATTCAAAAGACACAGTTATCGCCCCAAATGTGCTTTTAATCACTAAGCTTTATTATTTGTTTTACTCATTTAGCTATAGGGCAACAATGAGCCCATTTTTAGGGTTCCGTACCCACCGTCCATCCGTCGGGTATCCGTCACAGGGTAGGCAGACCGATGGACGGACAGACAGCATAGCGAGAGTAATAGAGTCCCGTTTGGCATCCTTTGGGTACGGAACCCTAAAAATGGGCTCATTAGCGGTTGTTGCCCTATAGCTAAATGAGTAAAACAAACAATAAAGCTTAGTGACTAAAAGCACATTTAGGGCGATAACTGTAAACGTACTAGTAGGTATCCGTGCGATTCACACTCACTCATATCACCAACTCATGCGCAAGTGATTCACCCGCTTGAATGCACCGTCTTAAAAAACCTATTCTTTACATAAAAAATTACCTATTTCCTCAGTGATTATTTTATTAAATAAATATTTTATAATCATGGTCACGCCTATTATTGCCAACCTATTTGGGACAATCATACAATTTTATCTTGAATAACTTCTTCTTCTAAAGATCTTTCAGTTTCAATACGCAGTTAGAGACTAGCTTGCTAGCTACGAAGTTACGAACTTATGTAGTTCACAAACTGATCAAAAATATACGTAGCCTCCGACTACGTGTTATGATTTGCAAGTGAAAGGTTTGATCAATACGTCTTGTTTACATCTTTTTACTTCTTTTAACACTTTTGTATAGAATAGAATGCTAACGGGAGCTCATAATAACAATGTCGTGACAGAGCGATTTGCATTTTAGACCTATTTAATTATGTATAGGTATCTACCACAGACATAGTAAAAAATATTTTTTACTATGTCTGTGGTACCTACATGAATTTTTCACAAACTTAAAATCAACGATCAAATATATTATAGATGCACGATCGCCGTTCGAAATACGGCCCCATCAAAACTGTGCAATAATCAGTCACGTGCACAGTTTCACTCTCAGTTGCTTCACGACCGCACTAGCAGTGAGACGTGTCAAGATGCTAAAATTTGTATAAAAAATATATATAAATACTATACTCCAAATGTGCTTACAAAGAATGGAGTGACCTACTTGTCGCTGTCGTAATTCGTCAACATACTAACATCATGATAAACGTTTTTTGGGATTGATTTTGTACAAGACCCTGCATCTACAGTACATTTGATTGGAGCTTAAAATTAAAGCATTATATTTGACCTAGACGAGTCCTAGATAATTTACCGGTCATACTGTCCCAAGGGTTATTTTATGAAAAAAAACACCCCCACCTTACATGTAGGTGTACCTACATACTAGGCATCCTAAAAATACATATTTCTTCTGAATTATAACTTAGTAGGCGTCATGCTCATGAGAATGTATAACCATGCCAAATTTAAATTGCATAGCACTCTCAGTCTTCGAATAAAATGTCTGTAACAGACTGTACTCGGACGGACGAAGAGCTGACATGGCGAAACTACAAGTCTCAGTACTCAGTCTCAATTTTAATTTTATTTCCTAAAAGTTGTTTGTACCTATTTGTGAAAAAATTGCACGTCCATTGGTAATAAGTTGGGCGCAAAATCAATTTTTGTAGGCACTATGAGACAAATACTGAAATTGCGATTTTCTCGAAAACTTTCGATTTTCGCGGAACATATATGGAGGTGTTTTAGATAGCCTTTGGTGCCCTTCATCAATGGTTTCCGTTTGGACCACGAGAAACGTGACACCGTGGATATCGTTATGATACCTACTACTATTATAGTCATAGACAAAATACCTAGGTACTAATGAGATGATTCAGCCAAAATTTTATCTAGAAAGAACTTCCGGACTTTGGTTTTTAAAGTCGGGACCGACTGGTAGCCATCCTGAACTCGAGACGTAGCTCATTCCAAAGTAGAATAGATTACATTTGAAAGGATAAGTGAACACAGTCAAAACTATGAGGAGGGCAATGATTTCTAGTGTGTCTAGACTAGAGCATAAATATTGAAAGTGGGGAGTTTCAATTATTATAACGTTATATTGCAATACTGATTTTAGTGCTTTTTCTTACCGATTAAGTTGCGTTCGGAATCACGCACTAATGATGCGCAGCAGTAGAAACACTTTACTACGCTCGCACCCGCTCGCAAGACGCGAACTTGAAGCGAGCGTATCTGACAATATAGGAGAATACGAAAAGTGTGGTTTTGATCGTAACTTAACTGCGCTTCTTTAGTTACGTGAATTGACCTACAGTGCGACTGGCATTGTCTGGACGCGTTCAGGGCAGGCAGTCGCTGCAAGTTTGTTGTTGAATGTCCATGCTACGTCACGACCGCCAGTATCAAAACAAGAGAGCAAGCCGACTTATTGGGTCGATCTCGTCTACATGTACCCTGTAGACGGGATCGACCCAATAAGTCGGCTGACGACGAAAATCCCCATTCACTGTCAACGAGTAAACCAGGCTTATTGGGTAGGTAGGTATCCTAAGAAGACTCTTTTTACCATTGAGTAGTAACAATAGCTCAATGGTTTTTACAGATTTTTTTCATAACTTTGTAGGTGAGAATTTAGGTACCTATAACCACGACGAATTTCAACAACATAGCACTTTTCAACAACATAGTCATAGTCATTTCAACAACATAGTCTTCGGGTAAAATGGCAGTAACAGACAGACGGACGAATATTGCGAAACTACAAGGGTTCCTTGTTTGACTACGGAATTATAATTTAATCATAACTCAGTTATTTTTGTCTTCAAATAGTCCAACGGTTGTCACTGGTGTCATAGAGACCACGGTTTAAAAAGATAAAAGGAAAGCCTTCTAAAAAGCTAAGTAAGTGAAGACATGGAAAGTACTAGACACCTAAAAAATCAACGTGACTAATATTTTCACAGCGGGTCGGCAGGTGACATTTGGGACAGGTAAGATTTCTATCACTTTATAGGAAACATCTTACCAATAAAAGTTCCTAGTTCTGACCCAAGCAAGGCTCCAGCGCTTGTCACGATGGCACAAGAATCATATTCACGATTCTCTAACTCTTGTAGTCGAGATTTCGGTATCCTGAACTTCAGCCTCGCAAACGGTTCATCATCTGCCGTCACTGTCCGTAATTTAACTCCTTTTAGGGCACATAATACCTGATGTGTTGATCTCTCTTTACGATTACTGCTATCATACTTAACATCGTATGTGTTATGAGCATCTAAGCCCGATGTGAACACTTTACTCTCTCCCATCAGGACTCTGTGAAACTCTTTTAACAATAGCTCCTTGAATTCCGCTGTTTTTTCTTTACAATTCGTGGATGATAAATACGGTTCGCCGCAAAAGTATGTATCACTGTCGAACTCTAACAAAGGTTTATGTATGTTAGGAAACCTGGGCTTACCAGGACTCTTCCTTACTATATTATTGGACGGATGGGTATGAGATGCAGAAGACTTATTGGACGTTTGTGTTAACACGCCACTACTCCAGAAACCTCCGATCGCGGACCTCCGGTTTTTCCGGATGAAATCAAGAGTAGAATTAATTGATAATTTAGATTGATATTTTCTTGCTGGATCGCCACTGTCCTGGTAATTAAAACCGGATGTTATTGACTTCTGCGGACCTTCTGACGTCTTGCTGAGCAATCTTTGCTTTTCTGTGTACATCCAGTACTGTGTGTACAAAATTAAATACATGTAGCCACAAATACTGAAGAAGAGTAGGTTAATAAAAATCCAAACTGACATCGCCGCACGTTTCATGTTTGTTGTAATAAAACCACACACTGTATTAAATTTCAAAAGCACGATAGGTCCTACTTTGTGATATTAAGACGACGATTTTTTTTCTGAAGACTGAACTGTTATCTTAACTCGAATATAAAAATCACAACCGTAAAGATAGTAGAGAGCTGTTTTGGGTAAATCTGTATTTATTGGGCGGACAGCGATCAGCTGATAACGTCTGCACTGCGCGTGCGTACAATCGGCTACAAGCGCCGCAGCGCCCATTGTCTTTTAATCTAGTACCCCTAATTAAGTTCACTGGATCGAGACAATCCGGGGGACTACATTGCAGTTCTTATAAAAGAGCAACTGTAAAGTGCTGTACCTACGTTTTTATATAGGAAAATAAAAAGAACAACTAAAACTAGGCATCATTGTACAGAGTGGAGGCTCTGTGTGTCCAGTAAAATGACCTCAGGGATGCCGATGGCACGAAGTAGTCTCGGGCCGCCGTGTACCAATCCAATCGGGAAAGTGTAAGGGGAGACAATAAAGTCTCCCTTGAGAAGTGTCTAATAGGCATAGCACAGGAAGGGCTCCGGAGGCTTATTATTTCCCGGAGTCCCACTTATTGTGCTGAAGATGTCTACCGGGGGGGTTTTAGTGGGTAAAAATCCCACACACCCCGGCCTCTGTCCTCCATGAGGCCGGCAGCCTTTTGAAGGTTTCCTACTCGAATATAAAAAAAAAAAAAAAAAGGTACATAAGGTTATAAGAACAGGCAAGTTAAGTCCTACCTATGTCGATAGGAATTATAAGTTCTTCGGGTTTCGTGGGTGTGACATCAGACGGATTCTGAACTCACATTTAGAATAAACATACCATCAGGCCTAATTATAGACATGATAATTACAATAATGTAGGTACTTACCTATCTGTGAGCCTATTAGGTACTATTCTACTGCAAGGAACGGGTCTCTCCTTAGGCCTTAGTCAACTATGCTGGCGGCTTGGTGCTGCTTGGTGGACTGTATATACCTACACTCATCGAGTTATTTTTTTCGAAATCAGACCTACCGCGTATCTCTTAGGACCAGCTCACGATATTGTATTTTTTCGATGTGGAATAAAATAGAAATAAATCTGGCCACTTTTTTTATCTCCTCTATTTCCTCTCCTCTGCTCCTCCCAAGCTTCTCTATTATTTTTCTTCAGTTCATTTACACTCCACGAAATCCAGTGTAAGTCGGGCCCTGTATTATGCCACACATGGCGGCGCTTGGTGGCGCAGCGTGAGTAGGCCCCCACAAGGTGGACCGACGACGGTGAAGGCAAAGATAATATAATCACTACTAGGTCGCGGGAATCCGCTGGATGCGGAAAGCGCAGGACCGGTCGTTATGGCGAGGCTTGGGGGAGGCCTATGTCCAGCAGTGGACGCCTTTGGGCTGAAATGATAATGATGATGTCACACTTGAATTTGCCGCTTCGCTGCAAACTGAGTGCCACAACTTGACCCCTATAGCTCTAGGGCTGCTTAGGTAGGTAGGTTAGGAACTAAAAACTGAAGCAAAAAATTATCCTATTATTCTTAATTGGAAGTACCTAGGTACTTGGAAATATTTCTTGTCTTTTCCTAATCTCGTATCGTATTTTCTTCAAGCGGAAAATTAATTAAATTCAACTATTGTAAGTATATGGAAATGGGTAGTTACTAAATTAATAAAATTAAGCAAATTTAGAGCCACATTAAAGTTCAAAAAACCGGCCAAGTGTGAGTCGGACTCACGCAGTAAGGGTTCCGTACCACCAATCGACCTTATACCCCATATAAACCGATTTAATTTACGAGAGTTTATTAAAAGACATCAACGAGCTTACGCGAAAGTGAATTTTTGCATCTCTTTCTTACGTAGGTACCACCACATATGTCTATTTTTGCCCTGTTTTTAGTATTTGTTGCTAAACTACATAGTATGCACTATAATGAGACCAAGTTTGACGCTGGTATGTATTACTGTTTTGAAGATAGAGCAGGAACAAAAACGATGAAAAAAATGCATGTTTTTCGAGGTTTCTTGTATGTGGACACCCTTTGATTTTAAACTTTTTTTAGTTTTTAGTATTTGTCGTGATATACCGCATACTAACACATATTCTGTGAAAATTTCATCTGGTTATCTATTACCGTTACAAAGATACAGCCCTGTGACAGACAGACGGACGGACGGACGGACAGCGTAGCGAGAGTAATAGGGTCCCGTTTGGCACCCTTCGGGTACGGAACCCTAAAAATGGCAATATTGATAATGCAAATTTCTACTTAGGTATTATAAGCTCTCCAGTTTTTTGGCTTCTTGTATGCATAATGAAGACGGAAAGAAAGAAGTTATATCATTCTCGGAGCGTTTTCCCAATTATATTGGGGTCGACTTCCAGTGTAATCAGATGCGGATGAACATCAGTATTTTACACGGAGCGACTGCCATCAGACCCCCGCAATCCCAGTTACTGGGTATGACATTCGGAGGTTAGACAAGTTGTCAGACTTCTGATCACTCGTAAAGACTGCCATAGATATTCGTATGACAACCGGGACGGCAAGTTAACGTGCTCTCCGAGGCACGGAGCGGAGGGGGTCTCGATGTGTAACGAAACCGCCATCCATTCACAGACTGACCGCGGCAAGCGTAGCTTAACCTGCAAATCTCTCGTAATACGAGGCGCTCAGTTGTACGTAATACTTCATACGTTTTTTGCATAGTTTAATAAATCATTTAAATCACCGATTAGGCAGGGACAGTAAATTATATGCATCTTTGTTAGAAGGAGTTTATTTTCAAAATACATAGTATATAGGTAAAGTAGCTCCTGTAGTACCTATGTGGTTTTTTACAACCAATCAATGGTGTCGATTAACTTGTTCACGAACTAAACTTATAACAGTAGATACAAGGGATGGCAACAATTTTAGTGCTGTTAAATTCGTTTACGTGTTACATTTCTTTGTATTCCAGTCACGTTTTTAGTCGTTCCGAGCTCACGACTAAACTTATATGTAAATTTTAATTTTGATTTAATTTGACAGCACTAAAATTGTTGCCATCCCATTCTTGTATCTACTATTAGTAAAAGAGATCGATAGTTTAAAAAAAGTTTATTATTATTATATTTATATTTATATATGCTTTATTGTACACCATAAAAAACATTAAATTGAATATGCATTTAAACTATGTAGTATGCATGTATGTATGTATGTATGCATTTTTACTAGTTTTGGTCGTGAACAAGAGAATCGACTCCATTATGATTAATTAAGTCCTTATTAAGTAAAATTAAAACTGACACTAGTTACTGTAAATCTAGATTAGTGCGGTAGTAAGTGTTGTTACCTATGTAAATAAAATATACATACACATTAGGTAAAAACATTAAAACTAGACTTACTCAAGTAATTGGTTCTCTTGTGTACCTTGTACAGGATATGGACAAATTATTAAATTATTATTATTAATTATTAATATTTAATGTATATTTATTTATTTTATTTTACTTTATTTGGGAAACAAACAGATAGTAACAAAAATAATTCTAATAACAACATAAGTACAAAGTAGTATAAGTACAATGCTTTACACAATAGTAGATTAGTATTGTCGGATCAAGAGTCACCTGACTGAAGGTTGACTGAAGATAGCCCATGTTACACAGGATCTAAGCCATTAATTATGTTATTTACATATAACTGCGATATAAACCAACATTAATACAATTCACATAATAACTTCTTAGGTTTTCGCGATCACTATTAAAACAATTAACAAATTAATAAATTAAATTAAAAAATAAATAAATTAAATTAATTATTTTATTTAATTATTAATTAATTAACAACTTTGTTTTATTATTAAAACAATTAATTTAAATTTCATTCAAAATGAATTTATTAGAAATAACTTCAAAAATAAATACCTTGAAAACAGCAATTTAATTTAATAATAATAAAATATCAAAACACGATAATAATCAGACAATATGATTCAGGCGTGATCCGTGTCACAATTAAAGTTGTAGACAGACTCACTTGTGAAGAAAAACTGACTTGTGTAAAAGACTGTTTTATTCACTGTTATCGATGAATAAAATTCCCCTTTTACTCACAAGTGAGTAAAAACATTTTGAATTTGGAACAAGCACGAATTATGTACTAAGAAATGAATAAAACGTGCTGAACGTACCTACTGGCTGACTGTATTGACGGTGACGCAGTATTCCGCGCGCGCCAGTCCGGAGGAGGGTGCGGCCGACGTTAAGTCACACGGGGAAAAGGGGCTCGCCCTACTAGTGGCGAGTCAGGACCTATCGGGTCGGCTAGAATCGGGGGTGGTAGTAGAATGCACCGGTAGAGATGAGTAGGTCCGGATGGATACGAATCCGCGAACCCACATCATTCGCATTATTGATGGATGAATATCAAACCTCAATTCGGATACCAATCTGACAGTACCGGCTTCAGCCACAGATTAGTTATATGTATCTACGCCAGACGGACAAAGAAAGAACACGCACTAAGTGGAAGAAACCAAAGAAATTTATTGAGAATCGTGGCGGACCGAGGAGTGAGGACAGCGAGTCGGAGTAAAACGCACGGGGGAACGGGATGGCGTGATCAAACTCCCGCACTCCGCTCTCCGAGAGCCGGCGATGATCATGATAAGACAGACAATTAACTCCTCATGGACAAACACCACCTGGGTAAGACGGAGCCAGTATCGGACTCTTACCGACTAACGGCCATTTTTATTAACCGAGCTATCCACGATTTTCCCGACTAGAGATATAATTAATGGAGCTTATGTCAAATTCCTATCTTTAGTAGGGCAACTCGTGGAAAGAAAGGTTGCAAACGGCCGTAAAACCATCAGTGTTCTTCTTCGCCGGGGGCGTGGGATAGATTCTGCATTCGCCAACCGACCCCGGCAGGTCCCAGCTCGCCACTAATAGGCGAGCCCCTTCTCCCCGTGCGGCCTAACATCTGCCGCACCCTTCTCGGTGGTGCACACTGAACACTGCGCGCCACCTTCACAGGCCTTGACTGGTCGAGCAGCGGACTAGGTGACACTAAAAATACATGATTTGTTTACTTATGCCTAATAATAAACCATTGTTGCTGGTAACTTCCTGCACTAGATAATAATATAAAAAGGTAAATGTGTCAATTATTCATTATTATTGATTTTTATTTTATTATTGCTTTACAATAATAATAATAAGACTAAGGCCTTAACCTTCTCATACTGAGAAGAGGCCCGTGCCCAGCAGTGGGACAGTAATGGGCTGATTATGTTATGTTATTTACAATAATAATAATCGTTATTATTACGTTTTAGTTTTTTACTTTAGGAAAAAAAATACAAAAATTGACTTTGTAGTAAGATAACTAGGGAAAGCCATTATACCTTTGACTCATTATACCTAACTATAAATTGAAAATAAGCTCCGTTTCATTCCATAGGATGTATCTAGTTTGTACGATTGCAATATTAATTCTACTTTAAGTACAATCAGTCTACATAATATACCATTTATAATTGTATTTCTTTTTAACAATATTCATACTAGACAAATGAATGGGATCCCATTATTGGTAAAATCCAAAAGTTTCTTCTGTCAACAGGAGCTCAAAACATATTATCATGGTATAAAAAATCTTATTTACTATGCATATAATGATATAACTTTGACAGCATTTTAATTTGTTTCAAGTTCACAATTCAATATGTGACGTGACATACAAAATTTATAGGGGTTGTTTCTAAGGTTTCAAAAATATATGAAGCCCTGGCCAGGTATGTGTACACCCCATAAAGGTATTATACTGACGTAATAGAGGCACTGTCACCTCATTATCACGTCACCGAAAGCAAAATGAGTATATGTGCGAAATTGACACGTGTAGGAGTGATTTTTAGTGATGTGACATGGACGTTTCCGCATTATCGATATAGTTCAACCGGCCTTACTTTTAAGGAGTGGTGGTATTTTAAAACTGCTAAGCTATTAAGTAACTATTGTTTTAAAATTACAGATATTAGAAACATAATTTTATTTGTTTTAAAAGATTGAGTTACGCAATTAAGGGCTATATTATAATTACATTATTAATGTCACGAAGGTAAGGAATACATAAGTAAAAAATAAAAAAATCCAATTAATCATCATTTCAGCCGTAAGACGTCCACTGCTGGACACAGACCTTTTTTTTTTTTTTTTCCGTGGGGAAATCCTCATGGATGCACTCCGCCCGGGGTAGGCGAAGCCAGTGTTGGACTCTTACCGACTAAAACCACCACGGTGTTCCTTCAACTACCTTAGCCGGGGGCGTGGGAACCCGTGAGTATTCACACAACCACCCCCGACAGGTCCCGGCCCGCCACAAGCAGGCGAGCCCCTTCTCACCGTGCGGCCTAACGTTGGCCGCACCCTTCTCAGTGGCGCACACGGAACACTGCACGCCACCTCACCTCATGGGCCTTTACCAGCTGCGCCAACTACGCCGGCTGTGCCAGCTACGCCAGCTGCTGGTCGGGCAGCAGACTACCCCGAGTCTGCTGCTCACAGGCCCTACCTCCCGTAATTTTTTATAGAGGTTTTCTTCCTCGCGGTCCGGGCGGTGAAACCAAGACCCTCGGTCCCAAGAGGCGCGAGAACACTACTCAGCAGGCACTCCTGGGATTACGAGACCGACGGGGGCAGGGAAGGACAGTCCCCCAGCTGCCTGCCCAGTGGCAGGGTGAGTGCTCACCGGGCCCGCCACTGCTCCTCCGCAGTGCCCTCTGCTTTCTCAGAGGGACACGAGGAGCGACTTCCCATTGGCCCACATCGGGCCCCTCCCGTGCCAGAATATTCGCCACAGGAAATAAGGTCCCCCGGTCCAAAGGAGACTTATTGCCCGTGCCCAGGGTGCACCGGCCCAACAACTGCCGTTCCCTCTAGACGTGTCCAGAAGGACAAGCAGCTGTCAGACACACGTGGAAGTTTCCTGGCCAGCACCTCGCTGGACACAGGCCTCCCCCAAGCATATATTGGCCATATATGCCATAATCACCACGCTTAGCAGGCGGGTTGGCGATCGCAGTTGGTTGGTTGCACTCCACTTCACTCCACCTCCACTTCCACCTCCACTTCCACTCCACTTTCATTCATCCATCTATCCATCCATCCATCCATCCATCCATACTTACAAACTTTCACATTTATAATATTAGTAGGAAGTAGGATAGGATAGGATTTTTGGAACTAAAAATTTTGACTTTCTGTCTCCATAATAATTTGTCATCTTCGGTTGAACTAGTTTTTTATCTCTAACTCTTCTTATATTATATTTATTTTTAACTTTTACTTTATACTCGTCACTTCGTAAACTTACCACTTTGAATATTTACCATTATTAAAGTAAAGATCTTTATAAGAAACAAACACCGACCCGAACAAATTCCGTAGGTATGGATCGTTGGTGATTTCACTAAAAGATACAGTTATCCTTAAAATATCTACTGCAAACCCTGTAGTTTTTTCGAGGCTTTCAGTTTTTTTTTTTTTTTTTTTATTGTATAGGATGGCGAAACGATCTAAAAGCCCACCATATGTTAAGCGGTTACCTTTGCCAATAACAACTGCAATACCATCTAGGCTGTTACCTAAATGGTACCGCAAGTCGGTTCGCCAAACTGTGACATGAAAATGGAAAGTCTCATGTGATTGTAACTACACCGGCACCACACAGCAATGCAAGCATTTGGCGGAGAATAGTAGATACGGTGCTTATTCGTTTTAACATTTGTGCCCATCCATTTTTCTTTAATAACAGCATTTACAGGAAATCAGGAAATCAGAAAGAAGCCAACAGAAGGATCCGTCTGGGCTGGGCAGCATTTGGCAAACTTCGCCGAGTCTTCTCGTCGCCTATACCGCAAAGTTTGAAGACAAAAGTCTTCAACCAGTGCGTCCTGCCTGTCATGACTTACGGTGCCGAGACGTGGACACTGACAGTTGGGCTAGTCCAAAGTTTAAAGTCGCTCAGCGAGCTATGGAGCGAGCTATGCTTGGAGTTTCTTTGAAGGATAAAATCCGAAACGAGATTATCCGGAGAAGAACCGGAGTGACCGACATAGATTGTAGAATCAGTAAGCTGAAGTGGCAGTGGGCTGGCCATGTCTGTCGAAGGACCGATGGCCGCTGGAGCAGACGAGTCCTTGAGTGGAGACCGCGAATCGGCAAACGCAGCGTAGGGCGCCCCCCTGCCAGGTGGACCGACGACCTAAAGAACGTGGCTGGGGGGGACTGGATGCGGAAGGCAGAGGACCGAGCGTTGTGGCGCAACTTGGGAGAGGCCTATGTCCAGCAGTGGACTGCGATAGGCTGAGTTGATTGACAGGAAATCTGGAAGTTATGAAGTTAGCCGGTCAATATTTTACAGCATTTTTAGCCCGGCCGCACATTGTCATAAAATAGCACCGTATTTACATTTTAATATGTCAAAAGCAGACATACGATCCGGAAAATTCTGTCAGTCTGCGGGGCTGGTACTAAAATTAACTGTATAAATGTAAAATAAGCATTATGAAAGTAGTATTGTCCTGCAGATACTTACCTGTGAAACGTCTCTTTGCCATAGACGTACAACATACTATTATAACATCGTAAAAGTACAACCATGGTATAGGTTCCGGTGCGTCAGATTTTTTCTGTGATCAATGAATGAATCATTATGATTTCCTTCCAATGTGCGGCCGGACTAAATCAACCTTTCAATACTTTCAACCGACTTCAAAAAAAGGAGGAGGATCTCAATTCGATTGTATTTTTTTTAAAGCAGTAACGGACACTAACTTGTGACATGTATGGTGCTAGGTAGTACAAAAAATATATAATTGAAACTATCGACATATCGATATATTTTGAGCAATCCATATGCGAAACGGTTTCATTTTCACGTACACAATATTTTTTTATCTAACACATAATTATTTAAAATAACATATTATGTAGAAAATAGGGTATTTACTGCATGTTATTAATGTATTACTAAATAATTTTAAGAATAACTTCTATGAAAATAAGCATTATGAAAGTAGTATTGTCCTGCAGATACTTACCTGTGAAACATCTCTTTCTTTAGGTTAATAATGTAAATTACACAGCAGTATAACACAGAATACTACACGAATACGATTATTGATATTAATTGGATAAAATACAGAACGATTGTGAAATAAATCATAAAATAATACGAGATTATATTTTGATGGGACGCTATGGGAGATTACAATTGTCAAAATCGGTTCTACTGACATTTTATTATGTCTCTTTCTAGCATATAGGTTTTTTCGTAAAGATCGGTATCTCAGTCGCACACTGTAGTGGTCTATTACGTCAGTATAGAAATGTCTTTGGTACACCCATACAAAATGTTTGGGGTCATGTAATACATAGTCAAAGTTTGCAAAATACTAGGGCAATACAATGGCGTACTTTAACCCACAGATTAATGATATATTTTTGACAATGACATAACATGAAGACACTGACATTTGCCATGACGTTATGCCATAAATGACATTACAAAGATGCGTTCTGAAACAGTATTTTTATGTTTTCACAAGTACAGTAATACCGTACTACTAATAATAAATCAGAAGTCCAAGTATTCTACCGCTTAAAATATATATATTTTAGTGTAAATGTCGATGAAATTAATCAAGATTTCACAGTGCTTATTGGGTATCTCCTTCAAGGTAGTAGTAGTAGAGCTCCATTGTGAAAGTGCTCGTCCGGGGAAGTAATACCACCGTACCTACTCCTCCGCCAAATAGTGATGCTTGCATTGCTGTTTCGGTCTGCCGACCATGGGTGCGGGTGAAATTACAACCACATGAGACTTTCCATCTTCATGTCTCAGCTTGGCGAACCAACTTGCGGTTCCATTTAGGCAACAGCCTAGGTGGTATTGCAGTTGTTATGGGCAAAGGTAACCGCTTAACATAAGGTGGGTCTTTAGCTCGTTTCGCCACCCTATACTATAAATAAAAAAACCGGCCAAGAGCATGTCGGGCCATGCTCAGTATTATAGGGTTCCTTAAGTAGGTGTAATTACAAACGAATCAAATCGAGTATTAATCATGGCTATTTTAGTTTTTGAAATAATCGGCAGCATTCGCGACTCAGAGCGTGTTGTTAGTAGCGCCATCTAGCGATAAATTCAAGAAGCCAAATTTAAGAAGTGTGTTCATTTCAAAGTTACTTTTTGTGATTTTTTCTAATAGAAAGTAGCTAAAGGAGCATTATTTGCTATGATCATTTTTCTCTAAGGTCAATAACCTTTGAACTAGGACGTTTTAAGTATTTTTCAGTTTTCTCTCTATAATTCAAAAAATTATAATCACATTATACTCGAAATAATTTTAAAAGAGAGTTTTCATAAAGGTCTATCAATGTGGAAGATTATAAGTTTCTACATTTCATCGTTTAGAAATGGCAGTGGGGGGGACACATTGCAAGCCACTTTGGCGGGCTATATTTCGCAGATGGTACACCTGATAAAAAAGTGGTGTATCAAACATTACCTTCATCTTAGTAGACCTATTCAATGATATCCCACACGAGGGGGTGCAGCGAAAAAAAAATTTTTTTTCCCATTTCACATGTATGGACGCCACCCCTAAAATACGGAAAAACTATTTTTTTATTCTTTTAAAATTGAGATCTATATGTAGACTATTTTTTAACAAAATTTCATTTACTTATGTTTATAACTGTAGAAGTTATTAAGCTGTAAAGGATTAGGACAGACGGACAGACGGACAGACGGACAGACGGACAGACGGACAGACGGACGGACATGACGAAACTATAAGGGTTCCTTGTAGGACTTCGGAACCCTAAAAAGGGTAATGTTTCTGAACGTACCCTGAGGCGGTGGGATTCACTTCGAAAGCTGCCATTTTACTAATACATTTATCCAATTGTTTTTTAACTATATTTCCCACGTCTTATTTACTGTAAAACTGAAAAATATAATTTATTTGCGTTTCTTTTATTTTAACCTGTTTTTTTTAAATAGTATACAAAGACCTGGCCAGAGCTGGAACAACCCCTTTGTGTGTCACACTAAGTATTTTCCGTATGGGTATAAATGGTTTTATTCACGAACATTATTATTTCGACAACGCCCAAGGACAATCAGACGCTCACGCAGCGCATGGTGGCAATCGAGTAGAGTGCACCCTTTGCCGTACCGTGGCGTACCTATGTAACCAAGGGCCCCAGGGCAAAAAGTTTAAAGTCAAACATTCTTTTTTCAACTAGGATATAAAATAACTTTTTCGAACGTCGTTCATGAGGCCGAGGAGCCCCTTGAGCTTGGGGGCCTCAGGGAACTGCCCTACGATAGCTACGCCACTGGCCGTACCCCTTAACTTCGGGGGATGCTTAGCTCACGTAAGGATGTTTCGCTCCTTTCGGTAGCAATATTTAGTGTTCTTTGGCTCTAGGCTGTGTCGTAACTCGTAAGTCTGAACCGAGTGGGTTCTAAGGTCATAGTAGGCCCCGTTGTGTCGTTCAATGCGGGTTGTTGTTCATTCTGTTGTAGGGCGGCGGCTCCGGCGTGACGTCACGCCGCGTCAGTAGCGTGGAGTAGTGCAGCAAGGGCAGCACCGCACCGCCCAGCACCATGACACCGAACGTCGGCTTGTAGACCAACCTATAACATTCATTAATAGTACTTTACTGTCAAGGCCTGAAATGAAGCAATAGGGAAGGTGACTAATTTTTTCAACATAACATAACATCACGCCTGTATTTCCCCGAAGGGGTAGGCAGAGGTGTAATAGTACACCCACATTTCGCCAGTTATGTTATAGTCCCATGTAATAGGGGGCGAGCCTATTGCCATTAACTGGGCACAAATCCATACTCCGGGCTGCTACTGAGAATTTCCTAATGGAAAAACCCAAAAACACTTTGCCCTACCATCGGTCGGATGACAATGCAATATAACTCACTTTCTTTTTAAAAACATGGTTTAAAAAACTTTTCATCGCATTATTTTTCTCTTGTCTTATTTAGTTAACAATCTTCGCATGTCTCTTTATTCAAATAATAACTACTGATAAAGGACATTGCTAAAGATCCTTAGTGACTCCGCCTTAAGGCGTTACAAATTAAAGTTGATGCTCACCATATACAACTCAATGAAGCCAATGTATTGCAATACATTCATAAACACGGACAGTACTAAATATTATTTTATATTTTTAAAATATTTACTATTTTGACACATATAATCACAGGTATCTGTGCTATTTTGATGTCATGTTTTGCTTTTTTTGTTATGTCAAACAACCTACATTGTCATCAAGTTGTCAGTCGATGCCAATTTTTGGAATTTCTTGTGTGAAAAGGAGTCTATAATATTGAATCATAGACTATAGAGTATCGAAACAAAAATATGGATGATACACAGATATCATAGTTGATACAATTTTATCCGGTTACTTCATTAATGTATTGATACTCCTTAAAATATAAAAAATGGTTCTTGTACTGTCCGCATTAAATACAATATATATTATGAAACGAAAAAAATCAGAATTTGATTATCACTTGCTTTAACGGTGAAGGAAAACATCGTGAGGAAACCAGCACACCTGAGAGTGCTCCATACAGTTCTCGATGGTGTGTAGTCCACCAACCCGCACTAGGCCAGCGTGGTGGACTAAGGCCTTAACCTTCTCAAACTGAGAAGAGGCTCGTGCCCAGCAGTGGGACAGTAATGGGCTGATTATGTTATGTAAATCATAAGCGCATTTTGTTGACTTATAAGGTTACAATTTAAATATTCGACGCGCACTGGCGTAACGATAATGTAACAAATATGCAGCTGTTTTTCCTAATTTAATTTATTTTACAGATATAGATGATTATATCTTATTATTACCAATAAATTGACTACGACTATGACATTTACTTTTATGATAACTGCTTAAAGGAACTAGACCCCAACTCACCGATCAACTGTGAAATCTCGTGTCAACTGCTGTGATTGGTTAACAAAAATACTTATGATAAGTATAGAGTTTGGGTCCCGGGACGTCTCGTGTCTCGAAGTACCGGGACTTTTCGTAATTTTAGTTGTCTCGAGTCCCGGGACTTTCGGGTCGAGACTCGAGACGAGACAAGACTGTCGAAATTATTATTTAATCATTTTTGTTTTCAAATAATTGAAAGAGCCTAGCGCCATCTTTGATTATGACCAATGATTAGATACTAGAATTATTAGATAATAGTAAAGTTATTAAGAATTAGTATGATTTTTAACTAAGTTCATTTTATAACTATATGATTTAACTGCTTAAAAGTGAATCTGTGTGTGATTAAAAGAAATAAAAAAGCAATTATTAAAACTGAAATTAACGTTAGTTATTAAGATTTAATTTTCTGTTTAATAAATGTTGCCTTTTTTAATGTTGATACTTACCCTTGAATAAATAAAAATAAATATCATGTAATTACAATCGTTCAATAGGTAAATTACAACTAGTGATGCAACGAATAGTACTTTTACGAATACGAATACGAATATCAGTCCTCCTATTCGGCGAATACGAATACGAATAGCCGACTCTACTACAATAATATATAATAAAGCCTCTTTATTCCTTAATTAAACAATAACAAAGTAATTATTTTATAATTTTTAACGCATTTACGCATGCGAAGCGAAATCTAACAATTTAAATTAAGGAAAGAAAAAATCGCTCACGAGCAGGATTCGAACACTTGAGTGTTCACGTTAGCTTAGTGGCTAAAACACTGGCGTACTGAACCAGGAGTCGCAGTTTCGAATCCTGCTCGTGAGCGATTTTTTCTTTCCACAATTTAAATCGTTAATAACAAAGTACATAAGATTTTTATAATTAGTAGGTGAATTAATCCCTCCTTTTTTGCCACTCTTTCCAGTCTTGTGCTGTTTTAGGACTTGTAAGCCAGTTTTGGCCCGCCAACAAAAAAAAAAAGAAACAAAATACAAACATGCTAGCGTGCAATGGAAAGAAGCATACTGAATATAAAACTTATAGACAAACAAAAAAACACCACCATTCGCAAGAAGACAAAAGTGATAGACGCTTTAAAAACACTCTCAGAAGTTGAAGTGGAAATGGGCAGGGCACGTAGCACGTTCTGTTGACACATAACGGGCTAAAAGAGCAACCACGTGGACAAGCCCGAAAGGCAAAAGAAGGCAATGACGGCTCTGCTCAATTTTAGTTACACAAGTTGATGAAATACAGCAGTGAACTTACGTTTTATTATAAATCATTGAAATACAGTTAACACACAGAAAATTGCTTTGTGGTGACTGATCCTTGTAACTATTACATGCTTACTCCTACCTACCAATTTTAGTCTCTACAAACAAACTAAAAAAAGGTCGCTACAATTGCTGACCATCTGTAGATGTAAACAAAAGATGAGAAAGTTTTATGATTTTATCAATGAATCCTTGTGTCTTTGCCGTCACGGTCGCAATAGATGCAAGTCGCAACGCAATATCTGCATGGAATTTCTAGGAATTTATTTATGTAAGAATGTCATGAAAGTATTCGGCGAATACGAATATTCGTTAATTTGATGGTATTCGGCGAATACGAATATTCGTATTCGTATTCGTTGCATCACTAATTACAAGATGCAATTAAATATAGTTGAATTCTTACCAAGGTAAAGCTACGATGAAAAGCGTATACGAAAATGACAGGACTAAGTTCACCCAAAATCTCGTACACCGTCTTAAGTTACTGGATATCCACTGGCATTGCAGTACTGAAAAAACAAAACACACCAGCATTCAAATATAGACTTTAATTAATAGGCTTAAGGTACATATTTCCACAATAAAGATACTGAAACGCAGGTGCCAATGGAGGAGTTCAGTTTCGTTCGCATTCTACGTGATAAGAGACGTTGGAATGCGGCGATATAGTTTATTATATTACCAAGACTAAGGCCCGGACTCCACCAAAGCGGAGAGAAGAGATGTGTCACAAGCCACCAATAGGATTGCGTTAGATATAGAAAGTGGAGATGCCAATATGACATCAAATAAAACCACGTATAGAGTATCACGTTCTCTGTTCGTACACCAAAAATCAATCAAATCTAGTTAATAATTTAGCCACAGGAAATTAATTTAATTAATCTTGAATGTAGGACCATTTTTCAAGGCAAAGATCGTTAGGTCAAAGACCTATGCGAGTCCTTACGATTTTAAACTCTATTTCTCAATGGTTACAGATGATTACAAACGGTTTTGCATAATATTTCTTTTTTTTATTTTTATTCTCTCTATCATCCCGGAGTCTGGATTTGTACCCGGTTAATGGCAATAGGCTCGCCCCCTATTACATGGGACTATAACATAACTGGCGAAATGTGGGTGTGCTATACACCTCTGCCTACCCCTTCGGGGAAATACAGGCGTGATGTTTATTTTCAATATTTATTTTGTTTAATTTTTTTTTTACTTCGATAAACAACTTATTATTCTATAGACTAGTAATAACCGTGTTTTCATTTATTGTCGTATTGTCATATCCAAGTTGTATAATTGCGTTGAAGCTAGGCAGTGACATGTGAAAATAACGCAATCCTATTGGTTGTTCGACACATGTCCACTCTTCTCTGCTTTGGTGGAGTCTGGGCCTAAGTGTTCGAACTTACATAGTGTCACCCAATCAGGATGCAAAGTCATAGCTGACGCAAAAACTTGTATGAATCCCAAAAGTCGATATTTCCATGTGTGCAGATTTGCATCATGTCTCTCTATGTCATGCAGTTGCTTCAAACTGTATGAGCCTTTGCGGAGGAGACAGATGGGATCGGCGGCGGGAAACTTAGCTGGGCTGTAGGCCTGCAGGTTACCTCCTTCAACTACACCTACTGCTGTATACTGAAAGAGAAACGAGGCTTGTAAAATGATGCAGAAAACAACTAAATTAGCCATTTTCTTTACAAAAGGCCAATAATTTTACACAGTTTTGTGGTCTTACAATGATTTTTTTGAAGTAAAACCATTGTACACTTTGTTTTTCTTATTTGTCTGATTTAGTAAACAATCTTGGCATGTCTTTTTAATACAATTCGTTAATAATTATTATTAAAAGACATTATTATAAATAAATGAATAAATATTTTTGGGACATTTTTACACAGCACCATCTAGTCCCAAACTAAGCAGAGCTTGTACTATGGGTTCTAGACAATGAATATAATAGTTTTTTTTTTTTTCTAAATTCATACTTATAATATATAAGCAACACCCAGACCAACACACACACTTATGTTCATCACACAAATATTTGTGCCTGTGGGAACCGAACCCACGACCTCGTGATCAGCAGTCCGACACTCATCATCTCGTCATCGTCGTTGTTGTCGTCGTCGTTATTATCACAATTTCACACACTAAATAACATTTTTTAACAGAATTACATTGCATTGCAGAACTACTAATTAAATTTTATCAGTAGTTATTTGAATAAAGAGACATGCCAAGATTGTTTACTAAATAAGACAAGAAAGAAAAAACAGACTTTAGTATAATACTTACAATATCATCGTCACGGCCTGCATAAGAAAAATGTATGCGAAGGTCGCCTATCTCATGTTCCAATGCACTCTCGCCATGGTAATAGAAACCAGAGTGTAGTTTAATATCACCTCGCTCTGGTCTCGAGTCAGACCATATTTCGTAGTAATCGTTCACCTTTCGTTTGACATCAATACCTGGAAAAAATTATGTTTAGAGTTGAAGATCAGTATTTGGGATCTCCTACCATCCTGAAAGAACTTTGTGTGCACTGCTATGTGACTGTAGTACTTTGTTGTACTTTTTGGAATTGCAATGAAGTGTTTGCCCTTCCATAAGCACTAGTAAATAATAATTTCAAATAGGAACTTTAAGATAAGTTTAACCAGATTACATCGCGTGTATTATTTAAGATGGTTTCCCTGACGTTTCGAAAGCTTTGCAGGGTTCGGTTAAACTTGTTTTATTACAATGTGTAGTGATCGCGAAAACCTAAGATATTATTAGGAACTTTAAGATTTAACCTTTGAATACAATAGTATGGGTGTCCTGAAAAATTAACATAACTTAATGTATTGCAAACATAGAAATGTAAATAATAAGGTAATAGAAATGTTATCTACTGTCTTTTAACACCGAAACGCGTGTCGCGGCGCACCGGTTTGCCGCTACCAACATATAAATACGCAATTACGCCCACCATGTTTCTAGCATTCAATGCAAAATAAATGAAGCCTAAAAAGATCCGCTGTTAGATATACTGCAAAATACAATTTTAGTGACACTACTTCCAAAACAGCACTGATGATAAGCAAACGGTTCGCGCACTGGTTTCCTACAAGACACTTGCATGCAGCAACAAGTTCACGTTTCTTTACCACTTCTATTACCTTATTATTTAGATTTATATGATTGCAGATGTTTGATAGGATGGTTCAACATGCTTTAACAATTTACATACAGGCTCATTTTAGACATAGCTGGCAAGTAAAGTAAACAAAGATGGTACCATTGCTATTTTATATTACCATTCCTATGATCCAGCGACGACACAGCCCCTAGACGCCACATAACAGGCGACCGATTTCTATCACACATAAGGGAAAAATCCTGTATGTAAGCCGCCACTCAAACAATTTGAATCAGTTATGACCACTTCTGTGAGCCGTTGACACTTCCGTGTTAGTGAACACAAAATTTACAAATAAATGTTATAATGACTTCTTGCACAGTACGATTGTGTTGTAAAAACAGCAAGACTTTGAGTGTCCATAAAGACGGCATAACATTTCATCGTTAAGTTAATAATGCCATTATCCAATTAGATTTTTCAACTGATTTAATATTTAATGAGAGTTCATCTTATACTGGTTAATTCGCAACGGACACCAAAGGTGCAGACGGCACGTTGATGTCTTTCACAAAACATCTCTTTCTTACGCAAGCACTTAATACACTATCTCTTTCCCTCTATTTAATTGTCAATGTAACTAGTGATGTACTAAATCTGTTATCGATGAAACAAAGTTCTCCATACTATCAACGAAATTGAAAAATATAGGTAGTAGAATATTTTGCAATCTACAAAAAAAAAAACGATAACGTTCAACGTTAAACGAACTTTTGTTCCGACCGATACGTACACGATAAATGATATATGTACCTTTTTTAGGGTTCCGTAGTCCTACAAGGAACCCTTACAGTTTCGTCATGTCCGTCCGTCTGTCCGTATACCCATCTGTCCGTCTGTCCTAATCCTTTACAGCTTAATAACTTCTACAGTTATAAATATAAGTACATGTAATTTTGTTAAAAGATAGTTTAAATATAGATCTCAATTTTAAAAGAATAAAAAATGCGTGATTATGTATTTTAGGGGTGGCGCCCATACATGTGAAATGGGGATGAAAATATTTATTTCGCTCCACCCCCTCGTGTGTGGTATCATTGAATAGGTCTACTAAAATGAAGGTAATGTTTCATACAGCACTTTTTTATCAGGTGTACCATCTGCGAAATATAGCCAGCTAAAGTGACTTGCAATGTGTGTGTCCCCCCTGCCATCTCTAAACTATGTAACGTAGATATTTATAATTCTCCACGTTGATAGACCTTTATAAAAACTCTCTTTTAAAATTATTTTGAGTATAATGTGATTATAAATTTTTGAGTTATAGAGAGAAAACTGAAAAATACATAAGACGTCCTAGTTCAAAGGTCATTGACTTTAGAGAAAAATGATCTTAGCAAAGAATGCTCCTTTAGTTAGTTCCTTTAGTTAGTCCTTTAGTTAGTTCCTTTAGTTAGTCCTTTAGTTAGTTAGTGTTCCTTCGTGACACACATTCGAGGCTTTTAAGGTCATCAGAAAACCTCACGTTGCTGCTCGCCTGTGGAATGCTTTGCCAGTACAAGTGAGGCGTGCTCAATCTTTGCCTATATTCAAAAAACTGGTAAATGATCGCTACCTATCATCACTGTAATTTCCGGCAGGTACATTATGTAATATTTAGACATATTGTATTGTATTTATTATGTTTATTGTATCTTATATTTATGTAGTTTTGTTATAGATATATGTATAGTATTTATGTTATGTAGTATATGTATTCTATTATGTTGTTACACTGCGTACTACCCCTCTCTTTACTTGCCCATATTGTCCATCCTAAGGTTGTCTGGAAGAATTCGCCTTGAGCGATAAGACCGCCCATTGTACATGTGTTCTATATAAGTCATATATGTTGCTATCTTCTTTTGTGTACAATAGTATTTGTATTGTATTGTTGAAAAAAAATGACTTTCCTTCGTACGTACGTATTTTTACATTTATTACGTATTACTAATTACTACATATTTAACTGTCGAAAACATAGAAAATTTAAAATTAACTAATAAAATTACAGCAAAAACTACAACAAAAGACCCTTCTTTTGTTGTACAAACAAAATTATAGATCTCAAACGATTTTAAACCTAATTGACTACTAAATTAAGTTAGAAATCGTAAAAATAAAGAAAGTCGCTAGCTAGCCACCAATAGCCAATAGCTATTTTACTTGGTCAGCTCACGGCAGCGCGGCGGCTGCCCGCTACACCGTAAACTTGTTGGTTATTCGAAGCAGTAGCCAATAGCTAGCTATCGTGTAGACAGATATCGTAGCCATTGATCGAAGTAGCCATGGCTATTTGTTGAATAGCCGCTATTTAGCTAGTTATTAGAGTAGCTACCCACTTCTAAGCCTTACTCCTGACCCCGCCTGGATCGAGTGCTGTATCAATCGAATTTGAATTCGAGTTAGTGTCAAATAGTACTGCTTTTTTCTAGGAATTGAAATTAGCTCGATTTGGTTCAGAGCTTGAACCAGTCGGGAGTAAGGCCCACGATGTTAATTTACAACTTCCACACGGACAGGGTCACAAGCACAGCTAGGAATGAATAATTTAGTAAAATAACAACATTTGTGTCACATTCGATTTTATTTAAGATTCGCACGGATGTGTAATATTTCTCCATGAAGCTACTTGGTCTTTTACTTCTTTCGAAGGCCTCTTTGCGAGAAAAATCCTCAATTAAAATCAATCGCACTATTACATCCCTGAAAATGTTTGGTTTTGTTAAAACCTATTAAATATCACAATAATACTGTCAAACGCGGTTTGACACGTAAACACTGAAAAAATTACTCAGTACTATCAGAATTTCGCTTTCAATTACTACTAAAATAAAATAATAAAAAAGATTTCAATATCCAAAAGAGACCTCTTGAGCAGTCGCATAATTTGAGGTTACATTAACGACAATTTTACAGTTTACTGTCTAATTCAACATTGTTTATATAAAAACAATCAGAAATATATCAAATGGGTTAGGTAAGGTTAGAACTGTGAGCGAGCGAAGTGAGTGGTGCCGCGGTAGCTGCTAGCGAGTACTAGAAACAAATTACAGTTATTAGTTGTTATATTCATTAGTCACAAAATTTGTTTTATTTGATTATATCGAATGGTATTTATAATGGCTTTATTATAAAAGCTCAAAGTTACAAATGCACTATTCGAAGGCTATACATATATAAAATTAATTTATTTAAAAAATGATTAGTGGTGATGTTTTTTTTTTTTTTTTTTTGTCCTTTGAATTTATGTTATTTTTGAGTAGGTTCTTTTCTTTTGAATAACGTTTTATTTACGTACTAATTAGCTGTTATAGTTTGCAATAATATTTGTTTTTGTTCCATGCTGTGTTCACTTTTAAATGTTAAGTAGGTCCAATAATATTTATACCTAGACGTAGTACCTAGTATGTTAATGTAACATTTTGTGTAATATTGCTGGGTAAAATAATAGTAGTTTATGAAACTGTTGCATAATAGGGGTTATTAAAACACGAGTGTGAGTTTAAAAACCTCGCCTACGGCTCGGTTTTTAATAGTATCACACGAGTGTTTTAATACCTAATTATGTCAGTTTCATACACTATTTTATCTACACTCATACAATTTTAAATAAAATACCAAAGTCAAAATCTTGGTAACATTGTCGTTGTTTTTCTTGATTTCTCTGGTAAAAGATTGTTCGTCATTTACGTTGCTGCATCCAGAAATTCAGGCGGGGTCATATTCTCCTCAGTTCAGTATCACTGCTGTAGTCAGATATTTTTGCCCAGATTAAAACTTTCGACATACAAAACCATAATAATAACGTAAACAATAACAATAAATTTACAAGTAACGATGACCAAATCCAGTAGGCCGCGGCCGTGGCGCGCGGCCGCGCACGCGCGCTGGTGCGCGCCTACACAGATAATAAAATATAGTCTGGCGAAAATATTATAATCGGAACTAATTTTCTATCCTTGTCAGGTTTCCGTCAATCTCTGTTTTATCATACAAAAAATATGCCTGTAAACACTTAAATATAATTAAATGCAATATGACAATCAAAAGTTCTGCCAAAAACGCGATTTTAAACGATAAAAATTTTCAATGTATGACAAGTGGCGCCACCCTGAATTTTGTGTACTCATTGGTGCCAAACTGTACGACTGCTAAAAAAAAGGTTTGAAAACTCCTTGGTTAGGTCGAAGTGGCATTAAAAACTCCTTAGTTGGGCTGAAGTGTGCGGTTATGGAAAAAAAATTAAATTACCGCATTGTTTTGTTCAGCAAACTGTATCGTAATAAAACTTTTTAAATTCATTACAGGTGCGTGTGCGTAAAGTATGTCATTATGACATTACTTTCGAGTTCATAATTCGAATTTTACGATACGAGTGTAGATAAATAATATAATACTACTACTAAATTAATTATTTTATTATTTAATATTTATTTACTATATAAACGGACAATTACCTCTTTTAAAATATCCGCTTTACAAAATAATAACTCCATATTCAACACCAAATAAATACATAAAGATATTTTTAAAGATATAATTATCTTAATTCTGAAAGTACAGAGCACCCGTCTTACTTTCAAAATTAAGATAATTTTGAAAGACTCCCTCCCTACTTGTAATACTTACTATTATTATTAGTATATTAATTACTTTATTATTAAATAATATTAAAAGAAATAAGAAGCTAAAATCCTTATAATTAATACTAATTATTACATAAAAATAATATCGATAAAATAATATTTTATCGATATTATATTGTGTTGAATCTAAATCTGTCTCGTCTCTAACCCTACAAAGTTTGAAGTTTCTATGACATAATGACATTGTCAGGGCCAACCGGATCGCTGTACCCCGCTTCCTCATACCTCAGCTAGTGGCAGAATTGTTTGTACGCATTAAATTCAACAATATCCGTCTAGAGGCTGTGTTGTCGCTGCTATGATCCAATGTTGATTGAAATAAATGAATTTTAATAATAACTTCTTAGGTTGTGGTTTAAATGAATTTTAATTTTAATTGCTCATGTTACTGTACTGTCTGTACTGACATAAAGGTTCAATCAAATCGATCAATTAAATAAATCGATCAATCAATTAAATCGATCACAGTACATATTCAAGTTATTTACTGTGCACTATACTTCACTACTAAATGGCTAAATAAATATTAATAAAAAGTTGTAACATAACAACATACCTAAGTACAGCCATCCAATCTTAACATTCTCAGAAATATGCGTCTCACTGAACATTGGCATGGAGGCTGGGTTGTGATGTCCAGGTCTGATGTAGAACAGGGATGAGTCCACCACATAGTCTCGCCAGTCTTTGTGGTACCAGTATGTCTTCCGAGACTCGTCAGCAGGCTCACTTAAGAAATTCTCTTGTTCTCTAAAAAGATTTAATATTTATTACCCGACTGCGCCAGAAGGAGGGTTATGTTTTTCGAGTGTAAGTATGTATGTATGTATGTATGTATGTATGTATGTATATTTATTTGGCACGCTCTGTAGCCTAAACGGCTTGATGGATTTGAGATTGAGAGATGTCGTTAGATTCGTCTTAATTCTGAGAGTGACACTGGGTATATCAAAATTTAAAAAATTAAAATGGCCGCTTTTTGGCGCCATATTACCACTTAAAAAAAATTTTTTTTCCCTCATAAACTATCGAGTGGGGTATCAAAATAAAGGGTTTTATAAATGCTTTACAAAAACATATACAACTTATATGTTTAAATGTAATTTGGAATGAAAAATGCTAAAAAACAACAAAATATTCAACGTTAAAAATGAATTTGACTTTTCAAAAAAAACATTAATAGTATGATAAATAAAACTTGGAATGGTATGAAAATATTTTTATGGTAAAAATTAACCTATGTTAAAAAGTAGTGTAATGGATTCTACTCTCGATTCTGGACAAACTTGTTTCAGGTTTTGAGTTAATTCAATAACACGTTGTATGTATTGTAGAATGTTATATGTAAACCATAGTGAAAGTGATAGAAATTTCATAAATTATACAAAAATATTTGTGCAGTAGTATAAACTGCTTCAAAAAAGCATTTTTTTGTTTTTTTTTTTTGTTTGTTCAACATATTATGCATTGATTGAAACTTACGTTGTTTCTTCAATCCATTGATACATTTGAACTCTCTTTCTCAATTTAACAGCCTGTACTTGTATATTGTAATCTGGCTCAGATATTGGTTCTAGTATTCTCAGGGGGCCCACAATGTGTACAACCCGGCCTTCAAAGCGGACTGCTTCATCACCTGTATGAACATCTATACTCTCAGCTGCTGACACTAACTCTTCAAGTAACAGATTACTCTGAATTGTTTGACTCTGGAAATTGCACCAACAAATATATCATTACAACTGACGATAGTGGAGCTAACATATAAAATTGATGAAAATTTATAAATATGTTACAAATGTTACAATATTGAAAAGTTTCATCAAAGTATGATTTGAAATTAAATTAAATGGAATTATTGCAAATTAGATGTTAAAATCACTTCAACAAGTCAGGTCTGTTAAAAATAGATGGTGTTGGCATTTCCTATGTGACTACCTCTGAGCAGTGGTGTGCATTGCATATAGGCAATTAGGCAGTACCCAGTGCCTTCCTCATTCAAATTCAATAGTGGTGTAAATTATTATATTTTTTTCAAAGTACAATAATTGTTTATCTTTTAATAGGCATTAATTTAGCATTAATCATGCTAAATTAATCTTGCTACATAAAAAAACAATAACTTACACCACAATTAAATTCAAATGAAGTAGGCCAATGCACACCACTGCCTCTGAGATGCAGGGCAACAGCAACACCTGGACTGGCCTTTTGAAGAAAGTGCCAGGTCAATTTGAGTCTACCTGTCCCAACTGATGGCAGGCATGCATCAGGCATTGTGTAGCTCAACCATGTTCTAGGGTCTACTTCAACCAAAATTAACATGAAAATATTTTTTTTTACTTTCTGATATTTTTACCAATTTCTTAATATGTACAGTTAAATCATCAATATTTAAACAAAAGAGAGAAACGCGTTTTACTATGTAGGTACTTATCTAGAATAGTAATTTTGTAACACAGACCACTTTAACTCGACCATTGTGAAATTGTGTCATTAATATTGAAAATTGTTCTTCCTACACTTCTTTTTGAATAATATAAGTAGTAAGTTAGCTTACCTCTGCCCATAACAGAAAATATGTAACTCCGGAAAATAAAATAAGACTCAGAACAGTAGTTAACCAAGTTTGCTTAAAGTGATTTCTAACTGCACCCCAATCCATCTGAAAACAATAATAAAATTGTATTGGTTATTTGAATGAATTAAAATTACATATAAAAATATGCAAACATTGTCAAAAACTAACTTCTAACTTCTAACTAAATGTATACATTAAAACAGGTACACAGGTTTTGTTTTAAAACATTACAGCAAATCCTGCAATTAATCCTGCTCACGTTTATATTTCTACATTATTTAATAAATTACTATACAAGACTATACAGTTGTGACATACATTTTTTAATAATTATTTAATAAGATTTTTTTATTTTCTTCCACAAGTAACAAGCAACAATTTAGTGTTATCACAATAATATAACAAACAATTATTTGTGGGAGACTGGTGCCTAAACTAAGCCAGAGCTTGTATTTTAAGTTAAATTCTCATTAAATGGAATTATTTGAATAATTGTTTATTTATTTGCTATCAGTAACACTCATTTCACTGTAATTTTCTTTAGTGATGGGCGTAATAAATCGATTATCAATATAATAGACTCTTATCGATTGAGACTTTATTGATATTAATGTAATCGATTATTACAAATAATCGCTGCATATTTTAGAATACTAGTTTTTGTCAAAAGTTGTTGTGTTAAAATATATTTAAAAAAAAAAACATGTACAAATTGTAATCTACTTTCTAAAGATGATGAGGACTGTTATGTAAAAATTTTCATATCAGAATTAGATTATATTTTAACTTCTTGTTCTATTCGTGAAAGAAAACATCGAGAGGAAGCCTGCATACCTGAGAGTGCTCCATCCACCATACAGTTCTCAATTATAAAAGAACTACCTCTACGCTTTTTTTTTATAATTTTTGGTCTAGTCTTAAAGATCTACAGACTACGCAAGACATGACTGTTCCCCCGAATTTTCCTAGGTTCATCTTCATATATCCTTTCTCCTATTTCAACTCATATTTGAACAACCATCCTGATCCTATCCACGTTATATCCGATCCGTTTCCTTAAAATTTTGTTTCCCTACCTTTTATTATCGTCGTTCTTCCAAAAATCTACCAAAACCGTCATTGGCGAAATGCACAAGCTTTGCAAAGCCATGAAAAAAAAAAAAACCTAGGAAATTCAGGTTTTTTTTTTTGTAGTCATAGATTGTTGGTATTTTCGACGGAGTAATAGTTGCTGAAAAAAAACATTTATTATACAATTGGTTTTTACTTGCCTTTTGACCCAAAAGTATTAATTTTTATCAAATGAAAAATGTTACCTAGTTATCTGAAACACATCAAATAGATTTGTTTATATGATTTCATGTAGATGTCATACTTTACATGCTAGCACAGGTTTATTAATCACTCGCAATACAGTCATCATCATCATCATTTCAGATATGCCACAATCGCCACGCTTAGCAAGCGGGTTGGCGATCGTAGCTGTTGGTTGTTTAAATACTCAGAGAACAAAGCAAAGCAGTTTGTAAAAAATAAAAGTAGTAGTAGCATAATAATGAGATTATAATTTATAATTAGCACATAAATTACCAATATTTGTACAACTATCTGACTTGTGAAACGATAAAAACTGTTTTACAGTTTGGCAGAAACACACATTTGTAACTTTATACAGATATTGAATAAAAAAAAAAAAAAAAAAAAAAAAAAAAACACTGCTGCCCATTCTCATCATCCCTAGTCATCTTTTACGACACCCATGAGAAGAAACCATGGTGCAATTCTCTTTCAAATTATATTACAGTAATTAAGTTGTATTTACAGCTCACTATAGTACCTATTGTTATGGCAATACCCTAGTTGTGCGAGCCCGATTCGTTCTTGCCCGGTTTTCTATTGTTCTACGTTTAAACGTAACAAAACGTAAAAGTTAACTTTTACTAGCAAAATATAACTTTTTTATAAACTACGATGTGACTTTTGTTGTGAGATGAAAAACAAGTAAAAGTAAAGTAGTAAGTTTTAGTAAGTAAGTAAATCTATTAACTCGACAATTAAACAATTATTGTATTTGGGCATTAGCAATTAATATATGATCAAAATAATCGAATCGAACATGCCTAATTTTCTTACGAGAATAGATTGTAAAACTGACAGCGGTTACGTAACTGACAGTAGTGACCAAGGAACACAGACCCGGGCCGCGTTCACTTATATCGCCCGACGTCGTCGGACGACGCTAGGAGCCACCTCGGAGCTTTCCTTGGGCCATAGATAACATACTTAAACTGGAACCTTGGGCGTTCTATTGATCGCTCTGAGTTACTGAACGACCGAAGTACGCTCCGGGCGTCGTCGGACGATAATACTGAAAGAGGCCCTGTGTAGCACACGAATATAACCTGAAATAGAAAATAAATCTCTGAATGATTACAGATCAAATCTCTCCTCAAATACCGAAACAGGTGGCAGTATAAAATAAAGTAAAACTCAACTGAACTGTGATCAATAAATCTCTGTTTGAGGAATGTTCAAAAATTAAATCTCAACTCGAAACTAGTTTTAAATAGTGGTCAACGCTTGAGGATCGTTCTGTAATACGGGCTAAGTAACTGAACGACCAAAGTACACTCCGGGCGTCGCGTCGTCGGACAATAATACTGAACGCACCCCTATGATTATATATGATTCTGTGATTCTGTGCTGTGCTGTCAGTAGTGTCAGTGTCAGTTGTCAGTTCTGTAAAGAAATTGTGGTGTTGTTTGTTTATTTACATTCGAAAAACGTAAATTAAAACTAAAATAATAGGAATAAAGTAAAAAGTTTGGACAATGAGATCATGTATTAAAAGTTTGAGATGTTTAGGTAGCTCTGGCTTACATTTATCTTATTTTTCTCAAGTTACATGGAGGAAATACTATCACGGCATACCAATTTTAAATTTCTACAAGAAAACTACAGGTGAAAATTATTAGGTTACTGTTATGAGAAAAATTAACTACAAATAGGTAGCTTTGTGAAAAAATAAGGCCATCAAAATTGATCTTGAATCACTCAACAGAGTAGTGGGAAAAATAACCTCTTTGGGCGAGTGTCGTGAAAGGAAGTGGTAATGGGGTACTATAATTTATTTGAGGAGCGTCTGTTCAAAAACAATTATATCCTAATGACCATTAGGTGCAAATTAGCATGCTTAGCTATACAAGAAGTAACTAATTTCCACCTTATGGTCATTACTACCTACAGGTATTAGCATACATGCTACGAGAATGCCGTTGTCCCTTCCCACTCCTTCGTATCGCACGGTCGCACCTCAAGCCAGACCCGGCTGGTACCAATACTGACAAATAGCAATGCTGTAAAGTGCCTTATGACGTAATTTTTTAATGGTCAACCGCCGCATTCTCACTAGCGATGGGCGATTGTTGCAAAAATAACATTCGAATGAATCGACAATTGTTACTACGCACATTCGAATGTCGATTAATTTATCTGAACGAATCATCATTCGAATGAAAATCGACATCTAATTTAAATCGTCAAATGACGCAAACCGCAAAGTCGCGGTGCGTGGTCGCAGGTCGACCGCTAGGTACGCTGCGGCCTGTGGAGAGGCCGTTTCGTTCGAATATTAGTATAGTAACTGATGAATGATGAACAATTTTTTAGTTCGTCTCTGTCGATTCAAGGTCAAGGTCGCGCGCTAAACCAAACAGTTGAGTTCTGACGTTTGTTACCTAGGTATCTAAAAGGCCAGGTACAATTTGATTTGTTTTAGATAGATACCTATAGATATTAAGTAAAGTTTAAGAAGTCGATTATGTTATAAATAAATAAAAACAAATCCTAACATTGTTATTACTAAAAAATTCAAAGTATTGTTATGACGTATTCATAGTTCCTAATTACTAACATCACATATAATTACCTATATAAAATTACAAAACCATCTTCTGCATGGTGTTCTAATTAGCTACATTGAATTGCGAAAACAATAATATACTAAACAAAAAAATCGACAACTGACGCGGGACGCGACGGTGCATCGATTCGATTTATTCGTTCATTGCGGTGCGGCCGAATTACTAATATTAGTAATACGCGCGCGCTACGCTATCGCGGTCGCCTCCTTCATCCACTCCACGAGTCCACGCATACACCAAGCGCTTGATAAGAATCGACCAAAATTCGATTAATTCTGATTGTCATTCGAATGAACCTAACATATACATTATTGATTTTATTACATCATTCATATGATTATTCAAATTCCATAATTGATTACAGCTTATAAATAACTAACTGTTGCTGTTGCTTACTAACCCCCGGTTTCTGAAAGCCTGTTGAATTCAATCTATTGTCAAAACTCATGTCAAGTGCCTTGTTTGGCTGTTGTTTTTTCGTTCAACCAATCACATTAGTTGACATGAGATTTAACAACATGTTAGTTAATTTTTCTGTTGATCAGTCTTTCAGAAACCGGATGTTAGTGTTGTGCTTACTATTTTCATAGATTTTTTCCTAAACTCTAGTTTTGATCCTACTACTCTTCGACTACGATCTAGAAATAGTGCTCTCAAGCCGGCTTTTCACTATGGAATATAATATATATTATATCCCGAAATATAAATTAAATCCCGAGATTCACCTTCACACTATGAGATATATATTTTCGTTCAGTTCGATTGCACACAGACACGAACTGAGGGCGACGCGGAGGCATGAAACGGAGTGTGGGGTACGGGGCTTAACATAAACTTGAAAATATCACTTGGTTGGTCGTCTGTGGTCTGGTGGTTCGAGTGTCGGACTGCTGATCACGAGGTCGTGGGTTCGATTCCCACAGGACACAAATATATATGTGATGAACATAAGTATTTGTGTTGGTCTGGGTGTTTCTTATGTATTATAAGTAGGTATTTACAAAAAAAAAAAAGTATATAAGTATTATATCCATTGTCTAGTACACATAGCACAAGCTCTGCTTAGTTTGGGACTAGATGGTGCTGAATAAAAATGTCCCAAAAATATTTATTATTTTATTTTTTATTTATTCCAAAAAAAAATAATGGAAAAATAATAGAAACATTATTATGGAATAATAATGTTTGGGATGTAATATACATATATTACGTCTAAGTGTAAAGGGTTCCATTTGAAAGTATGGTGAGCAATATTAAATTATATCTCAGAATGTAATACATATACATATTATATTATATCCCATTGTGAAAGCTGGCTTCAGTTTCCAGGGAACAAAAGATTACAGGTAGGTACATGTTACAGGTGAATCTATACCTGAAGACTACCTACCAGTCTTAACGAAGAAGCACCCACATATACATGAGGTAACTCAGGACCGCTTGCAGTGCACACTGCAAATATTACAAAAGTTTGGCATCACACCTGAAGAGGCCTGCAATAATCTCCACGTATTTAGCATGAACCCAATTACTATGGACAATTATGGAGAAATACTTAAAGAGTGTGGATTTATAAGCATATGTGCAAAACATATAATAAAGTAAGTATTATTTAAGTAAGTATTTCTTATAGTTCAGGATAGTAAAACTGTGGACTAGTATAGGTACAAGTTATAAGGTCACCAATAATAGAACTTTTGTTGGGATGTGGATAGGTTCTATGATTTAAATAAATGTCCATTCAATTGCGAAGTTAAATTAATAATAAAGTTACTACAACTAAATACAGTTTGACACGCAAAATACACGCCGGGCGTGGACTTGCGGAAAATGGCCCGATATACCAATACCAATACAGTTTGTACACAATAAGGTTAGGGGTATGTACGGTCGACCGCACGTCAGTGGTAACACTTTGACATTGACAGCATCTTTGTTTCGTAAGCAGTAAGGGCGATTGTCGAATTGAAGTGTTACCACTGTCATGCAGTCGACTGTACATACGATATGATGATTATGATGCGGCGCGAATGACGCGATCAGTGGCACAGAGTACTTTTTAATATACTGAAATAGAGAGGAAACTCGACCCCAATAGAGGTATAGACCAAGTGGCGCCTCTGGTTTTAAAGTATGGACCTACAACTTCATTTCACTTCGGAATCACTAGATGGCTCGGCTCTCTATTCGTCCTTTTTTAAAATAAAAAAATAATACAAAAAGTTTTGCAGTTAGCAGGATTCGAACCTACAACTTCTATCTATAATACAAAAGTTTTGCAGTTAGCAGGATTCGAACCTACAACTTCTATCTCTCAAATCTAACATTGAAGCCATTGGGCTACTGTAACCTCTACAATATTTGGTGAATTTAGCTTTCAGTTACGTCTTTCTGTGACGTCAGAACTTTTCTTTTCATAATAAAATTATTTGTCTCTAGATGTCGCTTCAAATGCGTAAATGTGTTAAAAATAATAATATACCTAATTAGAAAAAAACGATTGATAAGTTTAAATGTTGATGTTATAAACCAAATTATGTTTTCAAACATAATTATACTTTCATAATATTGTGGAAAAAGATTTGTAAAGTTTTCTTATTAAATAGGCAAATTAAACATACAGAAAACAAAAGTAAATAAACTGGAAAACGTAATTTGGTAAATAAATGACTGTAAGTTCGAATTTTAAATTTACGCCATCTATTACCCTTTTTTAGGCAACAGTGCATGAAGTTGTACCTCGTTACACAGATCATTAGCCTAGCGACATCTGTTTTTACCCGATAGCATATAGTCGAAGATAATACTGTTAAATTCAAAATATGTAGTGGTCAAACGACGTTTGAGCATTTTCAGTACTCGTCAATTTGGTCGGATAACGATTGATGTTATTTCAAGCATTTTGTACTAAGATTCCCTGCACTGATCAGTGGCTAGTGACCGACTGTGCGACAGCGTGTTTAGTATGCGACTAAACACACACACACACACATCAACACACAACTCCAGACACATCTATATCTTCGGATATATATCCCAAAGCGGATATGTATCACTCCTTCACTTAAAAAAAAATTAACATAACCTATATCCGAGTAACTCCGACGCACGACATTCGACACTGACGACAACTGTATGGAACGAAAAACTAAGTTTAGATAATCATTGTACTTGATGTTTAAACACGCCTTTATTTATTTTTATTTGATAGACAGTCCTAAGCCTATAAAGTATGAAATGAAATAAATTATCATGTTACTGTGTCACTTAATCGTTCTGCTGATCTATTAAATCGGCTACAATATATCCAGCCTCACTCCAGTGGATTTATTTAGAAGCCGGAGTTATCAAAATAAAATTATGATTATTTATCAAATGTCTCAAAATATTTATTAAGCTATTGCATAGCTTCTATACGTCCGTGTGGTGCCGGACTTAAAGAATAGCACCACCCTTATCTCTTCTCATGGGTGTCGTAAAAGGCGACTAAGGGATTCACCAGAGGATGGGCAGCAGCGTTCTCTGAGTATTTAACCAATCAACTGCGATCGCCAACCCGCCTGCCAAGCGTGGCGATTATGGCATACCCCCCCCTTAATTGGGGGAGGCCTATGTCCAGTAGTGGACGTCTTTCGGCTGAAATGATAGCTTCTATCGCGGGCCTTGAGCGTGGAGACCGAATCCAGAAATTCCGTAACGAAAATAACCTAACACCCCCCACTCCGACCGGCACAGCGGTGATACTTTTTAGTTTTGCCATCTATCGATGAATAGCAGAACTTTTAATGACTTTTTGAAATATCACGCTTGTCTCTTTAGTTCTGCAAATCGCCTCTAGGTGGCATTGGCTGTATCGGCGTTACTGCGCATGCGTAATCCCCCTCTTCGCCCCGCAATCTGGTGACTCATGCATGCTTAGTTTCGACGTTAGGGCACCTCCTCTTTGTATTTACATAAAAAATGCTATGCAATAGCTTTACCGCGGCAGTCTGCGAGTGCCACACGTCTTTTTTTTATTTATCAATCTCGGACATAGGATGCAACGGAAAGTTAGTTAAGTACCAGTCTCCCAGATATATTAAGCGGATATGGATATGCTAATCGGACACATATCTTTACTTGGAATGATACTTTTACAAATCCAATCTTTTACCGGAGCTAGTTAGCCCATGTCTACTGTGTCTCGTAACGTCAACTAAACAACTACATTTAAAGCTGCAGACGTGTTACGTCGTAGATGCTTGAGTATTTTCATGTGTGGGTTACATAACTTACATACCACTACACTAGTTTCAGTCAATTCCCTTGAAAAAAAGTTGTAAACTTTGGGATAATATTTAGTTTTTTTTTTTGCTTTCAGATACCACACACTTGTGAAGTCACGAACAATAGCTCAGTTAAAAAAGGAAGGCTTACTTCCAGAAGATTTTAAACTTGAACAAATTATTTTGGACAAGTTCCAAGAATGGCCAGATAGTTGTAAGACTTTACAAAATTTCTCTGATACTACAACATCTATATGTAAGCAGATTTTCCATTCTTTTTTTTAATAATTTTGACTAGAGAAAGTGATTATTAATTCATAAAGCAACACTTAAACATAAAAATGATTATTAAGTGGAGTTATTCTACCACAACATTATCACTAAACTAAAACGAAAAAAAAGTTTGCTTTGAAAAAGACATTAAAAATTGCATTATTTTCATACTTATTATAGCTATTTATTTTCCGTAACTCATAGTCACATAAAATTTTTTTTAATTTTCAGTAACTATACGCATGAATGTGCTGGAAAGATTTCTTCAGTGGAAGCTATCAATAACGTCAGATGAATTCAGGAAGTATTGTAAAAACTACTTGCCTCTCAAACACAAGCCAATGTCCGATATTCAAAAAGCAATAAGTATAGCTCAGAATGACATGAAATTTGACGAAGCACTTATAAGAAGAAATGGCTTTGTAGTATCCGCAGATCCTCTGCATACCAAACTTATACTAGAAAATGTTGTCACATTGGCTGGTATGGACATTCGTGATGCCTTAAAATTAGAACCTGCTATATTGAAGAATAATTATAATGCTATATTGCAAGTTAGAGATGTTTTAGAGGTATTTTTCGTATTATTGATTATCTAGTAATTTAATCAATACATTCAGAGTCCTGACTCACTGACTGACTCATCAATCCTCAGCCCAAACCGTTGGAACTAGAAAGCAGAAATTTTTCACGAAGGTTTCCATTGTCATATAGACAAGGAACAAGGCTGGGTTTTTCGAAATTCCCACAGGATAGGAAACAAATAAGATTTTTTAAATCCACACTCACGCGGACAGAGTCGATAGTAAATGTGCAATGCACCCAGTTATTGTGAGAGTAGCACCATTTCTTCAAATAGGATTGAATCCCTCTTCTACACCAAGCTATGCAAGCTTTAAGAAAAAAATTGTTAAACATAATGTACTTTAAAGTTTTTTTGTAATAAGACTGTTCTATTCCTCTGTCAGTAAATGTATTATGTCTTATTGTACACAGAAATATTCTTTTCTTCAGAAATTATCTAAACAGAACTGAAATTTGTTTCCAGGAGTACAGAATATCAGCAGAAGCTCAGAGGAAGTGCCTGAAAGTGTACTGCATGCGACCAGAGACAGTTCGTGAGCGACTGGATGAACTGCGCAATTTAAAAGAATACAAAGTGTTGTCTACTAATCCTAGGGTAAGAAAGATTTCAGTAACTTTTTTAACAAGACATTACTATTCTTGGTTATATTAACCCATTAAAATAATTTACACATACATTATACTTTATACAGTACAACACAAGCTAGACGTTCCATCGGTAAAATCCGTCACCGCCGAATTTTGTCGAACGAAATGTGAGTAGGTACAATTCAGCGAATGAGTTTACTGCCAGTAAACAAAATTCAATTCTATATCTTTAGTCTAAGGTTCATAATTAATTAACTACCACATACAGTGCGCGAGTCGTAAACGGAGCTTTGCATTTCTGTGAGTGATTGCCAAAAGTAGAGTAAAAAAAAAAACATGAAAATAATTTATCAAAATCGTCAATGACAATGATATTTTTCCAGTATTGTGTTTTTTTTAAAGATTTTTTATCGAATCTTCTAAAAAACGCTTACCTTTTAACAAAACACAACTTTTTTACATTTGACAGCGATATTCTCGTCGATTTCGCCCCCAACTGAGCTGATGTAGTGACCAGAAGTTATTACAATCCCTACTTTTTAGTAGTGACAATTTTATTGACATAATAATATATTTTTCGTTCACATCTTTAAAATATTTTTTCAATTGCAACAAAATGTATTTCCTTTGCCTGCATAATGTTTTTCGTGTACCCAATTTACTGTAGGAGTAATTTCTCTAATAATTCGAAAACAACAAAATATTAGGTCCTTACATATGAAATTGGCGTTTTGTACGGGAGGAATATAGTTTTTTTTTGTAAAATTTATTTAATTAATCATAGATAAAAACGGTGCATCCGTTGTTATCTATGCACTTTTGCCATCTCATAGGTAGTTCATTGATCCCTTTACTAAAAAAACCATGGGGGCGAGAATCAATAAACTCTTTGAAGCCGGTTTGGACTGCCGCCTTGGAATTGAATTTTTTTCCTTGTAAGAAGTTGTCCAAATTCCGGAAAAAAATGATAATCTATTGGAGCAAGGTCCGGGGAGTACGGTGGATGTCACAGACATTCCAATTGTAGCTCATCTAACTTAGTTGTTGTTTGTTGTGCAGTGTGTGGTCTTGCGTTGTCGTGAAGCAGCAGTGGCCTAGAGCGATTGACCAATCTCGGTTGTTTAGCAGCTAGTTCTTCCTTCATGGTTTGCAGTTGCTGACAATAGATATCTGCCGTAATCGTTTGGCTAAATTTTAGAAAGCTGTAGTGAACGACACCGGCACTAGTCCACCAAACACTCACAAGTAAATTTTTATGAGTCAATTTTCGTTTAGGGCAGGATTTGGCTGGGTCTCCAGGGTTCAGCCATTGCGACGAGCGCTTCCGATTATCGTACAGTATCCACTTTTCATCACAAGTAATGATTCGATTTAAAATCCCTTCATTATTGTGTCGGTTGAGCAAAGTAACACAGCAGTCGACGCGTGTTTGCAAGTTCGATTCACTCATTCATGAGGTACCCATCGTTCAAGTTTTTTTACTTTCCCGATTTGCTTCAAGTGGATTAATACAGTTTTATCACTTACCCCGAAGCCTGCCGCTATCTCTGAAGTGCTTTGTGATGGATCCGCTTCCACAATAGCCTTTAATTCTTCATTTTCCACTTTGGTCTCCGGTCGTCCACGGGGTTGGTTCTGAAGGTCGAAATTTCCAGAACGAAAACGTTGAAACCAAAAACGTACCGTGCTTTCTTTTGCGATACCAGCGCCGTACACATCATTAATCCTTCGAGCTGTTTCTGCAGCACTGGTGCCACGGTAGAACCCGTACTCGTAAATATACCGATATTTCATGTTTTCCATTGTGCGGTAATAAGCGACGCCAAAGAAAAAAATAATTAGGAAAAAACAAACGAATGACTGTTTTCAAAACTCAAATGTACCAGCTAAATGAATTTATAAATTTGAATTTGGAATTCTTAACCAAAGAGGAGATATTGCAGATCAAAGTGGTCAGTACGACAAAACGCTAATTTCATATGTAAGGACCTAATATAATTCGTGCGTCAAGCTAGGTGTTACCAGACGGGAAGTGCGGAAAGTGCGCTGCAGGGTAACGTCGCGCGAACAACGGGCCGTGCATCAGTCGAATATCATTCTACAGCTATACTATCGGTGTGAACTCGTGCACTGTAGCTTCGGTGTATTGAAACGTACCGAGTGCCTAGTGCGAGTTTGAAACTTACCGCATACGCGATCGAATGCGTCGACATTCATTCATAAATCAGTAGCGCCCCTGGCGGAAACGAGAAGGAACTACTGATTGATGAATGAAAGTCGATGCATTCGGTAGCGTTTTCGAAAGCGATAAAGTAAGTTTCAAACTCGGAATCAGCACTCTGAATGCCGATTCCGAGTTTGAAACTTACCGCATACGCGATCGAATGCGTCAACCTTCCTTCATAAATCAGTAACACCCTTGGCAGAAACGAGGAGGAACTACTGATTGATGAATGAAAGTCGACCCTTTAAACTCGGAATTGGGACTAGTGCATCCGTGGAATCTCTGGCTTGTGTTGTTCTACTTGTTCTGTATGAATTAATGAATAAATGGTATTTATTTGGAAGAACATAGGTAACATTTAGTTCATTTACATGTATAACACACATTCACATACACATGTAATAAACACACATTCACACGTAAATTCTTTAATAATGTAACTTATTTTGAATTCATCTTAATATTGATTGTGTTCTTTCTCCAGATTCTCCTACTGGTTATACACAAGAAAAAAATGCTGAACCGCCTTACCAAAATAGAGTCTGCAAAGAAACAATGCTTTAGTCTGAATCACTTAGTATCGTCTAACAAAGTGTTCAACAAGTGAGTGATGAGTTTTATATTAAGGCCCTACTAAGAGATAAGTGGCGCCCCCATCAGTAAAAAAATTATTCTCACTGAATACATCATTTATCGAAAATTCGTTTTTAACGATTGAAGTACAGGTACTGTAGGTTAATCAGAAACTATTAACTCTGTAAAGTATACTTCGCTGTAGTTGCAGATAGAAAAAGTGCGAAAAACGGCCACGTTTGCAATTTTTTCTATCTACAACTACAGCGAACTATATTTTACAGAGTTCGCGAGTTTCGCGTCCGCCATCTTGGATCTCAAAATAGATGTCATATTCGCAATCAGCACCCCGGGAAACCTCGAAAACGATATCCATATTGATTTAATTTAAAAAATCGCGTCCGCCATCTTGGATCTCAAAATAGATGTCATATTCGCAATCAGCACCCCGGGAAACCTCTAAAACGATACCCATATTGATTTTATTTAAAAAGTCGTGTCCGCCATTTTGGATCTCAAAATTGATGTTATATTCGTAATCAGCACCCCGGGAAACCTCGAAATCGATACCCATATTGATTTTATTTAAAAAGTCGCGTCGCCCGATCACACTTTTCGTAATACTTTTTGTTACGCTTTCACCAGCTTACTCCCAAAGTCAACCAGCTTACTCCCCAAGTCAAGCGTGCGTAAATAAGTTTTACATCAAAAGGAGAAAAATAGCGACACAGTACATATTCTTCTTATTCAGTTTATGTAATATCTTTTATATTGGTCCGTTTCGCAGGAGAAAATAGTTGAGAGCTAAACCTCGAATTGTGAGTCAGTTGTCCTTAACGCACTTATTTGAGGCCGAGCGCTCGCAAAGTTACAGCAATAGTTTCTTCAAATACCTAATTTTCGAAAGTATGCCCGCATTTCTTGCAAGCTTTTTCTTTAACCCGACGCTGAAAAAATACCCCAAATAGGCTTCTTTTAAAAACATGTTTAGCAGTATCTATGCAGTTTGTGGCAATGAAAAATATATATGTTAATCTTGATCGTATTTTCTAAAACTCTATTGTGCCCAAAACACGTTTTCTTGAAGATTTCTCTATAGAAAAGAATTGTAAACTAACCTCTTAAAACATGCTTTAAAGCAAACAATCTCTATTATTTACCAAATATTATAAATGAAATTAAGAAAACATTTAAGAAAGACAATAATCTAAAACATAGTTGTTTCTGTTTTTCAATTAAATTGTAGGTTTTTTTTTTTTTTTTAAATTGATAATTTTCATTCAAGTTGAGCGGCGCACCCAACGACCCTCTGCTCATTGCCTCTCTTTCAGTTCTGTACAAAACGACAGTGACCGCAGATGTCTGATTTTTTAGGTGTTGTCAGCGTCTTAAGGGTTCCATAACCAAAGGGTGCCAACGGGACCCTATATACCTACGCCGTCTGTCCGCCCGTCTGTCACAGGCCTCTATCTATTTAACAGTAACAGGTAGCCAGTTGAAAGTTTCACAGAATATGTGTTATAACTTAAAATTCAGTTTAGTTTTAGTTAGTAAGGTTTTATTTATATAAATGATTGATATATCCTGACCTGACAAGCTTAGCAAGACTTTGGCTGACTTTATGTAATAACTTTTTACTTGTTACAGTTACATCAGCGGTTTCGGCGACAAAGTATGTGGCAGGGACATAGCAATACTAATATCTTCATCCCTTAACGACTTGCCTGCCCACCAGAATGGTAGCCATGCAGCGTTAATAGAAAATGTGTTGAATAAACTAAGGCGGCACAAGTACTGGCTACATGTAGCTATGAATATTATCGACGAAAATATACAGTTTTTAAGGAAGAAATTCAACGATCAGACGATTTTCAATAATTGTCTGATACTGTTGTATCCTGTGTAAGTTAAACTTTTACTGGAAGTATTTAGAATGTTATGCATTCGATTCTACATAATAACAATGACTGAAAATAAAGCGCTTGATGTTGAAAAAGTACATAATATTTGTGATATATCGACAGCTTTTTTGTTCACGCACTTTAGTTTACTTTTATTTCTGTTAAGTCACTACAATCATTTAAGTCCAATGATAAAATTCTGGTACGAAACCCTGATAGTGCGAGCTCGACTCACTCTTGGTCGTTTTTTTTAAATTAAAGTGGTGTTTTTTCTATTGTAGTAATAATCGATATAGATTTGTATGTTTTTCGTTTCCAAAACAACTACTACACGTGCGGATAAAGAAGGGGATTAAAAATAGCAGCACTTCGAATGTTCTATGTTCCACTAGCTCACACAATACCATACGTGTGAGTGAGAGGTAAATACAAATCCCACCATTTTCAATCCCATTATTTATCTGCGCGAGTAGTAAATAAAAATATTAAGCGTGTACGTCAAAGTAATTCTGTTCAATATAGAGTTGTCACCTGCCATTTCTTGATTTAAGGGTTACCAGCATCAAAAATACGGGTTTTAGAGTTTTATACGCGAGACAATTAAAACAGCATTGTTGAAGTAAGAATTGTCTTAACAACTCACTAACGTATATACGTCATGTCGTCGTCAGTTTAAAACATTGTGGTTACAATAAAGTAGTCGCCTCTGAACTAGCAATCGAAACACACGCATTTTATTTAATTCCGTCACAGCCATTCAACTCCGAACCTTATTACAAACACCATATGGTCGAAATCGAGCCGGACAGAAAGAACTTACGAGCGGTCGTCAGCTGGGCCGCCTGCGCCGTGAGAACAAAAGAATCGCATTCCATAGCGATAAGGATCAGTAGCGAGTGCCTCATTAGTGCAAATTATAATATTATGTTGTGAGTTTTGAATCTACGAAGTGAAATACGATTGTTTACGTATACTACGAGACTTGCATTGAAGAATCGTTACATTATTATAATAGTGAAATATGGCTACCACTAAAGAGCAACAACAAATACTCTGCGTGTTGGAAGATGGTGCAAATTTGTTGCAAAAAACACAAAGTAACTTGAAGAAGTGTCCTAAAGCGAGATTAACAAAGGGGTATGTGGAATCACGCTTAAAAATTATAGAAGAATATTGGATTTCATTCAAAAATGCACATGACTCGTTAGTGAAGGTAACACCTAAAGAACAAAAGGGGGTATTGCCGTACTTTTTGAATGAAGAATTTTTTGCATACGAAGAACTGTACAGTGCATTGCATGGTGACTTGAAAGACATGCTGATTTCGTTAACCGAATCATCAAGTAAGGAATCCAGGTCAGCGAATACTAGTTTTACCTGTACAAATCCACAAAATAACATTGTACATTTACCGAAGATCCAGTTACCGAAATTTTCCGGAAATTATGAGTCATGGCAAACTTTTCAAGATTTGTTTACTTCGTTGGTGCACAATAACACTTCGCTTAGTGATGTACAAAAGCTTCATTATTTGAAAACAAGTGTCACGCAAGAAGCCGAGTCATTACTGAAGCATATACAAGTTACCTCCAATAATTATGTGCATGCATGGGATATTCTAAAAACAAGGTATGGCAACAAACGCTTAATTTTGAATCATTCTATGAAGAGTTTATTCAACCAAAAGAAAATGACTACACAATCAGCTTCTCAGTTAAAAGGATTGTTGGACACAACTACCGAGTGTTTAAATAACTTAAAGAATTTAAACATTAGCACAAGCTCCTGGGATCCAATTCTCATATATCTTCTAGTACAGAAGATGGATCCAGAGACGCACAAAAACTGGGAAGAGTATGCATATAAAGAAGATTCAGACCAGCTACCTACGTGGAGTGATTTTAGAAAATTCTTAGAGTCAAAATTCCGTACTCTGGAATTAACTAACCAGAATAACACAAAGGATAATAAACAAATTAAAGAGCGTTCATTTCACGTTGCCACGCCAGTTAAGGAGAAAGTTTGTGTTATGTGCAACGATAGCCATACATTAAGTCATTGCAAGGAATTCAGCAAGCTGGAACCTACTGAAAGAAGTGAGTTAGTGAAGAACAAACGTTTATGTTTCAACTGCTTAGTACCAGGACATTCAGCATTTAAGTGTAAGATGCCGATGTCTTGTCGTCTTTGTCATAGACGCCATCATTCCCTTTTACATGAAAAGAAGGACTTGCAGCCTGGAGAATCATCGGTCACCACGCAACCGGCTGTAACACATGTAGAAGATGAGCAAGCAGTACAAGTCAACACAATGATGACGTCATATTCCAGTGCTAAGCAGCGAGTAGCACTTTTAGCGACTGCAGTAGTGGAAGCAACAAGCGAGCAAGGACACACCATTTTACTGCGAGCGCTAATTGATCAAGGTTCTGAAGCAGCTTTTATCAGCGAAAAGGCGACTCAATTACTAAAGCTCGAACGGCAACCCGTAAAGGGAAGCATAATAGGAGTGGGATCCACTAGGACTGAAATGAAACATGTGGTACAGCTACAAATAAGATCGCGATGGGACCGAAACTATTGTTTACCTATCAAGGCATACGTCATGCCCAAGCAACTGACCACAAGGATACCCATGAAAACAATCAACAAACAAGAATGGTCACATATCCAAGGGCTCAACCTGGCTGATCCAACTTACTTCACGCCAGGGTCTATAGATCTGCTCTTAGGTGTGAAAGAATATTCTGAAATTCTACACAACAATTTAATCAAAGGTCCACCAGGCACACCAAGCGCTCAGAAGACCAGTCTGGGATGGATTCTTTTTGGAGAAATTTATACAACACAACAAAACAAGTATGTTGTCATGCATCATTCAGTTGAAGTGGAAGACATGTTAAAATCAATTTGGGAAATAGACTCAGATACTAAAAGACACTTATCAAAAGAAGAACAACTGTGTGAAGAATTTTATGAGAAAACAACTACTAGAGACAAAGAAGGAAGGTACATTGTTAAATTACCGTTCAAAACATACAGTCCACAATCACCTGATGGAAATACAAAGTCGATAGCCGCACATAGATTCGCACTTCTGGAAAAGAAACTCAGGAAATCGCCAGACCTGCAAAAAGAATATATAAAAGTTATTAATGATTATATAGAACAAGGACACATAGAAAAGGTACCTGAAAAGGAAAAAGACAAAAGATCTGTGTACTTACCTCATCATGCTGTTATCCGTGCTGATAAGGAATCCAGTCGAACACGCGTTGTATTTGATGCATCGTGCAGTGGATCAAACAACGTTTCTTTAAACGATGAATTGATTGTTGGTCCTCAGCTGCAAGAAGACTTAAGAAACATTCTAATGAGATGGCGAATGAAACATATCTGTTTAGTAGCAGATATAAAACAAATGTATCGTCAAGTATTCGTTACCCAAGATGATGCAGACTATCAGCGAATCCTGTGGAGGCAGCATGAATCCGATGTCCTAGATGAATATCGATTGCTCAGAGTCACCTTTGGTACAGCTTCTGCGCCTTATTTGGCCGTCAAAACGCTTCAACAAATAGCTAAAGACGAAGCTGAAGGAAATGCTCTCGTTGTTCAAACTATTAACGAGGATTTTTACATGGATGATCTTTTATCGGGTACTGATGGTGTAGATGAAGCTATATCACTTTCAAAGGAATTGTCACATACATTAAAGAAAGGTGGTTTCTTACTTACAAAATGGGCATCCAATAGTGTTGAAGTTATGAAGTCAATAGAAGAAAATAAAAGATCGGCTACCGCAAATATTGACTTAAATATTGATGGAACGATCAAAGCATTAGGAGTAATTTGGAATTTAAAAACAGACAAATTTCAATACAACTATAATTTTCCACCCATTACCAAACCCATAACAAAACGAAACATATTATCGGATATACAAAAACTGTTCGACCCGCTTGGTTGGATAGCACCTAGTACTGTTATGGCTAAGATATTGATACAAAAGCTTTGGCTTGAAAGAGTAAACTGGGATGAAAATGTAAGCAACACATTAGAAGAAGAATGGAAAGAAATCAGATCAGACTTCGTTCACATCAATGAAATAAAAATAGAGAGATGGCTTGGCACAATGACTGTCAACAATGATAAAATACAAATTCATGGATTCAGCGATGCCTCAATGCGTGCATATGCAGCAGCAGTCTACATAAGAATTGAAACTTCGAATAACGGAATAGAAACTAAACTGATCGCTGCTAGAACGAGAGTAGCACCATTGAAGACTATCTCATTACCTCGTCTAGAGCTTTGTGGAGCCTTACTTCTTTCAAAATTAATGAAACAAGTTGGACAATCGATGAGGATACCAACATCACAAATGTACGCATGGACCGACTCTTCCATTGTCATCGCATGGCTTTGTGGTGAACCTAATAGGTGGAAAACCTTCGTAGCGAACCGTGTTGTAGAAATCGTCGAAAACATTAATAATAAACACTGGTACCATGTACAGTCACAAGATAATCCTGCTGACTTGGCGACTCGAGGCATGTTGTTATCCGATTTGAAAGAATGTAGCTTGTGGTGGCGAGGACCGAGCTGGTTATCTGAAACAGAAATAAATATTAAACATAATTTAACAGATACAGATTTGGAAATAAAGACAACAAAGATTAATACTTACCTGAATACACAAAGCGTTGAAGAACAGGAAACTTCATTATTATCACAATTTGAAAATTTTGAAACCTTAAATGAATTAATAAAAGCAATTACTTACTGTCGAAGATTTTTGAACTTTAAGAAAAATATAAACGATAACAATCAAAATTTAACAACACAAGAGTTAGAAGATTCTTTAAATATTTGCATTAGAAAAGCACAAGAGGAAGAGTTTAAAGAAGAAATAGATCGTTTACAAATAAGGAAACATGTAAAGAAAAGAAGTCAACTGCAATCCTTGAATCCACACCTAGACTTGAAAAATATACTCAGGGTAGGCGGTCGTTTAAGACACGCAAACCTACCTCATGACACAAAGAATCCAATAATTTTAAGAAAAGAATACTCGTTGACACCGTTAATCATTGCTGTTGTAGTATTTTGTTCTAAACTGACAATCTAAGTAACTTACCTAAACATATTGATTGATTCACAAATTGTTATTTAAAAGAACCTAGAGTCCTTTTGGTAGGCGGTATGTTGAAGTAAGAATTGTCTTAACAACTCACTAACGTATATACGTCATGTCGTCGTCAGTTTAAAACATTGTGGTTACAATAAAGTAGTCGCCTCTGAACTAGCAATCGAAACACACGCATTTTATTTAATTCCGTCACAGCCATTCAACTCCGAACCTTATTACAAACACCAAGCATTGTTTTATATGACGAAATCTTTGTTTTTAAAATTACTTATACTTATTGTTTGAAGAAAAATCTGTACATTTGAACTTAAAATTACATAATTTAACTTGTAGCTCCGCCTTCACAGCTTTATTTACCCCGTATTTTATTTTGCTAATTACGGGTTCCTATTTTAGGTATAGCCTGAAAAACGGGGTAATCCGTTTACGGGGTATCTGGCAAGCCTAGTTCAATATGACTTTTTTATTTCCAGTTCTGAAGTGGAATACTACATAAACAATCTGCTGAGTTTACGAGAAAGAAGAGTAAGGAGTGAATCATCCAGAGAAGATTTTAATTACAACGTGCTTTTTGACAGCCTCACGGACGATCAGATTCTAAGCCTAGTGTTGTACGCCATTGAGAAGAAATACCACTTCAGTGGCGACGGTATTTGGACCCGGCAAGACGGAGTTAGGGTAGAAAAGCAGAGAAACTGACGGTATTAGAACTTTTGATTTAGAACTTTTGATGTATTTTAAATGCCTTCAAATAAAAGGCGATGGTGGTATGTGGTCAAGTCAATGTTATTATTTATTCGTAAGTTATTGCAGCTGGTCTGAGACTTAAAAGGATATTAGTGATTTGTTAAAATTTACAAAATTATCCACTGGGAAAATTACCAGCTCAATAAAACGACCACAGCCGAATTAAGATTGAGATACTTTTACAAATAAATATCTAATTTAATATACATATATGTAACCATGTTGCATTGATTTAGATATTCTTAAAATTCTTCACTTTTTGTTATATCTAATCAAAGTATCAATATCACTTTTAATAGATGTTTTTGAAATAAGTTTTTTTATGTCAATAAGGTATTTGACTATTATATTATTGATAATTATGAAATCCTAAAACTATTAGAAAAAAGATAAGAAACAACAACGAAATAACGAACAACAAAACAACGAGATGTTTCTTATAATGCCCAAGCGTTTCAAAATAATTTACCAGACAGAGACAGCACTACTAACCAGTGACGCCATTGATGTTCGTTTTGCACGACAAGGACAGAAAATACGCCCTCCAAAAACTTAAAAAGCGTGTATCTCTTCCATTTTGTCATCGAGTTTTGTTTCATGTTTATTTCTATTGTTTATTTAAAGTAATATAAAAAAAAATGGGTAATAGACAAATGCCCTATTAGCCTTATTCATATTTTGTACTATATCACTATTAATAAGGTGTAAATAATAATGTATAAATACATGCGTGTAGTGTAAGGAAGAAAGTACTAGAAGTACCTAAATAAAAACTCAGTTTAAGCACATTTGTATTATAATTTCTCGTCTTTCTTATAATTATTTATTACAAAATATCCAGCTTATTGCTCTCTTAACTTAACTTAGTATAAATGCTCTATTAAACTTAGCGTACACATGCGGAGAAAATAAGTCAAATTATTACTTTACTATTAATATACCCTGCTATTATAATTTTCAAAAAACTGAGTAAAAAGTTAGCAAAGATTGATTTTTTTGGTATGAGCTTTGGTCACTACCATAAAAATGCATAAGTATAACTTTTGGTAAAAAAACTAAATTATGAACCTATATTATGCATGTTGTCGATTTTCGGCAAAGACTTGCTGCCGCAAATTGTGCTTCCCTTGCAGTATTTGCATAAATATTCGCATTATTTCGCTGAAGCTGACAAAATAAACTTTATTTTAATAGCAATAATGCTTATTTCAGATTTGCCTGGTAACGCGAATATTTGGATGAATACACCAACTGAAGTGCCAACATTATAAATAAGATTTTATAACTGAGCCCAAACAAGAAATTATACATATTATATTACCCAAGTTATATTCTTAAACTTAAAAAAAGTTGTTTACATTTGCTTTATTGAATTTCTACTCCAAACAGTAGAGCTAATAAGTAAAAAATATTAGGAGGATACTTAAAGTATTCACCATGAAACTTTAAAATTAATCGTTTTAACTTTTGATTATAGACCGTCTTTTTTGGCTGAGCCTAGGAAGGTGGAAAATATACGACGGCGCTTTCACTTTCAGTTACTGTACAACTTTGATCTGAAATCCGCTGATCCTGGCTCAAATTATACGGTAAACCGACCCGAGTCCTTTCTTCGTCCTTTAGTAGGCACGACGAAGAATGTTCTTGAGGTGATTGCTACGCAGTAGTCCGCGAAATTCAAAACGCGAAATCGATAATTTGATAGTAAATTAATACTATCGAGCAAATATAGCTAATAGAGCTAGGCTACTGTTTTATATGAGTATTGTTCAGTAGGTATATTGTGATTATTGTCGAGAAATATGTTCTAATCAATAAACATCGTGAAATTGAGCTACATTTTTTTAATAGCAAGAATGTTTTAATATCGGTGGCTTCATGCGTAGCAATCACCTTGACAACGACTAATGCAATACCCTCGCTCGAAGAATCACTGACTTACTGACCTTACTTCGTAGTAATTCGTAAGGACGCGCCATAATATGCGTTAGCCGACAACAACACGACACTAACTATACCTACATCTGATATTTCTGTTGACGACTTAAGTGCTTAGGACTGATTGAGACGTTCAACTAAAGTACCACATAAAGATTTTTCTTTAAACGTGAGGAACTTATGACCAAATGGTCCAGTGATGGTGATCTTCAAGGCACGAGTGAATTGGATTTTGCTGGGCAAGCGTGCACCATCGTTTACCGGACGATGGCTTAACATTAGGCGAGGTAGCTGCCAAACGCAAGCCTATTTAGGATAAAAATTGAATTTTTTTTTGTTAATTAATCACTGCTGGGCCTATTTCTCCGTTCTTTTATTTTTGTCTTCTTTGCATTCTTAATTTGATTTAAATCTCAACATCTGATAATCCCAAAGTGAAATGTGATATTTTACCACGCCTTATTCTAGGGCAGATGTCTCTAAAAACATAATTTGAAATAAACATGCTTTGAGACTAAAATAAATAAATAAACAAGACCGATAGCTGGTATAGGACTCATGTTCTTGTTCCCTTGAAAATAAGTTTTTTTTTTAACTATTCTAAAATACCTAATATTTGATATCTAAATAAGCACCTATTGGATGCTGCCACTTTTTATGGGCGACTTATTACATAATTTTTGGCACAAGCTGTTCACGTTTTCAAATTTTTTTTATAAACTATACTAACTAACTTTATGTATATTCATGAATAGGTACACTTAATGGCTGAAGTGAATAAATATAAATAACAATATGTAGGGAAGTTGCAAATTTTTTGCGAGTTAACTCACCAGTAGCTAAGTGAATAAAAATAGATGGGTGTTATATAGTTTAATTAGTTGACTCTAATTGATGATTCAATAGACCCTATTGAATCATCAAGTAGGTATTTGACATTTTTTTTTTATTAGAAATCTTAAATCTATTCGAAAAAAGATGAGCAACAATGAAAAAACTAATGAAATATTTTTAACAATATAAGCGTTTCAAAATGGTTTACTAGACAGAGACAGCACTATTACCGTCTGACGTCATAACGTTCATATATATTACAGTACTCTGTGGTCATAACGCATTAATAACGCCATCGCAAAGACACACCACTCAGTACAATGCCCGTTTCGCGCGATAAGGACAAAAAAATGTCGCCTCTAAAATCTTCAAAAGCCTGTATATCTTCCATTTTGTAATTCATTTTATTCATTTCTTAACAAAGCGTTTTTTTTTTATTCTTCCTTTAAAATAAAATTGAAAAATTGTTAATTTTGAGTAGTATTCAAATACCCTATTAATATTTACCGACATAGCCCGAAGAATTGCCAAACTTAAGTGGCAGTGGGCGGGGCACATTGCTCGCAGAACGGATGGCCGATGGGGCAGTAAAGTTCTGGAGTGGCGACCGCGTTCTGGAAGTCGCAGCGTGGGTAGGCCCACAAGGTGGACCGACGACCTGGTGAAGGTCGCGGGAATCCGCTGGATGCGGAAAGCGCAGAACCGGTAGTTGTGGCGATGTTCGGGGGAGGCCTATGTCCAGCAGTGGACGTCTTTCGGCTAAAATGATGATGATGACCCTATTAATTATTTAATGAATTATGAAGTAAGTATTTACTATCTTTATTCACTTTAGTCAATCCATTGATCTGAACAAAGTAGTGTAAATATTCATCTAAACATAAAACTTACAAGTAAAAGATGCAAGTATCAAAACGATATTATTTGATAACATGCACTGTCAAGATAAGGCACAAGGAATGCACGAGAAGCGAAGTATACGAGTATTTTACTCAGTAAATAGTTTTTATTACCCAGTTAGATGTTAATAAGAATGAACCATTTGAAATTCATTGTAATGTTTATGTGTTCCCCTGTTTAAACACACCAATGATCAACGGTACCTCCACCGCCTATTCAGTTCTAAAAACGTGTCAATCTTATTAATATCCTAACAAGTAGTATATACTATTTGTAATTATTAAATTATCATATTTTATGTCGCTTACCAGGGCCGTAGCTACAACTGGGGCCCCGGGGCCTTTGAGCATAGAGGGCCCCAAAACAATACATGACTTTTCAATCACATGCTGTCCCGAGGCCCCGGAACTTCTAGATACCGCCCTGGTTGCTTATAAATTACACAAAACTTACTTACGAATTAAATTTTAAAGAGGCACATTTGTTTAAATCTAATTACAGTTAAATAAGTAAATATTTACATTTATTGCAAAAACTTTAAAACGCAGCATAATTTATAACTACAAAAATATAAAACTTTACCTATCTACTTCAATACTTACTTATTTACTTTACTTAAATATATAATAAAATTTCCATATGATATAATATTGTTATCCACTAACTTCATATAAACTATATTCCCGAATGTAGGTATGTCGTCAGAAAGTAAATTCATATAAAATTGAGATAGCACGCGTTACTTCCAAACAATGAGAACAATTAATGATAGAGGTGATATCTGCATCATTATCTACCCACCTGGCACTATTCTCTACATTTCTAACTAATACTCCCTTTCGAAATTACTCTGGCTTAGCACACTAACGCTAGGATAATTTCGAAAAGGAGTATTTCAATTCAAAAAAGGGGGCAGCGTGGTGTATGCCTGGCCAGTGCTGGGCTCCATCTTGACGACGACGGGCTGCGTGAGATCCGAGTGGCGCTCCATGTCGTAGTGTTTGTCGTGAGCGGCCAGCGCGCACTTGTCGTAGTCGTCGGGCGGCGCGTACCGCGGCGGCTCGTCCTGCAGCGCGCACGCTGGGTACTTGTCCTCGTGCGTGCGGTACTCCAGCTTCTCGTCGTGCGCATGCGCCTCCATCTGCGGGGAATGCGCCGCCATCATCGGGTAGTCGCGAACCCCCAGCGGAGGCGGACTACCTTCTCCATATTCGTAAGAGTGCCGCGGAGCGAACATCTGCCCGTCGTGGCCATTGAGGACGGTCGTGTAAGAGTACGCAGCTGGCTGTGCGTTGAAGCCCGGGTATCCGCCACCGCTAGATGATAGTAAATGATGCGACGAGAGTTCGTAGGAGTGCTGGTACGACCAGGAGTCTGCTGGAGCGGGCAGGCCGTTTTGCGGGAAGGCCGGCAAGTTGCCACCGATGCCGGAGAAGCCACCGCCCAATGTTGTTGAACTTGGTGAACTGCTACCGATGTACCCTGTTTTTCGTGGAGGCTCTCGTTTCCGCCATTTCGCTCTTCGGTTTTGGAACCAGACCTTTGAAAAGGAAATAAAATAAATAAACTTGGACTCTATATTTTATATGGACTATTAACGAATACTTTAATTAAACTGAATACAACTTGTATGAATAATTTACCAACCTGTACTCGTGATTCTGACAAGTTAAGTTTGAGAGCCAGTTCTTCTCTGGCGAACACATCGGGATACGGCGCCCGCTCGAATGCTCGCTCTAGTTCCTCTAGTTGATACGCCGTAAAAGTAGTCCTGTGGATAAAAAAAGACAACGTTTATGTAAACCTATTTGTGATGAAAATAACATTAGGTGATAGGTACTGGAAAAACCATCGCTAAATTGCAGCCTGCTTTAGAGAATAGCTACAATGCCTACAATACGCGCAATCTAACTCGGCTGGCCTGAAGTTAGGCACTGCGCATCATGTTTTCCCTGCCCCTTGCCAACAATGACACTCAATAAACGATTACTGCGACCGTCTTGTGACAACTTCAAGCCGGCCAACTTACATTGCACGTACTGTACGTTATGTTATCTGTATCAGAATTCTGTGTAGTCTGAAATTGATAACAAATCAATTTCAGACCTTTTCAAACAATAAACGACCCCCCACTTGAAAACCAACTTGTTATACTCTCAATTATAAATTCACAAATAAATTTATTCTTATCATTCAGCAGCACATGTACCATCTGACGCGTGCAATATGGCTGCGGGCTGCGCACGCGCAGAAATTGATTGAGCGTGAAACGAAATTCACCCCCGTTGCGCGCGAGCACTTCTAATTGCCTGCCAATTGACTTTAAACTTATAGTGGCGGTATGTTATTAATTCTGACACCACATTTTTATTTGATATTTATTACAACACATGATACTGCCTATCATCGCGGGCCTTTTTATAGGCTGTAGACACTCATGATCGCTTTTTTATTCCTAATTAGAAACTTAAAGACACTGATGATCGCTGTTTTTATTCCAAATTAAAAACTAAAAGTTTAAGATGTTGACACAGACATAGTAAAAGGAAGTGCTGCGAACAATCAAGTGAAGCCAAAAAAAGCTATGCTCCTTCGTGTACAATCAGCGCTCACGCACACACATGCACCTCAAACCGTGCTCATCCCTCTCAGTACTCATGTCGCGGCATCGTCCAGTAAGTATCGCGAAAACAAAATATCCTTCAGGAGAATGGTGTGTGCTTGAGCGCTGGTTGTACACGAAGGAGCATAGTTTTTTTTGCTTCACTATGATTGTTCGCAGCACTTCGTCTATTATTTTTACTATGTCTGTGGATGTTGATAAGATTATTAATTTAGCAAAGCTCAATAGGGCTTAATATTATCAATTTCCTAAAAAGTTGCAGTTACGCTGATATTTAAATATAATAGCAATCAAATACCTACACATAAGAGATGAACTACATAATTGTTCCCATACGCTATCTACAAAGCGATCATTGAGATGTGTTGCAACTACATTCATTAAAAGTCATACCCTCCATTCAAGAGATGGTGAGATAAGGCAATTGACTCCCCGTCGTCATACGGGTAATTAATCTGGACGAAACACGTCGCCTTTGTAGTTATTACGGCAAATATTACAAGACGCCTGCATTAAGTGTTTAATACTATCTAAGAAAAGGGTGCCACCCGAGGTTTTCTTTTGTTCTTATGAATTCCTAACACCCATATGGGTGTCGAGCCGTTATAAATAATATTTTCACGCGTTCATATCTTATCTAAAAAAAATCTTAACAACATTTGTTGGCAAAAAATATAATTATTTCGCTGATGCGGTACCTACCCATTTATTATTTTAATAGTATCCTTAAAGCAATTCTTGAGCGATGAAAAATCCTACTTATTTGTACTTACTATTAATTATTCTGTGTTATTAGTAGTATTTTTAGGTAAATATTATAAATGAATGAAGAAGAAAAAACCGGCCAAGTGTGAGTCGGACTCACGCAGTAAGGGTTCCGTACCTCCCATCGACCTGATACACTATAGTAACTGATTTAATTTACCAGAGTTCATCAAAAGACATCAACATACCGTGCGCGAAATATGGATAATTGCATCTATTTCTGACGCAGGTACCACCACATTTAACTACGTTCGCCCTATTTTTAGTATTTGTTGCAAAACTACATAGTATTTTGTTCGCTCCTTCATAATATAGCTAAATATTATCTGGTATCTACCCACATTGTACTTATTTAATATCCTACCTTGTTAACTATATTTTTGTTTACCTGTTTGTATAGTCGATGATACTGATGTACGGTAAAACTCTAATGAGTTTATGTTTACATCTTTAAAATGTTTTTGTTATGTATACCACTGAACAAATAAATAAATAATAATAATAATGCACTATAATCAAACTAAGTTTGACGCCGGTATGTATTACAGTTTTGAAGATAGAGCAGGAACAAAAACGTTGATAAAAATGCATGTTTTTCAACGTTTCTTGTATGGGGACCCCCTTTGGTGTTTTTTTTTTAGTATTTGTCGTGATATGCACCATAGTAACACATATTCTGTGACAATTTGAACTGGTTATCTATTACCGTTACAAAGATACGGCCCTGTGACAGATAGACGGACGAACGGACGGCGTAGCGAGAGTAATAGGTTCCCGTTTGGCACCGTTTGGGAAGAAAATAACAATTCCCGAGGGAAGCGCTATAACGTATTTCTGTGATATATACCGAATTATATGCGGGCGAAGCCACAGGCATAGGCCAGTAACTCATAAAGTAGTTGACTCCAGAATTCTGCGAACTAATCTGACATTTTAAAATCGATCCAAGAAGCGCGTTGATCACGCAGTTGCGACCTTTAGGTTCATTTTTTAACGTCAATTTATTTTGTAGAATTCTGGTGTCAACTTTAATTATTATTTTTGAGAAGCTAGAATACCTCGCTTAATAAGAATTCTATAATTTAAATAAAAACAATTCAAATTACAAAAATATTTAACAATAAATTTAAAACATCTACCTACTAGACTTACTAGAGCCATATGGGTTTTATCACATATTAAAAATCATCGTATTAGTTATGCAAATAATAAAACAGGGGTGGTTTGGCGACGACACGATACAGTTAATGTAGAGAGGGTGCGCGCGCGCCGCCGGTCACCTGTGACAGCGGCGCGTGCCGATGCATGTGGTACCAATAATACATAGATAGGTTGGTATAAACAGTAATGGATTGTAACACGTTACTTATTTAGATTTATTATTATTATAAAGCCGTAGCCACACACTAGGATTTGCTCCTGTTTCGTGGGTGCGATTCCAGGCACACATTACACATCCACAAACACCTAGACATTTAAATATCTTAAACCTAGACCCGGAACAACTACACGCTCTATTGTGATAACCAATGACCGTCCACAGAGAAGACGCAAATAGAACAAACCTTTTCGTAAAGTAGGTTTAGTTCACAGAAATAGATAGAATAGAAAAGTGGGCAGGGCGCGCGTGCCAACACTCGGCACCATAGTGCAGTGCATTTCAAAGCCTTTCTCAGTACGCCTTATGACTTTTTTCTGTAAATACTGTAACAAAAACCCGCAGAAATGCCTTATTGTGCTGTTTCTAACTGCAAAAACAAAAGCTGTACAGTAAATTTGATTTGAATATGAATTTGAATGTTGCCACGCATGAATCGCAAGTAAAATTGTGATTACAACCATTCTATCTCTATCTATTTCTTTGGTTTAGTTTCTATTGTACACTTGTTTCTGTCCTCTAATATTTAACAACATATCTCTATTGCTTTAAGGTTTGCTGTTAGAAAACTCATTTCCGAGTTAAGCTCGCCAATGGACGGTCGACCGTACGTCAGTGGTAACAGGTTGACATTAACAGTGCCTGTATTTCATAAGCAGGTTTAGGTTTTAGGCAGGTTTTCTAATTCAAGTGTTACCACTGTCATGCAGTCGACTGTACATAAACTTTCTTACTGTAATATCAATGTGTATATGTGTGTACAATAAAGAATAAGAAAACCTTTCTGCAACCTGAGCTTTGGCCACAAATCCTTTACTTTTACGGGCCCTCACCTATATCCGTGGTTCTTCAATTCATCCTACAGGAATCGTTTTAATTTTTCATAAAATGCATAGCTGTTTACAAGTCTAAACACAAAAAAAAAACAAAATAGATCCCGTAGTTTTTGCGTGATGCTCAAATAAACAAACAAACCAACATTTACAGTTTTGTAATAATTACAGGAAAACACCTAATTATTAACAGAATCCGTCACGGGGGGATAACAGAATCTAACGCGAGCGGAGCCGCGGGTAAAAGTTAGTGTATTATAAGAAAGTATTTACAAAAAAAAAGTATATAAGTATTATATCCATTGTCTAGTATCCATAGTACAAGCTCTGCTTAGTTTGAGACTAAGATGGTGTTGTGTAAAAAATATTAAATTATTATTAAATTATTTTATATTACATAAGGATTTGGCTGCAAAAAATATGTAACTAATTGGCTATTAGATTTTGATTATACGGACACTGAAAGTGAGATCACTATTTCCTGAATAACATACTCATGCTTCTAATCCTCGCTCTTTCACCCCCACCTATAATTTCACACATACCACAGTCAAAAAATATTTCAATATATCACTTACACTTAACACTACTTACATGCTCTCCACATACTCATCCTACACACACAACTACTACTCAACATAAACTCACACTATTTCTTACACAAAACACTATTACCCCATTGTTGTAATTACAACTTTAATTAAAATCAAAATTACTTATATAACAATTATGTATGTAAGGATTATGTAGTAACTTTTTTGAGCGTAGGTTTTTTTCTTAAGTGAGGTTCAGAGTTATATGTAATCAATTTTAACATTTAAAAAAAAAAAAAAATTAAAAATTATAAACGATATGTATGTGGGCCATACAAATATTTATTGCATACGAGCGAACTGCGAACCATTGCGCAGAAGCCGGTCACTCGGCCACTGCGCCAAACCTTTCTCCGAGGCTTTCTCCTAATTATGTTGGGGTCGACTTCCAGTCTGACCAGATGCTGATCAGCTGATCCTTAAATTTTGTCGAGCGACATCGGTGATTTAGTAGGGAACAGACGATATTTTTTTCGCGATTTCTGTGTTGGTCCCATTGTACAAGTTAGTCTATGCTATGCCCTGAATGAGTTCTTAAAATATGACCACGCATTTCTGGTACAATTCGTGGTTTAATTGAGACTTAAAACTACTAAATGACTTTAAATTTTTTACATTGGAAGGCAATTTATTATACTTATATTAGCTGTGCTCCTTCAAAGGTAATACTTTTTTTTTTTTGCGTAGTTTATTCTTACCTTTGCCTTTGGCAGTACAAGTAAGCTAGGTCGACGAATACTGAGTTTACAAATTTGAGATTTTTTTACAAAAGACAAGTTGGTATATAAGTTTTCTTTTTTATTTCAGTTAAAAGGTTCAGCACTAATTAGATAACGAAGCGTCCGAGAGAATCCCTTCAACTTTCTATGTTCAATTATATTACCTACTGTACTGTGTGATTTCTATTATTTCTACTGTACGCCGCTTGAAAGGTTTATAGTTCCCTTCTTTAAATAATGTTTACTTACATCATTATCTCATTAACTGTCCAAGTTTTTTTTTTAATTAGATATAGATCTGCTCTTGACTGCAATCTAGAAAGCTTTGTCAAGATGTGGTAGACGATGGAGCGAGCAAACCTATTAGATGCCGATTCAATCCAGCTTTAAACGCGTTATAAATTCCAATAATACAACTTTTAAAATGTTAGTTCTAAGTAAATTATTGCTGTATATGCACCTGCCGGCCGCATCGTTTCATCATTCCTTCATTAGCCACTTTGTTATCTCCACTTACGGGTTGAGTACATTTAAATTACCGTCAAATTAGCCTAGCTTGACGTAACTGGCTTACTTTGAGGCGACCGACATTATGAAAAGAGACTATCTTAAGGTTTACCATCAACTGATTCAGTTAGAGGCGGTTGAACTGAATACAAACGTCGCTCGTGATAATGTAATATCATTAGCTTACAACTCCATCCTCTGATCGTTCATTCTCATCAGTAGACAATTAACGAATGGTGCTATTTATTCATTAATTTCATTTCTTCATCAATTTTAATTTAAAAGTTATTATTTCAAATAATTATTTACAAACATTTCAAAAACTTTACGAATGTAGTTGAAGGGTTCCAAAAAGTCGTCAGTGAGGCACTCTTTTCAAATAATTAATCGTATAATCTTTGTTACAAATTTTGGCAACCTTTACGTAAGAAAACCTGCAAGTACCAAGTACTTTACAGCTACATTAATATAATTAGACAACCCGATTGACGCAGTGGCTGGGCCCATAGAGTAACTTTTATTGGCTGGGCCTTCTACGCAAAAAAAAAAGTGTTTGTAAACGCACCTACGATACAGTCTAGGAGAACGTGAACGTCATCAGGGGCAACGATTAAAAAAAACTTCACTATAAGTATCATAATCAGCCCGTAGTAAACGTACCCTGCCGAATAAAAGTCTTGACTCAGTCCTTTAGTTACCATGTACTTCATCAATGGGTGGAAAAGGCGGTACGGTAGACTTTTCGGGGAAACACTTGAAAATATTGAAATACTTAATGCGGAAACCTACTCGAAACTTGTATTTAGTATAGCAAGAATCAGTCAGAAAATTACATAATACTACATTTTAATAACTCTATAAAACGAGCAGAAAAAAAAAACAAAGCAATTGGATCTATCGTAGCCACACGCTACGAAAGTGCTACGAAGATGTTTCGTAGCTAGTTACGTAGACTGCTACAACATCTTCGTAGCGAAAAGAAAACACGTAGCGGCGGCGGCGTAGTCTTTTCTACGGGGACGAGTTGAATATTTTGATTCTAAAATAGTTATTTAAACAGAATAAATTCTTAAGACAAATTAGATAAAAAATGTTTTCATAAAAAAAAAAATCAAAATGACCACTCACCTAGTTTTCTTTTTCTTGATTCCGTTGTTGTCGTTCTTTTTCTTATCAGTCTTCTTGGAGGTGGCGGGGGGTGGCGGCGGCGGGGCGTGCGGCGCCGGGCCGGCGTCCACCGCCTGCAGCATCAGCGGCTCGTCCTTGCGCTTGAGGTCGGCGGCGGGCGCGAACACGGGCAGCTCGTCGCGGTACTGCAGCTCGGCCACGTCGCCCACCACCACCTGCACGTGGCGCTCCTTGCCGAACTCGCCGAACATGTGGTCGTCGAAGGGCGGCTGCTCCATGTGCTGGCCGGGCTCGAAGGCGCAGTGGTAGCGCTGGCCGGCGCCGTCGCCGCACACGTACATGTAGGGGTCGGCGGCGGGCGGCGGGCCCGCGGCCTCGGCGCGAACCTCGCTCGGCTCCGTCGCGGCGGCCTCGCTGCCTGCCGCGCAACACTCCGCCTCGACCTCGCCGAGCCCGACTCACAGATTTATCTACCCCGATATTAAACAATTTGACTTCATTTAACGAAACCCCCGGGATCGACGAACGCTCGCGCCGTTCGTATCCTCGTGTCCGTCCCGGTTAAATGGCTTTAATCAACTTTAACGAACTAACCGAATTTGCTCTACGGTTGGTCAATTTATATTACCATAATACTTCGCCCGACGTAGGTTTTGGACCAATGAGTAGCGCGTCCGAGAGAGTCGAGAGCGAGCGTGGAAGTGCCATTTTCGCTCGTAACATGGGACTGGAGGGGTCAGTTTTGACTACGTAAAGCGGGCGCTTACGACAGTGGTATGAGTGTGCTTGGGAACCAATCGCAGTGCAGTGCTGGCCCCTCCCCCGGCGCGCTCCCCTCGCGGCGGCGGCTGCGGGCCGCGCGCGCCGCACTGCCGTCGTCGACGCACCATGCGGGATTCCCACAAACTCTCCTGATATTTGTTTGTATCGGTGCTATTGTAGGGCGCGAACGCCCACATCATTATTTTGAAAGTCCATAGTACTTTATTGTAAATCCGTATCAACACCACTCATATGTCTGTTGCATGATTTATAGTCGTGGGAAAATAATCACATCCAAAGCAAATAATAATCGCAAAATAATTTTCACTTGCTTAAGTATTGACATTAGGTACACCTCTGACCAAAACCATGTATAGGTACATCCCCTTGAAAAATATTTGCCTACTTACTTAAATATTCAAATTCCAACAATCAGTTTTGTTGACAGGTACATCACAAAATTTCGATTAGAACTTTAATATCTGAATCAAAATAGATTTCACAAAACACACTTAAATGTATGAGTAGAAGCAACACAGGGTCTCCCACGGGATGCAGCTGATGTGAATGCGAGCTGCGGCGAGACAGCGCCGCCCGCGCTCTGATGCCGATCGACGACACCATCGCTTAATTATTAATTAACAGTTATTGCTGGCTATTATTAATAAAACATTCGCCCTGACTATTGGCACTTAGATTAGCGTCGAGGGAGTAATGGCGCATTTCAACAATTTCGGTTGTTATTTAATTGAAGTCAATTTAGATGATCAGAGTCTATTTAGGTTGGTGCTGGCGCTCGCCAGCGGGATCTCTGCTTCATTGGGCTTATTGGTGACTTTCAGACAACACGAATTGCACTCGCTGATGCACTTCTCGTCGCATTTGCAGTTTGTGTGGTTCTATAAGAGAGGGTCATGGTCAAAACTGCGTCTAGGTCGCGTGTGTCGATATAACAGTGTTCTAATTCATTGATCAATTGAAAGACATTTGCAATAAGTTAATGTTTAGTGCCATAGAACGGAGTTGATTGTGAACAGTGAAAACTAAAGTGGGAAGTGTTATAGCTGCTATCTGTAGTGGTTGCGTGCTCTGTCCAAGGATTCTGTGTTGTCCACGTCGGAACGTTTCGTGCCGACCGAAATAAAGTGCTGCTTACGTAGGTGCCTAAATAGGTAACGTAAAAACTTTAGTGCAGTTTAATATTTTAGAAAACCCAGGTTAGGTATTCGTACGTTTTAGTTTGATCTCTTTAGGTATATGAATAATGTGCTACACATTTTATAAATGCTTGTTAGCATGTTTTATTAGTTTGAAAACTTGAAATTACCTGTAAGCAATTTTATTAAAGATTTTACTCGTTAAATGTTTATTTTTTATTGATATCTATTTTAGCTCCCCTTACAAAATGTATGCGTTTATATATAGATCCTGAAAATAACAGGACTTAATCTGAAAGTCTATCATACAAAGGACATTTAACAAATAAGCTGGATTATAAGAATCTTTATAAAACCAACAAAAATCTTGATTGAATAAATAAATAAATTGTGTTAATTCAATATCTGTAATTTTTATCCAAAAAGTACTTATATTATTAGGCCTACAACTAGATGCCAACTAAGTTGGTTGCTTGTAGGTTTTAAGGGACCTGATTTGATGTTTATGATCAATCGAGAGCAATGATCAATTATTTAACACTAACGAACGGTTCAAAACCGTTAAATAAAGTAGTCTGATAAAAGCCAACAAAACACTGATGGCATGATGTTGATAAGTACCTACTTCATAACGTCTTCTTTGTGTAGCTATTCGTGTAGTTGCGAAAACCAGTCCGTTATACTATACTATCCACTCGTTAAATTCGAGCTAGTCGTACTTCTAAGTATATAACCATAAAGATTTAAATAACATTAAAGCATGGTAGAATATATGGTGTCGTAAAAGGCGACTAAGGGATTCACCAGAGGATGGGCAGCAGCGTTCTCTGAGTATTTAACCAACCAACTGCGAACGCCAACCCGCCTGCCAAGCGTGGCGATTATGGCATATCCCCCCCATTGGGGGAGGCCTATGTCCAGCAGTGGACGTCTTTCGGCTGAAATGATGATGATGATGGTAGAATAACTCAAATTAGTGTCAACAGTGAAATGGTAGGTATCTGAAATATTCTTAACTAATCCTCTCGTCTCGTCCTCGTCCAGCCATGCTAAATATCCGTTACTATGTAAAAGTGATTTCTTAGTTCATGTTTTCGCGATATGAGTCATCTTTCGTTAGTTATAACTACACTCATTCGATGTTAATGTTTACTTAGTGTGTCGGCATCAAAGTTTTAAAACTATTTTCTTTTCGTACCAGTTAATAGGAATATTAAACTGGAAGGTTTATCTCATAAGAAAATGTGTAAATAATCCTGTCAATTCATATTATATTTGTGGTGAGGTGATTTTAGTAAACAAAAGTGTTCTGTACCGCCTAATAAAATAGGTATAAGTGTTATTTCTTCTTTAACATTAATATTGGATCCCAAGATAAAGGCTGGACCCCACATTTCTGCTGCAACCTGTGTTCTACTGGTCTGAGAAATTGACTGATTGGCAAAAAACATTAATAAATCATCATCATCATTTCAGCCGAAAGACGTCCACTGCTGGACATAGGCCTTAATAAATAAATAACTTTATTTCCAAAATTTGGTTCATAATGTTGTATACATAAATGAGCAAGATAAAAGAGCCTCCACGAGTGACGATATTTAATTGATCGTCCGGCGCACTTTGGGCAGTCAGTCCCGCTACCAACCTGCTGATTGGCTAATCTTTTCCCCACGACATGAGCTATTATTATTATGTAGCTCATGTCGACACTAAAAAGAAGAAGAAGAAGCAAGATAATTTTATGTCTAACATATTTGAAAAACAGCATCCACTGCCGAACTAGGTCAAAAACCTGTATTATAGTTTAACTGGCCCTTTTAATATAACTTAGTTAAGTGCTGACAAATGATTAAATTACTTATATAATAAACTAAAACAGTGATTAGGTGTGTATGATGAACCTCTCTTTGTGTATGGTGCTTTTGTACATGTGTGTGTTTGAGAGGATGTGTGATGTGGGATGTGGCTTTAAATTTAAATACAGACTTATGAATATTAGTCACGGGTAGTGACTAACAAAAATAAAATAAAAAAATATGAATAATGTGAACCACATAGATAGATACCACATAGGCAAACTAGCCAAAACATGTCAGCATCAGCAAAATACAGCTATAAATTTTTCGTTTTCGTCATATCTTAGGATTTGTAACCAGGTTTTATCTGCCCTTTTACATTCATTTATATTTAGGCTATAGATCGGGATTATTTCATTCGCTTTGTTAAAAATAAAAGGTCCCCTGAAAACCAAAAAACCTTCGGACTAATTTCAATAGCCTCACGGAGCATTCTAGGTACAAAAACACCCAAAAACATCCTAATTTTAATAGAGAAGATGGTTGGCAGCTACCACCTGTTTGGAACCCAGTCCTAAAAATAATCAAGTCCCAAACAACACGCAACACTGTAAAAGATAATGATATTGTGAGTGATTACTGCGTGCATCGAAACGATTTTAATTAATAATATTGTACGGTAGATTAAAATATTTTTTTTTAGAAATATTTGTAAAGACGCTTGTCATCTTAGTCTACCTGCGACCACGAAATGCTGCAAAGCTTTCGAAACGTCAGGGAAACCAAAAATAATATACGCGATTTAATCCGGTTAAACTTTGTTTTATTATAATGTGTAGTGATCGCGAAAACCTAAGAAGTTGTTCTTATATCTTGGATTTCGCTCCGCATGCGTTAATACGTTAAAATCCTTCTAATATTATAAATATGAAAGTTTGTGCAGATGTTTGAATGTCCATATTCTTGAATATGTCCCTCGTTTACTCATTATCATCATCATCATCACCTTCAGCCGAAAGACGTCCACTGCTGGACATAGGCCTCCCCCAAGCATCACCACAACGACCGGTCCTGCGCCTTCCGCATTCAGCGGATTCCCGCGACCTTGACCAGGTCGTCGGTCCCCATCTTGTGGGGGGGCCTACCCACGCTGCGCCTTCAAGTACGCGGTCGCCACTCCAGAACTTTACTGCCCCATCGGCCATCCGTTCTGCGAACAATATGCCCCGCCCACTGACAATTCTTCGGGCTATGTCGGTTACTTAGAACCGGCTATGTCGGTTGTCGGAATTTAGGGTTGGACCCCACAGTAATAGTTATTCCCAATGATTAGTACATTAACTGGGCCACGGATATAAGACGATAAAAATGTCATGGTGTATAATCCGTATTTTGTTATAAATTTTTCTGTTAAGGGCCCGGTGTTTTGAGAAAGAAAATCTACCGTTACATAGATGATTGACGAGCAGGGGCGTAGCTAGCGCCGTATCAGCCGTATCAATGATACGGGGCCCCCGAGCTACAGGAGCCCCGACGTGTGTAAGCATAAATTCACAAAATATTATCCACAATTTAAAATTCTTATTGATAAGAGGCTCGTTATGAATGAATAATGAAGATTATGATACTTTTCATCATCATCATCATTTTAGCCGAAAGACGTCCACTGCTGGACATAGGCCTTCCCCAAGCATCGCTACAATGACCGAACCTGCGCTTTCCGCATCCAGCGATTCCCGCGACCTTCACCAGGTCGCCGGTCCACCTTGTGGGGGGTTTTCAGTTTACATAAACTAGAACAAATTAATCCATTTGCATTAAAATTTATCTTAGAAATTCTATGGGACAAGAACGACTATTGGACTTATCAATACTGTCTATAGAAGAAGAAAATCTTGAAAAACTAAAATCGTGTCCAGCTATAGATGTTTTAATAAATAAGTTTTCAGAAAAAAAGGCAAGAAAAGTGTCTATTTGACTGTTTTTTTTTTAACCGACGAAAAAAAAGGAGGAGGTTCTCAATTAGACGCGTATGTTTTTTTTTATGTATGAACAGCATAACTTTTTACAGAGTAGTCCGATTTTGATGATTCTTTTTTTAATGGATAGGGTATATCTCGAAGTAGGTCCCATTTAAATTTTAAACTTGGCACACATAAATGTAGTTCTAGACACTACAACGTAATGGGGAGCTGGAGTTAGATTTTAGCCACAAAAAAATTAAAAATAAATCTTTTTAACAAAAAAATTTACCGACGAAAACAGAAACCGAAAAGCAAAAAATAACAAACAAACAATCAACGAAGATCATTAAATTACTTTAAAGAAATAATAAAAACAACATAACATCAAATATAACGTGAAATTTTCAACGATAAACAATAACTTTCCAAAAATGCGTTCTCCGCACGACCACTTGCAACTTGCACGCACTTTGCTTGTTTGTTTGGCGCCGACTCATAATTAGTTATTTACCTTGGTTTAGTTAGTAAAATAGTTATTAAGACTAAAAGCTTCATTTAATTTTTTGCTTTTCAGTTTCTGTTTCCGTCGGTAACATTTTTTGTGGAAAATGTTTTATTACGATTACCATGTAATAAAATCTTGCAAGTAACTTTTGAACCTGTTCCCGATATCAGAATTCGCTGAAATTTGGTACATATAGTAAAACCAATTACCATGCAATATTATGGTGATTAGGACCTGATCTGATGAAGGAGCCGGAAGGTTATCACAGGATCTCCGCTGTAGTTAACGTGGACACGAGTTTTGGCTCGCTAGATTTGTCTCAACGAGTAGTTGGCTGAGAGATGGTGATCAGGGTCTGATGATGGAGTTGGAAGGTGATCACAGTATCCCCGCTGTGGTTAACGTAGACACACCGTGTTTGAGCTCGTTAGATTTCTCTCAATAAATAGTTAGCTTAGAGATAGTGATCAGGGTCTGATGATGGAGTGGTCACAGGATCTCCGCTGTGTGAACACATATGTATTTTTTTGCTATTTCAGGGTTGGTCCCATAGTAAAAGTTGATCATACTGATGAGTACAATTACCCCTTAAGAGGTTTTCAGTTATTTTAACGTTGTATATGGGACTTATAACATAACTGGCGAAATGTGGGTGCATCTCTGCCTACCCCTTCCGGAAAATACAGGCATTGTTGTTATGTTTTGTGAAATATTTTCGAAAGTTCCAATTAAAAAAAAATCGGAGATGAAATGAGATTTTCCTTTGCACATGCATAGGAATAAATTTAATATAATATAAACATTACAGAGAAAAAATAGATAGATAAAAAATAGAATATGCTTTATGAAAATAAAAGTGAAAATGAAAATAATAGTAAACAGGAACAATTTATTAGTTATTGGTACATTGGCTTATCGCTAAAAGTGATATCTTCCAGACAACCTTTGGATGGACAATGAAGACGTAAGATCTAGATCATGGGGGCAGTTCGTGGCGTACTACTGCATGTTTATAAACTAAAATAAATAAATAGCACAAAATATATTACACATATAGGTATCATAAATATATATATATATAATATTAGAATAAAGATTGGATACACAGGCAATGTCTTGGTAAATTACAATCTATTTGGAAAGGTAGTATTCTTTGACTGCTTAAAATACATCAAATCGGGTTGGTTTTTAAACGTTAGTTTAAAACATGCTATGACACATAATAATACCAGACTTTTATTGTTCCACTGCACACTGCAGAGCATGAAGCCCAATGAAAGCAAGGCATTTAAGAGGTCTTGTCTTTTTTCTGATATGGCCATCGATTTTATTCTTTCTGTATTCTTCTGATGATCAATTATTTACTCATGATTGGTGGTAAACGTGTTAGGTTGTTCAAAGTAAGGAACAAATTTAACCAACAATGTCGAATTTTTATATTTGTCAGGCAAGTAACCTCATCTTACTATACTTTGCCTGCGGCAACGCCCGCGATCTAAAATAAAAGTTATTTATGGATAAAGTAGCTTTCTAATGGTGAAAGAATTGAAATCCGTTCAGTAGTTTCAGAGTTTATCCATTACAAACAAACAAACAAATCTTTCCTCTTAGTATAGATTATTATTATCGTACTTACTAATTATAAAATTGTATCCTACCTAATCTCGTGAAAAATCTTTTTGAAAGCAAAAAACTGTTCCTAATGTTTTACTCACAGAAATCTAAATAATATAAGATAAGATTTCTATGGTTTTACTGATTTTCGATTTCCTTCGATAGAAAATAATAGGCCGCCATTTGTACAATAGTTTAAATGCATATTCAATGTAATGTTTTTATGGTCTACAATAAAGCATATATAAATAAATAAATAAAATATTCATGACTACTACCTATAGCGATTGTGATCTATACGCGATTTTTGTTCTTATACCTAACCAGAGCAGACGGTTCACATATTCTCTGAGCTACGGAGGGCCACAATGTGCGATTGTATAGAACGGTCATCCACCTAAAACTTTTCTGTAACAACACACATGCGAGGTCCCCACGAATCCTTCACTTAATTTTGTACCTACACAGTTTATGTATGTAATCACTATGTAAATAAGAGCAGCATGTTACGAAAAGGCCAGGATGATGTATAACTGAGTCATGTGACGGTCGGCGCGTAGGCGCTTCACATAAAATCTCTCTGGCGACGGAGCGCGACGCAGAATCTGCCGCCCGCTCAATTGGATCCAATTGGTTTAATTGATTTCAATTGAAATGACCTCGCGCACCGGCTCCCGACTCCCGTCCCCGCTCCTAGTCTGACACTTTTACATCTATCTTTTTTGGAACTGACATAAAAGCTCTAAGATAAATTTCATTGCCCTCAATAAACTACCCATTCGTTTGACGCTACAGTATCCTGTACGTTTAATGTTTTGTATCTCTGTAGTGAAGTTATGATTATGACAGACTGCAGCAAATATTCACCACAGTCTGTTGTCAAGCGGTTAGTATTTCATAAGTAATACATAATGATGAACTGAACATACTAGGTAGATTTTATTATTTTGGTTAGGTGTACCTACCGAAGACGTGTTCCTACCTAAACAGATTATTTACCGAATTGTAAATAAAAACTTATTAAAAGGTTTTAATAAGCTTACGCCTGAAGACTGGGGATGAACAGGTTTTAATGAACTTACGCCTGAAGACTGGGAATGGATAACTGGAGATCTGGAGCCAATTAAAACTCTGCTTCCACCTGCCCCAGATATATTACTGAATACAATTTTTTAATTGCACTAAGGGTTGTAGCTTATATTACGAAGTTTGTAGTAATCACCATGGTCAGTCCTACTTAACTGTATCACCCGATATGAATGATGTCGATAATTGTAGCTCAGAAGATATAGATTGTTTCTTATCTGAATCTTTGGAAATACAGGAGACAGAAGAAGATGAACAGGAATATTCTTCTGATGATAAGAGGAAAGCATACAGCTTTAAATATAGTATAGGTATATTTTAATTAATAAAGATAATTAATAAAGATTAATATTTTTTCTTTTCAATTATAAATAAATGTGCAAATAAATTAAATAAATAAAACATTTTATAATAAAAATCATTATTATTCTTACTGGTATTACAGTGTCAAAGCCCCTTTAAAAAAATATGTAAATAAAAATAATCAAATACTTTTGGGACATTTTTACACAGCACCATCTAGTCCCAAACTAAGTAGAGCTTGTAGTATGGGTACTAGACAATGGATATAATACTTATATATCCGTATTTTTAAAAATACATACTTACAATATAAGAAACACCCAGATCAACACAAACATTTATGTTCATTACATAAATATTTGTGTCCTGTGGGAATCGAACCCACGACCTCGTGATCAGCAGTCCGATACTCGAACCACTAGACCACAGACGTCATGTATCTTGAACTCATCCTCGATAGTTGTGAGGAATAGCATTGTACATTGTCAAAGACATACCCGATTATCTCCAAAACGCTTACTCTTACGCCTAAAAGTCTTCACTATTTTTAGAGGAAATTTCCTACGCTACATCCTTCTTATTTTTGTCTGTAAAAGTGACCGTGAACTTGTATTGTAGTAAAGTTCTAACAATTTATGTGGATTTATTCTTCTTTACAACCGTAAAAATCAAATTATTTCCAAAAGGTGACTCTTACGCATAAAAAATTGTACGTCTGTTTTGTAGGAAATACCTAAGCTACAAAGATCCCTTGCACTTTTCCTCTAAAAGTAACCGTTTTCGAGATATTCAAGAAAAACTGTTTTTCGTGACATTGACCCCCCGTAAAATCGTTAGCGGCACTCGGATCGATGGGACTTTGGATACTTCAGTTAAAACCACAATACCAAAATCCAGCTTTTCGTGAATTTTTCCGTTTTTTTTTTAAATTGAACTAGCTTATACAACGTGGAGATGACAATACGACAATAAATGAAAACACGGTCATTACTAGTCTATAGAATACATAAATAAGTTGTTTTTCGAAAATTAAAAAAACTAAATTTATGAACATTTAATTTCAATTAACATTGAGTAAATATTAAAACATCGAAATAATAAGTAACACCTTTTGTAATCATCTATAATAATTGAGAAACAGGGTTTAAAATCATATGGATTTGCACAGATCTTTGACCTAATGATCTATGCCAGAAAAGAAAAGAAGTACAGTAGGCAGCTGTTAAATAAATAAATAAATAATAAAAACCGGCCAAGTGCCATGTATTATTCTGCACATGTTTTTGCAAATAAACACATCTTTATCTTTGTTCTCACTGATAGTATAAGTTTTGTGCAAAAAAGCTCGCGTGTGAAATACCTAGGTACTTTATAATTTCTTGTAACCAGCTGCGGTAACCAAAAACCTTTAGAAATTAAGCAAAAGTACCGATCTATATTATTAATCATTGACTGTGCTAATAGTAATAATTTTTTTTCGCTTATTTGCATTAGTCGTATAAAAAAAGTTATTTGTTGGAAAAGGTAAGTACCTACCTAGTAAGTATTTTCATCCTTAAAAGTACTCCTATTACTTAAAAAAAAACTCAATGTTAACCTGCATATATTTGTTACCTCATCATCATTATTTCAGCCGAAATAAGTCCACTGCTGGACATAGGCCTACCCCAAGCATCATGTTTGGGGGTATATGCCATAATCGCCACGCTTCTTCTTCTTCTTCGTGTCAATGGTTCTTATGTAGTTCACACTCTATTCATGTGGTATTTGGCCACCTCTATTGCGTTGTTTGTGGCTTTGTTCAAATCGTCTCTTGTGCAGGTAGTAAGGGACAAGTGAGCAAATTGGCCATGGATGCCACGCTTGGCAGGCGGGTTGGTGATCGCAGTTGGTTGGATAAATACTCAGAGAACGCTGCAGTCCATCCTCTGGTGAATCCCTTAGTCGCCTTTTACGACACCCATGAGAAGATATAGGGTGGTACAATTCATTACGTTCGGCACCACACGGAACATTTGTTACCTACTGTTTTAAAAATAATGAAAATAGGTATACACGATGACGGAATGGCATTAAAAAGACATCACACATTTTGGCACGTGTTCTATCCGGTGCACAATTGGTCTTAATTAGGAAATAGCGGCGCGGGCGCAGACGCCGCTGTCACGATCGTCTTCAACCGACGCGTGACGTTAGCTCATAGCTACATTCATAAATAATAACTTTTATTTTAATAAATCAAAACATTTTATTTAACTTCAATCTATTAGTTATTTTTTAACAAGTTCTATACAATACAATCACTATTATAATTCTAATACACTTCAATACATATCTTTTCTTTTTTATACTTTTAGTTTTCACCCACGGTTTCGCTCCCGTGGTTCTTTATCCCTCAGGAACCGTACATTTTTCCGGGATAAAAACCTTTGTCACTCTCCAGCCCATTAACTATCTATAATTCTATGTATATTGCAAAATATCACAATAAAAACACGTTCGCATTTATAATGTAAATAGGAAGTAGGATTAAAAAGTAGAACAATGACTGAAAAACAAAGTATAAACGCCCGAATAAAAATAGGTTCACCCGTTCTCCTAGTTTTAGCCGTAACATTAAATAATGGAACATATGGTACATACATAATTGTACATAATGGAACATTACATATACAAAGGCATAAAATAACTCAAATGTCAAGTAAGTATCAAAGTTTAGCGTAACGAGAGCTGGGCCTTCTTTTTTGTTGGCTTTTTGGATTTGCTTTTACCGCTGCCCCAAAAATATGATTTGAATTCCCTATTTGTGGTACCGCTTGGCGTATCAGCGTCGGTATTCAAGTCCGTATCACCTGTATGGAGTTTTTTTCCGCCTCCATAGACTACACTTCGACGAGACCGTTCAGCTACAAATTCATCCGGTGCATCCTCGTCAACATCAGGCTGCATCGTTTTAGTTTCTTCTTCGAATCTCAATCTCTTCCGGACAAGACCATGTTCCGGTTTTTTATCATTAATTTTGGCAATGGTTGTAAGTACACTTTCAGGCACAGCATCCCGTTCATGATCACCATCACGATCGTATTCAAGGCATTGAATTTCTTTCTCTTCTGAACGAGGTATATGTTTTGGGATTGCCACATCAACAGCAGATGACATTTGCATTGAAACTGATCTTGCTTTTCTGAAGAATTTTAAAATGCTTAACTCATCCGAGGGTTGATTAGATGACGTTTCTAAATTTAGAATTGACCTATTGTTTGTTGATCTTCTTTTTCCTTCATAGTTAGCTGCAATGTCATCACTTTCTGAATCAAATTCATCCAATTTGATAGTGCCTAATATTTTGATTTCCAAACTTGATCCGGTTTGGACAGCGACATCGGACACGAAAGCAGATCCCATTTTGCCTAATTCTACTTCACCAGGCGAATATAGATCCGGGTGCATGTGGTCAAATTCTTCAATGATTCCTTCGTGTGAAACACGTGGCATTATTTTTTTACGTTTGTATCCCATAAACCTGAAAAATCTACTAATATATGATCCAACAGACTTTGTTTTGATTCGCATATCTGTGCATTCCATGTAGTCTTGAATAGCACCGCCTTGAAAAAAGTCTTTATTATTTTCGGTATCATATGGAGACCGCATAATAGAGTCCAAGTACAAACTGAAAACAATTTTAAAATATGATCTAATTATAGTTAACTGCAGACGGGTCGATCTGTGAATGCCTCGGATGTTATTTGTTATAATATCATATGAGATTAACTATATGAGATGTAATTGGTCACAGTCAGTCAAAATTCTGTAGGACTTACGATTATAAGGAGATTACATTACGACAATACCATAGATTACGTCAGTATACAAAGTCTTTGGACAAGACTAGACTGAATCGATATTATTGTAAAAACCCAGGCTGATGATACACATGACGTACTACTCTACTTCATAACATTTATAAATGTAATAAAAACAACCAACACATTCTCAGCAGCGTCAGTGTATATGAAGAATGCATCGGAGACTTTGGGCACGCATCGCTTGAGCCAGTAGTGTACGGTGTACAGAATGGTTAGTAGTACGGCGAGGAACGTGATGGCGGCTAAACACACGTTGTGCTGGAGCCCTGCTGACCCCCCGCACGTTAGCCGATCTTCGTCGTATATATCTGAAACAATTCTCGTTTAAAATCAAAACTAGGCGCAAGGAGCCAGATCCTTTATCATCTTCATCATTTCAGCCGAAAAACATCCACTGCTGGACAAAGGCCTCCACCAAAGGGGGGAATATGCCATAATCGTCACGCTTGGCAGGCGGGTTGGTGATCGCAGTTGGTTGTTTAAATACTCTGGTGAATCCCTTAGTCGCCTTTTACGACACCCATGAGAAGAGAGAGGGTGGTGCAATTATTTACGTCCGACACCACACGGAATCCTTTATAGGCCCGCCTAAATAGATACCTGGCACTTGATCACACCAGAGAACTGAGCCAGAATTTGATACACTAACAACTAGCATGCGCTATGTGAGTATTGTACCGTAGGAGCCGCAGTTGGGCACGCCGTCGCACGCGCTGAGCGAGTCGATGCAGACGCGTGCGCCCGACACCTGGCACTCCAGCTGCGCGGCCGCACAGCGCGCGCCGCTCGTCAGCAGCGTGCGCGCCGGCGTCATAACCACCGTCATGCGCTCCAACTGCAGACACGCACTAAATAGGTCCCCATAGAAATCTAAATAATAAGGTTTTCTCCCACTTGCTCAGAAATTGGTTCATTGTTCAAAAAAAACGGCCAAGTGCGAGTTGGACGCGCGCAGTGAAGGGACCCCTTACCGTACCACCCATCGACCTGATACACCATAGAAACTGATTTAATTTACGAAAGTTCAACAAAAGACATCAACGTACAGTGCGTGAAATATGAATTTTGTCATCTCTTTCTTACGCAGGTACCACCACATATGTCTATGTTTGTCCAATTTTTAGTATTTGTTGCTAAACTACATATATGCACTATAATCTGACCAAGTTTAAGCTGGTATATATTACCGTTTTGAAGATAGAGCAGGAACAAAAACGTTGAAAAAAATGCATCTTTTTGAGGTTTCTTGTATGGGGACCCCCTTTTTGGTTTTAGGCTTTTTTTGTTTTTAGTATTTGTCGTGATACACCTCATAGCAACACATATTCTGAGAAAATTTCAACCAGTTACCTATTACCCTTCAAAAGATACAGCCCTGCGACAGACAGACGGACGGACGGACGGACGGACAGTGTAGCGAGAGTAACAGGGTCCCGTTTGGCACCCTTCGGGTACGGAACCCTAAAAAAAGAATACATCGATCGGCTCTTTTCCGTACGCAACGAAATAACAGGCCAGTAATATCCAACACGACAATAATAAAAATTGCTGGACATTTTTTTATTTTTTAATAGCACATTACTGTCGAGGCCGGAAATGAAGCAATTGACGGCCGAGTAATATTGAAAGAAAGAAAGAAACACATTTATTAAACACAAAACCGACAAACACATACACAACAACAATAGCAACAAAAAAACAAACAAGTGTAAAATTATGACAAAATAAAACAATATTAATGACGCGCACAACATGAACACTAAAGGAAGTACGAGGCGAAGCCGAGTACTTCCGAAGCAATCTTAAAAGGACGAGGCGCCAGCCGAGTCCTTTTTAACTAAACGAGGCCGTTAATTGCTATTTCGGGCGAGACTTGTATAGTACTTTTCTCTCATTTGCGAGGAAACAATACACAAATTAATTCAACGGTATCTAATTTTCATTCGCTTCAATACGTCCGCGCGCGGTTCTTGTTCCATATTCAAAGTTTAAAAAAAAAATGTGCATTCAGCCTTTATAATGATAAATATTTTGTACCTAAAAACACCTAATTTATGTAAGTGTGTGCTTAAAAACCTCGGTAGCATAATTTAAAAAATAAAAAGTGTCCAGCTATTTCTATTATTGTCGTGTTGGAGGGTTTTAATCTGAGTCGTGTTGCATATTTCCGGCCTATTATTTCGTTGCGTACGGAAAAGAGCCGATTGTTGTATTCTTTTTTTTTGAATAATGAACCATTTTCCGAGCAAGTGGGAGAAAATTATTTTACCTTGGTTTTTAAGTACACACTAACATAAATCAGGTGTTTTTAGGTACAAAATATTTATCATTTTAAAGGCTGAATTGCACATATTTTTTTCAAAACTTTGAAAATAGAACAAAAGCCGCGCGCGGACGAATTGGCATGAATGAAAATTAGATACTGTTGATTTAGTTTGTGTATTGTTTCCACGCAAATGAGAGAAAAGTATTATACAAGTCTCGGCCGAAACAGCAATTAACGGCCTCGTTTATTTAAAAAGGACTCGGCTAGCGCCCCGTCCTTTTAAAATCACTTGGGAAGTACTCGGCTTCGCCACGTACGGTCGACCGCACGTCGTTGGTAACACTTTGACATTAGCAGCATCTTTATTTCGTAAGCAGTAAGGGCGGTTTTCGAATTGAAGTGTTGCCACTGTCATGCATGCAGTCGACTGTACTTCCAATATTACTCGGCCGTCAATTGCTTCATTTCAGGCCTCGACAGTGATTAGAAATGTTATGTACTGTCTTTTAATACCGGGACGCGTGTCGCCGAGTTCCGGTTTCGAGTCACATTAATGACCTAATTATCACAAATAAGTGACGACGTCAGAGGTCTAGTGGTTCGAGTGTTGGATTGCTAATCACGAGGTCGTGGATTCGATTCCCACAGGACACAAATATTTGTGTGATGAACATAAGTGTTTGTGTTGGTCTGGGTGTTGCTTATGTATTATAAGTATGTATTTACAAAAAAAAAGTATTTAAGTATTAAATCCATTGTCTAGTACCCATAGTAAAAGCTCTGCTTAGTTTGGGACTAGATGGTGCCGTGTAAAAATGTCCCAAAAATATTTATTTATTTATTTAAGTAAACGGCAATCACTGTCAGGAGATTAAAATTTAAAGCATTGAGATTCGTTTTGAACTATATTTTGAACGTTTTTTAATTACGAGAATTGGCCTTCAGATGGAAGGCAAGCGTTCAACCACTAGGCCATCACTATAATTAAATGAAAAATGTAAAGTAATAACTAAAATGTACAATGTAATCTTACAGTGAAGTTGGTGATAGCTAGCACGAGTCTGGACGAGTTGAACAAGTAGACGTGTCTCGCAGCCGCCTCGTCGAAGTCGCAGATGTTGAACAGCGCCGGGCCCACGTACTGGCGTAGGTAACGCAGAGCCACGCGGTCGTGGATCTAACCATATAACATAATTGAACCCGCCACATATTGAACCCAGCCCACGCACAGCACATGGCGTGGAAACGTGTAAACACCACATATTGATCCCATGTCAACCAATGCCTTGCGACAGGTGAAAGATTTGCGAACAAAAGACATAAACGCGCCATCTGTTACTTGGATGAGCTGGACTGCTGGATTTAATAAGCGATGGGCCTTTTCGTCGTATTGTATCAATATAAAATTTATATTTATTTATTTATTGTATGGAAAATCTACAGCTAAACAAACACTTATTGTCGAAACAAAACGCCAATTACAGATTTTTGCATGTAGGCGATTGCATAGAAAACTGTCGGTGTTTACACTCAAAGTTAACTTAACTTAATTATTTTAAAATAACAACACTCATCATCCTAGCCGTTTCCAATGGCTGTGTGCTGTGTATTGTGTTTATTCAATTATTTCTACAGTAAGTATTGATACTAGTGACTCTACCTAACGCTAGATCAGTTACAGTAAATATAAATATTCAGTGTTGAGAGAGTAGAGCTTTAAGGTTTCGTCATGTCTCAGTTTGGCGAACCGACTAGCGGTACCATTTAGGCCCAGGTGCTATTGAAGTTGTTACGGGCAAAGGTAACCGCTTAACATCAGGTGGGCCTAACCTTTAGCTCATTTCGCCATCCTATAATAAAAAAACAGTCTTGTTTAGCTTTTCTAACTTCAGACATCATACATTACCTCGTCATCTTGCAGTTCAATAAGCCGCTGAAACTCCTGCGCATCGGATATCTTGTCGGCGTGCACGGTGGACGAGGGAACTTCGATCTTGACGGGCAGACGGTGTGGCTTCGCATGGTCTATCGGAATCGCGTGGATGTAACGCTTCTTACGTCTCGACACAGTTTTTCTGTTGAGGGAAGTAATCGTGAAGGTAAACTAAGGCCTATTTGAATGCAGGCAACTTTCAATGTGAAAATAAATGGTGTTAAATGTTTAATATAAAAAAATGAAAACATATTTGTTTAAGTCATGTCTACAGTGTCGTAGCTAGGGACTGCCCGCGGGGGCGGGTGCCAGGGGTGCAAACCTCAAGGGGCCCACTTGTAGAACCGCAGCCTGCAGGTCGCTGGGGCACGGGTACATTAAGAACTTACCGAAAATAAAACACGAGGTTTATGATAGAAAATAAGTACAAAATAAGTATTAAGGGGCGCAAAATTCAAATCCAGCGCTAGGCGCTCTTAGCTACGACACTGCTTGTCTACTACAAAAATAAAATTGATCACATCAGCCCCTTACTTAATAAGTCTGTAAACCCAGCTTACCTAGCTAATATTATGAGTACACAAGCAAAGCAACTTGGTAACTTAGGGTGGTAAGCCACTGGTTAAATTTATTTGTCAAATGTGACTTTGGTCAAAGAAATTGGATGATTTTCATGAAATGTTGTATGTATTATAAGTTAACACTGATCATCAAATAAATTGGATTGGGCAAAGAAATTTAACCAGTGATATACCACAGTTAGTTACTGCTTTTCTGCTGGCAATAGTGCTAACATTCAACGGTCTTATTGAGGTAAACAAATTAATTTATGGGTGCGATATTTGTGTGTTTTCTCGATTTAATAAAGTTTATGGATATAATTTCTAATGGAATACTCACCCGGGTTTCGCTTCCGTTACATTAATTCCTTGTTTCTCATCATCCACACTTGGCGTGGCGGATTGGTTCAGCACGACGGCCATTAAAGATGCTGCATGTACCATGTTCTCCCAAGACTCGTGGTCTACTAGGGTCATAGGTTTCACGCTAGAAGCACAAATGTTTATAGGTACTTTAAATATTTACGTTTTAAGGTATCAAAATAGACTCTCGGTTGGATGTTGTATAATCTAGATCCAGACGTATTATAATTACACACCAGCGTTGGTTCTACAAACATTACAAATAAAGGCCTCGCCCTCATCATCATCATCAACTCAGCCTAACCTATCCTATATTCAGTACAACATACATTTTAGACGTAGTAGAGGTTCCACGGATTTCTGATGCCATTACTGGGTTGATCATGTTATTTGATCTTGAAATTGGACGTAGTTAAGCAAAAAGGATCCAATCCACACAGAGTCGGTACTTAGATCGTTTTTAAAAACATTTAATTCATTTGCTTTGTTGTTTTTTTAACTATTTGTCTGTTACAAATTTAGCAAAAAGTAAATTTTGGGCCAGTTATCATAATACAAACAGGTTAAAATTCTGTTTCTATAAGCATGTATTTCAGATTCAGATGATAAACGATAACATTTTGTTTATGTTGATTTCGTGGATTGGATCCTTTTTGTGTAGCTAAGAACCTATGTCCAATTTAAAAAAGCATGTTGTCTTCAGTATTATTGCAAGGATTAAATATTTACTGAGGCTAATATTTATTGGAATTCATATAAATACCGTACATTTTGGGCGTAGTAGCAGTAGTAGTAGTTCCACTGACTTTTGATACCAACATATCTGGGTTGATTATCTGCGTTTCATTATTTCTTTGACTTGTAACTGTAAATTAAAGATTATAAATCTCTAAATAGAACTTACAAAGACGTTTTACTTACCAAAAATAAATGATTAATTGCTTACCGAAATAACTAACCCAAGTACTATCCTACTTACTAGTAATTTTGTGAGATAGTTGATTTGATTAAATAAAAAATTGAACCGACGAAAACAGAAACTGAAAAGCGAAAAATAAATGTAAATAACTAATTATGAGTCGGCGTCAAACAAACAAGCAAAGTGCGTGCGAGTTGCAAGTGGTCGAGCAGGGAACGTATTTTTTGAAAGTTATTGTTTATCGTAGAAAATTTCATGTTGTATTTCAAATTTGGTTTTTATTAGTAGTAAGTAATTTAATGATCTTCGTTGATTGTTTATTTGGCGCCGACTCATAATTAGTTATTTACAATTATTTTTCGCTTTTCAGTTTCTGTTTTCGTCGGTTCAATTTATTGTTAAAAAGTTTAATTTTTAATTTTTTTTGTGGCTAATATCTAACTCCAGGTCTCCATTACGTTGTAGTGTCTAGAACTACATTTATGTGTGCCAAGTTTCAATAGAATCGGTTAATAGGTAAGAATTCAGTGGGTGAACAAACACTCATTTTATTTTCAAATTTAAATGGGACCAACTTCGAGATATGCTATTTATTAAAAAAAAAACATCAACATCGCACTACTCTGTAAAAAGTTATGCGTGGTCCTGACCATACAAAAAAAAAAAGATACGCGTCGATTTGAGAATCTCTTCCTTTTTTTTCGTCCGTTAAAAATTGAGAAAAGTCTTCTGGGATTTTTACTAAATGTAGTTATTCAATATTTTCTTATTGTATTATTTTGAGCTGTAATTATGCATAGAGATTTTATACCACACGTACTATTCATCCCTTTTGAATAGATATAGGTACCATTTCAGTTACACGCTGTTTTATTTTTAATATAGGATGCATGCTGCTTATGATTATTTGTGTTTCTCGTTTCTCTTATTGAAATAATTTAACTTAATTAGACCATTCCAACAAACTTTTTTTTTTTTTTTTTTAATAATATATGATGGCGAAACGAACTAAAGGCTCACCTGATATTAAGCGGTTACCTTTGCCCATAACAACTGCAATACCACCTAGGCTGTTGCCTTAATGGTACCGCAGGTCGGTTCGCCAAACTGAGACATGAAGATGGAAAGTCTCATGTGATTGTAATTTCACCGGCACCCGTACCCTTCAGACCGAAACACAGCAATGCAAGCATCACTATTTGGCGGAGAAGTAGGTACGGTGGTAGTACTTCCCCGGACGAGCTCTTTCACAAAGGATCTCTACTATTTCTAGGACTACTACATAGACAAGGTACTTGAAACTATGTATGGATAAAGGCGTAATAAGTAATTTAATACCGTTAAGTATAACGCCGTCAACGTCTAATGCTAAGGGCAGTAGAGCCACACTTCTCCCATCATTGTTAATTACAGAATCATTGTTATTCATTGCCTTCAAAGTATTGGACGGCTTACTAGCGATGGCGACTTGCGACACACTCTCGACCTTCGATGTGTCTTCTACTTCTTCAAGATAATTTGTTCTGTAAATATTGTTCAATATTTGTTGAATAAAGAAGTAATTATGTTCTTCTTCTTTATTGGAAACACATACCTACCGTGTCTCATTGAAACCTGAAGAAAACGGATCTACTTGTAACACAATTAAAAATTAAATGGCCTTTATCACAGAGCGTTGAACTTTAGGTACCAACATTGCTTCAGGAGTTTTGAAACCTGTATCTTCAGTAGCCTTTAACGTCTACTACTGAATATACTTCCTGCTTAGGGTTACCAGATGAAACTGAAAAGAACTGAAAAGTCCTGACAAAAGGGCCATATTCATCAGCTCATTATTGTCTCACTCCTGGGCACGGGCCTCTTCTCAGAATGAGAAGGCAACGGCCTTAGTGGCCAGGGTGGCCTAGTGCGGGTTACCGGACTACACACACCATCGAGAACTGTATGGAGCACTCTCAGGTGTGCAGTGGACAAAAAGCCCTATTCGTGCAAAACAACCCTGATAGGTAGGCATTTATTTTGTCTCTCGAAGAGACAAGAGGATGTATAATAATAGGGTAACCGTTTTCTGAAGTTTTGAGATGCTATTCAGATTACTATTGTGCCAACGAGACAAACATTTTATGTAAATAATAAATATTCGACATATTTAATTTTCCTATATGGACTTCCGTTTGACCACTACCTCATCTGGTGTAAAGCAATCGTGCAGTCGACGATAGTGCAAAGAGTCCCTACATTTACAAAGTCCTGCCGGAATCCTGGCAAATGCCTGAAAATCCTGACATGTTAGGACAAATCCTGACGTCTGGTGACCCTACTCTATTAGTTCGTAGAGACTAGAAAGGTCGTAAGACTTGTGACTATTGCCATGAACATCATGCTCAAAAAAAGGATTGGTTGCGATCATAAATCCATATGCTGAGCATGGTGGTTATGTTAATAATCACAGTCAAAGTAGTAGCTTGACTTGAGAGCAATGCTTCCCTACTGTTTTAACAGGTTATTTTCAAAACAACACTCCGTGTTTCTACTGATTTTTTTTTACTTTAATGGCCAAATATACTGAATAAGTAGATTTGAAGAGTTGAGAAGCTAAAAAATAACATAAACTTTCAGATGCTTGGGAGAAAAGAAATATGCTTTTTAGTCTGACGTCTGGCGTTGGCAACACTGCTTGAAAGGATCCCATTCCAATCGCATCCTTAAAAATCTCTTAACATAATCAGCCCATTACTGTCTCAGACTGTCGCTGACTACACACACCATCGAGAACTGTATGGAGCACTCTCAGGTGTGCAGGTTTCCTCACGATGTTTTCCTTCACCGTTAAAGCAAGTGATCATCAAATTCTGATCCGCACATTAATCCAAAAAGTCAGAGGTGCGGGCCGGGATCGAACTCGCACCCTCCTGCATGGAAGGCAAGCGTTCAACCACTAGGCTATCACTGCAATTAAAAATATCTTAGTCACCTTTATCTCATGTCATAAGAACATACCTTAACATGTACCATAACATATCTTAACATACCTTACTCGCAGTGGTATATTATTAAAGAAATAATAATAATCTAACACATAGATATTGTTGTACCTGTAAATGGCAGACGGTTGTCTCCACGTGATGGAGTCAGTTCTATACTTGATTGTGTCAGGACGGGGACTGCTTGAAAGACCACGAGTGTACCACGAGGAGTTTGGCACTAAGAATACTGCAGGGACATCAAGAGGTGCATTAAAGGCTAAGTGACGAAACTTAAAGTTGCGAAAGTCGGTTATTCTTTCATACAAATACAACGTGTTATTGAATTAACTCAAAACCTGAAAGTCTTCTAAATGGATTCTACTCTCAATTCTGAACAAACTAGGTTCAGAATCGAGAGTAGAATCCATTACACTACTTTTTATCAGAGGTTAAATTTTACCAAAAAAAAAAAATCATGCCATGCTGAGTCTAAAAGTTGCATACGACGACGCGCGACGTGGCGCTGAGCGCAAAGGCGAGCGAGACCCAGGAAAAAAGTGTTACCTATGGAAACTTTTGGGTAACATTTGTTTCCTAATTTTAAGAGGTTATTCACCTTAAAATTAAGTTAAGTTTTTATTCACTTCCCGACACAGTAGCGTCGAAAGCGTCGCACGTTCGTGAATGAATCTAGCGCTATGAATCGATTAGAATAACCATGATACCAAAAATTACAAATATCTTCTACAATAATAAATGAAAATTAATAATTACTTTCCATATCAATTTATTATAATAAAAACTAGTTGGGGTGTCCGAGGTTTTCAGTTATTCCAATAACACGTTGTATATACTACCTATAAATCATAATACGCACTGAACCGTAGGAGGCGCAGGTTCAAATCCTGATAGTGAGCGATGCTTTCTTTCCACAATTTATATCTTTTAATTAATTTAGTTTGTAATTAACATAGTCAGCACCATTGGTGCCATTGGCTACCCATTACTTTAACTTGTATGCTAGATATCTCAACGTATACTAATGAAATACATGTTATTAACGGGTCGGTATCTTTTGGTCTCTATCTCGATATGTCTAGACCAAATGAGTAAGTGCCAGCTGGTGCAAAAGTGCAAACAGACATTACATGAATAACTGACTGTAGTGAATCAATTAAAAAGTCGTTCATATTATAAATGATTTCTACTATGTATGAGTCCTGCATGTATCGTGAATGAACGTACGTGTATTAATAAGGTATTAATTCTCTGGGTACACAATACAATTGGGTGAATTTCCCAAATGACTTATTTTTTTGTCTTCGGTGAAATTAGTATTTGAAAATAGGAATATTGTTCTGAATTATTTTTTTAGTATTCAATAGGTAGTTATTGGGTTGTGGCAAAAATATAATATGCCTAGGACTATTACATAGCTAGAAATAAATACATAAACCTCTATTTTTTTCAAATCGGTGCTGTCCCTCTACTTTTTTTACAAACAAAAAAGCTTATACACTAATAAAAATAAGTAACTTAAGTATATAACTCATTGTATGTCATAGAATATTAGTTTTGTTATTAATATATAGCATATTTTATTACATAATTAACGATTATTATTACTGAGAGGCACAAACGTACTTGTCCTGTAAAATGTTCTCATATCGCTGGACAAAAGTAATTTAAACCTAACTTTACATCGACGAGTCCGACAGCGTCCCCATCCCAATTTTATTTCCCTCGTTGGTGTATGCTAGTGCGCAGTCAGGACGGACTTGTGTCAAATCGCTGCATATTCCCGCCAATAGCGTAAGTACGCCATTTCAGTTGCTCCCGGACAATTATTTTATATTATCGGTGGTTGCATTTTTCTAGTGTAATGAGTAGTTTTATTATTGTTGTTTGGTTCTAACAGAGGTAGTAAGTGAATTAGCTTCATTGACTGTTATTGAATTTATTCTAGATATTATGCATTTTTTCTAATTTTCTAAAAAGTGTGTTATTTCTCACGTCGCTGTTCTCATATCGCTGTAATCGGTGGTCTTTATTACCACCGATGTGATAATTTACACCGAAATGATAAGAAAAAATCAATCGGTGTCTTATATCTAATATCGGTGTTTTGATTAATGATCAATGCACAGTTTTGTCACATCGGTGGTCAGCTTTATCATATCGGTAGATCATTTTATCATCTCGGTGAGTCGTTTTATCATATCGGTAGATCCGGTGTAATTTCGTTAAGTATACAAAGAAACAATGGAACATACAAACATACATACTTACCTACATAGACTGCTAAAATCTTTACCACGATACCACTGGGTAGTAGAAGATGTGTAAATGTATCATTAGGGGAGGTCTGTATTCGGTAATGTACGTCTATAGGCTGAGGTGATGATGGTGAGGTGGAGCAATTGAACGCATTAAAGGTTTCTCTAGAAAATATTTTCTAGTTAAAAAAATAGTATGTACATACATAATAAATAACAAAATAATAAATAGATAAAAAGAAAACATAATAATAGCTTAATTTTGTTCAAGAATGCCGAGGCCAAAACTAAAAGAGGAGGAGAAAAAAGAGAGAAAGAGGTTGCTGGAAAGAATAAGAAAAGCTAAACTCAAAAGCGATCCTGTGTTAAGAGAGGAGCATTTAAGAAAAGATAGAGAACGTTTAGCTAGACGAAAGGCAGCCGGACTTCCCAACCCGAAGCCAAATGACAACACATGCACGTCGCATTGCACAAAAAAAAACCGAATCAGTGCCCGATAATATGTATCAGAGGAAAAAAAGCTAAGGCAAATGTTGGCCGAAACAACCAAACAAGTGTTTCAGTGACCAATGATGTAATAGATAATAAGCCTGGTATTTCTCCTACCTACCTACCTAGGTACCTACTAACTATTTCCTTTTTGATGTTCAAAGGTGGATAGATTATCATATCGCTGGATATGTACATCATTTCGGTGGATAAACTTATCATATCGGTGTACAGAAAAAAATATCGGTGCCGGTTTGTCATATCGGTGGAAACCAGAATTCAAACTGAATTTTCTCCTTAGTCTTAAATGATACGTTGATGATATTAAATTTGGGGATATTTGATATCCTAAAGATTACATAAAACCAGAAAAATATACAAAAAAAATATAAATGAAAAAGTTCACCGATATGACAAAAAAAATGGCATTTGTTGAAATTCACCCAATTACTTCATACATAATACTAAGTAAGATATCCAATTAGGTAGCCTGGGCAGAGGTAGTTACTTTAGTAAACCTACATGAATCATCAGTTCTGTGAATTGAGTAATATAATCATTCAATATTCTGTAAGTACTGACCACACACGTTCTGTGTGGTGCCGGACGTAGAGAATTGCACCACCGTATATCTTCTCATGGGTGTCGTAAAAGGCAACTAAGGGATTCACCAGAGGATGGGCAGCAGCGTCTTCTAAGTATTTAACCAACCAACAGCGATCGCCAACCCGCCTGCCAAGCGTGGCGATTATGGCATATCCCCTCAAACTGCTTGGGGAAGCCTATGCCCAGCAATGGACGTCTTTCGGCTGAAATGATGATAATGATGACTGACCACTATCATTATGACCAATTTTAGCAAGCCCATGCAAAAGGTTCGCTACGTTTTTGTCAACTTTCATATTTGTAAGATCATCCTTGGTTTTGCTGAAATTTTTCAAAATGGCTTCGACATCGTCCCAAGAATTAGAATCACGTTCGGTATATTTCTGTGATGGAGGTTGCTTGAAGGCATGGAAGGCCCTTGTGAATATGTTATTTAGTAGCGATGAGTACAATGGACGTCTTTGTGTCGGAATACTGAAAATTTAAATATTTAAAACTTTTTTTTAGGTAGTACTGAGTTAATATGTACTACGTACTAGAGAAGACACACCTCTAATCGAATATTTGTAACACGTTTTAGAGCTCCTGCACTCTCACTCACTTAGCCACGCTCGCCCCGCGCGTGCTCCGCGCCGTCCGCGGCCAGCAAGTTGCGCAATATTTTTTGTTCGCAATGTCTTCTCTAGTACGTAGTACATATTAACTCAGTGGTAGGTACCTAAACTATGTTAAGGCTAGCAGCGGACCTAATTTTCGTATAAAGCAAAAAGTTTAAATTATTAAACAATTAAGTTAGTAATTATTATACTTCGTATAGAATAAAGCTTCTTTTTCAGCTAACTGTTGTTTTTCAGCTAATAGTTGCTTCCTTTTTTCAAAGTTAAGTCGTCTGTTAACATTGTATTTATATTTTCGAAATTGTTTTCTAGTTGAGCCTAGTAGTGGGAATATTAATCTGAAATATTTTCAATTTTCTCATTAAATGTAATATGTGAAAATGGGTATTCAGTAGAAATTTAATGGAAACCTACTATGTCTGCTCATTGTTATAGAAGAGCACGAAAAGTCGAAAACCAATTGAAGAATATAAACAAAAGTCACATAACTCATACATAAGATTTTATACAGATATTAAGAAAGTGTAGTAGTGTGTGTGTAGTGTGTAGTGTGTGTGTGGGGGTGTGTGCGTGTGTGTGTGTAGTGTGTGGGGGTGTGTATGTGTGTATATGTGTGTACTATTACACCTCTGCCTACCCCTTCGGGGAAATACAGGCGTGATGTTATGTTATTAAGAAAGTAATGCAATAATGTGTCACATAATACTTATTAGATTGTATGCAAAGGACTGGCATGTATCCGACTCTACATTCTACATTGTCAGGCAAATAGCTGTTTTGTAATATGATCTAGAAGATTAAGCTCTAAATCTGAATCCCTCTTCAGGTCAGGTAGTCAGTCTAACCATACACCTAGGGACCTGTTTTTTTTTTCATGGTTGCTAAATAGTTTGTGTGTCACCTGGAGTCTGGTGTAAACGCGTCAGCATTGAAGCCCACTTGATAACGAGGGTTGATCCCTAGCTCTTCGCCAGTGAGTCCCGCGCTGACCTCATTCTCTATGGAGAACTGCACCAGAGGCAGAACCTTCGTCTGGTAGCTCATTCCAGGCCTGAACAGTCGTATCACTCTGTTAACGTCACAACAGAACTTCGTAATATTGTAGAGCTTTACCATGGATGGTCTTTATGGAAATCCTTTTTGATCTAATGCGTAAGTCTACTTTTATTTATGATACCTATGCCAATATTCGATTCAGCCCGTTTGATCACTAGCCAAGTTGTAACGTAGTGATTATTTTCTCTGTGTTGACAATCTACAATCGTCAATGCTAATAGAAAACAATCAAAATGTATGGGAATGGGAATGACGGAATGACACATTTCAGCGAAAAAGTCATTCGTTGAGATATGTCATTCCCATACATTTTGATTGTTTTCTATAGCGTTGACGATTGTAGAATATTGTAGATTGTCAACTTGGCTAGGGGGGCTGGCATTGAATTTTTTATACTATCTGTCTTGTATCTGTCATAAAATCCCACATAAATCAATCCTTTAGAGAGCCACTGTTTCAGCCCATTTAAATGAATTTCTGAGATGTGGCTAACACAAATTCTCTTTGTTGTTGCGTAAGCCTAAATCTTCATACCTCCCCTGATTGACTGACAAATTATAATGTTAATGTAATATGTTTCAAGTAGTTATAGAATAGAATAGAATAGAATAGTATTTATTTGCATCAAACATAAAGATAAAAATAATAATTATAAAGATTTTACAAAAATAAAAGTGAAAAACGCTTATAATCTTAGCTTACATCATTTCTAATATTTTACGCGAACAATTTGTGCGAATCAAATCGATTGCACAAACACAATCAGCTACGCTACGACTTTATCCAAAATAAATCTATATAAAATTAAAAGTTACCAAGGTGTGACGTCAAACATTACATCTAAAGAATCCTCGGGGTCAAAAATTGTATTGCTGGGCAAGCTGCCAGGCACCAGCTTCGCTGAAACGTTAACTATGGGCACCTCCAACGTAATGTAGTCTTGCCGATCGACAGGTTTTTTCAGAACATCCTCCGACTGTCTCGTTGTAGAAGGCCTTGTCCTTCGTTTAGTGGTACTTCGTAGAAGACAAAGAAACTCGGTAATTTTTGTGTGGATTTAATGTGATCACCCCATTCTGTATTAAGATCTTCTTACCTTTCTTCAGTAGTGGTGATCGTGGGTTGAGTAGTTTTTAAAGTATAACGATAGTCATCTTTGGGTGCCTCTGATTTCATCACATTGTCAGGCAAGGCACCCCAGTACCCGCCGAATGTCTCTCCTATGTCGTAAACCAACAACTGATTTTTACTGTCGCGACATGATTCTAACAAGCTCTTGTCAGACATGAGTTGAATCACCAATATTATATTACTGCCTGATTCCGTCCTGGTAAAAAGTTACAGCATTAGAATGTACTATATACTCTACTCAACCTATGACAGACGCCTGCTGGACAACAAGTATATTTTTATGGTAAAGTATGACGAAACGAGCCAAAGGCCCACCTAATTTTAAGTGGCTACCTTCGCCCATAACTACTGCAGCACCACTTTAGGATGTTTCCTAAATGGTATCGCAAATCACGTTTGCCAAATTGAGACATGAAAATAGAAATTCTATTGTAATTTCAACTGTACTCGTCCCTTCGCATCAGAACACAGTAGCGCAAGCATCGCTGTTTGACGGCAGAAGTACGGTGGTAGTACTTCCCCGGACGACCTCTTTCATAAGGAGCTCTCCTACTATTAGCAGAAAAAACCACTTCCAGCTTATGTCCAGACATGGCCCCAGTAGTCACCAATCCAGAGGTAGTGACCGCAAAGCATCTGCTGCCGTCTAAACACAGAGTACATTTTTATAGGAGACCTCTAACTAGTGCAGAAGCAGAAAACCAGACAATTTCACTTAGTAACTCTAACTACCTATTTTATAACTTATCCACATCACTAAACTACTAAATGAAAATCTTAGAGTTTGCAATCTAAAACTACTTTTGCTTGAAGGTACATGTTATACAAACCTAATACTAACAAAGCAACTATAGGGCAATTCCAATCTTGAGAAGTGCAGTATTTGTGAGTAAGCGTCGATCACTTGTCTACCGAGGAACACGGAAGGCATCACGCGCCGCCGGCAATACTCCGACATATCCTTCTGAGAAACAAACTTACGGAGAGCTATGGCAAGCTCCACCTCTTGTTTTATACAAAACAAGAAAACCAATAACAGTTTCGAACAATAAGACATATTGATAGGAAAACAATAAGACATTTTATTTGGTCTTTTAAGTCGTAGCCCTGTAGATGCTATAGTAGATAATTCAAAAACAGACAACTTATATACACAGTGTAGTATGTATAAACTTCTCGATGTCAACACCGGCCGAATTTCCGCCACGGCGGCCAATCTCCACGGAGACTAGTAATCTGCGCGGGACATAACTAAATATTACACAAGTGTGTGCGTAAACACAGTTGCACACTCTATTCCCTCACTCTCATAATCCAATCCAATTTTCTTATTTTTAACACATTTTACGCATGCAAAGCGTAATCTAAAGAGATAAATTGTAGAAAGACAAAATCGTTCACGAACAGGATCTACCCACCCACAATCACAATCAATACACAATCACACAAACACATAATTTATCTCTTCACAATTGGACTTTTTTGCCCGACCCGGGAATCGAACCCAGGACCCCACGCTTAGTTAGCAGTCGCACTTGCGACCACTAGACTCTCAGCTATATAATGTACTCTGTGCACTAGACCAACGAGGCAGTCCATAATATTAAGACCCGGAGATGGCGGAATGAGCTGGACTCCTACTTAAAGGATTGGCCACAAAATCCTATTTGTAAGTATAAAATTAAAATGTAATGTAAAATAAAATCGTAGCTAGGTACAATCAAGCGCACATCGGTGGTAACAAATCAGTATAAGTAGAGCCTGTCTTGTATAAAGCTTACATACTAATTGATACTAAGCCAGTTCCGCGTATTATGGTTTATTATACTTCCCGGCAAATAACTTGAACATGCGCACTAATGCGAGTGATCGATTTAATCATTTTAAGCGATTACGCGATTACCTTCTTTACGTCATTACACTAACGTGCGCAGTACCGCCATTTTTGTTCAAGTTATTTGCCGGGAAGGAAGTATATCTTTGTTATGAGGTTGACCGTACCTATCCATCCACTTTAATATCTCATGTCAACATCAAAGAGAATATAATACTACGTAGTCAACATATCGACATAGTTTATGAAGTTGTGAGATCTAGCCTACACTCGCACTACGTCGCGCTCTCCCTCGCGTTCATAAAATGCCATGATGTGACGCGGTGCGGGTCACGCGACCCCTATCATTGGCCTGCGGCGCCGGCGTCACGCTTCCCGGTTTTTTATACTGTAATATTTATAACAAAGTAAGGGGTAAAGTACCTAATCCAGCAATCCAGATTTTGTTAATAATTAGTAGACTTTTTAAATTTAGAATTTTAAATAGAATTTATACTAAAGTAGGTACCTACCTAATTCGAATCACGTGCATGCTCCAAACATTTATAAGAAAATATGTAATTAGTAGTAGATTAAATTTAATATAATAATAAATTTATTTTTTAACTATTTATTTATTTATAAGGGTAATCCAGAAATCTAGATTTTATGTGTATTCAAGGCCTGTTGGACGTGGAAAGGCGTAAGTTATAGCATCCCTAGCGTAGCAAGTGCGAATTTTTATAAAGTTAAAAAAAGACATTGTAGGTAGGTGATTATTTAATTATTTTTACCTATTTACGCTTGCGATACGAAATCTAAAGATGTAAATTGTGGAAGTGGAAACAAAATTATAGTGTGTACGTGGATCCCTTAATTCAATGGGATCCCCCCGCAAAAAACGACAGAATAAAATGTACTTTGGTCGTTCAGTTACTCCGCGCTGCGATCATACAAAGTAATACAAACGAACATAGAGCAAACGCAACCGAACACCCATGGAACGTAAGCATCCTGTCCATGCTTATGTATGCTTCTTGTTGCTTGCATTCCAATATTCGAATGGAACGCGTCGTCGCTGTCGCCCGATGACGACGTCTCGTCGGATGATATAACTGAACGCGGCCAGGTGCTACGTTCAGTTATTATAACGCACTCAGTGTGAAAGAAAATCACCCGGTGCGAATGTCGCTCGAGGCTCGATCATTGACGATTTTCACAGAGATACTGTAGGCCTAGTACGAGTTTGACACTTACCGATACTTCCATCGAATTCGACGACTTTCATTCATTAATCAATAGCGCCCCTGGCGGATACGAGGAGGAACTAGTAGTTTATGAATGAAAATCGACGAAAACTATGAAAGTATTATAAAGTGTTAAACTCGTACTAGGCCCCCTGAAATGCGTAGCATCTCTAGTAAGTCTGTGATACTGAACGACTTCGGGCGACCTTATGGTTCTGACACTAGGGCTGCGTTCACTTTTATCGTCCGACGACGCACGGAACGGAGCGTACTTTGGTCGTTCAGTTATTCAGAGCGCTGGCGATCATACAAACGAACGCCCAAGGAACGCTCCGAGCGTCATCCGACGACGTCGGGTGATATAAGTGAACGAAGCCCCTACTATTTTACGGGGTGAAAGCAGCACTGAACGGTTTGATGTGAACGCCAGACGCCCGAACGATCACTCCGAGTAACTGAACGACAAAATACACAATGCTAACGCAACGCTAAAGTGGGAGTACAAGAACGCGGTGAATCGAGAATCGGACCTTACGGTTTGGGGCGCAGAAACCACAGTGGCCAAATGTTGGTCAACTTCTTGGAGTCCCAGGGGCTCTTCTTAATGAACTCCTTCTTTAAGAAGAAGCCCCAAAGAAGATGGACCTGGAAAAGCCCCGACAAGGTGACAAGGAACGAGATAGACTTTATCATGACGGATAAGAAGCACATATTTAGAGATGTCTCTGTGATCAATAGGTTCAACACCGGAAGCGATCACCGACTTATCCGAGGCACTCTAAATATCAATTTTAGAGCTGAAAGAACGCGCTTGATTAAGTCTACTCTCCGACCTTCGCCGCTCCAAACCAGTTTGGGCTCCGAAAGGTTCCAAGCGGAACTTCAAAATCGATTCGACTCGCTGAAAACCACGGGCAATATTGAGGAGAAAACCAACACCATGGTCAAAACATTGCAGGAACTGTCTCGAAAATTCTTTCAGCCGCAGCGTGGAAGCAAGATGCCCAGGCTTTCGACTGAGACTCTCGATCTGATGAGGAAAAGACGGGAAATGTCAGCCGCGCATTCGTTTTCATCAGATAATAGGTCCTTAAACCTACAGATTAGGAAGCTGATGCGACGTGACCTCCGCCGCTCCAACACCCGCGCCATTGAGGCTGCGATTGAGCAAAATAGGGGATCGAAAGTTTTCGCTCAGCAGCTAGGGAGGACCCATCTGATGAAACTGAAAGCTGCGGATGACAAAATTGTCACCTCTAAGATCGAGATGCTTGATGAGGTCGAAAACTTATATGGGCATTTGTATTCCACGAAAACGGCGAGACCAGCAGTTCCTAGCAATGACGACAAAAGAGCCCAGCTCACGCGCCATTACACCGAGGATCTTCCGGACGTTGACCAGGGCGAGATTAGGGCGGCCCTCGAGCAGCTTAAGAACAACAAAGCTCCGGGTGATGACGGCATTACTACTGAACTCCTAAAAGCAGGCGGGGCTCCGGTCCTGAAGGAGCTACAGAGTCTGTTTAATGCCGTCATCCAACAAGGCTCTACACCGGAGACATGGAGCGGGAGTGCGGTGGTACTGTTCTTCAAAAATGGGGATAAAACCCTACTGAAGAACTACAGACCCATTTCACTCCTGAGTCATGTATACAAGCTGTTCTCGAGGGTCATCACGAATCGTCTCGCCGGAAGACTCGACGAATTCCAGCCACCAGAACAAGCTGGGTTTCGAAAAGGCTACAGCACCGTAGACCACATCCATACTGTTCGGCAGATCATACAGAAGACTGAAGAGTACAATCAGCCGCTGTGTATGGCATTCGTGGACTACGAGAAGGCCTTCGACTCTATCGAAACTTGGGCAGTTCTGGATGCTCTTCAGCGATGTCACATTGATGAGCGGTATATAGAGATGCTGAGATGCCTATACAACGCTGCTACCATGACTGTTCAGCTCCAGGACCAAAAGACGAAGCCAATCCAACTGCGCAGAGGGGTGAGACAAGGGGATGTAATATCCCCGAAATTGTTCACTAACGCGTTGGAGGACGTCTTCAAGACACTGGACTGGACTGGACAGGGTATCAACGTGAACGGCGAGAACATCTCACATCTCCGTTTTGCCGACGACATCGTTGTAATGGCTGAGTCGCTGGAACAACTGGGTGAAATGCTGCACAGCTTAAACGGAGCCTCTCGACGTGTCGGTCTCAGCATGAATCTGGACAAGACTAAAGTCATGTTCAATATGCATGTCATGCCGAGGCCAATATTCGTCGAAGGGTCGGCACTCGAAGTTGTGACGGAATACGTCTACCTAGGGCAGGCAATTCAGCTTGGTAGACACAACTTCGAGAAAGAAGCCAACAGAAGGATCCGTCTGGGCTGGGCAGCATTTGGCAAACTTCGCCGAGTCTTCTCGTCGCCTATACCGCAAAGTTTGAAGACAAAAGTCTTCAACCAGTGCGTCCTGCCTGTCATGACTTACGGTGCCGAGACGTGGACACTGACAGTTGGGCTAGTCCACAAGTTTAAAGTCGCTCAGCGAGCTATGGAGCAAGCTATGCTTGGAGTTTCTTTGAAGGATAAAATCCGAAACGAGATTATCCGGAGAAGAACCGGAGTGACCGACATAGGTTGTAGAATCAGTAAGCTGAAGTGGCAGTGGGCTGGCCATGTTTGTCGAAGGACCGATGGCCGCTGGAGCAGACGAGTCCTTGAGTGGAGACCGCGAATCGGCAAACGCAGCGTAGGGCGCCCCCCTGCCAGGTGGACCGACGACCTAAAGAACGTGGCTGGGGGGGACTGGATGCGGAAGGCAGAGGACCGAGCGTTGTGGCGCAACTTGGGAGAGGCCTATGTCCAGCAGTGGACTGCGATAGGCTGAGTTGATGACTCGATACAATATTAATTAATGCTACCACCACACAAGATTACGTCTGTATAAGAACGCACACTCACGTGTGGGTTAGGGACGCTCGCCGCTCGTAGGGTCAGCTGGGTTCGAAGCACTTCTCAGTAGTTCTCAGAGATGGCGTGCTTGTATAGGGACTGGACTGGCGATTGACATCCATTGCAATGTTGCAGTCAGTGAGTTGTAGTTGCAGTCCAATTGCTAACAAACTGCGTGCGCGTGCGGGTTGCGGGCGAAGAATCATAAATTGGCGGGGGGCGGTGAGTGGCCGTTCTGTACGTTAGTAATAATATATATTCTGTGGCCAAAGAACGCTCAGGACTCCAATTCTCGCGTTTCAGAGATAAATGTCTAATTCGAGATAATCTCTAATTTGAAATTTCTACGAAAAATGTCGCCGGTAATGTCAACTGCTATGAACCACTCATTGTATTTAGAACGCTAGGCGTGCACATATCTCTAACGTGATTTGGGAAACCAGGCGAACGATGTACCGTTCTCCTGTCCCTTTTGTTAACGCTGTGAGGTGAAGGTTCACTTAAACAGTAAAAGTCCGTAAGGGTTACACCCTTATATAATATTTATAATATTAACATTACTATAAAAACACTTAACACTAGTACACTGGGAATTACAATGAATAACAAATATCGACCAGTCTAAGCCGTGGCGGGAGAGAGACTGTCGTATGTTAAAACTTAAAACTACTCCAGATTTTTTACTGCTTAGCCTATGGGAACATTTCTATTTATAGACTAAGGGACAAGGGTGCGGTTCCAAACGCCACACCACCCCCCCACGGAGAAGGATAGGAAGACTTAGTAGAAGTCTGGAAAATCCCTAAATTTTACGCGTCTGCCAGATCGCGTGGTATACGGCTGTTTTGCAGTAGATGTATTAGCGTCTGGTTCTTGCAGTAGTGGCTGAGTGTAGGTGGGTTGTGACGGTGTCAATTGAGGTTCAAGGACAGTGGTATCGGTATGGTCAATGAATGCTGGCTTAACGCGATCGACACTAACCACTACGTGTTCTCCTGTCCCTTTTGTTAACGCTGTGAGGTGAAGGTTCACTTAAACAGTAAAAGTCCGTAAGGGTGTAAAATGGTTATAATATTAACATTACTATAAAAACACTTAACACTAGTACACTGGGAATTACTATGAACAAACTATATCGACCAGTCTAAGCCGTGGCGGGAGAGAGACTGTCGTATGTTAAAACTTAAAACTACTCCAGATTTTTTACTGCTTAGCCTACGGGAACATTTCTATTTATAGTCTAAGGGACAAGGGTGCGGTTCCAAACGCCACACCACCCCCCCACGGAGAAGGATAGGAAGACTTAGTAGAAGTCTGGAAAATCCCTAAATTTTACGCGTCTGCCAGATCGCGTGGTATACGGCTGTTTTGCAGTAGATGTATTAGCGTCTGGTTCTTGCAGTAGTGGCTGAGTATAGGTGGGTTGTGACGGTGTCAATTGAGGTTCAAGGACAGTGGTATCGGTATGGTCAATGAATGCTGGCTTAACGCGATCGACACTAACCACTACGTGTCTGCCCTTAACGACCAGAGTCAAAGTCTTACCATCACTGGACCGATCAATGACCTGATATGGTCCTGTGTACGGTGGTTGTAACGAGCGTCTAACGGTGTCGTCGCGCAGAAAAACATGTGTTGACGATGAGAGGTCCTTGAAAATAAAAGTTGACCGTTGAGCATGACGAGAAGCAGGGACTGGGCGCACAGTCGACATATGATGTCGAAGTTGAACGACAAAGTCTGCAGGGTCGGTAATGCTGTCAGATTTAGAAGGCGGAATGAGCAATTCCCCGGGCAAGCGAAGGGTCTCACCATAAACCATTTCGGCGGCTGTAGCTTTCAGGTCTTCCTTAAAAGCAGATCGCATACCAATAAGAACGAAAGGAAGGGCGCGATACCAAGAATCGTGGTGGCACATGAGAGCAGCCTTGAGTTGGCGATGTACTCGTTCAATCATGCCGTTGGCACAAGGATGATAAGCCGTCGTTCGAATTCTCTTGGTGGCGAATTGTGTCATCAAGCGTCGGAACAGGTCGGACTCAAATTGAGTGCCTTGGTCTGTCGTAATGACTGATGGCACGCCGAAACGGGGAATCCATTCCCGTGTAAATGTTTCTGCTACCTCTTCTGCGGTGATGGAACGCATTGGCCAGACTTCCGGCCATCTAGTGGCTCTGTCAATGGCTGTCAAACAATAACGATAGTCATTGCAGATTGGCAAAGGTCCAACAATGTCGATATGAACATGTTGAAAACGACCAGAAGGTAGGTCGAACTTGCCGAGAGGGGAAGAATTGTGGCGCGACACTTTGGCGCGTTGACACGCCTCGCAAGTGCGAGCCCACTCTTTGCAATCCCTGTTGACAGAAGGCCAGATGTAGCGTTCGGTCACGAGGCGGGTAGAAGCTCGTGCACCGGGGTGGCTTAAATTGTGGAGCTTGTTAAATGCTGCTCTTCGGAAGGGAGGAGTCAGGTATGGACGAGGCTTGCCTGTGGACACATCACAGGTGACAGAAATGTTAGTGCCAGGGATAATGACCTTTGACAATTGCAGGCTGGAGCCTAGGCGTTGTAGGGCGGCTAACTCTTGATCTGTCTCTTGCGATTTGGCAAGGGCTTCGTAATCCTGCTCAAGGGTGATAGCAACGACGCGTGACATTGCGTCGGCGACGACGTTGTCCTCTCCCTTAATGTACTTAATATCGGTTGTAAATTGACTGATAAAAGACAATTGATTAAGTTGAGCAGGGGGAAGTTTTTCCCGTCGCTGAATAAAAGCGTACAGCAGCGGTTTATGGTCCGTAAAAATAGTTACGTGCTGGACCTCGAGAATGTGGCGGAAATGTTGTACACTTTCGTATACCGCCAGTAACTCGCGATAATAAGCGGGCCACTGCGTTTGCTTGTCGGTCAATTTCTTGCTAAAAAAGGCAAGAGGACACCACTCACCGTCAACTTGTTGTTGAAGGCAGGACCCGATGTGGACGCTAGAGGCATCAGTAAACAGTCCAAGAGGGGCGTCGGTGACTGGATGTTGCAGCAGGGTGGCATTGGATAGGCTCCTTTTGCAGGCTTCAAATTGCTCCAGAAGTTCAGGTGACCATATAAATGACTTGGCACCTTTACTGTTGGTAGCAACTATTGATTTGATCAATGGAGCCTGGAACAGCGCAGCTTGGGGCACGAAACGGCGGTAATAATTTACCATGCCGAGAAAACGACGCACCCCTTGAACTGTTTTAGGAGGGGGAAAATCCAAGATGGCTTGAACACGGTCTTGTGGAGGTCGAGTACCCTCAGGGCTAATGTGATAACCCAAGAACGTGACTTCACGTGCGCCAAAAATACACTTGGTAGGGTTTATCACAACACCATAGTCTCGTAAGCGTCCGAAGAGGATCCGCAGATGTTCGCAGTGGAGAGCTTCGTCTGCTGAATGGACCAAGACGTCATCCACATACGGAAAACAGAAATCGAGACCCCGGGTGACTTCATCGATGAACCGCTGGAAAGTTTGACCAGCATTGCGGAGGCCGAAAGTCATGAAGGGAAATTCGAAGAGGCCAAACGGAGTAACGATGGCGGTCTTCGGAACATCCTCTTTAAAAACCGGAATCTGGTGGTAAGCTTTTACCAGGTCTATGGTGCTGAAGACCTTGGCACCAGTGAGGTTGTGCGCAAAATCATTAATGTGCCGGACTGGGTATCTTTCCGGTACAGTTCTGGCGTTAAGTGCGCGGTAATCACCACAAGGACGCCAGGTGTCGTCTTTTTTCAGCGTCATATGCAGAGGAGACGACCATGGGCTTTTAGATGGTCGTGCAGTGCCAGACTGAACCATGTCCTCGAACTCCTTTTTGGCAGATATCAATTTTTGAGGTGCCAGACGGCGAGGACGGCAAGAAATAGGAGGCCCATCTGTCGTCTTAATAAAATGCACAGTGTTGTGCTTTATGGTCCTGGGGAGGCCAGGAGGACGACTGATCTCCGGAAATTCTGCTAGCACCTGTGCGAAAGCAGAATTTGCTGGAGCCACTGCCTTGACACTCGGTTGTTCCGAAGTTGCCGGGGAACCGGGTGCTGATAAGCCGGTAAGACCGTCAATCAGTCTCTTAGTGCGGCAGTCTGGAAGCAGATGGTAGTAGCACAGGAAATCAGAACCTATGATAGCGGTAGTAACGTCGGCAACGACGAATGCCCATATAAATTTCCGCCGGAGTCCAAAGTTAAGCGCCAGGTTGACTGTACCGAATGTTTTTATGCTGCTACCATTAGCGGCACAGAGCTCATAGTCGGAGGGCTTTCTCCGATCTGTAAGCCAACTGTGGGGAAAGCAGCATAAGTCAGAGCCTGTGTCAATTAAAAATTGGCGTTTAGTGACTCTGTCGGTAACAAAAAGGCGGCTGAAGGGACGGCTGGATTCACAGTCAGTTGCCGCCGCTACTGACTGCTCGCAGAGTTTTCCGATTTCCAGTTGCATGGAGCGATGCATTTTGTGGCTTTTGACTTAAATTTCTTATGGTACCAGCAGCGTTTAGCTGATAGCTGGTCCGGAGTGGCGCTGCGCGAAGAATTTGCACTCCTTGATGAAGATTGATTACGGGACCGAGAGCGCTCGTGAGAGTTGGAGGTCAAGGCAGCCACTTGCCTAGTTAGCTCCTCTATTCGGCTCATAATCGTCCTTTTAAGAATATTATCGCGTTCTTCACTCATCTTAAATAGGAGTGTGCAGTATTGAAATAGAAAAAAAACTAGCCGATACAGACACTAAATCAAAAACTGCAAAACGTTATGTTGCCTTAACCGTGGGTGAGTAGCGGTGCAAACATAAAACAGTTAAAAGTATGCTAAAAAGAACACAAAAATAGACACAAAAAAAAAGGAACACAATAGTACAATACAATACACAAAACACAGTGAACAAGACACAATATGCAATAGAAAAAAAATCTATAAAATATGTTACGCCACAAAGTGTAAAAAGTGTAAAAAAAAATTTAAACAACTCTGTGAAATTTTGGCTAAAACAAACAATTAAATCAAGTGCTACAAGTCGTATAAACTTTAAATGTAACTGGATGAATTATAATAAACAATAGATAGAACCCACAATAGAAAATAAAAAAACTAACAGATTAATCTTGATTTGATACAAGCAATTAATTTGTTACTTATTATAAAAGTTACTACTTCTAAAGTTACTTAAAGTCCCAACTACTAAAAACTACACTGAGTGAATTATTGTCACGTAAAAACACAAGAAATTTTGAAAAGGGCTACTTGCGTGAACCGGAACGTCAGTAGATGACACTGACAGCTGACAGTCGTAGGAGCCGTGTTGAGCTGTCACTGGGAACGCCGGCTGTTTTCGACGAATGGCGACAGGGGGCGTTTAACGCGCCCAACAACAAGACTTTCAAACGGATCTGAAGTGGTTCACGAAGGGTTCACGGGTCGCAGGGTCGCAGGTAACCTTTTTTTGCGATGACGGCGCGCGATGCGGCGACGCGGTGGCGCGCGAATAATCACTTAAGGATGTAGCTAAGTAACTTTTACAGCACTGATTTTAATAAAGGCACCACGATGGCGGGATATTGTGCCGAAGTCTAGTAGAAGAGCTAGGGTTTACAGCAGCCCGTAGCCTGTTCGTGGGTTTCAGGTTTGAAGGCAGCCTCTCTCGTATTATGTTAGCCTAGGTGCGGTCACCAACACAGGTACGCCGCAAGACTATGGTCATCACCTCACGTAGCGTCGACGGAATCACTATCACGTCGGGGTCACCACTTTGGGAAACCAGGCGAACGATGTACCGTTCTCCTGTCCCTTTTGTTAACGCTGTGAGGTGAAGGTTCACTTAAACAGTAAAAGTCCGTAAGGGTGTAAAATGGTTATAATATTAACATTACTATAAAAACACTTAACACTAGTACACTGGGAATTACAATGAATAACAAATATCGACCAGTCTAAGCCGTGGCGGGAGAGAGACTGTCGTATGTTAAAACTTAAAACTACTCCAGATTTTTTACTGCTTAGCCTATGGGAACATTTCTATTTATAGACTAAGGGACAAGGGTGCGGTTCCAAACGCCACAGTGACATTCTGAGAATACGAAAATTTATTTTCAATCGACATTCGCCATCTTGTTTCGACATTGGTGCCGATTCTCTTGTACACCCACCTAAACCTAACTATAACTAAAATTTACAAATTTTAGTTTAGAAAATCATAAAACTTATTCTGTGTTTATCTTTTTCTTATTTTAGAAAACTTGTTGACAGCTCTAATAATTGAGTTTGACGCATCTAAGTTGAATTGGCGGTGTTACCAGTACATCTTAAAAAAATTATTAAAGAGTGAATGGAATGACCGAAAGTTCACAAAAACAAGGAAATTAATAATAATTATATTTGGAATTATTAGTTTATCATTAAAATTAAGAAGAAAAAATCATGTCACGAAATAAAGTACATTTTTGTTTTATATTTTCAATAAAATATATAAATTGGAATAATGTGATCAGATTTTTTTGTGATTTGATTTTATTTTTTTGATTTTTGCTCTTTAGAGCTAGGTTATTATTTTCTACGGCCCGTATTACAGAACGATACTCAAGCGTTGATCACTGTTTAAAACTAGTTTTGAGTTAAGCTTTGATTTTAGAACGTTCCTCAAGCAGAGATTTATTGATCACAGTTCAGCTGAGTTTAACTTTATTTTATACTGTCACCTGTTTCGGTATTTGAGCAGAGATTTGATCTGTAATCAATCACTCTAGTGTGGTCCAGACTACGCTTGAGTAGAGATTTCTATTTTAATTCAGGTCAAATCAGATTATTGGAGTTTAAACTGTACTTGAGGTACCTTCTGTAATACGGGCCCAAGAGTACCTATCAAAGGAGATATATTGTTATTATTGCAGCGTATCATATTGTATATCTTAAACAACGAGAATCAGAGCTATTTGCAAAAAACGCAAGGATGCAATCACAATAATAAACTATTTCTTTAATTTAAAAAGCTGGAGTTTCACTTTTTAAAGACGTGGTTAAAAAGTTCTAGCACCCAGGACACGAAATTTCTCAAAAAAGTTGAATAAATTAGAATATAAGCCAAAAAGTACCACGCAGGATTACAAACACTGTTGCCAGGGCTCCCGATTTTCCGTGAAATTCACAGATTTTCCTAAAAATCTCCCGGTCTCCCGATTTTCGACAAAGATCTCCCGATTTTTTACAATCCCTGTATTATTATATTCTCTTTGGTATAAAGCTAATAATAGGAATAAGATCAAAACCTGGCAAAAAAACTGCATAAAATGAAACGGACGGATAAGTTGCTGCCCTGAATATTTCCGTCACTTGTTACACAGTGCAGTAAAATATCAAACTGCTTTGATTTTAATATTATAGCTGGAATGTTAGCAAAATGTAATACCGGGATTACTTCAAAAACTTTGATTTTTGTTGAAAAACATAATCTCCCGATTTTTTCCATTGTTCCTCAATACATCTCCCGCTTTTTTCATAATAAGCCTCCCGGATTTTGAAAATCGGACCTGGCAACACTGATTACAAACTTGGAGACCAGCATATAATGTACTCTGTGTTGGAGACTTTCTCCCCAAAAGAGGGAAAATTTGTGAATTCAGGCTTTTTAGGGACACATATTAGCATAAAATGATAGAATTGAATGTCAAACATAGATTTTTTTTCCCATTGTATGGATTTATGTACTTCTTAACCTTTATTATATAGGTACCTCTTCTTATCGAAATTATAAATTTCATTGTATATTTCTATGAACAATTTACCTTTCTGCTGAATCTACAACAGCTGCAACCACATAGTAGGCATCCATTATTTATTTTAAACTACCTAAAAACTATAAAAATGAATAAAATAAGCTTTGCAATTTTAGTTGTTGATAACTAATTATAGTCGACATGTATTTTGATGCCTTCTAAAAATAGTCAGATTTAGGTTGACATTTCTAATATTAGGTGAAAAACGTCAATTACAGAATAGCAAAATGTCAATTTTTACTAAGTTGAACAACTAAACTAATTTTGGTCCTGTCAAACCAAAAATTAGTTTTAAAGTGAATTTCAGAATAGAAAACGTCGTTTGACAGGACTAAACTAAATTTAGGTGATTTTTAGTCTAGTTTAGAGAATTTTGTGACAAGAGAATCGGCACCATTATGTCGAGTTCGAGATAATGTCTACGACGCGAGAATCACCCCCCCTGGGCGTCTTCCGCCGTCGTCGGACGATATTAGTGAACGTTCAGTATTATCGTCCGACGACGCCCGGAGCGTACTTTGCTCATTCAGTTACTCAATCATACAAACGAATGCCCAAGGAACGCTCCAAACGTCGTCTGACGACGTCGAGCGATATAACCTTGAATTAAAAAACCTATGGAAGTGGCCCATTCGTCTATATCCACTAAATTTATACAAATATCTATTAAATCGTTATTGAATTATGAAACTATTCTTTGTCTCTTGTTAACCAACGTGTTATGTCTTCTGGTGAAAGAGATCGCATGCTATTTGTATATTCTCTGTTTGGCAACATCTTTACGGGATGTCAAAATACCTACGCCGCGTGGCAACCCCGCTTACCCCATAATGTGGCCCATACCATGGTATAATAACACCAGGTAGTCTCTTCCCGTGACATCTAGGTCACGTGATTGCCTCCGTACTACGTCATCGGCCGTGGAGCCAATAGCGGGCTGTCGTGACACTTGTCAGTTTGATGTGCTGCCACTTTGTGAAAATAAATTACCCGAGCAAAATGCTTTTTTCATTTACTTTCTTCTATAAAGAATCACTTTTTAACTAGTAATTTAATATAGTTTCCTTTATTAACTAATTAGATGAATAACACGAGATAACAAATAGTTAGGCTAGTTAGGAATTTATTTTATATTCATTATGAACAAAAATCTCCTTAAGTATATTGAAGATATCAATCAATGGCAGCACTGATCGTGACGTAGCTTGGAGGCATCGCGCTGTCATTGCGGGAAGAGAATACCTGGTGAAACATCTTATTATACCATGGCCCATACTACATGAGCTGTCAAGTAAACAAACTAGGGCTGTTGATATTGTTTAAATATCAGATTTTTGATCTATCGATATTTTTAAATATACAATCGGAGTTCGATATATTGAAAAAAAAAGAAGATATTTCGATATATTGGCCAAATTTCATGATTCCAGGTCAATGCGAAGTACCCTATAGGTTTTTTATGTGAGTTTGCGAGTATCAAAATGTGACATAGCCGTATGATTGCCTTGACCTAGAAGCTTGATTTTTTATGTCCTAGGGACAGCCGAACTTAGTATTTGATATAATTGCATTATTTATTACTATTTGAAAATGATTTTAATCAGCACACATCTCTGGTACGAAACACGAGCATCGATATCGATATTTTTTAGTTTAGATTACTTACTTCCCTAGCCATGGCCACCATAACGGTGGCCCGGATATTGTAGGTATATGTCCGCGCGTAGCTCGAGGTTTCATCAGGATTCATCACGAAATAAATTTCTCTTTACTACAAATTATGTATTTTCCGATTATTACATGAACTGACCAGAAGAAGAAGTTTTACAACAAGAATGACAGCCCGCGCAAAGCACAGTGTCTCCATCTTTATATTACTACAATCAAATAGACCCAACGGAGTCACTAAATACATTTTAATTTATAAATGAACACGAAAATAATTAACCAGTCGTCGTGATAAAACTAATATTAATTTAGATAATCTCTAAACATTATATAAACCAACAAATCATGCCAGATATTAAAATATGAAACAATATAAAGCGGAATTATCAGAACCACAAAATTAAATTAACAACATTTAAATTAATCATTTCATTAATCTTATTAGAATATTCGAATTATAATTATCATAATATTAACATTATTTACAACATTAATTTAATTAATACGGATCATCAAATATTAAACTTTGCTAAACAAAAAGGTATCTTCTTTGATCTTTGATGATCTTTGCAAAGTACAACAAATACAACTTTGATGATCTTTGCAAAGTACAACAAATACAATAGCAAACTACATAGCAATATTTTAGAAATAATGGATATTTATTTCAAAATACTTCATAATCTAGAAGTAATTCATCGTATAAACTAGTTACCTCAAAATGGCAATAGATTGCGTTGTAAGCATCGATATTCGATATAGCATAGACATTAATTAGTCTGAGTCCGAGTATAAATTAATATTTTAATGTTATAAGCTATGGAAAGCTATATTACTCTCAAATTACACTAGAGGGCACAATGTTCAACCAACGCCAGGAAGAAACATTCAATACTGACCAGTAATAAAGATTAATATATTAAGTTCTGTCAAAAAAGTGTAAACAAATTGATGGCAGCACTAGCGCGCCCATATATACCACGCTTATTTCGTAGGTATTACTGGTCCATAGGTACAAGTCAATGGATATAACTGATAGCGGCCCAGGGGTACGTTCAGTATTATCGTCGGACGACGGCGGACGACGCCCGGAGCGTTGTTTGGTCGTTCAGTTACTCGGAGTGATCGTCCGGGCGTTCACACCAAACCGTTCAGTATTATGAGCGGGCGTCGTCGAGCGTACGCACCGGTCACCCCGTGAAATAGTAGGGTAATAGACGCCCTGCTGTCATGTTAACAGATAATAGTATGAAATGACAGATAATTTGAGGTTTCGATCGTCATAATTGTCAGTGCTTCATTGTTCTAGGCTACGTTCACTTATTACGCACTCAGTGTGAAAGTCACCCGGTGCGAATATCGCTCGATCATTGACGATTTTCTCAGAGATACTGAACGACTTCGGGCGACCTCATGAAACTGACACTAGAACAATGAAGCACTGACAATTATGACAATCGAAACCTCAAATTATCTGTAATTTCATACTTTTATCTGTCAACATGACAGCAGAGCGTCTTTTACCCTACTATTTCACGGGGTGACCGGTGCGTACGCTCGACGACGCCCGCTCACAATACTGAACGGTTTGGTGTGAACGCCCGGACGATCACTCCGAGTAACTGAACGACCAAACAACGCTCCGGGCGTCGTCCGCCGTCGTCGGACGATAATAGTGAACGCACCCCTAGTGTCAGTTTCATAAAGTCACCCGAAGTCGTTCAGTAATTCTGAGAAAATCGTCGTTATAAGTGAACGTAGCCAAGATTCAGCTGATTGTCAATGTCAAATAAATGTCAATGTCTTTGTTTCGGACCTTTGTTAACTTGTCAAACAAATATAATTTTTATTCGAACGAAAATTGTAGAATTTATTTATTAGAAACCTTTTTCTGTTATATTTAATGACTTAACTGAACTATACAAAATATGTCTATCGCGGAGTACATAGCGTCCCTTGCTCAAAATCCATATTTTGGGGCTGGTTTTGGTTTATTTGGAATCGGTGCCGGTGCAGCAATATTACGAAGGGGTGTGCAAACATCTATGATTCTGTTTCGAAGACATTGTATGATCACTCTTGAAGTTCCATGTAGAGACAAGTCCTACCAATGGTTGCTGCAGTGGATAACTCATAAAGGTGCCAGACAAACTCAACATTTGAGTGTAGAAACATCTTTCCTCCAAAAAGACACTGGCCAGATAAAAACTAAATATGATTTCATTCCTAGTGTTGGTCAACATTTTTTTAGGTACGTATTTCTATAGGACTTCTTAATATGTATTATAAGTATAATGAATTTTTTTTAATATTTCTAGATATGGTGGCACATGGATCAAAGTAGACCGTACAAGAGAACAACACACACTAGATCTTCACATGGGTGTTCCATGGGAAACTGTAACCTTAACAGCATTTGGCAGGAACAAGGCACTGTATTATAACATTTTAGAAGAAGGTAAAATATTTTATCTTGAGTTTCATAATATTATTATGTTATTACATAATTCCAATTTTGACCAAACATTGCTTATAACCTTTTTATTTGCCTTCTTATTCAATAAATACACAATGCTTTCTTACTGTAGCAAGAACAATGGCTTTGAAACAGCATGAAGGGATGACAGTAATGTACACTGCCATGGGTTCTGAATGGCGCCCATTTGGACATCCAAGGAGGCGGCGTCCCCTTCACAGTGTAGTGCTCCGTGCTGGATTGGCAGACCGAATCCTTGATGACTGCTTGGACTTTATCAGTAGTCCCCAATGGTATACTGACAGAGGAATCCCATATCGAAGAGGTGAATAATTGTCAAAAACTATTAATTCTGACCACTCCAGTCAAATATTATAGTGAAGTTCTGTCATACAAATACATTCTAACTATAATACTACTAATAATACTTGTCAAGTAAAAAGTTAAAATATAGAAGCATTTCTTGTTGGTTGCTACATTGGTTATCAAACAATATTTAATTTGTATTGCTCTAATCAGATCCTTTTTCAGAAAACACAATTACAAAGGTGTTCTTTTTTTCGGCCAATACTTATACCGGGTAGAAATTACTTAATAATTCCTTATATTATTATTAGTATGAAAATCCTCCAAAATTCAGTAGAATAAAAAATAAAATAATACAAAAAACACTACAGTATTTTGGATAACTCTGCAGCTCTGTAATCTTATTAAATAATAATTATTAGGAGTGAGCGTACTAAAGACGGACCGTTTTGAACGACCGATTTCTGATCTACGACGAAGGAACCGTTTTCATATTCTGATTAAAACAGTTGTCGTTCCAAAATCTAGTCTTCGAATGTTTAATGCGAATTTATACTTAATGCCTCTGAAAATACAGCCGAACATGCAATGTCTCACAAAACCAGTCTTCGTCCGCGAAGATCAGAGCAAAGAAAAATGATCTTTACTGTTATGGACATAAAGTATAACTTCAAGCAAAAGTCTATTATCTCGTCGTTTCGTTCATAAAACAGTCGTCGTTGCACAAACCAGTCTTCGAATGTGTCATGCGAATTTAAACCTAATAGCTCTGAACATACAGCCGAACATGCAATGTCTCACAAAACCAGTCTTCGTCCGCGACGTTCAGAGCAAAGAAAAATTATCATTATTGCTATGATCATAAAGTATCATTTTCAGGCAGTCTTCAAACCAGTTGTGAACGAGGACCGTTTCGAAGACTTGTTTTTGTCATCGTGAAAACGGCTGCATTCCATTTACCGTAAAATCGACAACGACCCACTCCTAATTATTATGGCATATTTTTCTTTTTTTTTTCTTTTTGTCAGATTTATAAAATAGAGTAACGAGTACAACCGCAAGACTGTATCATAAGATTGCCAGATATGTCTTGTGTTGCTAATAAAATTAAAATCGTTGGATGACAATTCTGGGTGGTACAATGTATGAATAAATCAATTTTATGTTTTTTTTTTTCAGAATCTGCGATATTTTACTATATTGTCGTGCCTTTTTACTTAGGTACAACATTTGGCCATAGTTGTTTGAAAAAAAACGGATCATTTCCTTATTTGTTAGCTGACACGAGTTCTCTAAAAATCACATGGATCACATCATGATCATTTGAATATCAATACCAAATACACAAAACATTTCAAGTAAAAAAAAACTTTATTAGCAATAAATAAATGGACATAGGCATCTCCAGAGAGAAAGAGGGCTTTCCTATGGCCAGCAGTGGACACTGGTCTGTTATAGCAGTTGATTGAAATAAATGGATTAGAAACTATGCTTATTACTAATAAGTTATTAGGCATGCATGCATGCTGATACCAAATATGCATTAGTGAAAATCACAGTCATGGTAAAAAAATAAATTTATAAATTGGATGTTTTGGAAGGACATTCTGCGAATAAGACATTCTATACTTGCAGATTTGAATGCTCCTCCAAGTAAAATCTTAGCTTGAAATAATTTAATAATTTCGCATTTATATATTTTACAGGTTATTTGCTCCATGGTCCACCAGGTTGTGGAAAATCTTCATTTATCATGGCATTAGCAGGTGAACTGGAGTACAACATATGTGTTCTTAATTTATCAGAAAGAGGTCTTACAGATGACAGGCTAAACCACTTACTTAGGTTTGTATATTTATTTTTTTATTGTAAGTGTAATATGTATAAATAGAGTGGATTGCACGTCAGTAATAACAGTTTGACCTTGACATCATCTTTTCAGACAGACAGATATTTTTGACTTACAGTAGAGGTGCCTACATACTAATTGTAAAATACGTTTACGACGTCACCCACTTACCAAAGTGGAGGTTAATTTCGATACAACGAGCAGTGTTCACGGTAGCTTAGTGGCTAAAGCACTGGCGTACTGAGCCAGGAGTCGCAGGTTCGAATCCTGCTCGTGAGCGATTTTTTCTTTCCACAATTTAAATTGTTAATTTGAGAGGGGCTCGTAGCGATGCAACGACTGCGCGGATTTTACGATCTGCAAGGTTAAGCTGCACTTGCCGCGGTCAGTCTGTGGATGGGTGACCGTTTCGTTACACATCGAGACCCCTCCGTGCCTCGGAGAGCACGTTAAGCTGTCGGTCCCGGTTGTCATACGAATATCTATGGCAGTCGTTACGGGTAGTCAGAAGCCTGAAAGTCTGACAACTGGTCTAACCTCCGAATGTCGGTATTGCCCAGTAACTGGGTTGCGGGGGTCTGATGGCAGTCGCTCCGTGTAAAATACTGATGTTCAGCCGCATCTGGCTAGACTGGAAGCCGACCCCAATATAATTGGGAAAAGGCTCGGAGGATGAATTTAAATTGTTAATATTAGAATAATTATCTGCCTAAAAGGAGAATGCCCATCTTTGTATGGAGCTTGGTTGCACTGCAAATATTTTTGTATGATAGCCAAAATTACACACAATAGAGGAGTGATATCATACTTTCAAAGGAAACAAAAATGATCTTTTCATTTTGTAGGGTTTCCTAGAAACTTACATGTTCAGTTTGGAGGTTAGTTTGCAATAGCGATGGGCGATTCGAATCATTTAATTCGAATAACTCAAGTTATTCTTTGAACTCGTTGATTCGAATTGTATTTCTTCAAAACCGAGTTGATTCGTTTTACGTAGCTATTCGCCGGCGCTCGGCTCGGTGACTCGCTCTCCCGGGCAAGTGGCGATAAGCGAGCGAGTGAGACAGCGAATAGCTGCGAACTGCGAGTTCAAGTGAGAAAAATATATTACGCGGTGCGAAATCGTCACGATTCGTGTACACGAATTAAATCGATCGATCCTTACGAATCACATGACTCGCCCGATTCGACGTCGCTCGTTGACTCGGTGGCTCGCTGTTTGTAACTGTGTGCAACTCGGTGGCTCGATTCGGCTCGATACATTAGAACATACGCGTCGCATTCCCACCACGCGTTTGGTACTGCCGACCGAGTCGAATCAACTAGAATTGTGATTCGAATCAACGAATACTTCAACTCGAATGATTCGAGTTGAAAAAAGTACGATTGGTCCCATCGCTAGTTTGCAAGAAAAAAGTACTAACAAGCAACACATTAATATAGTACGGTTTTATCTCGAATGATATGGCGAAAAATAATGTTTAAAATTAATTTTAATAGTAATGAGATGACAGAAACAAGACTGTAGTGGTTTTAATGACAATTAAAAATGATTGATTGTTATTGTATGAAATAATAATATACTCAGATTTACACAGATCTAAAATGTAACAAGTGATTTAATGTATCGAAAATATGAAAATAATAATAATATGTAGGAAAAATCGATTATTATTAAAAAAAACTATTTTATTGGAACTCAACAGAATCGATTATCGATTTATTATTAATAACTCGTTTTTAGGGTTCCGAAGTCCTACAAGGAACCCTTATAGTTTCGTCATGTCCGTCCGTCTGTCCGTCTGTCCGTCTGTCCGTCTGTCCTAATCCTTTACAGCTTAATAACTTCTACAGTTATAAACATAAGTAAATGAAATTTTGTTATAAAATAGTCTGCATATAGATCTCAATTTTAAAAGAATAAAAAAATAGTTTTTACGTTCTTTAGGGGTGGCGCCCATACATGTGAAATGGGGAAAAAATATTTTTTTTCGCTGCTCCCCATCGTGTGGGGTATCATTGAATAGGTCTACTAAAATGAAGGTAATGTTTCATACACCACTTTTTTATCAGGTGTACCATCTGCGAAATATAGCCCGCCAAAGTGGCTTGCAATGTGTCCCCCCCCCTGCCATTTCTAAACTATGCAACGTAGAAACTTATAATCTTCCACATTGATAGACATTTGTGAAAACTCTCTTTTAAAATTATTTCGAGTATAATGTGATTATAATTTTTTGAGTTATAGACAGAAAACCGAAAAATACTTAAAACGTCCTAGTTCAAAGGTCATTGACCTTAGAGAAAAATTATCATGGCAAATAATGCTCCTTTAGCTACTTTCTATTTGAAAAAATCACAAAAAGTAACTTTGACATCAATCAGACTTCTTAAATTTGGCTTCTTGAATTTATCGCTAGATGGCGCTACTAACAACACGCTCTGAGTCGCGAATGCTGCCGATTATTGCAAAAACTAAAATAGCCATGATTAATATTCGATTTGATTCGTTTGTACACCTACTTAAGGAACCCTATAATACTGAGCATGGCCCGACATGCTCTTGGCCGGTTTTTTTATACCGCTTAGTCACACGGGTCACACCCTATATGTAGATCTAAAAGTCTGTTTTTTGTCTCTGGGCCGCGTCCAGTTATATCACCCGACGTAGTCGGACCACGCTCGGAGCATTCCTTGGGCGTTAATTTGTATGATCGCTCACAACATATAAGTAGTTTTTTTAAGAAATGCATGTAAGCTTGTTGTGCAATAAAGAGGATTATTATTATTATGGCTCCGAGTAACTGAACGACCAAAGTACGCTCCGGGCATTGTCGGACGATAATACTGAACGCACCCCTTGTCTTATTTAGTAAACAATCTTGACACGTCTCTTTATTCAAATAACTACTGACAAAATATAATTACTACGTCTGCACATGTAATTAGGTTAATTTTTTTTATTTATTGTGTTAAATTGTTAACATAATGTCTTTTATTAATTATTATTGACGAATTTAATTAAAAAGACATGCCAAGATTGTTTAATAATAATGACAAGTAAGAAAAACCGGCCAAGTGCGAGTCAGACTCGCGCAGTAAGGGTTCCGTACCTCTCAATGATCTGATACCCCATAAAAACTGATTTAATTTACGAGAGTTTATCAAAAGACATCAACGCACAGTGCGCGAAATATGAATTTTTGCATGTCTTTCTTACGCAGGTACCACCACATATGTCTATGTTTGTATTATTTTTATTATTTGTTGCTAAACTACATAATATGCACTATAATCTGACCAAGTTTGACGTTGGTATATATTACCGTTTGGAAGATAGAGCAGGAACAAAAACGTTGAAAAAAATGCATGTTTTTTAAGGTTTTTTGTCCCCATGGACCCCCTTTGTTTTTAGTATTTGTCGTGATACACCTCATAGCAACACATATTATGAGAAAATTTCAATCGGTTACCTATTACCGTTCAAAAGATACAGCCCTGTGACAGACAGACGGACGGATGGACGGACGGACAGCGTAGCGAGAGTAATAGGGTCCCGTTTGGCACCCTTTGGGTACGGAACCCTAAAAACCAGAGATACGGATCCGGAATGAAATAAAAGTCGTTCGTTTTCTTAATAAAATGAAAATATGAATCCCACAAAAGATTTCTTTCAACTGATTTAAGAAGAATTATAAACATATGTCATGAATTATGAATATTATATGAGGCCCATACTCGTCAAAATAAAGGCGAAACTGTCCATGGGCATTCTCCTTTGTATTTGAATTTGATTATCACTTGCTTTAACGGTGAAGGAAAACATCGTGAGGAAACCTGCACACATGAGAGTGCTCAATACAGTTCTCGATGGTGTGTGTAGTCCACCAACCCGCACTAGGCCAGTGTGGTGGACTAAGGCCTTATCCTTCTCATACTGAGAAGAGGCCTGTGCCCAGCAGTGGGACAGTAATGTGCTGATTATGTTATGTTATCTGCCTAAATACTCATCGTATTTTTGCAATATTTTCTTTCAGCGTTGCACCACAACAGTCAATAATATTGTTAGAAGATGTAGATGCTGCCTTTATTTCCCGAGAAGACACACCTGCACAAAAGTCTGCTTACGAAGGTCTTAATCGCGTAACCTTCAGTGGACTTCTCAATTGCCTTGATGGTGTTGCTTCTACAGAAGCCCGAATAGTATTTATGACCACAAATTATCTCGATAGGTAAGAACTTGAAACATACACTAGTCAATTATGCATATAATAACACACCTCTCTACCTCCCCACTTCTCTACACCCATAGCCACTCACATCGTTGTTTGCTCTCTGTTACCTGTATGTAATGGCGGCTATTTAGGGGGGCCCAGCCAGTGTGTTGGCGAGTCACCGTCTGCCAAATATATATTTTAAAGTTGAAAGGCAGACGCCGTTTTCCTTCCGGCTAAAGAAGTTAAAACCAGTCCATAAAATACCCATATCCATAGCCAACATTATTTTAGTTCCCATATTTCGCAATAGCCCTGCACCTTCCCGAGACTGAATATGACTGTACTACTATAGTGCAGCTGTGGACAGTCTTCGGTTCGTGCCCCATCCCATCATAGATTAAATTTGTCAAAGGGGTGACTGCTAGCTGGACCTGTGTCCTCTGGCAAGCATTCCAAAGGTCCGGACATCTTCCTGACGGAGGATGAGCCGTGATTAAAGAAAGACATACAAATAATAATAATAATAGTCAATTATTTTGGTCTAAGATCCGGCCTAACATCAACCTTCCCAAGAGGTATTTTTAACACGCTTAATATATCTTATAGCTTCACTGGTAACCTAACCTAAACAAATCTTGGAAGATCGATTTTAACCTACTTCTAATTGTCGTATCGATTTGAAAAGTATATGTAATCTGAATGACAATACAATAATTTGGAACCATCGAGCTGATCTGATGATGGACTACAGTACCTCTAAAAGCGTGTTTTTTAGTTTTTTAAACTATTATTATAAAAGTTAATACACAAACTAAGTCATCGCGTAAAACTTGCCTAGTCTAATCCAGTCCAGGGGGTCTACTCGCAAAATCGACAACGACATAATCGAAACGAAACGATAATACTCCGAATTGAATATATCGGTCTTACCCTACTGTAGTAACTGTTCGGATTCAATGTCGTTTATCGAATTCACAAACATTGTGATTTTATACGCCGTCATAGACTATGTTCGGGGTGAATGAGTCGAAAACAAGAAAAATTGTGCAATGACATTTAAAACTAAGAGTAGGGTTACGAGTCGACCGAAAATAGTACCGTTCGTTACTTCGTATAAACGATAGTTAAATCGACGTTACTTAGAGTAAGTTGACACGACAAATATCACGATATATCAACTACCGATTTTGCTAATTGACCCCCCAGAGTAGCCTTAATTAAGAATTGTTTATTAATTTTTTTTATGGTCTTTGCCGATTCCTTTGCCTCATCTCTTAATTTTAAAAAAACATACCAATCGACAGCACAAGACTTAAGTAAGAAGAAAAAAATAGCTTGCCTATCGATTTCCAGTCCGCCGGTTGTGACGGGCTAACTGCCCATGGTGCGCGCTGGACGGTCATTTAAATATCGTCACACTTAATGCCAGTAGCGTAGCGTCGCGTCGGGGGGGCAGAGAGTGCCACGGCCCCGGGCGGCACAGATGTGGGGGTGGCTATATCATCAAGTCAGGGTCATCGGATCAAATAACTGTATTGTCATCGGGACTACATAGGTATTATGCATAGGGCAATTGGACCAGTGGAATAAATTCAAAATAGAGTTGCAAGAATTGACCATACTTTAGTGTTCTATACAGGTTGACTGATAGAACGAGGGACTTATTGAAGGAGGGTGTTCAGTACTTGATTCCCGTTCCAAATAATAATATGTAAAAAAATGCACCGTTTTTTAAATATTTTTCCTATCGATTTCATCAATAACTGTGGACACTATTGCGAGCTTACAAATCAAAATTTCATGCAATGAGGTAATGCACGATGCACTTAGCACAGCAGTGTCCATCAGTCGCTATTCCCACCCTCTCCGCCTTTTGTACTAGCCAGCAGACCCCTGGAGCTTGCTGAGCATTTTTTCCTGTAGGCGTGGTTTATCTTGGAATATTTTTTTAAATATTTTTTTTTGATTACGTGTACGCACTTTCTTCCATATTCTTAAATAGGTCCCACGTTCACCCAGTAATGCTGTATACATTACCTACCATGTCAAGTTAAGGTGAATGATACAGGATATCCCGCGAAATTCAAAATTGTTGGTGTTTTTTGCAAATTGTAGCTTTATTTCGCGTCGTATATCGGTCAAAATATGATTGGCGGAAATAATAATAATATATCTACTGAATAAAATTCATAAAAAATATTAACCTAGCTCTATAAGCTGTACAAGCTCGAAAATCGATAATTTAATCGTAAATTAATATTATTGAGTTTGTACAGCTTATTTAGCGTTTGTAGAGCTAGGTTAATATTTTTCATGAGTATTATTCAGTAGATATATTGTTATTATTTCCGCCAATCATATTTTGACCGATATACAACGCGAAATAAAGCTACAATTTGCAAAAAGACGCCAAAAATTTTGAATTTTGCGGGCTACCCTGTAGCATTCACCTTAAATAAAAGCTTGTAAATAGGAAAATAAATTTAACATTTTGTACGTCGGCGTCGCGCAGCGCGTTGGACAGTCAAGCGCGATCTGCCAAAGAACCTAATCGGTCCAAACGAAGAGCAAACTTCAGTGACCACCTTTTAATTCCAGCCTATACGTTTGCTTTAAAAAAAAAATGATGATACTTTTGCGAAGAAAGCTTAAAAAATGCGCTTTCAATCATCAAGGGTTTACGGTCTGTTGCCTATGTAATTTTGTAAACTAGGTATCTAAAAACAATACTAGACTCTGGTGAGAGTGATCACAAATCTGACCTCTGCCGTGGAATAATTTTTAGTTTTAGCTATAGTCGATTATAAATCCAGGAGATGGAAGGTTGTTAGACCATAAAAAACTGTTTCAAACTCTACCAAATCTCCACTGTTTCACTGATCTGCAATTCGCCTTCCTATACCATGAGTTCTAGGTCCCGCTTTTATCAGTCCCGTCCCGCATTTAGATTGTTTTCCCGCAAATATGTGCTCCAAGTTTGGCAAGCCTAGTTATCTTACATTGTTATAATGCTGCGAATATTCCACACAGCTGCTATATGGACGGGCAACTTGCCCGTCCATGTAGGCGAAGTAGGCGACCACCTAAGACTTCAATTTGCGAAACGCCGCTATGTCGTGGCGAAGGTACAGGACGGGTGTCATGTGCCGGCCGAGGCAGAAATATTTGAAAAAAATAAACTGACCATGATAAGTCTTTAATAGAATACATACAGATTGATTGTCTTATGAACACGGGCGCTCAGTAGGGCGTTACCTCAGGGTAGCAAGTCCATAAGGGCAACGGAACGAAAATAAGTCAAGCCAGGAAAGGGCAAAAGAAAAATAGCTCTTCAGTTGTGAAACCGAGAGCCGAGTTATAATCCTACTATCCTATGAATATTATAAATGTGAAAGTTTGTAAAGATGTTTGGATTTTTGTTACTCAATCACGCCGTAAATAAAGGCTGAACAGATTAACATATAGGCTACTTTTTATCCCGAGAAGATGAACAGTTCCCGAGGGTGCGGTGCTGATCATTTAATTTTGGTGACTGCAAATATTTTAGTTCGTTAATGCAACAAGATCTCGTTTATCCAAGGTGCCTCATTTGTAAAATACATTATGGAGAGACTACGTTTCAAACTACTACAATTTTACTGCATTGAAACTTAGAGAATATATCTCTAATCATTGAAATAGTGCCAAGTTTTAGCAAAATCCTATATAATAAAAACGAAATGTGTGCTGGGACACATAGTAGAAGTGAAACTTCAATGGACAAGTGGAAAAACGAATCGCAACGGACAAGTGGAAAAACGAATGGCAACTGACAAGTGGAATAACGAATCGCAACAACATTTTAACTTGAAGTTTTACGGGCAGATTGTTAATGTACTTATTCAATTTGAAAACCTGCCCGTAAAACTGACTGCCTCGTTGGTCTAGTGGTTGCAAGCGCGACTGCTGAGCGTGGGGTCCTGGGTTCGATTCCCGGGTCGGGCAAAGTGTTATTGCGTTTTTTCATTAGGAAATTCTCAGTAGCAGCCCGGAGTCTGGATTTGTGCCCGGTCAATGGCAATAGGCTCGCCCCCTATTACATGGGAATGGGACTATAACATAACTGGCGAAATGTGGGTGTACTATTACACCTCTGCCTACCCCTTCGGGGAAATACAGGCGTGATGTTATGTTATGTTATCATCATCATCGTCAGTCACCGTCGCCGTCGGTGACGGCGACTCATCGTTATCATCACCATCATCAATGCCATCATCACCACCATCAATGTCATCATCACCACCACCGTCATCATCACCATCATAATCACCGTCACCGCCACCGTCATCGTATCATCATCATCATCACCATCATCACCAGCATCATCATCATCAGCCTTTCTGTCCCTCCGCCGCTGCCGTCTCTCGCCAAGCGATTTATTGTCTACCCCCTCCATGCGGCCGTAACACTTTCGTGACTAAAAAATCCTAATACCCCCCGTCTATTGTATATAGAAGTTTCACTTCAAAATTCCAAAATTTCAATGACAGAAATCCACGCTACACTACTACTCATTATTTCGATGAAATTTGGCATAGAGATTTTATGAAGTCCATAACAAGTAGGGCAAATGATTGTTAACTGAATATAATAAATTATTTTTCTTTCCACAATTTAAATCATTATTTTACTTATTTTATTTTCAGACTGGATCCAGCTTTGATTAGACCCGGCCGAGTGGATATGAAGGAATTTGTAGGATATTGTGATCAAGCTCAAATAGAACTTATGTTCTTGAGATTTTATAAGGGAGAAAAAGCGCCGGACCACGCAAAAACATTTGCGGGGAAGTAAGTTTTTTATTAGTTAGGAATATAAGTATGTATGTAGTACCACAAAATCTTAATATGATATAATGTGTCCGTTCTATTTAACAGGCCCCAGTCAGATTTACCGACGGCTGGGATATTATTTATAATCATTTTGTACCTAAACAGTTTTGATATAATGTCGTTTTCATGCAGCGTCTAGCTCGCAGGTCCTCAAAGGATTTTTTCAAAAACTTATGCTCTTTATATCACCCAACAGGACTAAGATTTTGTACATATTTTGTACTCCTTAAGGGGCGGCATTGGGAAAAATAGGGATTTTAGAATCAAAATATTTTAATTTGTGGATACGATGTTGATCTAATTTTCATATTTAAGATTTTTCATTATATTTACTAAATTTTGGTGTAGGGAAAACACGATTTAATGAAATTTGCTGGATAGGTTTATTTTCCAAAGTAAGGTCTGTTTTTGCACTATTTCGCATTGCATTTAGAAATTCCAATAGTTTTTACAATTGTTTTTTTGTGAATATGATATATCTTGTACATATCTAAATTCTAGTGTACCAGTTTTTTATTTAAATGTTTATTCGCTGAGATATTTGCAAAAATGTAAAAAAAATCCGCTCTGTTCTCACACGCGCAATTTGCCGTATGTTAGAAAGGGACGGTTGCAAATTCAATGCAGCACCTTAAATCTTGAATTGTAACTTTTCAAGTGCTGAACTTTAGAATATATTCGTAATAGTACTTTATAAAACAAGTGAGGTAAGTTGTTCATTATACTCGAGGCTGGATTACAGGATGGAGCCTAGAGTATAAAGGACACGCCGCACAAGCCCTTATAGACCCAGTTTCATATAAGGACTAATTCATTGTATGGGAGGAAAACATCAGAGCAGCAGAAGTTAGTCATCTAGGTAGGTATGCGAAAGGCATCGAGCTAAGCGAAAATTTTATTGCATCAAATCTATTCAAAATCAATTAATGTGGTGTTGTAGACATTAAGTAATTTAGTGTTGTAGATGTAGGTATCGAACCCAGAACCTCACGATTTGGGGTCAACACGTCACCGCTAGACCATCCAGGCAGCTATATATTAGACGCTGCATTAAAACGTAGACGTCATATAAAAACTATTGACGTCTGCACAACATATTTATAATTAATAATATTTAGGTACAATAAAGACGTCTTAGGCCCGTATTACAGAACTTTCCTCAAGCTTTGATCACTGTAAACAAGTTACGAGTTGGGATTTAATTATAGAACATTCCTCAAGCATAGATTCATTTCTTACAGTTCAGCCGAGTTTAGCTGTATTCTACACTATCGCCTGTTACTGTGTTGAACTGTAATCACTAAAGTGTGGTCGAGACCACGCTTGAGTAGAGATTTCTTTTCTATTTTAGGTTATATTCGTGAGTTATGTTATTGGATTGAAGTTTGTAATTACCGTATTGGAATAAGACCGATGCTCAAGTAACGATTCTATCCTTAAGTAGTAATCAGGTGATTGAAGATCAAACTGTACTTCAGGAATGTTCTTTAATACGGACCTTAATGATAAGCCCGCCCGTCGGAAAATCAATTCGGTCCGATGATTGGGGAGCCCTTTGTCTCTTTCTATAGGGTGTCCATACATGCAGGAAAGGGACAGCAGGCTCTCGGTAATACTATCTCAGAAGACCGGGCTCGACCGGTATTTTCTCCCTGATTTTGATAAAAGATTTTGGACCTTGTATGAACGGGATATTATTCATTTATGAAGTTCTTAAATTTCTCCGTACGCATTCTATCTTGAATAAAAATTCTTTGGATTGGGGTCATTGGTCATGTTTGTCACACCCAATTTGTGAATGGATACTGCTAAGTAGATGGAAACTCTCTACCACAGAAATCTAAATAATGAGAAAATAGAAAAAAAAACACATAAAGAACTTCGTCGCCGCGCCGCCGCCGGTGCCTCGTAAATGTCGCATTTCCTTTGATTTATCAGTGCTGCTCCGCGATTTTGGACCACACGATAACCAGTTGTCAACCGGTTCGGTTTGTTATCTCATTTCGTCTTATGATTCACGCAACGAGAGAAAAAGAGATAACAAACCGAATCGGTCGACAACTTGTTATCGTGGAGTTGTGAATCGGGGAGCTGTTTCGGACACGGGACGTAAAAATTGTTTTAATAAAAAAATAATTAATAAATATCTTTCGGACATTTTTACACTGCACCATCTATTCCAAAACTAAGCAGAGCTTGTGCTATGGGTACTAGACAATGGATATAATACTTGAATACTTTTTTTTTTGTAAATACATACTTATAACACGTAAGCAACACCCAGACCAACACAAAAACTTATGTTCATAACACAAATATTTGTCCTGTGGGAATCGAACCCACGACCTCGTTATCAGCAGTCCGACACTCGAACCACTAGACCACAGATGTCGTAATTTTGCAGCATAACTGCGTAAATCTTGTAACTTTATTAAAGGGATAACATTTTATCAGTACCTATTATCTTTTTGTAATAATGCTATTTTTCAATAAAATATAGGTACTCAGATAAAATTATTCACCCCTAGTAAGACTCAGATTATCGAATAGTTTTCAAATGAAATGAAATTATTTATTCTGCAAATTGGATGTAAAATAACTTTTAAAAGTTAGTTCTCCAGTCTCCGACAGGGGGGGGAGCAAGTGGGCGGTGACTCCCCCTCCTCACCACTACGAGGGCGACTTATTTTAAGACTAACCTCGAGCCCTTTTTATTTGAGTACCAACATCTATGGCTTTGGATTTTTGTGACCATGCGCGCGCACATTCTAATCAGAGCTTGTAAATGCGTAGAAGCTCCGCTTTTGTCGGCCACCCGATTTTTTCATGGAAATATTTATGTTTAGACATAAGTAATAATTTTCAATAACCCTCCTTCTGGCGCAGTCGGGTAAAAAGAGTTAATTATTGTATAATATACTCATATTTTTCCTTGGCAGGTACACAGGTAACTTTTTATATTGATTAAAATATGGTGACAAAAAAAAATGTATTGCCCCATTTATTGTTGTATGTGCTGGTAGCACAGACCAGTATGCCTCAAGACGACGCTTAAGCAGTTTTGCATGAGAACACGGTCGTAAAATGTTGGTGGGGACCATGGTATAATAACACCAGGTAGTCTCTTCCCGTGACAGCTAGGTCACGTGATTGCCTCCGTACTACGTCATCGGCCGTGGAGCCAATAGCGGGCTGTTAGCGCGACACTTGTCAGTTTGATGTGCTGCCACTTTGTGAAAATAAATTACCCGAGCAAAATGCATTTTTTCATTTACTTTCTTCTATAAAGAATCACTTTTTAACTAGTAATTTAATATAGTTTCCTTTATTAACTAATTAGATGAATAACACGAGATAACAAATAGTTAGGCTAGTTAGGAATTTATTTTATATTCATTATGAACAAAAATCTCCTTAAATATATTGAAGATATCAATCAATGGCAGCACTGATCGTGACGTAGCTTGGAGGCATTGCGCTGTCATTGCGGGAAGAGAATACCTGGTGAAACATCTTATTATACCATGGTGGGGACTTGGGGGCGGACGGCGCGTTATGGTTGGCTGACTTGAAAGTTCGGTGGTATGATTCCGTATGATTGGTGCCGCTTGCTGACAGAGTGACGTCCCGATTGGCGGCAGGACGTAAGGTATGCAGTACTACATCATATGCTTGGTGACCGGGGGGTGTCCGGCTAATCGGAGTCTAAGAGGCTTACTGGTCTGTGGCTGGTAGCTACGACCCAGCGACACGCGTCCCGATATGAAAAGAAAGCACATACCGCATTTTTGTTGCCTTATTATTTAGATTTCTGTGCTCTTTACATTAGAAAAGGATAGAAGATATTTAGTCCTGTCAAATTGCTCCACTTTGTTGTTTTCATTTTGAATTTTGGCGCCATGGCTATAGGTTTTCTATTTTTCCGTAAATTAAAATTACAAGGGTATAGATAGATTAATTTGACAGTAAATTTTGTGGAGTGAAAAATTCGCTCACAAGCAGGATTCGAACCAGCGACTCCTGGTTCAGTATACTCCTGGTGCAGTGCTTCAGTGCTTTGCATTTTTTGCTCAACAATTTATATCTATGGATTTCCCTCTGCGCGCGTGAATTAAAATAATATAATTTGACAGTTCTTAATATTTTCCGTACTTTATGTAAGAAAAATATATAATGTGATTAAAATTTGTTGAATGCGTTGTACAGTCAACCGCATCGATATGCGAGCTTACACTGTTATTGTCACCATCGATATGGTGACAATAACAGTGTAAGCCGACCTCGTTTCGTACGAAACTTACACACCTCTAAGCCTAAGGTAAGGTTTTGTATGTGGTTGACTCTACAAGAGAATCTGCACCAATATTAAATTAATTTTGTTTTGCGTAGGGTGCTGGAACAGAAAAAAGTGGTTAGCCCGGCGCAAATTCAAGGATATTTTATGTTCCACAAGCATTCGCCACCGGAAGACGTTTTATTAGATGTTAAATCCATATGGACACTCGGATAAGCTTGTTGTTTTTGTGATAGTAATGTAGTTTTAGGAAAGAAAAACCAAATAAATATGTTGTTCTTTTATTGTTAACCTTAAAAACAGGCTGCAATGTTGTTTTGTTTCCTTCAATAGAACCGGTGTTCCATTTCCGTAAACTGTAAGAAAATACACTATGAATGATGTACAAAAAAAAATTAAATAAAATACAGCGTGTACCTACCAACAACTCTGTCCGAATCGTGAAGGGGCTACCTCCTATCTCCTACTACACACCGTTCCGCAGCTACTCTGATGGCTTCGCCACTCGCCTGAGTGTTCCTGAACCATGAATTGCATAACCGGCCATTGCGAAAATATAACCAGTATGTATTTTAAACTTAAGTGTTTAAAAAAAAAACAAATGGTATAAGTTCATATATTTTGAAGTATTTCGAGTCGGACAGGGTTTATAAAACATGCAATATATTTTTAACAAAACATTGCCTCACATTAGTGATGCGACTCGAGTCTGATTTTATCATTCGAGTCATTTTACAATTTTACTCGCGTACTACTCGAGTGATCGAGTCACTCTAGTGGTTCACGAGTCACTCGATCACTCGCCTCTATCAAGTCACTCGTCACAATACTTGAATTATTTTTTAGTTGAGGCTTAATAAAACGAAAAGCATGAAGTTTTATTTCAAAACATCGTCATACTAATAAAAATGAATGAATAAGCGTTCTTAAGAATAAAAACTCATAATTTCGCAAGTCTCGGTGAGTGACTCGAGTGCGTTTTTTTCAATGTTACTTGAGTCACTCGAGTAAAAGTGGACTCGAGTCGCATCACTACCTCACATTAACAAACATAAATCTCTCACCTATATAAATTTCTAGAGCCGTAACATAACAAATATCTGTAGACCATATAGTCTGGTACACTGAAGTAGGTTCTGGGGTAAACCAACCCGCAAGTTTCTTCTTTATTTTTATTTTTTTTAATTCTACACAGCTCGATTCAACTTTTAAAATCAGCCGCGGATACAGGGGAAACAATAGGTGCAATTGACCCCACGAATCTTAAGTCTTAAGTAAAAAATTAAGGTTTTTTTTTTTTTTTTAAATCGTCAAAATCACATCACCAGAATCTTCACAAAAATTGCCCCTTCATCTTGTGCAAAATCCTGTATTCGCGCCTAGCTACAATTTACAGTCTGGCATAAAAAAGCGCGTTAATTAAAGTGGAACATAAATTTCATTTCATTTGTATGTTTTCACCATTTCCGTAAAAATTATAAAGCCGTTTATAGTTTTCTAACATTATTTACCTGATTTTATTAAGATTAAGATGCCTGAAAGTTGGAAATGATGAATAATGGTGTGTGTGGAGGTGATAAATTGGTGATTTACAAAGTTTTCCTGAGTTATTTGGCTAAATTACAAGTTAAGAAAACTTTAACACGAACTTCCATTAGTTTTACGACAGAACAGCTGATATGACAGGTTTGGTGCTGTGTTTTAGTTATTCATTTACAAGTTCATATCTTAATACTGTAAATATCCTAAGGCAATTGTAATTTTTCGTGTAAATTATCAGTTTTACTTTACGTAAATTGTGACATTTGTGGTAGTATGACAGAACGAGTACGCGATAACTCGCAAGAATTCAGTTTTATTCAAGTAAATGTGTCGCAACACAATAAGAAAAAAAAATTTTTTAGGAAACTACATTTTATTAGAAAAAATATAAAACACAGTTTCCTATAAACTACATTTTTAGTATTGTGACTCTCTATTTGCCGATGAGCGATGTTTTTCATGTTTTTTTTAAATTTAAGTTCCAACGATACGTTACGGTGCGTCAAGTGCGTCGACTGCAGTAAAGAAAATAGTGGAACAAGAGGAAAAATGTAATAGGGTGTATTTACCACTCGAAGAAAGAATAGAAAGGGCCATTCAAGAAGTTCTGTTCTTCTGCACTGTAAATAATAGGTAGGTACATACAATAATTTATTACTTTACGAATTTTATGTGCAAACAAATCAGATCATTTTCTTTCATTTTAGGTCCCACTGTGATGAAATTATTTATTTATTTAAACTTCATGACAAATACTAAAAACAAAAAAAGTTTAAAACCAAAAAACCAAAGGGGGTCCCCATACAAGAAACCTCAAAAAACATGAATTTTTTTCAACGTTTTTGTTCCTGCTCTGTCTTGAAAACGGTAATATATACCAGCGTCAAACTTAGTCAGATTATAGTGCATATTATATAGTTTAGCAACAAATACTAAAAATAAGACAAACATAGACATATGTGGTGGTACCTGCGTTAGAAAGACATACAAAAATTCATATTTCGCGCACTGTGCGTCGATGTCTTTTGATAAACTCTCGTAAATTAAATCAGTTTTTATGGGGTATCAGGTCGTTGATAGGTACGGAACCCTTACTGCGCAAGTCCGACTCGCACTTGGCCGGTCTTTATTTTTAATAATTATAACATTGAGTTAACTCAGAGTATATCTGGCTGCCATGTTAAGTATGATGGTGCCTCAATTTACGCACACTACTACGTGCCAGACTGCACGTGCATCATTATTCAAGCATCAAAATGATAATTTCCAACTAATCTTAGCGAAACCCGCCCCATACTTTCATGTGCTATATATAGACTACAAATATTTGTTCCGTACAAGAATCAAGCCCACTAGTACAGTCGACCGCACGTCAGTGGTAACAGTTTGACCTTAACAGCGTCTTTATTTCTTAAACTTAGGGGGTTTTCGTAATTCAAGTGTTACCACTGACCAGTGGCGTGCATTGCATATAGACAATAGGGTGTTTGACAGGTATTGCCAAAAATTATGAAAATTGTACACAACGTAGATTTTAGGTTGAAGATTAACTTTTACTAAGTTTTGTTAATTTAAATATATTCTAAATATTTTATTTTTCTGTCTGAAATTTTGATTTTTAATCTGTTGATCACGTGATACAAAACGTCTTGAGACTTGGCCTCCATTTTGGGTGACGTCATAATCCTGTACGACGTAGGGCGAGCTAAATGTTGCCATGATCGTAAAAATAAAATGTACCAGTTTTTGAACGAGTAGGTATATTATTAATAATTATATTCATGTTAATTGTTATTTTAGGTTCATTTTTATTAGGGTTCCGAAGTCCTACAAGGAACCCTTATAGTTTCGTCATGTCCGTCCGTCTGTCCGTCTGTCCGTCTGTCCTAATCCTTTACAGCTTAATAACTTCTACAGTTATAAATATAAGTAAATTAAATTTTGTTCAAAAATAGTCTGCATATAGATCTCAATTTTAAAAGAATAAAAAAATAGTTTTTACGTTCTTTAGGGGTAGCGCCCATACATGTGAAATGGCTAAAAAAAAATGTTTTTCGCTGCACCCCCTCGTGTGGGGTATCATTGAATAGGTCTACTAAAATGAAGGTAATGTTTCATACATCACTTTTTTATCAGGTGTACCATCTGCGAAATATAGCCTGCCAAAGTGGCTTGCAATGTGTCCCCCCCCCTGCCATTTCTAAACTATGCAACGTAGAAACTTATAATCTTCCACATTGATAGACCTTTGTGAAAACTCTCTTTTAAAATTATTTCGAGTATAATGTGATTATAATTTTTTGAGTTATAGACAGAAAACTGAAAAATACTTAAAACGTCCTAGTTCAAAGGTCATTGACCTTAGAGAAAAATGATCATAGCAAATAATGCTCCTTTAGCTACTTTCTATTTGAAAAAATCACAAAAAGTAACTTTGTGTTATGTTGAACACACTTCTTCAATTTGGCTTCTTGAATTTATCGTTAGATGGCACTACTAACAACACGCTCTGAGTCGCGAATGCTGCCGATTATTGCAAAAACTAAAATAGCCATGATTAAAATTCGATTTGATTCGTTTGTACACCTACTTAAGGAACCCTATAATACTGAGCATGGCCCGACATGCTCTTGGCCGGTTTATTTTATTGAGCCTGGTTATGTACTTTATAACTTACTAACAATTAAACTAGTCAGCATTTGTAGGTAATGTGAACGTAATTTAAAAGCTTTTGTTTTGTATGTGCGTGATTCAAATACAAACTACAAAACGTTTTAGTCATGTCTCATGACAAAAAAAACAGTGTTCTGATTTTTTACCTTTTGTCAAATTCGTACCTTTTTGGTAAGCGTGTCGTACTTTTATAGGAATTCACACCGGCAACACTGACCGGAACTAGAACAGTGACGTAGGTTGACGATAATGTCACGTGACTTAGCGTTTAGGTGCGAAATTAAAAATGAGAATTTAAAATCTTGATTATTTAATTTTACAAGCATATTTTAGTAATTATTTGTTAATGAATGCTTTAATTGGATGTTTCGCCATCGCTTTACGTACATTTTCAAATTCTGTCTAACACCCGTACCCAGTGCCTTCCTCATTCAAATTCAGCAGTGGTGTAAGTTATTATATTTTTTTCAAAGTACGATGATTATTAATCGTTTAATGGTAAATTAATCTTCCTACATAAAAAAATCGATAAATTACACCACAATTAAATTCAAATTCAACGCCACTGCCACTGACGTGCGGTCGACTGTACCTCAGAAACCAATTGCTCGCTCGACCATTAATTATCAGCCGGATAAATGTGTTAACATAAAGATTGTCTAAAAAGTGATATATAACGGTGGCGACTGACCGGAGCTCGGAGCATTTTAGCCTATGGTAAAACACTATGCAAATGTTATATGTACATGTACTATGAGCAAACTTTCCGGTGAACCACCACTAAGGCTAAAATCGTGGGCAGATACGTGTAATGTAGCAGGATTCATTCAAGGGAGTTTGTCGACTAACGGCCAAAATTAATATCCAATCTATCCACGATTTACCCTACTGGAGATAGGAATTTGACATATTTTGTATGGAGCTTATGTCAAATTCATTTAATTAATAAACCTATGCAAGCCGCGTATTCTTCTATATCCACCTAGTTTATACAAATATCTATTAAATCGTTATTGAATTATGAAACTATTCTTTGTCTCTTGTTAACCAACGTGTTATGTCGTCTGGTCAAAGAGATAGCATGCTATTTGTATATTCTCTGCTTGGCAACATCTATACGGGATGTCAAAATACCTACGCCGCGTGGCAACCCCGCTTACCCCGCAATGTGGCCCATAGTACATGAGCTGTCAAGTAAACAAACTAGGGCTGTTGATATTTTTTAAATATCAGATTTTCGATATATCGATATTTTTAAATATACAATCGGAGTTCGATATATTAAAAAAAAAAAACTATATTTCGATATATCGGCCAAATTTCATGATTCTAGGTCAACGGGAAGTACCCTATAGGTTTTTTATGTGAGTTTGCGAGTATCAAAATGTGACATAGCCGTATGATTGCCTTGACTTAGAAGCTTGATTTTTTATGTCCTAGGGACAGCCGAACTTAGTATTTGATATAATTGCATTATTTATTACTACTTGAAAATTATTTTAATCAGCACACATCTCTGGTAAGAAACACGAGAATCGATATCGATACTTTTTAGATCTGATTACTTACTTCCCTAGCTATGGCCGCCATAACAGCGGCCCGGATATTGTAGGTATACCACGCTTATTTCGTAGGTATTACAAGTCCATATGTACAAGTCCGTGGTCAAATTCCTATCTCTAGTAGGGTAAATAGTGAATAGATTGGATATTAATTTTGGCCGTAAATGAATCACCGGGAAGGATTGTGACTATACGTTACTGCATCTTGAAAACTGTGACGTAATGCGTTGGGCTCGCGGCTCGCCTCGCTGCCACCGCGCCGCCACGACTTACTGACCATACGAATTCTCACATGTATATTTCAAAGTATATTTTATTATGCCGCGTAAACACATTCATCCGACAGGTAGATTATTCTATTCTCAATAGTGCCGATACGGAAGCCACCATCTACATTAAATGGTATTACAAAATACTTGTTTTTAGTTTTCTGTTGAAAACGTTCATAATAATAGTGTATGAAAACATATAAACTATACAATAACATAAAATACTATTCTACTTAAATTATTTAACAAGTAGCTTCACGGAAGTGAAGGTTAACTACCAGCCAAAGATAATATTATCCAATTTTTACAAGATCTTTGGCAGCACCTTACCATTAAAATTACGTTAAAAAGAATCATGGTGAGATCCATACATTGATTTGTACAAAAAATTGAGATTTTTATAGAAGTTGTAACAGTTTTAATATTGATCCCAATTACAATGTACTCCGTGATTGATCCTTGGTACCTAAAGAATAATTTTCGGCATAAAATATTTTTTAAACCCCGCAATAACAATATATCTAATTTCTAAACATGACTAAATTGACAGCTAGCTGTTCGCCGCGTTCAGAAATTAGTTCAATTTCAAATGAAACTTTGAAATATTAATATTAAAAAAAAATGCCACAGGTTATTATTTAGTAGGTAATAGATCTGTGTTATTTAGGGACCAAGGAAAACTATTTCAAATTCTCTAAAAACCTTCTTTTTTTTTGTATAAAATCCTCCATGATTCTTTGAGTTCTGTACTTGGATTAGTACGAAAGGAAAGGCACACCTGGGGTGGTGTCAGTGGCGTGCATTAGCCTACTTCACTTGAATTTAATTGTGGTGTAAGTTATAGATTTTTTGATGTAGGAAGATTAATTTAGCATTAATAGGTCTATTTTAAGATAAATAATCATCGTACTCCGAAAAAAAGATAATAACTTACACCAATATTGAATTTGAATGAGGAAGGCAGTAGGGATTGCCTAATTGCCTATATGCAATGCACGCCACTGGGTGGTGTTTTAGTGTGGGGCAGTACTTACTACGCGTACAAGCCATGTTGGCACCCGTGAAGAATTGTTAGGATTATTATTATCAATGCATCTTATGAAAACAATAATCTTTCCACAGAACTTATTCGTAAAATTTTACTTGAAAAAAAAAAGTATCCACATTATTGGAGCCAAGTGAGCAAGTACGCATAGTACATTTTGTTTTTAACTGCTGTCACAATAGTATGGATGAGTCGCAAAACATCGTAATGACGAACATTTATACATTCACAAAATTACCAATACGTAAAAAGTCCAAAATGCTAACCTATTAAAAAATTTGCCATTTGCACTAAACAAAAATGTGAATTTGCTAAATGGAGTTTTGAGGAAGTCATTTTAAAGAATTTCATGATACTAGTACGATTATTTGTTCTATGATACTAGTGGAAAAAGATCAATTTAACATAAGTTGCTCTTACATGATGAGTTTTGTTTAACAATAAAATAATGAATTTCGAATCCAACTGGTAGTTCCAGAGATTAGCACGTTCAAACAAAAAAACAAACAAACTTCAGCTTTATTATATTAGTACTAGCTGTGGTATTTTGTGCTTTTGTCCGTTGTTTTGTCCTAAGTTTCTTTCGGGACAAGCGCTCTACAATATACTCCGTCGACTATAACTACATGCCGATTTTTCCGGATAGGATATACCGTGCTTAGTGTGTTTTTAAAAACCGCAAATCGCCAAAAAAACGCCTAAAGTTTCTTTCGGGACCCGATAGGTTAATAACTATTAAAACACTTTATCAACGCGTGAAATCTTAGATGGATTGTAAAACGAAACGACCAAAGAGCAAGATTTGTACATTATCTGTGGCACAGAGTAGGTACTTTTTAATTACAATTTGTATCAATTTTACGTAAACGCTGTTGAAATTACTGAAACTTTTAGATATTTGTTGCGTAGTTTGAAGCCTCAACTCAGCTGTTTGTGTTGTAAAGTTGAGCCCGCAACCACAGATTACTTATAAGTTACTACGTAACAGATATTGCACTAGCACTTTGCGCTAGCATCCAGAAAAAATCCGTACGAAGATATAATAATATGTAACGTCGAAGACTGTCTTATAAAAAAACAACGTTTCAAAAGATGTAATGAAGAGGTATGGGCTACCGAAAATACACAAATATAATGTTCCTCTGCGACCAATAGTCAGCCAGATTGACACACCAACTTACCAACTGGCACAACACCTAGCAAAGATACTCTCACAGCTTCGTGGAAAGTCTAATACATATGTGAAGGATTCTTATCATTTTGTAAGCCAAATCAAAGACCTCAAACTCCTGAAAATGAAGTGATGGTCAGTTTTGATCTAGTCCTTATTCACCAACCTACCAGTAAAGGACTGCCTGGAAGTTGTAATGAAGCAGTTAAGTGACAATAACATGCCTCTAGCATATGCAGAGAGAGCTGCTTGAACACTGCCTCACCAGCAGCTACCTATTGCAGGACAGTGAGTTTTACCTTCAAGTCGACGGTGTGGCCATTCATGACGGGTTCACCGGTGTCCCCGGTGGTCGCGGATATGTTCATGGAGGATTTTGAAGGGAAAGCTCTCCTGACCACCCCGGCTATGCCGAAGATCTTCAAGAGGTACGTTGACGACACTTTCACCATCTTGCCTCACGGTAGGATCTCTGCTTTCTTAGAACATCTAAATTCTATACACAGTAAAATTCAATTTACTATGGAATTGGAGGCAAACAAGTCCTTGGCTTTTCTTGATATACAACTTATCCATAATCCTGCTCATTCTGTTAGTCATACAGTGTACAGAAACCATACCCATACCGACAGGTACTTGAACGGTAAATCTCACCACCATCCTTGTCAGTTAGCTACCGTGGCCAAATCTTTGTTACAGAGAGCACATCGCGTCTGCGACGCCGACCACATGGCACGGGAACTTCACCATGTGAAGCATGTTCTCAAGCATAACAACTTGCGAGCTCCACATCCCCATCGCAAACACCGCCCAAAACCTAGCACAGTTGATCGTCGACCTGCTGTTCTACCATTCATCAAAGGGATCACCGACAGAATTGGTCATATCTTGAAGCGTGCTTCTATCAAAACCTATTTCAAGCCACAAAGAAAGATCAGCCAACTCCTCAGACCGGTGAAGTGTCACATTCCCTTACAAGATGCAGTGCTCTACAAGATTTATTGTGATTGTAGGTTATCATACATAGGGCAAACAAAGCGTAGTATAGCCACTAGAATTAAAGAACATATAGCTGACGTCAAGAACAGACGCTCCACAAAGTCTGCAGTGTATGAACATCCTAGACAAACCCAACCATTTTCTTCGATTTGATAAACCACAAATCCTGGCGAAGGAAAACTGATATGAACCTAGAATGCTTCGTGAGGCTATTGAAATTAAAAAACATCCTAATTTTAATAGAGATGTTTGGCAGCTACCTGTATTGGTATTGGTATTGGTATAACGGGCCATTTTCCGCAACTCCACGGTCGGCGTGTTTTTTGCGTGTGGGTGGGAATAACTTGTTTACTCGAGCCACCCCAGCTCCTCGAGGAAGGCCAGCAGACGCTTGATGTTGCTGACTGTCTCTCGGAGAGTACCCGGATCTCCGAAGTACTTAGCCCTGTATGAGGCGACCTCCGGGCAGTTGAGAAGCACGTGGGCCGCTGTTTCTTCTGTCTCCATGCAGGCTCTGCACAGAGGACTGTCAGTCACACCTATGACAAAGAGGTGTTTGTTAAATGAACCGTGTCCGGTGTAGGCGGCTGTCACCGTACGTAGGTGTTGTTTTGACAGCCGGAGGAGCTGTTTGGTGATCTTACCGTCGATGACGGGGAGTGCTTCCTTAGCCTGTCTGCATACCTCGTGGTTTATCCAGGAGTAGTTGTGTTTGTCTCTAGTGCGTTTCCTTACCAGAGTACGTAAATGACCGAAAGGGAGAGGTATTATGGGTTCAGGTCCTACCACGTCTGTACTCGATCCCCTCCTAGCGAGTTCATCCGCTGCGTCATTGCCTCTAGAACCACTATGACCTTTAATCCATTGTAGGGTTATATTGTTGGAGCTGCCTACCTGATTTAATTTCTGGTGGCATTCGTAGATGAGCCCAGAGTTGACAGTACAACTGTTGAGAGCCAGTAGAACCGCCATGCTGTCGGAGAGTATTCTAATAGAGTGATCTTTTACCTCCCGTGTCATGACTGCTGCAGTTGCCAGTAAGATGCCCATACACTCAGCTTGAAATACCGTGTTGTAGACACCCAGTGGCGTAGAGATGAATATGTTTAGGTCTTCTGAAAAGACCCCACATCCTGTACCTGATTCCGTTTTGGATCCATCTGTTAAGATCCTAAGTTCTCTGGGATTCAAACCCTCGCACAGATGGTCCTCATACAGTTGGATCTTGTATTTTTTGTCAAAAATTAACTCCTTCGGTATGCGGTCGTTAATTGCTCGCATAAATGGTAATTCCTCAGAGAGTTCATCGAGTATAAGAGTGTGGTGTGTTTTGCAGTTTCTCCAGAGACCCAGCGATTTAAGCCGCACCGCCGCCACTGCAGCCTCTTGTTGGACAAATAGGTGCAGTGGAGGAAGGCCTAGTAAGGCTTCCAGCGCTGCCGTTGGAGTTGTTTTCATGCAGCCCGTGGTGGCCACACAGGCGAGTCTCTGGAGCCGTTGCAGTTTGTTTGCGGCTGTAACTAATTTAGTTCGCGGCCACCAAACCACTGCACCATATGTTATCATGGGTCGGATCACTGTTTTGTACAGCCATAAGATTACTTTAGGTGACAGTCCCCACCGTTTTCCTATCATTCTCCTACACTGCCAAAACGTGATACTGGCCCTGTTTAGTTTGTTTTCGATGTGACTACTCCATGTCAGCTTGCTATCAAGTATGACGCCAAGGTATTTAACCTCGGCGGACAGCTGGAGTTCTGTATTGAACAAACTAGGGAGGCTATATGATCCTAGTGCTCGTTTGTGCGTGAACATGATAAGTTCGGTTTTGGTGGGGTTTACCGATAGTTCATATTCTCTGCACCATCGTTCTACGATACGTAGTGCTTGTTGGGTAAGATTGCAGACAGTACTCGTGACCTTTTTGGCAGCTACCTGTTTGGAACCCAGTTCTAAAAATAATCAAGTCCCAAACAGCATGCAAGAACAGCATAATAGGCGTGTCAGACACTTCCACCCTCAACTTCGGCTCTTACATCGAGTCTAAGGCTTAACTAGCCGCCAAAAAGCTAGGCATCAGCTGCTCAATTTGTACCAAGTACAAGTTCAATCGTGTAAGGGGTACTGCCTGCTCTCATCTTCAGGATGTTTCGGACAAATACCAGCTGGCGGATTTCGAGTCGTAGAGGCGTGCCAAGAGGCTCATTGGCAACAATGCGCTGGTCGATGCCAATAATTTATGTACTTATGACCACGACACGGCTCAAACATCATCTGTATATTTCAGTTTTTGTTTACCATAAACTTGAAAAGGGGTCATCATACATTATGAACAACTTTTATTATGGGACCAACCCTGAAATTTCTCTGATATAATCTGCTGCTCCATACATTTTCTCGATTTAAGTGAACACAAATGTAGGGAACAGCAGTTTTTTTTTCGCGGTTTCTGGGTTGGTCCCATAGTAAAACTTGTTTATAATGATAAGTACAATGACCCCTTTGTATTTGTAGTGGGTACTTAAAACTTCGCGCGTGAATGGAGTGTCCGGGGTGTGCTAGTCTGATCTTTTTCGAACTGGTAATATTAAGAATTTTGGACATTTTACGCATGACATTGAGAACAACTGGATTTCTTACGTTATGATTTCTCGACGAACAGGGGGCAGCGGGGCGGAAGCGGCGGGGTGGAGAACAGCGCAAAAGCAACTAAAACGTGCCGCACTTCTCCTGCTGGCGTCGAGGACACTATCTTTCAAATGTATGTGTATTGGCTATGTGCCTAGCGGCCGCAATAACAAACGTATTTTCGGGAACCTTGAATTATTTTAACAATTAGTTATGCAGCCTTGTTTTGATAATATGTATCTACTAAAGATAATAACTTAGAGACGTGTGTAACATTGACGATATTAAAGTGCAATTAATAATTAAAAACAAACAAAACAAACATAACATCACGCCTGTATTTCCCCGAAGGGGTAGGCAGAGGTGTATAGTACACCCACATTTCGCCAGTTATGTTATAGCCCCATGTAATAGGGGGCGAGCCTATTGCCATTGACCGGGCACAAATCCAGACTCCGGGCTGCTACTGAAAATTTCCTAATGAAAAAACCCAATAACACTTTGCCCGCCCCGGGAATCGAACCCAGGACCCCACGCTCAGCAGTCACGCTTGCAACCACTAGACCAACGAGGCAGTCAATAATTAATAATTATTTATTTGTAAAAGGTACACTGATATTTTGTGAAATAAGAATAGGATATGAAAGCATAAAACATAATTTACATTATACATGTATCTTTTAAACCTGAAGCTGTGACAAAGGCAGAAAATTATTTTTAGCAAAACATGTAAAAAAAAGTAAGAATTAACGGACAAAGTTATTTAATATGAGCCAATAAATAATATTATTGGGTGTCTTCAGTGACATTGTCACTCTACATAACATCCATAAATGTAAGTAGGTACTACAAATTGTGCCTTAATGATTAATTTCCAGTAAAGTTACTTTGTTTTAACATTATTATTTTTTATTATAACTAATCAGTGAAATCGTAATAGTTATATGGATCAGTAACTAGCTTTTTCCTTTTTAAAGCAGTTAAGTAGTACCCATTTATTATATGCTCAGATTCCAAGGAAACTTGTAAAAATTACATAAACTATTCTTTACATTATTTTTGCAGTTCACAACACAACAAGTCTTATGACCCATTTCCTTCTTTAGCTCAAAAACATCGAAAAGACAGCGAATTTAGCGTGGAAATACAAAACACATGCCTGATATGTTTCGCATTTCTGCCACAGCGTGCGCTGCGATCGATTTGACTGTCCCCACCGCCATCTTGCACATAGCCAATAGATTCACCGCGTCGCCGCCACCCCGCTATCAGCTGTCGTCGAACGTCACAACGTGGCCAAAACAAACGATTGATAAATAAAATCACAGAAGAAAATACAAAAATAAAATAGAATTTCCTTATGTCATTACTATGTTTCCCAAAGTTTCCCATTATGTTCAAGCTTTATGACAGTTGATAGATTTGAGTAAGCAAAGGAACTTATTGGTAAAGTCAAATGTTTCTTGACTAATTTTCTGAGCATTTTGTAAAACTTTAGTAATAACATCTCCACGATATATTTGAAGTATTTCCCATTGCCAATTAGCAGATATTTTATCGATATCGATATTCTCCTGATTCCTATCTCTGACTTTCAAACAAAAAGTATTCCTTAAACAATAAATCGACAAACAAAGGACTAGTGGTGGGTCTTTATTAGGTTCTTGGTTGAATTGAACTCTAAATTTAATAAGACACACATATTCTCGTGTTAATAAATCACATGGATCTAATAAAAACAAATTGTGCATCTGCAGAAGATCCTTCAAATATTTAAAAGGTGATTTAGTTTTCGTGTTTGGAAAATCAGTCGTATCCAATATTACATAATCCTGTTTACTATTTGGTGCAGTTGTACTAGGTCTTACCTGATACCCGGGATCTACATTAAGATTTGGACACACTTGGACTATTTGTAGGTTTGGACTGGCCAACTGCATGTGTGGTCCGATGTTTGGCAGATATACATTCATTGGACGCTGATGCGACCAAACATTTTCAATTTGACTTGCTAACATATTACCTTTAGTAACAGGTGTCGTTTGCTCTATCCTAAGACTGTTTAAAGTTCTTTCAGACATCAATTCAGACACAGGCTTCACTTTTATTCTTGGAGTTGGTGTTTCTGTATTAGTTATAACTCCAGAAGATACGCCATTGTTTTGATTACCATCTTGGTTCTTTTCTAAATTAGGAAGTGGAGCTAATGAAGTTGTAGAAGTTATGATAGGCAAACAATAGTTAACCTCGTCATCATTAGTGTGACATATATTCTGTTGTGCGACTGTTTTATTAGAACGTGATTCATTGCCTTGTCCCATCTTTTTTGGCAGTTGCTTGGGGTTTGCAACAGGGTTAGCATTTAATAGTTTTTTCAAATCAGAATTATTTGATTTACTATCGTATTCGTGATATAACAAAGCAGGCATTGTTTCGTCAGACTGGTTATCTACTTTTTCTAGCAGACTTTTAATGTTTGTTGGTTTAGTATCGTGTACAGAATGATTTATAACTGGAACAGTACTAAGTTGTGTGATACGGGCATTTTCTTCTGTAGAATTATCAACTGGAACTGACTTAGACTTAGGTTCAGACATTGGAGATACGTTTTCCCATCCAACGTTTTCATCAATGTTCCCGTGTCCGCGTAGTTTTGTCAAAATACGTATGTAATTTGTTTCTTTATTAGTACATGACGGTGTTTTCGCTATCCACTCAATTTCAAGATTTTTATGTTCCATGTATCTTAGCAGACCAGTACAACTAAAACCCTGTTTATTAATAGTTTTTCTTCCAATACTTAAAACTTTATGTTTTAGTTGAGATTCACTGCTTATTTGACCACTTTCTTTTGTTTTATTAACATTCATTAATGACGCATCAACACTTGCAGTCTCGTTTTTCTTTTGATAAGAATTAACACACATGGATATGATTCCTTGTATTATTTTGTAATCACCAGGCTTTGCCTCCATGCGTTGCTTAGCTTTCTGACTAGAGTCCAATTTGCTTCTGTCAGACTCGCTGTCTGATGAATCATCAATGTTTATGCATTGGTCATTGCGTAATAGTTCATTAATTTTATCATCAGTTGTAATTTTTGAGTCCTCTTCACAATCAGATAAAATCTTGTTACTATTACTTGCTATGACGACAGTTTCATTGGAACTTCTAGACAATGGACGACTTTTTCTTTGTGTTACTTTAAATACAATTTCTTCATCATCATCTGTAGATTCTTGACCTGAAGACTTTTTGTATACATTTTGAGGTTCAATGCTATGTTCATCGTCAGTTTCTTTTGAATAAACAGTGTGAAAATAAGAGTTACCGGATCCAATTATTTTATTGCTGCTAAGAACTACCATGTTACTCAAACCAGTTCTATTCGGTTTTGAATCAAATTTGACCAATTTTACTGTACTCAGTCTGTTGAATATATTTTTATACCTTACTTTCAAGAGATCATGAGAACGCATATGACTCCAAAACGCTCTTTTAGTTACCCAAAAACTATTACATAGCTTACACGCAATCTGTTTTTTGTATTCTGCCTCCCATAGCTTTGGATTTCTTTCACTATGTCTTGGGAATTTCTTTTTTTTAGGTTTAGTATCGTGGAATGATTGTTCAGATTCGAAACCACTACATGAAGATGATTGTAATATTCTATTCCTTTTCAACTTTTTCTTTTTAGAGTTCTCTTCATTTCGAGGAGAGTCAGAAGCTTGTTGACTCGAACTCACGGTGTCCTGTTGAGACTGGATACATATTTCCTGGAATATATGCAGTATTTAAATAAATATATCAGGGTTGAAAAAATATTTTATTTTATATATATTAAACAGTTTAAAATGTTCTAAACATGTGTTCCTATATTATTTTATCATTTTTAACGCATTTACGCGTGGGAAGTCTAACGATTTAAATTGTGGAAAGAAAAAATCGCTCACGATCAGGATTCGAACCTGCGAGTACGCCAGAGCTACCGAGCTAGCCACTAAGCTACCGTGATCACTGCTCGTGGTATCAAAATTAACCTCCACTTTTGGTACGTCTTTGGGTGACGTCAGCGATATCGTATTAAGAAACAGTGTTTCTTAACCGACTCGACTAACTTTGCAGTTAATTCAAAGTCATACGACTTTACTCTACGAAGATCACCCTTACTAATTATTTTTATTATTTTTAACGCATTTACGCATGCGAAGTGAAATCTAACGATTTAAATTGTGGAAAGTTATTTCTAATTAGCTGTGCCCGCGACTCCGTCCGCGTGGATGTCGGAAAATAACATCGTGGCATAATTATGAACACAATATCTTCAAATATATACATATAAGCGCCTACACAGACGATTACACTATTTACCGACCATACTATATTTTGTTTTTACAACCAACCGGCTAAGGTGATGGAATTTCATGGAATTAGCCCTAAACTCCCTCATTCTGAGAAGACGCTCGTGCCCAGCAGTGGGAAATAATTGGGCTGATTATGTTATTCTATAACACTAACCACATCTCTTCTTATGCTGAGAAGAGGCCCGTGTCCAGCAGTGGGACTGTAATGGGCTGGTAATGTTATGTTATTCTAGAATACTAATAATATCCAGTTCATTAACTCTTCTCATTTTGAGAAGAGGGCCATACCCAGTAGTGGGACAGTAATGGGTTGACTACGTTGTTATTCTATATTTTCTAGTTTCTTAACTCTTCTCGTTCCGAGAAGAGGTCCGTGCCCAGCAGTGGGGCAGTAGGTAATTATTTATTTATTTATTTATTTAACAGCTGCCTACTGTACTTACAGTTGCCCAACACGTACAGTAGGCTAAGTTATAATTTAGGTACATATATAATTCTTATAAGTCTAATTATAATCAGTTAAAAATTTATGACAAAAGCTGACAAATTGGTTTATTTTGGTATAAAAAATATCGACTTCTGGTTGTTCAGCAATCAGAGCGTTGAGCAATGAAACAGCATTATTACTTGGAGCATACTGAGAAGTGCATGTGCGTGACAATGGCGCCGCCAGAAGATGGCGCGCGCGCAGCCGTGTGTACTTGTCGGGCGCGGATAGGGAACAGCGAGCGAGGCTTGTTGGATTGTCGATCTTGCCGTTTATAGTTAAGTAATAATTTACCATTAACGCACATTTTCGCCTTAACTCTAACGTATTTAAGCCAACCATACCGGATACAAACAGAGATGGATATAAAAATGGATAATAGCCAAATAGTTTCTTGTACAGATAACGTGCAAACTTGCGCTGCACACGTTCAATCATTATCCTGTACTTCACTTCATGTGGATCCCAGATAATGGAGTTGAACTCCAAGATACTGCGCACAAAAGCAAAGTACAGGACAATGACTGTACCCCTGTCCTGAAATCGAGCTGCTTGCCTCATGACGAATCCCAGAGACTTGAATGCTCTAGCACAGATTTTCAGTATGTGGGTATTCAGCGTCAATTTACTGTCGAGAAAGACGCCCGAGTCTCGAATTTCTATGACACGCTCAAGCGGAACACCAGAAATATTGTATGTGTAAGCTCTGGGGGCACGAGATCGCGTAAACGTTATTGTTTTACACTTAGAAGTGTTAAACTCCAAACGGTTACTTGTACCCCACTCCACAACACTATCAATATCCCGCTGGAGCGCGTCACAGTCTTCAGTAGATCCGACACCCAAGAACAGCTTCAAATCGTCTGCAAACAAAAGACACTGAGCCGCCCTGACCACGTTCGGCAAGTCGCTGACCATTAAGAGGAACTGTGTTGGTCCTAACGTGCTACCTTGACTCACACCGGAGCAGGTTTTATACGGATCCGAGCGGTAATGGGACAGCTGGACATATTGTTCACGATTGGAAAAGTAATTAGCAAATAATTTTAAAAGGTTGGGCGTAAATCCTATGCTAGAAAACTTTTTTAAAAGCACATCGTTATGGACGCGGTCAAAAGCTTTTTTAAAGTCAAAGTACGCCGCGTCCACTTGCTTCTTATTATCCATTTCAGCGACTGCATAATCGACGAAATTCATTAAATTTGTAGTGGTCGACTTGCCAGCTCTAAAACCGTGCTGACAATCAGTCAGCAGTAGTTTGACCTGTCTGGTAATATGCTGATTCAAAACAAATTCAAACAACTTGCCGAATGCCGACAGCACGGCTATAGGTCTATAATTTACAATTTGCGACTTAGAGCCATCCTTGGGTATAGGCGTGACGCGAGATATTTTCCATAAGGCTGGAAAAGTTGCGGTTTTCAAGCTTAAATTGAAGATATGTAAAAGTGGCTTTTTAAATACAGTCGCGCAGTCTTTTATTATAAAAGGCGGTATGCCATCAGGTCCGCAAGACGAGTTAGCCTTCAATCGCTTAACGGCCAGCCATAAATCAGCAGAACTTATGTGATCTACCGCAATCCTAGACGAGCAGAATGGACTAGACGCTTCTGCCTCAGCGACTTCAGTAGACAAGCTAGGTTGATCAGGTAAAAATACCGATTTGAAGTACTTCGCAAAAGCGTTTGCTGCATTCAACTCGGTCACAACTTCTCCTTCATACTCAAATTCAGTACGTGAGCATCTAGAGGAACGCTGATTTTTAATAAATGACCAAAACTTTTTTGGGTCCCTCTTTATATCCGCCTCTGCCTGCTTGATAAAGTTATTATAAGCTAGTTTAATAAGTTCTTTGGTGTGCTGCCTGTAATATTTAAACGTTTGTTGGTCGAACTCTGTCTTAGACGACTTATATAATGAGCTTACTTATGTAATGAGCTGATTGTTATGATAATCTATTACACTAACAATATCCAGTTCCTTAACTCTTCTCATTCCAAGAAGAGGGCCATGCCCAGCAGCGGGACAGTGATGAGCTATGTTATGTTATTCTATATTTTCTATAATACTAATAGAATCCAGTTGTATTTTTAGGAACCTGCAACCTGCATGCAACCAACAATCATGACCTCTACTTTGTATGCAACTTAATACAATAGAGGGGTCAAGCTGTATCGCTGGATCTTCTCAACCGATTCAGATAAAACATACCCTATATTTTAAGTTAGACTAATACCAATACAAATGCTAAGTTTCATTACGATCCGTTCAGCCGTTTTCACGTGATGAGGTAACAAACAGACAGACAGACATAAATTTTTTAAACGATTGATTCGTGTTCTATAGCTTATTTCTAGCCCCCCTAGCCGGTTTTCGCGAAAAAAAACTCAATGTACAGACTTTTCGACCTTTACAGTTTTATTATAGTATAGATATTTTTGTTTTGAATGAAATTTAAATGAATTGTTTTAATGTTTGTTTAAATCGCAGTTATCGTAGTAAATAACATAATTAATGGTTTAGATCCTGTGTAACATGGGCTATCTTCACTCAACCTTCGGTCAGGTGACTCTTGATCCGACATTGATGATGCCACAATAAGTAAGAAATCCACAACAAATTGTAGTAGTGAAACAATAAAACAATAGTTTAACTTAATATTTTTAGACCAAACTTCGCCCTCTATAACAATTTGTCACCATTTGAGGGAATATTAGAATTTTTGATTCAATACCAAAATCACCCCATAACAAGTTCAATAGATTTTTCACATGAAACTCTGCCTCAAATCCGGATCAAATTTGGCATGCCAGTAGTCAATAAAGTAGAGAAGTTTTTAACGTGGTTTTTTTTTTTAACCATTGAAAATTTGAAAATTCATATCATCAACATAAAATTTGCACGTTTTTTGCTTTTTCCAGTAAAATAAAAAAGTCTCAGTTTCAATCTTTATTTATCTTTATTTTATTTCTTTACGGCCTTTTAGTTGTTGTATTCATGAAAACATTGAACGTCCAGCGTTATTAGTTTGAGCGCAAAATAAATTTTTGTAGGCATTGTGCGACAAAAATACGGAAATTGCGATTTTCTCCATAACTGGCGATTTTCGCGGAACATACATGCGGGTATTTTCGATAGCCCTTGGTGCCCTTTATCATTATCAATGGTTATTGTTTGGACCACGAGAAAAGTGACACCGTGTATAATAACATGAGCCTCTTGGCACGCCTCTCTATCGACTCGAGAGCCGCAAGCTGATATTTGGCCGAACTATCCCAAAGATGAGAGCTGTACTCTATACACGACCGAACTTGTGCTTGGTACAATTTGAGTCGCTGTTTCAGTGAACTACCGTCTCGCCTTAGAGGATACCTAGCTTTTTCACAGCAAGTTGGGCCTTGGACTCGATGTACCTAAGAGTCGAAGTTGAGGGTGGATGTTAGTGATACGCCAAGCTCAATGTGGTCTGTTATCGGCACGGATGAATCACGGAAAGTTGGAAGTCAGTTCCAATTGACTCCATTTAGCAGATAAAATACACGCCTGAGTTCTAACATCTAACAGCATTGAACTTGACCAAGTTAGCATCACCTCACTCGGAGGCAGCTTTTAAGGAAAGTTCAAGTGCTTAACCATGGCCTCTTTTTGGGACCGGATTAGAAGCTAACTAGCTTGTGCATTGAATGTATAACTATGAACAACGGTACTGTCGTCTGTGTACCCAAAGGTGCCGCGGCTTTAGCAGATCGTTTGGTATCACGAGAACTCGACACCGAGACAACCCGACCCTACCCCGACAATTTGACCCCGTCAACTCGACCCCATGACATCTCAACAGCATGATAACTCGACCCCGACAACTCAAGCCCGACTTAACCTCGTAAACCCGACCCGTGACAACTGGACCCCGACAAATCGACCCGAATTAGTCGACCCTAACAACTTTACCCAATGAACTCATCCCATGACAACTCGTTCCTTACCGTTTTTATCATTCTTGTTTAGACTATCCTACAGATATAAGGCCGGTATTATTCACTTGTGTTTCAACAATATATAAAAAAACTAATAATACCGTATTATACCATATGTTACTGTATTTGTAGTACCTACACAATGTTTTTTAAATGTTTATCAAATCAATAAAATAGTTTTATTTATTTCAACAACAGCAGAAAGGAATATCGTCAGCGTAGAGGACATAATATATGACAACATATTAAAAGTCGCGATTTACTTCGTGCTAAAGCGACTTATTATGTGATATTTTGCATTACTATCTGTGACTTCATTCTATCTCCTAAACCAACCGGTCATAGGCCCCTCGTGTAGCGACTCAATTAAAAGGGCTTGATGAGCTCTAGACATACAAATGGTCAAAACTTCTGATGGCCATCTCTTAACCCATAGGACTTTGACCCATCGTGTTCGTACTCAAATGACGACGTCGACGAGATCGACATAAATACATAGTAAAAACTTCTGCCAAACGATTATCGACCTTAGCAACATTTAGGGGGAAAAACTATTTCCTTTCACTATCCTTCATGTTATCGATTTACAATGCCACAAAAAGACTCAACTTCTTTCCTCCGCAGTGGAAAACAGCCCTAATTTTAATGGTCCCTAAACCAGGAAAACATTTTGAAGATAAGTCTACTTCCAATAGCTTCGAAGATTTATGAATCGTTTCTTCTATCGCAACTCATGCCAATAATTAAGAAAAAATCTTATACCCAACCACCAATTTGGCTTTCGACAAAGACACGGCACTATAAACCAGCACCCCTAGCATGAATGTTTGGCACAATTGAATAGCTATCGTCACATGTTCACCAGACGAAAACGTACTCGATACTATAGTAAAAATGATAAATTCTGAAACGTAATTAAAAAACTTGTATAAAATTGTATTTGAAGCTTTTATAATATTAGGGTTATTAAAAATATGGCAAAAAAGGTTGTGGATACTAAAGATTCATCGAAAAAACATTGCTAACGTATGGACGCAATGACCATCATTCCGCCAACACCCTTTGATCTGTGTCAAAACCGACAACAACGTACATCGCTCGCCGAAATAATAAAGTCTGTTCTAACACTACAAAACCTACCATAAACCCTCTTTTCATGATAGCCATATTAACATTGGCCAGAGCCAATGGCACAGATATTGGTCATCGTAAAGTTGGGCTTTTAGAGATCATGCTCCTATTCAAGTAAATTAAATTATCCATCACGTAGCGCAGTGAGCTTAATACCATGTTTGGGTAAGCAAAAAACAAAAGGTACAGTACGCGTAATATAACTGTGCCGCTCTGAAACCATGCATCGAACTTAACGAACGACTGAGACAGCGAGAACATGCGGCCCCCCGCCATCGCCATCTAGCTCCTCAATGAACAACCTATCAGTGTCTTGCTGCCATTACCGCGCGTGCGCGCTACTGATTTGGTTGCAAAATTCACTACTGCGCAGCAACCTGTTTCTCACTTAACAGCGGCACAGTTATATTACGCGTACTATACACTTACTACATGCTAGAGTAGCCTTTGCTACCTACTTTGAAATAATTCCTTTGTAAGGTTTAGTTGGCAATTACATGAAACAAAAGTGTAAAGATATAAATTGTGGAAAGAAGTCGCTCCGCGTGCATTAATGCGTTAAAACAATAAATAAATACGCTATTGTAAATGTAAAGTATGGTACTTTGTTCAACATTTGTGTTTTCCTTTCTTGAGTATGTACAGTATCTGTTCAATTACTAACAATCAGCTATTTCAGGTAATGCTGTGCGCGGCTGATAGCATTGATTTGCAGGCAAAAGTCAGTCCTCACCAGAGGCAATGCTTAAAATTACATGAATATGGTAAATTCTAATCAATAATGAGTACTTACATCTTTTTGGCTTATCAAGTTAGTTTGCTTCTCACGGAATGTGTTCTTTATTGTATGGAACTTGTTTAAGATATCTTTACATTTGACACATATAAGTTGTGGAAAACCATCAAAAGGCTCAACCTGAAATTAAATTATTATTAAGCATGTAACCTAGATAATAAGTTAAAAGTAACAAAATCATGTGAGGCGGGCAACGAAAAAAATATCAAATCCTGAAATTTGTTCATATTCATGTAAATTGTACTTCTAGAAGATATGAATATATGTCATTACTCAATTTTATTTTTTTATGAGGCTTAGTAGCCATGTTATGGGCTTCTAAAGAATTGACAAAGATGAGGTTAGGATTTTTTCAAGGATGTTGTTCGAATTAATCCGTTTTTAGTAAAATATCAAAAGTAGTGTGTTCTATTGGTAATTGATTGGTTTTTTCAGTTATGGTGATTCCAAGTTTAAATTTTTTGTGAAAGAAACCACTCTGAATCAAGAAGTTCTACATGAAAATATTTGCTTATAGGTACTGGAAAGATTTTGAAGACTGTCATCGTTTGTGATGGGACCTTTCATTATACTATGACACATCTTACAACACATTCTATCAGTTTTTCAGTCATAATCTTAAAATTCACGCAAGAACGCCGGGCGTACAGTGACAAATTCTGTAATAAATTACAACGCCACGTTCTGACGTTGCGATAGAACGTCGCGTTTGCCATAATGGAATTTAGTCATCAACCACACTTACCTACTTAATTCTGATAACAGAAACAGTTGACAAATAATTAACAGATAGGTATTTAATGAGTTCTAATGCCCACCACTAGCATAACATGCACTACTAAAAAAAAAAATATTTTAGTAGGATTTATGACAAAAGTCCTTACTTCTATGTCAAAGCAATATTTAATTTGCTGTTGAACACTGGGCACTATCTGGTACTGTCCTAAGTCTTCAAGACATAACCGACAAGTAACAAAGAGCTTTGGATCAATTTGTATCATGTCCATGGTTATTGGAACCTGTGAATAAGAGATGAGTATGTTTTAGTGTAACATTCACAAGCATTTACTTAGGTATTTATAATTCTTTCTGCACTTGGATGGTTCATAAGGCAGGCTGAATATCATAATGCAAGCAGCAAACATAAAAGCATTGACAAAGGTGTAGAGGTGTGTCGTTACGCGATTTTTAGATAACATAATGTTACATAACAAACATAACAAAATAGTTTTTTCATGTCCTAATCCTTTACAGCTTAATAACTTCTACAGTTATAAACATAAGTAAATGAAATTTTGTTAAAAAATGGTTTAGATATAGATCTCAATTTAAAAAGAATAAAAAAATCTTGATAACGTATTTTAGGGGTGGGGATGAAATTTTTGTTTCGCTGCATCCCCTAGTGTGTGGTATCATTGAATAGGTCTACTAAAATGAAGGTAATGTTTTATACATAACTTTTTTATCAGGTATACGATCTGCGAAACACAGTTCGCCAAAGTGGCTTGCAATGTGTCCGTCCCCCCCCCCTCTGCCATTTCTAAACTATGCAACATAGAAACTTGTAGTCTTCCACATTGATAGACCTTTATAAAAACTCTCTTTTAAAATTATTTCTAGTATAATGTTATTATAAATTTTTGAGTTATAGTGAGAAAACTGAAAAATACTTAAAAGGTTTATAGGTCATTGACCTTAGAGAAAAATGGTCTTAGCAAATAATGCTCCTTTAGTTACTTTCTATTTAAAAAAATCACAAAAAGAAACTTTGTGTTATATTGATATGACACACTTCTTAAATTTAGCGCTAGGTGGCGCTGTTTGCAAAAACTAAAATAGCAATGATTAATATTCGATTTGATTCGTTTGTAATTAGACCTACTTAAGGAACCCTATAATACTGTTACGAGCTGGGGGTTCGTATATAGATAGAAAGCCGATTAAATGCGTAGAGAACACTTTATTACTGAACAATCACACTGAATCGCTTATTAACACACAAAGTTACTAGTTAAATCGCTCCGAATATCGCTTCGATGTTATCGCTTGTATCGCTTGATCCAAACTGAACTCCACTGGCCTCGGAGTCTTCTCGGCGCCCCCGTCAGGGGGGCGTGAGGAATCGGGCTCGGGGGTGGGACCCCCTTTCCCGAGGGATCCGTTCTCCGCCCGTAAAAACGGGCGTGTCCTTGGGGCGGAAACAGGTTCCAAGAACCAAGTAGTTGTGTGCCGCCTGCCAACCGGCTGGCGGTAATCACAGCTATGTGAGTGGTTGCTATGCGTGTTCCTGTAGGAGCGCCGCGCTCGCCGTTTTCACGGGAGCGCTTCTTCACGACGCCTAGGCGGTCAGACCCTACCGGGTGAGACCCCCGGTTGCCCGGGGGAGGCCCAGCAGAGGTCGACCAGCGACATAGGCGTCGACTTAAGCGCCCTCTACAGGAGAATGCTGGCCTCCGCTATAGCGCAATTGGACTAGCCAATCACGTTACAGCTAAGAGGCCGTGATGTGTGTTTGGACGGTTTGTATTGTGAGTACACCGCCCAATGTTTACGTACGAATGCGCGCCCGCGCATTCTACGTGAGAGTATAGATGCATGTACAGTTATGTATGTCTGTATATAGTGCGCTCCGTGCCTATATTAACTTAGCACACGTCGCGCACTGGGGTGCATGTTATGTGTGTGGAGTGCTCTGTGTTTGAATAAGTCAAGTGTAGGCAGTGGCGTGCATTGCATATAGGCAATTAGGCAATACCCAGTGCCTACCTCATTCAAACTCAACAGTGGTGTAAGTTATTATATTTTTTTCAAAGTATGATGATTCTTTATCCTTTATTAAACCTATTAATGCTGAATAAATCTTCCTACATAAAAAAATCAATAACTTACACCAAAAATAAATTCAAGTGAAGTAGGCCACTGCACGCCACTGAGTGTAGGCCATGTTTTGACTTACTCAGGCGTCAATCCGGTATGGTGGAAGCGGAGGGGGGCGACCTTGCTGTGCCGCGGTTGCTCTGCTGTTCATTCTCGTCGGTTTAGCCGGCTGTAAACAGCGTGGCCATTCCGGCGAGAATGACAGGTACCGGGTCCTGTTCGGTCATCAGGGCGTTTAAAACGTCCTGTAGGACCCGGATAGCGGCCCCGAGGATGTGCTTCCTGTACTCCTCGGGTGTTGTTGGTGCTTTCTGCCCCGCCGGTGCTGCACCACCACTGTGTTGCTGCTGGCGCGGCGCGTAGGCTGCAGTCTGGGTGCGTGGCGCTTTGGGGGCGCTCGCGGTGGCTTTTGATGCCCTGTCTGTCCTCGCGGCGTCCCCTTTCACGGTGGAGGCTGCGGCGAAGACAGTGGTGGTGGTGAACTTCTTGGTCGGCGGGGGAGGTGGGGCAAGGTCGGCCTGGGCTGGGTGCATTCCTTGCGTTCCAGCCTCGGAAGCTGCGGGGCGAGCGTTACGCTTCTTTCCTCCGCGCTTCCTTTTCCTCCGCTTCTGGGGGTCTGGGGTCGCTCCGCGCGCTGTCGGGGCATTCGCCGTCGCCATTAGCGACGCGTTCCGCGCCTCGTCTGCGCAGGGTTGGGCGAGAGACCTTTCGGTGACCTGCGCACGAGGTCGGTACTCTGCCGTTTTGGCGACGGTGCCCGCTCGCCTATTCCGTGCCTCTCTCTGATAGACGGGGCACTTGAAGTGGTTAGCTGGGTGTGGGCCCGCGCAATTTGCGCAGGTGGGCGGCTCAGAGTGAGGGCGTGGGCATTCTTTGGCGGAATGTTCCTCGCCGCACCGCACGCAAGCGAGCGGGCGATGGCACAGATGCGAGCTGTGTCTAAACAGCTGGCATCTGTGGCACTGTGCTGGCCCGCGTTTTCCACGCCACGACTCGATTTTGACACCACGCATGTTCATGAACATGGTGATGTCATAGATCTCCCGGAAGTTTGGAGTCTTCCGGATCATGGCGTGGAAAACGCAGCCGGGTCTTCCTTGGCGCGCCTTAATATGGCGCACGTACTCCGGCTCGAATCCTAGCGCGCGGAGTTCCTCTTCAATGTCTTGCGGCGCCGTGTCCGCCGGCAGCCCCGTGATGGCCACCTTTAGGCTCAGCTCCGCTGGGAGCGAGTACGAGAACCACGCTATGTTCTCACGTGTCTCTAATTCGGTCAGGTATCGCTGCACCAGACGGAACTCTTCTTCAGATTCCGGGACGAAGCGTATACCTTTCTGGTACGGCCGCGCGCATGGTGGGCGGCCCAGCTTGTCCCGGATGGCCTTAAAATGTTGTGCCCAGTTTGGCAGGTGTTCTACCACTAGTGGTGGGTAGCGCAACTTCTTAGGTGGTTTTCCTGCAGCTGGTTGTGCGCTACCACTGGGCACGGCAGTGGGCTGCACGGGGGCTGCGGCAGTAGGAGGCGGCGTCCGCATTGCCACTTCGGAGAAGGATGCGGTCGGCGTTGTCTGCGTGGTTGCTCGCTGCCTGCGCGGGTCACGCTGCGGCTGCGTGGATGAAGTGCAGGGCCGCTTTGCTTCTTCAGCGGCGTCCTCTTCAGGGCTTCTGGGTCTGCGCTGGGCTCTCTGTTCCGAGCCCAGTGTGTCGGTGGATGTTGTGGACAGCAGCGGCTCTTCCAAGCCCTGTCGTGGCAGCGGTAGCTCAGGCAGCGAGCTCGACGCAAACAGCAGTTCCCCTGTGGGATCCGCTGCTGCGCGTACGGGTGTGACGTATGGTACGGCGCATAGGCCGTACGATCCCGTCGATGAGAGTGACGCGTCCGATCCCACACGGGACGAACACGCCGACCGCATCGCCGGTGAATCACGGGCTGAACTGCGGGGTGGCGCGGGTGATGCATACGCGGCGTACAAGGGCGTTTTCAGCCGCGCGGTCTTCTCCGAAGTGGGCGTCTTGTTTGGTGGAGTCTTGGTCCTGGGCGTCGTCTTGTCCTGGTTGCTCGACGCAGGTAGTCGTACCTGCGGAGTGTGGTCAGGTCCAGTAGGTCGCGTCGGTCTCGCAGAGCTCGACACCGGCGCGCGGGTCGTCGGTGGAGCTACGCGGGAGGGTGCGCGGGACGCGGGCGCGGGCGGGCAAGCGGTTGTTACGCGGCGCGCGGCGGTCGCGGTGTGTGTCGGTGCCTGTGTTGGCACCGAGCGGGAAGTAGACGGGTGTTGGGGCGCTGTATGATGACGCGGTGTCTTCGTCAGCGGCGCGGGCGCCGCTGGTGCTGGTGCAGCTGCCTGCATCCTCGGAGCATCATAGAGTGCCGGGTCAGGACCGGGTGGTCGATGGTACCGGATTTCCGGTTCCGTCGCCATCCGGTCCGTCCTCGGCATGCTCCTCGTGGGTTGAATGGGGGGGTCCGGGGGGTCCGGACTCCGTGGGGGGCTTCACCCTCCCTTCCTGGGCATCGTGGTGGCGTAGCCTCCGTCCGCGACCGCTTCGGTGTGACGTCACACCGAGCAGCAACGGTGGCGCTCGCGCGAGCGCCGACGGTCCGGGCGGAAATACGTAAGTCGGGAGCGAAACGCACGACACGACTGTCCGTGGCGGCCACGAGCAGTCCATACATCCTCCACTGGCGCTCAGCTGCGCCGTTTATATAGGCCGCGAGTCGTGGTACTGGAAAGTCCTCGAACGTCATCTATCCTTGTCATAAGATAACTCTTTCTCACTTGCACATTCTCGAAATAGAAAGTTCTCGAACCTCGTCGAACCTCATCTATCCTCTATCTCACTCACTCACTTCTAGAATGGAATGTTCTCGAAGCTTGTCGAATCTAGTCTATCCTTGTCTTATATTAGCTCTATCCTGCTCACTCTCTTCCAGAAGGTTCTTCGTCTATCCTTGTCTGATATTTAGCTCTATCTCGCTCACTCATCAACAATTTTACATGTGGGTGTCAAATGGCCATAAGGGGTCCTGAAAACGCCTGAAAACGCCTGAAAACGGGTTTTCAGGAAATGTCGGCATCGGATTTGTTGGCTCCTGAAACGGCCTGAAAATATGTTTCAGGCGCCTGAAAACAACGGCAACTTACTCAAAATTTCGATTCTTTGGTATGTGATAGAGCCTCCTCTGATACGGATTGAAAATGCATTTCAGCCTGCTGAAAACGTCTCTAAGTCCAGGAAAATCGAGGTTGAAGTATTTCAGTCCACTCTGCTTAACCCTCCGTCGTAACAATACTGAGCATGGCCCGACATGCTCTTGGCCGGTTTTATTAAGTCTCTTTCTTTCAGATCTGTCTGTTTGGTACAAATTTTGCAATCGATTTAAACTAACTTCCCGATGATCTAGAGCGGTGGTTCCCAAGCTTATTTATTATATGTATGTATTTACAAAAGAAAAGTATATAAGTATTATATCCATTGTCTAGTACCCATATTACAAGCTCTGCTTAGTTTAGGACTAGATGGTCCTGTGTGAAAATGTCCCAAAAATATTTATTATTATTATTTTGTCTACTCGAAAGTCGAGAGTTCAGTCGGTGTCTAAGAGTCCTCCTAGCTAGATGAAATTACAAATCGCCCCCCAAGCCTTTACACAACGCCCCCATATTTTTTCTGGGTCTCTTACCGCCCCACTTTAGGCCTGCAGCGACCACAGGGGGGCGTGATCGCCCACTTTGGGAATGGCTGATCTAGAGACTTGAATATTTAAACATAGCTCATAACTGGATGACAATGCAATAGTAACTAACTTTCGTAATTAAAACATGATATATATAAAAAAATAAATTCTATCACTGTTTAGGTATTCTAAATAACGTGTCCATCTAATCTTTATTACAACAATCTATTTTTCAATCACTGTTTATTCTTAAAACGTGTCCATCTATTTTACAACAATCTATTTCTCAATCACTGTTTATTCTCAATAACGTGTCCATCTATTTTACAACAATCTATTTTTCAATCACCATTTATTGTTAATAACGTGTCCCTATTTACAATAATCTATTCTACAAACATAGTTTATTCTGAATAAATGTTTTAATATTCTATTCAAATATTATTATTTGATGTCACAGATGTGTTATCGTTCTATGGCGACTAAAATGGGATGTAATAGTCAACCACAACTGATACTCAAATGAAAGGCCTCAATGACCTTTAGACAAATGGTCCTAACTTCTGATGGCCATATCTAAATTATAGCTCTTAGACCCAACCTGCTGATACTCAAATGAAAGGGCTCGACGAGCTTAACACAATTTTGTTTTCAGCTAATTGATTTTCGACCTTATTGACAATTGGCGAAAAATATTTCCTTTCAAAGTCTAGACTGGTAATAAATGATAAATATCTAATTCTATGAAATCAAATATGTATCAATAAGGTCAAAAATCGCTTGGCAGATTTTTTTGTATAGAGCTCAATGAACCCTTTTTTTTAGTATGATGGGTCTAACTAAGAGCTTTAGTTTAGGAGTTATGGCCATTAGAAGTTTGGACCATTTATTTGTCAGAGCTCATCGAGTCCTTTCATTTGCATATCAACACTTGAGTCTACGAGCTATAGTTTAGAAGATATGGCCATCAGAAGTTTGGACCATTTATTTGTCTAGAGCTCATCAAGGCCTTTCATTTGAATACAAACATAATGGGACTAAGAGCTACGGTTTAAGAGATATGGCCATCAGAATTTTTTAACATATCTGCATGAGTGTGTCTTTCGCGCAAGTGTACCAGATCCATAATTTACTGTGTCAACTGCTATAAGCAATTACCTAAAGAGCAGTATTACAAAAAACACTAGAAATCTGCGTTTTAAACTACTTTTTTCGATCTCAGTAATAGATGTGTTTATTTAAAATTTTGTGGTCACAACATTTTGTAGAATTTTCAATTATTCCGTTAAGACTAACAATTATCTTATTTCCCTCCACCATGTTGGTTAAACGCTAAGATACGTTATTTTAACGTCATGGATCTCATTTACCTTTTGTTCTAAACTGTTTAAAAATAGACCATAATATTTGGAACATATGTTCCCACCAGTGGCGGATTTACACATTTGCCGCCAGTAGGCTATTCAAATTTTGCCGCCCCTACCGACCTTTGGTATCAGTTTACAGTCCAAAGATTTTGTTAAGATTATAAAGCAAATTTTTCAGGCGGTGCGAGATCTCACTGTGGCGCCCCTAATGTGGGAAGCCAAGGGGGGGGGGGGGGGGGGCACATGTTTGCGTTATTTGTGTAAATTCCTGTAAACTGGTCAGTGGTAGAGAGGTTTTGCAAAACGCCAAGAAAACATCACCGATTGTGAATTTAATTATATACAGCGCATTTTTTGGGTTTTTTACGAAAACATGACATAAATTTATTTTTAGCTGATAAAAGACGTATAACACTACACGAAATGAAAAGACGAATTTAAATAAACACGAATAACAATAATTTAAGAAAAGTTTTTGATTAGATCAAGTTTTTGGTAAACTGATGTAGATCTTTATGCAGCTGAGTGTGCACAAAAAACAAGTACCCAAAGATATAATAACAGTGCGAGCGAAGCGAGTGAGATTTTTTTTAAATTAATATTTTAATTTTATTGTATTATACTGTATATTATGTAGTATACTATATAAGTAATATAAATGTAACAGAATAATTGCTTTAAATATACGCCAAAAACATACGACAAAAAAGGCTGAATGCAATAAGAACGCAAAACGATCGTCGTCGGTCAGTAACGAATCATAGGCGTTAACGTTAAGCCCCATATTACAGAACGATCCTCAAGCGTTGATCACTGTTTAAAACTAGTTTTGAGTTGAGCTTTGATTTTAGAATGTTCCTCAAGCAGAGATTTATTGATCACAGTGCAGCTGAGTTTAGTTTTATTTTATACTGTCACCTGTTTCGGTATTTGAGCAGAGATTTGAGGCTGTAATCACACTAATCACTCTAGTGTGGTCCAGATTACGCTTGAGTAGAGATTTCTATTATATTTATATTGGAATAAGACCAATACTCAAGTAACAATTCTATCCTTAAGTAGTGATCAGGTGATTGAAGTTTAAACTGTACTTGAACCTTCTGTAATACGGGCCTTACTGACGATTTTGGCACCCCCCACCCCCATTACGGTGCCCGGTGCAGTGGCACCATTCGTACCAGCCTAGGGCCACCACTGATTGCACAATAAATATTTTTTGGGTATACACAATAATGTATGTACGAGTAGGTACATTCAGTAAACGTAATTAAATATTTTTTATTACGCTTACTTAGTTTAAAAACAATATATTCAATTATGTGGTAACATTCCAGCTGTTGATGAGATGAAATTTAATTAAGTTATGAAAGTTTTACAATTTATTTTTAGTAAATATATTAAGTACCTTTTTAATTTCTGTTAGACATAAAAAAAAATATTGGCCCCAAATTTGCCGCCCCTAAAATCTGCCGCCCTAGGCTCCAGCCTACTCAGCCTGCTGGTAAATCCGCCACTGGTTGCCACTGATACAAAATTAACAACTTAAAAAAAAAATCTCTTTTTCAGCTAAATGACTACTTTAAAATACCTATTTTCTAACCCGCAATTATCTCCCGAAATAAAGTTTCTAAACAAAATATATGCAAAATAAAACTTCAGACTTTTGCCAACATAATAAAATTGAAACATGAAAATAATCAGATGAGAAACATCGAAATTATTTTGTAAGCATAGTGTGGCGACGCGTGGCCACATAACAGTCGTTCACAATAAAAATCTTATCATAACAACATAACATAAAATCACGCCTGTATTTCCCCGAAGGGGTAGGCAGACGTGTAATAGTACACCCACATTTCGCCAGTTATGTTATAGTCCTATGTAATAAGGGGCGAGCCTATTTCCATTGACTGGGCACAAATCCAGACTCCGGGCTGCTACTGAGTTTTCTAATGAAAAAACCCAACAACACTTTGCCCGACCTGGGAATCAAACTCAGGAACCCACGCTCAGCAGTCGCGCTTGCAACCACTAGACCAATGAGGCAGTCCAAAAATCTTATCATAGACTTAAAATCAAAAGACTTTTATATTTTATTGCACTTGCGGCTCTGTACCACATGGTCTGGGCTCAGTATTGCAATATCTAATGGGAAAGTAATGGGAATTTCTATAATAATAATAAATAAATAATAGATCTTTCTATTGAATAGAATAAGAATGCAAAAAATTAACTTTTTGTTGCAGTTTGTGTAAAAAAAATGAGGGCTCTTAAGATATCACAACAAGATGGTGTTGTAATCAAAATGTGCTAATTCATAACATAACATCAATAAGATAGATAGATAGATAGTTTTGAGAAATAGATGGTATTGAGAAATAGATGGTTTTGAGAAATAGATGGTTTTGAGAAATAGATGGTTTTGAGAAATAGATGGTTTTGAGAAATAGATTGTTGTGGAAAATCATAATATCAATACAGTAGTTGCCCATTACGGTGCCCGGTGCAGTGGCACCATTCGTACCAGCCTAGGGCCACCACTGATTGCACAATAAATATTTTTTGGGTATACACAATAATGTATGTACGAGTAGGTACATTCAGTAAACGTAATTAAATATTTTTTATTACGCTTACTTAGTTTAAAAACAATATATTCAATTATGTGGTAACATTCCAGCTGTTGATGAGATGAAATTTAATTAAGTTATGAAAGTTTTACAATTTATTTTTAGTAAATATATTAAGTACCTTTTTAATTTCTGTTAGACATAAAAAAAAATATTGGCCCCAAATTTGCCGCCCCTAAAATCTGCCGCCCTAGGCTCCAGCCTACTCAGCCTGCTGGTAAATCCGCCACTGGTTGCCACTGATACAAAATTAACAACTTAAAAAAAAAATCTCTTTTTCAGCTAAATGACTACTTTAAAATACCTATTTTCTAACCCGCAATTATCTCCCGAAATAAAGTTTCTAAACAAAATATATGCAAAATAAAACTTCAGACTTTTGCCAACATAATAAAATTGAAACATGAAAATAATCAGATGAGAAACATCGAAATTATTTTGTAAGCATAGTGTGGCGACGCGTGGCCACATAACAGTCGTTCACAATAAAAATCTTATCATAACAACATAACATAAAATCACGCCTGTATTTCCCCGAAGGGGTAGGCAGACGTGTAATAGTACACCCACATTTCGCCAGTTATGTTATAGTCCTATGTAATAAGGGGCGAGCCTATTTCCATTGACTGGGCACAAATCCAGACTCCGGGCTGCTACTGAGTTTTCTAATGAAAAAACCCAACAACACTTTGCCCGACCTGGGAATCAAACTCAGGAACCCACGCTCAGCAGTCGCGCTTGCAACCACTAGACCAATGAGGCAGTCCAAAAATCTTATCATAGACTTAAAATCAAAAGACTTTTATATTTTATTGCACTTGCGGCTCTGTACCACATGGTCTGGGCTCAGTATTGCAATATCTAATGGGAAAGTAATGGGAATTTCTATAATAATAATAAATAAATAATAGATCTTTCTATTGAATAGAATAAGAATGCAAAAAATTAACTTTTTGTTGCAGTTTGTGTAAAAAAAATGAGGGCTCTTAAGATATCACAACAAGATGGTGTTGTAATCAAAATGTGCTAATTCATAACATAACATCAATAAGATAGATAGATAGATAGTTTTGAGAAATAGATGGTATTGAGAAATAGATGGTTTTGAGAAATAGATGGTTTTGAGAAATAGATGGTTTTGAGAAATAGATGGTTTTGAGAAATAGATTGTTGTGGAAAATCATAATATCAATACAGTAGTTGCCATTTTGCTAAAAAGATGGTTTTGAGAAATAAATAAATATGGAAGATGTCAGTAATGTCTGTGTTATCACTCAGTGATAATGTTTGGAAAACAATCTATGTTAAATAATTCATACTAGGTATTACTACAAACAAGGTTTGCTTATTCACACTCAATTTGGTTGTCAAGGTACCTATCAATTTATGAAACTACATTGATGAATGTCTTAAACTGACATAGGTGATCATTATCTGCCTGTAAACTGAAGAACATGGCCTATCTTTAATGCTGCTATAAAACATTGTTGTAAGGGAATATTGCCTTTGTGTGTATCTACAATTTGCAAATTGATTGATGGATAACAGCAGCGTTAAGTTTAGTGCATTCAAGGAGGATAGGTACTGCAGACCAGCTGAGACATTAAATTGTCTGACCTTTAGTCAACTCAGTCCAAATGAAAATTACTTGGCCCCTAACAACACTGACTAAGAAACGCTAACATCACATTCTCCAGATATGATTCCTGATAATAATATGATGAATTGTGATAAGACAGATACAACATTGTGAGGAATTTAAAACTCAGCAAGGTAAGTCTATTCATAGATTACAGGGCAAAGATACAGAATACCTAACTTGGATCAATAGTACCTACATTACAATCTTTAAATAAACCGAAACTCATGTACTACACCCATATTCTAAGAAGTTCACTTGAAAATTCCTCGACTCCACTCAACCTCACTCAATGTTATCTATATGCATAGTTGCAAAAAATCTCCTCTGCTCAGTGTCACTCAACATTTTCCTCGTTCGAGGAAAGGAAACAACTGTCAAAATCAAGGTATGTCGAGACTTACCTTATGGGACACTCACGGACAGATTTTCGCTTATAAGCAGTGTTTCAATCTGATTATTTCATATTTTTTCAAGAATGTTTAAATGGATTTCTAATTATTTGTATGATACTCCATATAATAATTACACGACTCAACTTCATTCAAGGTTACTCAGGATGAGCTGTAAGGATACCGGTCACTTATAACTTTAAATTATAACTTTGCCTACTGTACGTGTTGGGCAACTGTAAGTACAGTAGGCAGCTGTTAAATAAATAAATAAATTGTGATAATGATAACACTCAAAACTCCCGCCCGAATTTTGTTCCGTGTTATTATTATAGTATAGATACCCATACTAGGTACCCATTCCAACTGAAAGTATAACTTGGTTAGAACTAGAACATAGTTGAACTTTTACTCACCAAAAAGTTCTCAAGTCAATTAGCAAAACCAAATACATGCGTATCACTACAAACATAGATTTGTTTGTAACATCATGTTCACAAAACGAAACATAGGTATCGGTACAACAAATAATAGGTACCTAGTCCACAATTCCACACTTTATGATAAAACAAGTTTAATGAATAATTTCGAAATAGTACACAACATATTGCACTGCATTTATGATATGATAAAATTAAAATTGTAAGGTTAAGTAAGTTAGATTGTTTAGGTACGCATTTGATATATCATTAATCTGTGCATTTGATTAGGTTCTTTTATCGTAGGATTTGTCGTATTTGAAATCTTCTGTCATCCACCACCAAATCAAAGCAAGCACAGAAAACACAGGTAAGTACAATAAGTACCAAACCAAATTACAGTGAATGAAAAAAAAAGGAAGCACTACGCCATAGGACACTGACTGAGCACCATCTGTCAACGAATAGCGAAACTAAAAACTATATACTTAATTAGAAGTGGGCGTTTAAACAAAAAGCGCTTAAAAAAGTCTAATAAAAAAAAAAGCGTATAAGCACGCTTTGTGATTAAAGCAGATTTCGTTTAGACTTTTTCGTAAACCAAACTTATGCTTTCAATAGTACGATTGAAATGTAACCTTATATGTATGAACATAAGACTCAATTTCAAAGTTGACTGGTGGTGGTTTGAAACCGGCAGAATTAAATTTTATTCGTTTACGTAAAATTTGTTTAGAGAAAGCACTTTTTTATTTTGTTGATTATTTTCGTATCGTTTAAACATTTTAAACGTTTATGACCACAGACATAGTAAAAAATATAGACTAAGTGCTTCGAACAACCATAGTGAAGCCAACAAAAACCGTGCTCCTTCATGTACAACCAGTGCTCACGTACACACCATGCACCTAAAGGATATTTGTTTTCGCGATGCTTACTGGAAGATGCCGCGACATGTAAACTGAGAGGGGTGAGCACGGTTTAAGGTGCATGTGTGTCCGTGAGCACTGGGTGTACATGAAGGAGCATGGTTTTTGTTGGCTTCACTATGGTTGTTCGCAGCACTTAGTCTATATTTTTTACTATGTCTGTGTTTATGACCTTGATTGATTTGCTTTTACTTTGGCGCTTAGTTTATTTTTCGTCGTCAACGAGTGAATGCGTTTTTGAATGTTCTCCTTGGTAATTACGCGACGATTGTAGTTTGTTTGTATAGTTTTTAGTGAACTTTGTAAATAGTTTAAATGTAAATAGAATAGTGTAATGTAGACAAATAAAAGTCAATTTTTTTAGAAGTGTAAAATGAAAAGCGGCAAAAGCGTAAAAAAATTCGTTGGCAGAAAAAAGCACAACGTTTGAACACGCTTACGATTTTAAGTCGTTTTTCCCAACTTTATACTTAATGTCCCTAAACTACGCGGAATTCAGTCTGACTAACAGACTTGCAGACTGAGAAAGTGTAGTGTAATAACACTTACGTCTACGCGTCTCGCCGAATCAAGTCCGACCGAACGGGCGCGGCGAGACTTACTGACTTACAGACTGAATATCGCATGGTGTAATAAGAGTTAGTCTACTAAGGCCCGTATTACAGAAGGATACTCAAGCGTTGATCTCTGTTTAAAACTAGTTTAAAGTTGAGCTTTGATTTTAGAACGTTCCTCAAGCAGAGATTTGTTGATCACAGTTCAGCTGAGTTTAGTTTTGTTTTATACTGTCACCTGTTTCGGTATTTGAGCTGAGATTTGATTAAATGTTTTGGATATTCTGAAAGAAATACCATACCTACATTTTGAAAAATAAAAAATAATTACTATTACTCAAATAAAGATTTAAGAAACGAAGGGTTCAAGTTATTATTGGAAACTAGACAATGCCAATGTATAATTCGGTTTATCACAGAAATATGTTGCCGCACATCCCTCGGGAACTATTAATCTTCCCGGGATAAGAAGTACCTAGTCTATATGTTAATCCGGGTATGGTCTATCTGTGTACCAAATTTCATCCAAATCCGTTCAACAGTTAACACATGCGACGTGATTGAGTAACAAACATCTACACAAATATTACACTTATAATATTAGGAGGATAGCATACTAGGATTTATAAAAAAATAATTGAAAATGCTTCCATTAAAACTCAGATAATTTTATTATCTGAGCATTAAAAAAAAAAAAAAATGGTGCTTGGATAAAGTTGACTCCATTACAATAGTCAAATAGTCGTGTACCCGCTTAGATGTCCGCTCTCGGACTGAATAGGATTCAGTGTAGTGTAATTTTGCTTCCATTCCTAAATCCTAATTAAGATTTCTGAATTCAGAGTAGTGTAATAAGCGCTACCCTTCTTGACATTACTACTGTCAGTCTGTCAAGTGTCATATCTTGAAATAGGCAAACCCAGAACTGATTTTCTACATAGTAGGGCAATCAAAGACATTTCTATACTAACGTAATAGACCACTACAGTGTGCGACTGAGATACCGATCTTTACGAAAAAACCTATATGCTAGAAAGAGACATAATAAAATGTCAGTAGAACCGATTTTGAAAATTGTAATCTCCCATAGCGTCCCATCAAAATATAATCTCGTATTATTTTATGATTTATTTCACAATCGTTCTATATTTTATTCAATTAATATCAATTATTGGTGTAGTGTTCTGTGTTATACTGCTGTGTAATTTACATTATTAACCTAAAGAAAGAGATGTTTCACAGGTAAGTATCTGCAGGACAATACAACTTTCATAATGCTTATTTTCATAGAAGTTATTCTTAAAATTATTTAGTAATACATTAATAACATGCAGTAAATACCGTATTTTCTATATAATATGTTATTTTAAATAATTATGTGTTAGATAAAAAAATATTGTGTACGTGAAAATGAAACCGTTTCGCATATGGATTGCTCAAAATATATCGATAGTTTCAATTATATATTTTTTGTACTACCTAGCACCATACATGTCACAAGTTAGTGTCCCTTACTGCTTTAAAAAAAATACAATCGAATTGAGAACCTCCTCCTTTTTTTGAAGTCGGTTGAAAGTATTGAAAGGTTGATTTAGTCCGGCCGCACATTGCAAGGAAATCACAATGATTCATTCATTGATCACAGAAACAATCTGACGCACCGGAACCTATACCATGGTTGTACTTTTACGATGTTATAATAGTATGTTGTACGTTTATGGCAAAGAGACGTTTCACAGGTAAGTATCTGCAGGACAATACTACTTTCATAATGCTTATTTTACATTTATACAGTTAATTTTAGTACCAGCCCCGCAGATTGACAGAATTTTCCGAATCGTATGTCTGCTTTTGACATATTAAAATGTAAATACGGTGCTATTTTATGACAATGTGCGGCCGGGCTAAAAATGCTGTAAAATATTGACCGGCTAACTTCATAACTTCCAGATTTCCTGTAAATGCTGTTATTAAAGAAAAATGGATGGGCACAAATGTTAAAACGAATAAGCACCGTATCTACTATTCTCCGCCAAATAGTGATGCTTGCATTGCTGTGTTTCGGTCAGAATGGTACGGGTGCCGGTGTAATTACAATCACATGAGACTTTCCATCTTCATGTTGTTTGGCGAACCGACTTGCGGTACCATTTAGGTAACAGCCTAGATGGTATTGCAGTTGTTATTGGCAAAGGTAACCGCTTAACATATGGTGGGCCTTTAGTTCGTTTCGCCATCCTATACAATAAAAAAAAATAAAAAAAGCTGAAAGCCTCGAAAAAATTACAGGGTTTGCAGTAGATATTTTAAGGATAACTGTATCGTTTAATGAAATCACCAACGATCCATACCTATGGTTTGATTTGTTGCTAATTAAGTTTGTTTTCATGTTGCATGTTTACGTAAGGGTAAGATAATATACATATGTATGAGCGCATCTCGCCGTTAAACTTGATAGTTTGGTGAGTTTTCTAGTAAATTAAAGATAAAGAAATTGTACCTGTGGTTGAATAAATAAAATAAATAAAAACTCATCGTAACGAACAACATTTACTATGGGAGCAACCACAGAGTACATTATTATAACTGGAGCAACCCTGAAATCGCGAAAAAAATCCGCTGTTTACTACATTTTGTCGATTCGTGTGAACACAAATGTAGGGAATAGCAGTTTTTTATTAGATTTCAGGGTTGACCTCGTAGTAAAAGTTGTTCGATAGCACTCAATAAATAAGCTCTTCAAATATGACCACACACGTATATCGGGAGATCATCAGTATTAACGGCGCGCGAACTGGGCTCTTTGGTCATCATTGCTAGAAACCACTGGTCTTGCTGTTCTCATGGAATACAAATTCCCATGAAACTTCATAGAGCATCTTAATCATGGAAGGGACTAGGTTGCTATCCGCGGCTTTAAGTTTGATCAGATAGGTCCTTTTTACTAAAAACAAATCTCATAGATACAAAAAATACAACAAAAAAGTTATACACTTATTTTTCATGTTATATGATGGCGAAACGAGCTAAAGACCCACCTAATATTAAGCGGTTACCTTTGCCTTAATAAATATAATACAAGAAGAGTTAGAGATAAAAAACTAGTTCAACCGAAGATGACAAATTATTATGGAGACAGAATGTCAAAAATTTTTGTTCCAAAAATCCTATCCTATTCTACTAATATTATAAATGTGAAAGTTTGTAAGTATGGATGGATGGATGTTTGTTCCTCTTTCACGCAAAAACTACTGAATGGACCCTATATCTTCTCATGGGTGTCGTAATAGGCGACTAAGGGATTCACCAGAGGATGGGCAGCAGCGTTCTCTGAGTATTTAACCAACCAACTGCGATCACCAACCCGCCTGCCAAGCGTGGCGATTATGGCATATCCCCCCAATATATGCTTGGGGGAGGCCTGTGTCCAGCAGTGGACGTCTTACGGCTGAAATGATGATTAATTGTTTTTTTTTAATTTCTTACATAAGTATTCCTTACCTTCGTGACATTAATAATGTAATTATAATATAACCGTTAATTGCGTAACTCCAATCTTTTAAAACAAATAAAATTATGTCTCAAATATCTGTAATTTTAAAACAATAGTTACTTAATAGCTTAGCAGTTTTAAAATACTACCACTCCTTAAAAGTAAGGCCCGGCCGGTTGAAATATATCGATAATGAAATAACGTTCATGTCACATCACTAAAAATCACTCCTACACGTGTCAATGTCGCACATATATTCATTTCGCTTTCGGTGACGTGATAATTAGGTGACAGTGTCTCTATTACGTCAGTATAATACCTTTATGAGGGCAATGCACTTATTAAGCAGTTGGTACTCGTAAGATCGAATAGATGGAGTTATTCACAATGGATGCATTAAAAAAGACAATGTTTCGATCTCACGATTTTAGGCGCAGGAAATCATTAGCGGTGAGAATCTGTATTGGGCCCTATTGGCATTGGCACTGTATGAAATGCATGGTGGTGAAAATCAAGTCAAATAATTTGTAACTTTCGCTTTTAATTTAAAAACTAAACCCAAAAACCGGTTTTCACTTAGCTCCGATATTGCATTGCCTAGCATAATTTTTTCGTTTAGTAGATGGATATCAGAATAGATCCAAATGCGAAGCCACGACAAATAACGATAATAACATTGTAGAGGTGGACGGAATTGCAGCACACGCCGAGTTCCTTGCCTGGTAGAAAACGAAGTCTTTATTTAAGCATTTGAGCTCTTTCACATGTGCTGAAATCGGTCACCAAGAGTCTCTTGGCGAATGTCTTGGCAAGAGAAAAAAACTCACATATCCTACCCCTCATTGGGAAGAGTTACTTGACAAGAAAGTTAGCACAGTACCCTCACTTTCTTTTTAACGTAGTTACTCTCGAGGCATGGATGCTTCGAGAAGTATGTGATGTCCACCGTGTGATGATCACCGTGGGAGCTGCCCCTGGGCGCAGCATACGCTGGTCAGCTTGGGCTCTTCACGGCAGTACGGGGCAGAGACCTCTCGATTGCGACCGTGGCTATGTCTATACTCCGTAGTTAGAAGTGACAGAGGCGTTGTCGCCTTCTGTGCAAAAGGGGCGGTGAAGAGGGAGTGGCAAATTCTGGAGGCGGATCGAGCTGTGGAGGCATAAAATGTCCTAAATGTAATGTAAATGACTGTCGCCCGACCAATGCAAGGCCGAGGCAGTGGTACACCGCACCGTTCTCCGCATGACAACTGGATAGTGCGGTCGACTGTCAGAGGAACGGCAAATACAAGAATGAAACCCGCGCCCCTGCCAAAGATAACCGGACCGTCCGTCTGGTTCTTTGAATACAGTTATAATTATATGTAAATGCATGTACCTAAAGGAAAAAATACTTATTTCTTGGGTACGTTCAGTATTATCGTCGGACGACGGCGGACGACGCTCGGAGCGTTGTTTGGTCGTTCAGTTACTCGGAGTGATCGTCCGGGCGTTCACACCAAACCGTTCAGTATTGTGAGCGGGCGTCGTCGAGCGTACGCACCGGTCACCCCGTGAAATAGTAGGGTAAAAGACGCCCTGCTGTCATGTTGACAGATAATAGTATGAAATGACAGATAATTTGAGGTTTCGATCGTCATAATTGTCAGTGCTTCATTGTTCTAGTGTCAGTTTCATAAAGTCGCCCGAAGTCGTTCAGTAATTCTGAGAAAATCGTCAATGATCGAGCGATATTCACACCGGGTGACATTCACACTGAGTGCGTTATAAGTGAACGTAGCCCTTGTAATGCAAAATTCACTATTATCAAAAAAAGTCAAAAACTGGTACTTTTCCTCCAGCGTCCGCCTGTAGGTATCTATATACAGTTCCGTGCATCGCATATAGATAGGTCAAACAGTCCTTACCTCTTTAGAATTCAATTCCCTTTTAATACCTTCTAACCAAATTAATCATAGCGTACTTTAAAAAAAAACAGTAAATTACACCACTTTTAATGAATACAACATCAAAAACATAAATCAATCACCATAGGTACCCACAAGTTATCTACTATACATTCAATAAGAAACTTCATACCTAATAGAATTAGATAAATCAATGAATAGAATAGAATAGTTTTTTTTTTTTTAATTGCTTACAATACATGTTAACGCATAAGCACAAGCAATCTTAATTTTTGTGCAGAGTTCAAACTTCGTTATGTTGGGAAAAACATTAGTTTGTACTTGTACGACAATTAAGCTACGAAGTAGGTACAGTCGACCGCACGTTAGTGGTAACAGTTGGATCTTGAAAGCGTCTTTATTTCGCAAGCAGAAAGGGTGGTCTAAGTAATGCAAGTGTTTCCACTGACGTGGGGTTGATCGTACGCTCAAGCATTTGTGCCTGCTGGGGTACTTTTAGTGTTTCTGTGAGAGACTCAGCGGTTGATGTCGGGTGGTTGTATATATACAGAGTTGGTACGCCACAAATCTTGCTTGGACGATTCAGGATCAGGTGACGTTACACCATTCATATTTCCTGATAACCTCCGTCTGAGGAAACTCTTACCGAATAACGCCATAACGGCGCGGTGTACCACTGTTTCGAGCATGCTCTATTCGTGCAACAGTCACTTATACTATATTACATTTTGGACATTTTACGCCCTCCACAGCTCGATCTGTTTCCAGTATTTGCCACTCTTCCTTTCTACCGCCCCTTTTGCACACAAGGCTGCAACACCTACCTAAGCTCGGTCGCTCCTACTACAGAGTACCTATAGACATAGCCACGGTCGCAATCAAAAGGTCATTTTGCTTCGTAAGCAAGCCATTTTGTTTCGTAAGAAATTTCTCATGGACGCACTACGCCCGTGGAAAGGGAAACCAGTGTCGGACTCTTACCGACTAAAAATCACCACTGTGTTCCTCTAACAACCTTTGGCTGGAGGCGTGGGAAACTCCCGTATTCGCTCAACCATCCCCAGCAGTTCCCGGCTTGCCACTGGTAGGCGAGCCCCTTCTCCCCGTGTGGGCAACCACATCGGCCACACCCTACTCTTGACTAGCGTGCGCAGATTTACGCGCCACCGTCACGGGCCTTGACTGGTCGGGCAGCGGATCACCCCGAGTCCGCCACCCGCAGGCCCACACTTAGTGTGGCTGGAGATCGGCATACGCCCCCCTGTAACGCTCAGGTCGTCTCCTGCGGATTGAAAGAGAGGTCATCACCTCTCGAACCCTCTCCGCCGCCTCTTTAGCGAGCATCACCTCCTCGCAGAAGGAGACGTCGCCTTCCCAAGCGCTCTCGCTCCCGACCATAGACAGAACCACAGCCGGAAGCGAGAGATCGCTGCCGCCTACTGCAGTGATGAGGTCACAGCACAGCGCTGCGCAGCCCAAATTAGGCACTCCGCCAGTGTGTGCTGCACCGTGTCCTCTGGGCAGCTCCCGCAGGGATGACACTCGGGCGGCTCCCGGCCTATGCGACACAGATACTTCCTGAAGCAACCATGCCCCGAGAGTATCTGCATCAGCCGGTAGGTAGGGCGCTATGGTGTCTTTTCAGCCACTCCTCCATGACGGGTCTCTTACCGCTGCTATCGCGTCGCGAGCGTTGCACTTGGTTGCGCTAATCGCTCCACTCATTCAGCCACTGGGATCTGGCGGACCTCAATCCAATCAGGCCTCGCGCTGATTATACTTAATAATCTATCTGTGAACTACTGTCTTTGTTTATGTTTGGTGTATGTACAATAAAGAATATAATAAATAAATAAATAAATACCTCAGCGCAAGGTCTCTCTCTTTCAGATCCCAGGGCATATCCGGCTAGAAGGCTCACCGCCTCGAAAGAGATCGCACGATATCCCCGTATTACCCTGACGGCCTACGCAGCAATGCGACGTTGCGGTGTGACAGGGTTTCCACCCAAAATGGGGCCCATGAAGGGCCATAGACCGTACGATCCCTACGTAGAGCCTCCTATCGTAAGGTCGGCATCGGGCCCTCTCAAGTTTGGTAGCAGCCGTAATAGCGTAGCCGCGGCCGCCAATAGCTTGGGCACCAACCGCTGGAAATGCGTCCCAAAGTCCCACCGGCTGTCGAGAACGAGTCCCAGGTACTTCATCGTCGACTCGATGGCAATTCGTCATCTACCCGGGTCAGGAAGGATAGGGTCGGCGAGAGATGTCATGCGGTGTTCCACGGGGGTCGGTTCTGGGGCTGCTCTTGTGGAACATCGCTTACGTACGACTACTGGGTGCTGTGCGGTGCGCTTCTACATGGCATCGGCATGACGTGCTACACCGACGACACACTGGTAGCGGCGAGAAGAAAGACGCACCGACAGGCGATCATGCTGGCGAAAGCGGGGATTCGCAGGTAGTTGCGAGGATCTACGGAGATCCACGGATTGCGGAGCTCAGTTATCGAGGCGGTTGGGTCTAGAAGTGGCGCTTCATAAGTCTGAGGCCCTGTTTCCACAGCCCTCGGAAGGGGTCACCTTCTGGATTTAATTTGACCCTTTTTTTTTCATGGGGAAATCCTTATGGACTCACTCCACCCGGGGAAGACGGAGCCAATGTCGGACTCTTACTGACTAAAACCACCACGGTGTTCCTCTAACGACCCTTGGCCGGGGGCATGGGAAACTTTGTATTCGCCCAACCACCGCTGGCAGGTCCCGGCTCACCACTAAGAGACTAGTCCATTCTCCCCGTGCGTCAACCACATTGGCTGCACCCTCCTCTAGACTGACGCGCGCGGAACACAACGCACCGCCTTCACGGGCCTTGACTGATTAGGCGGCGGTACACCCCGAGTCCGCCGCCCGCAGGCCCACACCGAGGGTGGCTGAAGGTCAGTGTGCACCATCCTGCTGTTTCGTCTCCTGCGGCTGGGAAGAGAGGTCATCGCCTCTTGAACCCTCTCCACCGGCTTCTTAGCGAGCATCACCTCCTAGCAGATGGTTACGACGCCCTCCCAAGCGCTCTCGCTCCCGACCATATACAAAACCACGGCCGGAAGCGAGGGATTGCTGCCGTCTACTGCAGTGATAAAGGTCACGCTCCCGCAGTGATTACACTTGTGCGTCGGCACCTGGCCTATTCAAGACATATACTTCCCGAAGCAACCGTGCCCCGCGAAAATCTGCGTCAGCTGATAGGTGAGGGCACCATGGGGTGCTGGCCAGAAAACTTCCACGTGTGCCTGACGGCTGCTTGTCCTTCTGGACACGTCTGAGCAATTGTTTGGCCGGTGCATCCTGGGTGCGGGCAATAGAATCCTTTCGAGGGATTAACCTTTGGGGGATCTTATTGCCTGTGGCGAATATTCTGGCGCGGGAAGGGCCCATTCTGGGCCAGTGGGGAGTTGCTCCATGTGTCCTTCTGATGCCAGCAGAAGGCAAAGCCAAAGGTTTTTATTTCAAATAAGCATTTACATGCACTTTCAAAACGTTAATTATGAACCTAGTTGCACGGTTCCAAAAAGTTGGTCCTATGGAGAAGATCCGGCAAGAAACTCCATGGATATACTCTTTTCAAATAATAATAGTACAATGATTTGTTACATGATTAATTGGAAAGAATTGTGTGAGTATAATATGTAAAATTTGTGAAATAGATGTTATATTCATAATAAGCACCCCGGGAAACCTCAAAAACGATACCTATATTAATTTAATTTAAAAAGTCACGTCCGCCATCTTGAACCTGGCAATAAATGTTGTATTCGTAATCAGAACCTCGAGAAACCTCGAAAACGATACCCACATTGATTTTATTTAAAAAGTCACGTCCACCATCTTGGATTTCAATATAAATTTTATATTTGTAATCAGCACCTCAGGAAACCTCGAAAACGATACCCATATTGATTTTAATTAAAAAGTAGCGTCCGCCATCTTGAATCTCAAAATAGATGTTATATTCGCAATCAAAACCCCGGGAAACCCAGAAAACGATACCCATATTGATTTTATTTAAAAACTCACGTCCGCCATCTTGAATCTCGAAATAAATAAATTGATAAATTCGTAATAAATTATGAATAACGCGATTAGTAAATTTAATTGATTCAATTTCTATGGGCAAGTCCATTACGAAGCTAAAGCAAGAAAATCCACTACGCCACTTCTCGCTTTCATTACGCAACTTCCACACATCGATACTAGATGGCGATAGGTTGCGTCAATGAATTTGGAACATGGAACGTGTTGCTTAAACGAGATGGCATGTCTATTTATTTGATCTCGTCGGACTTTAAGATTTTTCTGTCAGTTCTTGCCGATAATTCATATTTTCAGAATGCATAGGTACACTACTCATCAGGTCAGTATCAGGCACAAATTGATGCAAGGTAGGTACCTACCTATGTTATGTGCCTCATTCTAATAAAAAATATTGGGTATAGGTAGGTATACTAGATACCTTTCATTCAACTGTTAATAAGCTAGTAGATTAATTATTGCAATAAGATTGAAAATAATTGAGTAATACTTAATAATTTTGTTGAAGGTTATTAATATCATAAAACACGTTTGCTTTAAATTACAATAGATATCTACTTATCTGCAATCTAGCTTATTCGGCACTATACATGACTATACCAGCACATCCAGTAGGTAATCCGGCACTTAACATATTAATAATATTTCTTATTTCTTACAACAATGAAAATTCGAGATTATTACTTAAGAAAATATACTATTTAAAGCATTTAGAACAGTAACTGATCAAAGTGATCAATATTCTGTGGAAGCTTACAGTCTACTTACATAGTAATACTAATAACCAAAGATAATATAATCACTACGTTTTAGTAATAATAACTGTGAAAGTGACAAGTTATGCCACCTACCGGGCAATAGCTAAAACTACAAGACACTGTTTAACCGGAAACTACTAGCGCTGCGTGATTTATTTATATACAACAAAAAATTGTTCTAGAACATTCTCTTCGACAAGTTATGCCACCTTACGGGCAATAGTTAAAACTCTCAGACACTTCTGCAACTTTACTATTATAAGCCACGTTCAACAGATGGCGCTCGTAAAGTTCGATATTTTCCGAATTCAGAACAATATTATAAAGCCCTTTACACACACACATGACACACGGTTTCCGTGTTGGTATTATGCAGACCGTACAATCTTAGAACAACATGCTTGGAATACCATCAATACTTATCCGACCAAATTGACGAGTACTGAAAATACTCAAACGTCGTCCTTTGGCCACTACGTATTTTGAATTTATCAGTATTATATTTGACTATATGCCAGGTCAAAAACACAGATGTCGCTAGTATCTACGTATTATGCTAGGTACCTACCGAGGCTAATAATCTGACTAGCAAGGTGCAAGGTAAAACTCATGCGCTGTTGTCTAGAAAAGCGTATAGATGGCGCGAATTTAAAATTCTAAGTTGTAGATAATTATTTAACAATAATATTTTTTTTTAATTATTTACTTTTATAATCTATTCTATTTCTATTATTTTATTATTAAAGTATAATTATGTTGGAAAACGTAATTTGGTAAATAACACCAACATTTAAACTTATCAATTGCTTTTTCTAATTATACTAATATTTTTTCGCATTTACGCAATTGAAGTGATATCTAAAGACATAAATTGTATAAATAAAAGTTCTGACGTCACCGGAAGACGTAACTGAAAGTTAAATTCGGTAAATAACGTAAGAGTCACAGTAGCTTGCCGGTGACTGTTGTGGACTTATGAACAAAGAGAATATAACCACTACGTTTACTTATGAACTTGGAGTTGTAAGTTAGAATCTTACTTAGAGCGGAACCTTTTGTATTTATTTTTTCGATTTATAAAAAGGATGAATACAGAGCCATCTAGTGATCCCGGTACATAGTTATCAAAACTGATTCAAGAGTGATTTCATGATTACAATATAGAGGCGCCACTTGGTGTGAAGCTCTATTGGGGGCAGAGATTGTTCTCTATACTTAAATAAAAGTACTCTGTGGTATTATGTCCACAGAATATCTAATAGTACTGACGTACAGAGCGGCCACTGTGGCGGCCACTCACCGCCCCCCGCCAATCAAAGATTCCTCGCCCGCGTCCCGCACCAGGGTATGGAATCTTAGAACAAAATGCTTGAAATAACATCAATCGTTATCCGACCAAATTGACGAGTACTGAAAATGCTCAAACGTCGTTTGACCACTACTTAAAGAAATAAAGATTCAATTTATTCCTTCAAGGACCACTACGTATTTTGAATTTATCAGTATCGTTAAAAAATAAAACCGACTTCAAAAACCTTAACTAAAAAGTAAAAAATAATCATTGTATGTATTTTAAAATCTTAACTTAAACAACCGTGGTTGACCCTTTGCGTCATGTAATGTACAGTCCAGCGCAATATCTATAGTAAAAAAACAGTTTATGTGAACGTACATGAAAATCACGCGCCGCCTTCAAAATGTTGTTTAAGTTAAGATTTTAAAATACATACAATGATTATTTTTTACTTTTTAGTTAAGGTTTTTGAAGTCGGTGTTATTTTTTGTTAAAAAGTTTTTATTTCATACTTTTTAGTTGAGGGTTGATTCATAAATGTTTATATAACCAATTTGAGAATATATTTTTATTAACCTTTGCTATCCCACTGCTGGGCAAAGGTCTCGCTCATGTTCTTCCAAACGTCCAATCACTATCGTGAAAAAAAAACACGCATATCGGCCAAGAATTCTCAGAATGAGGAACCAATGAGCAGATCATCTAGATACGTAAAGCTAAAATAAACTGATTTATTGAAGTTGGTTAAAAAACTACTTAACCTAAGTCAATAAAATTTATATGGGACCACCGCGCGGACTTTCTCTACCAAATAAAAAAATAACCACGTAAATCGGCCCACAAATCTCGGAGTAATCGGTGTACATACATGAAAAAAAAAAAAAAAAAAATAACCCGCGGAATACATAACCTCCTTTTTTTGAAGTCGGTTAAAAAGTAAAAACTGATGTCGCTAGGCTAATGATCTGCCTAACAAGATACAACTCATGCGCTGTTGCCTAAAAAAGGGTAATAGATGGCGTAAATTTAAAATTCGAACTAACAGTCAATTATTTACCAAATTACGTTTTCCAGTTTATTTACTACTGTTTTCTGTAAGTTTAATTTGCCTATTTAATATTTAATAAGAAAATTTTACAAATCTTTTTCCACAAGATTATGAAAGTATAATTATGTTGGAAAACGTAATTTGGTAAATAACATCAACATTTAAACTTATCAATCGTTTTTTCTAATACAAGTACAGAAAACAAAAGTAAATAAACTGGAAAAATCGTTTTTTTTAATTATATTAATATTTTTAACGCATTTACGCATTTGAAGTAAAATCTAAAGACATTTTTTTCAGTTTTTTGTTTTTATGTTAATTTCATCTACGTTTTAATGAATAAATGTTAGCGTACAAACTACCTATATTATTTACGTAGAGCTGGTTACGTATAATTTATACCATAATTTTTTCATCATTTCAGCCAAAAGACGCCCACTGCTGGACATAGGCCTCCCCCAAAAAGGGGGATATGCCATAATCACCACGCTTGGCAGGCGGGTTGGCGATCGCAGTTGGTTGGTTAAATACTCAGAGAACGCTGCTGCCCATCCTCTGTTGAATCCCTTACGGCCAAAATTAATATCCAATCTATCCACGATTTGCCCTACTAGAGAAAGATTTGACATAAGCTCCATACAAAATATGTCAAATTTCTATCTCTAGTAGGGCAAATCGTGGATAGATCTGATATTTAATTTGGCCGTAAGTCGCCATTTACGACACCCATGAGAAGACATAGAATAATATAATATAGGTACCTATATAATTTACATAATCTTTAATTTTAATAAAAATTAATGTAGATAATTAATTACTGAGCTTTTAAATGAGTCAATTATTGTAAGTTCTGATCAGTGACTTGAAAAAATTAAGTAATTTAATTTAAAAAATTGCTAAACTTATTTTTTTTCCAATTACTTTTTCTATATCTTTTATGTTGATTTTAGTAGATAAAGATATTTATTTGCAAGGATATGGTACAGAAGATGTTAAATATGTAATACCTACATGTTTTTACACATTAGGTGTCCGACAAATCCACCTTTAGTAGGCACAAGTGGTTATATAGGTAGGTACTCTTTGATTAGGCATGCGAATAGGTAGATTTTTATTGTTGTTGTTGATTTTTTGTTGAGTTTTGAAATAGGTATATACCTACATATTCTACAATCATTAAACATTAGTAAATTAATACTTCTGAAAATAAAACAAATTAAACTGCAGTTGTTTTTAATTTTTACTAATTATTGTGTACGCACCTGTACCAAAGTACCACACCAATAACAATAAGTAGGTATACTAACAATTTTGGAAGGTAAGCACCATGTACTGCACGGCCGCTTTTTAGTAGCCATCACAGAGTACTTTTATATATGTAGCCATTCAAACTTGGTTGGTTTATCACTGTATTACGCTTTTCGTTTGTTTTTTGATTATATTTCTTTAATTATTAAGTGTATTGGGCTACAATTTTACAGATGGATAATTGAACTAATACACTAAAGAATGGAACACCTTTTAATTTGCCAACCCACAGTAAACTCGTCCAATCGCATGTCGAACAACATCGTGGCCCAGACCTAGTAATTTTGTTCATAATTCATGATTTACTCACAGTACATCCATGAGACGACGACGACGACGACATGACGCTGTGAGCATTTATAAGGTACAAATTTAGTAACTTTGAAATTTAGGCTTCGAAGCTCATATTCGAAGTACTAGGACCAAAGAGATTTAATATAGGGCACTAGTAAATATTTAATGTCTTTGACTAGGACCTAATAACCTGATTTCATTTTAAAATGTATAGGTAGCTTCCTAACGGTTATTTTTTTTCGAATTCTTTTTTCACAAACATTACACAAAAACGAATCGCAACATGTGTAAAAAAAGTCAACTATTCGCCTAAGCGTTTATGATATCCAGCAAACAGCCAAACGTCACCGCAGCGGAAACTTGAATATCTTCAGTCTTTAGACACACAAATCTCATCTATGCATACCTACACATTTACCTTTCGTTATACACTAATCCATGTAACCACTAGTAATCTGAGCATGTAACTATTTCATTTTACGTACGTCCATTGGAAAAAAAAAGTGTCGCTGGGAAGACGTCGTTCCAGCGGAAAACGTTTTTGACGAATATCCCAAAAATGGTTGGACACACAAACATGAAGTGTTCATACACAATTACACGACGTCATACACTAAATATTCGTCCGTGTGGTGCCGGACGCAAAGAATTTCACCATCCTATATCTTTTCATGGGTGTCGTAAAAGGCGACTAAGAAATTCACCAGAGGATGGGCAGCAGCGTCCTCCCAGTATTTAACCAACCAACTGCCAAGCGTGGCGATTATGGCAAATCCCCTCATGCAAAGCACAATTAAAAATCAGCCCCTAGTCCCCGGCGGCCCCGCTAGCCCTGGTTACGGTAGCGGCCTAGGTAACGGCGGGGCAGGGGGTGCAAAGAATCCCCGACAGAGATCCGGCTACCATAACAAAAAAAGACTGGACCTGGCAGCATACAACACACGTACACTGCGGACCGACGAGAAGCTTGTCGAACTCGAGGAAGAATTGAGCAAGTTACGATGGGATATCGTAGGGTTATCTGAAGTCCGAAGAGAGGGGGAGGACACGATAATCCTCAAATCCGGTAACTTGCTCTATTTCCGGGAGGGCGATCAACTTTCCCAGGGCGGTGTCGGGTTTATCGTCCACAAGTCTCTTGTGAACAACATAGTGAAGACCGAGAGTGTTTCGACCAGGGTAGCGTACCTTATACTCCGAATAACCGAAAGGTATTCGTTGAAGGTTATACAGGTATACGCCCCGACCTCGAATCACCCCGACGATGAGGTGGAGACCATGTATGAGGATATCTCGAGAGCCATGCATGGCTCTAAAACTCACTTCACTGTTGTCATGGGAGACTTCAACGCGAAACTGGGCAAGCGCTACGATGATGAGCTGCGAGTGGGGCAATTTGGATATGGATATCGGAACCACTGGGGTCATCTACTGGCCGGCTTTATGGAGAAGGAGGGACTCTATATGATGAACTCTTTCTTCAGAAAGCGTGAGCACAGGAAGTGGATCTGGTTGGGCCCTGATGGTGTAACAAAAAATGAGATTGACTTCATTATGTCGACGAAGAAGCAAATATTCAATGATGTCTCTGTGATTAACGCGGTCAAAACCGGAAGCGATCACCGTTTCGTAAGAGGCACATTGAATCTGAACATCAAGCTGGAAAGATCTCGACTGATGAAGTCTACGCTCCGTCCAGCACCGATCCAAATTCAAAACCCTGAGAGCTTTCAGCTCGAACTTCAGAACCGTTTCGAATACCTAGGGAGCTCAGTGGACGATTACAACGATGGGTATGTGGAAACTGTCCATACGGTCGGGTCTAGGATCTTTAGGACCCGTCGTACAAATAGAAACAAAAAGCTCTCTGACCACACTCTCGAGCTTATGGCGGAAAGACGCGATTTGATTCTGCAGTCCTCAGATGATGCGACTAAGTATCGGCAGCTCAATAGACAGATCTCAAAGTCCTTGAAAAGTGACCTACGCCAATTTAATACGGAACGTATTAAAGACGCGATAGAGAAGAACAAGGGCTCCAAAGTCTTCGCAAGAGACCTGTCTATTGGGCAGAGCCAGCTTGCACAACTGAGGACCGACGATGGCAGAGTCGTATCCTCCAAGCCAGAGCTATTGAAGGAGGTCGAGAAGTTCTATGGACAGTTATACACGTCAACCCGGACACCCGCTGTAAATCGGGCTAACGACCCAAGAGCTCGATTGACCCGACACTATACGGAAGATATCCCGGACGTCAGCCTGTACGAGATTAGGATGGCTCTGAAGCAGCTCAAAAACAATAAGGCACCGGGTGATGACGGAATTACGGCCGAACTCCTGAAGGCGGGTGGAAAACCGATCCTTAAGGCCCTTCAGAAGCTGTTTGATTCCGTCATTCTCGAGGGAAGAACGCCACAGGCATGGAGCAGAGGTGTGGTGGTACTCTTCTTCAAAAAGGGCGATAATGCTCTACTGAAGAATTATAGGCCCTTCTCACTTCTGAGCCATGTCTACAAGCTGTTTTCGAGAGTCATTACGAACCGTCTTTCGCGCAGGTTTGACGACTTCCAGCCTCCCGAACAAGCCGGTTTCCGAAAAGTCTTTAGTACCGTTGACCACATACATACGCTGCGGCAGGTTATAGAGAAGACCGAAGAGTATAACTTGCCTCTTTGTTTAGCGTTTGTGGACTACGAGAAAGCTTTCGATTCGATCGAGACTTGGGCGGTACTACAGAATGTTCAACGGTGCCAGATTGACTATCGGTACATCGAAGTGTTAAAGTCTTTGTATGAAAACGCCACTATGTCAGTCCGATTACAGGACCAAGCCTCGAAACCTATCCTTCTGCAGCGAGGTGTGAGACAGGGAGATGTGATCTCTCCGAAACTGTTCACTGCTGCATTGGAGGATGTCTTCAAGGTTCTGGACTGGAGGGGGCTAGGCATTAACATAAACGGCGAGTACATCACTCACCTTCGGTTTGCCGACAACATAGTAGTCATGGCTGAGACCATGGAGGACCTCGGTACAATGCTCGATGACCTCAGTAGAGCTTCTGATAGAGTGGGTCTTAAAATGAATATGGACAAGACAAAGGTTATGTCGAATTCCCATATAGCACCCATTCCCGTAAACATCGGAGAATCTACATTCGAAGTTGTTGACGATTATGTATACCTAGGACAAACTGTCCAGCTAGGTAAGTCCAACTTCGAGAAAGAGGTCAATCGTCGAATCCGACTCGGTTGGGCAGCGTTCGGGAAGCTACGCAATATCTTCTCGTCCAAAATACCGCAGTGTCTCAAGACGAAAGTCTTTGACCAGTGTGTGTTGCCAATAATTACTGGTACTGAAACGTGGTCGCTCACAATGGGCCTCATAAGAAGGCTCAAAGTCACTCAAAGGGCAATGGAGAGGGCTATGCTCGGATTGTCCCTGAGTGATCGAATCAGAAATGAGGACATTCGCAGGAGATCGAAAGTAACCGACATAGCCCGAACAATTGCCAAACTTAAGTGGCAATGGGCGGGGCACATTGCTCGCAGAACGGATGGCCGATGGGGCAGTAAAGTTCTGGAGTGGCGATCGCGTACTGGAAGGCGCAGCGTGGGTAGGCCCCCCACAAGGTGGACCGACGACCTGGTGAAGGTCGCGGGAATCCGCTGGATGCGGAAGGCACAGGACCGGTTGTTGTGGCGATGCTTGGGGGAGGCCTATGTACAGCATGACGACGTCTTTCGGCTGAAATGATGATGATACACTAAAGATTTACTTAACTCGAATTAAGAAATTCGACACTTTGTCGCTGGGATGACGCACACGATCCTGGTAGTCAGAAGTCAACACGCGAAAAAGTATATATGTATACAGGGGGAAGAAAACCCTTTATTCTGAAAATATTATGTACAGTATGACCACGAGGACATGTATATCCTCGTGGTCATACTGATATGACAAACTAGTATGACCACGAGGAAACAGCGACCTAAGACTGGGAGTCTTATGAAGGTTTCCTCCTCGATTTTTTTTATGATTTAATTCACTAGAGAGAGATTTTAATACTTATAGGTCTCCTCAACTCAGCCTATCGCAGTCCACTGCTGGACATAGTCCTCTCCCAAGTTGCGCCACAACCATAGACCAGTAAGCCTACTGGTCTGTGGCCACAACACTCGGTCAATACTTATAGGTATTGACTATTAATCCGAGGTATTGACCAATATATACTAATACAATTTGGAAATCTCAATACATTTTCAGTTTCGCAGGCTAGTGCATAGCAATTACCTTCACAAAAAATTACCCTGTAAGAAGGCAAAAACGGGAATAATAATTAAAACAACAATTAATATTTCTTAAAAGTTATAATTACATCTATTTTCTATCTAGATGATTAATAGTTATTGTAATTAATTAAAAAGTAATTATAGTTCTACAACAAATTCATGATTACATACATGATCAAAACAAGCATATTTTTGTCAATTATTATTTTAAAAACTATTCTAGTTGATATTCTTGAAATATCATAGTCAAAAATATTCCACAAAATGCATTTCAGAAACTGAAATTAACTTAGAACAATTTATCCTAATGGGTATCTGTTTAAATCACAAAATACTCTGGGGATGCATACCTACTTGAATTAATGAAAATATTTAAGTAGTTAACCATTTACATTGCATGAACTTGCAATACATTATCACAGCACTCGCAAAAATTGCAGTTGTCAAAAGACGAAATATTTACAAATGGAGTCGTACACAAAAAAAGTAGCCCCAGAGAAAAATTATGAGACTCAAAGAGCAGTCAATTTGATAACATACACCATTAATAATAACAATAAAATTATCATTTTGTTTACAATAATTTCATTAATACATGCCTAACCAAACAAAAGTTAAGTTAATTTATCTGCGTTGACGTCGCTTCTTTTTATTAGTACGTACATTTCCGTTTTGAGGCAGTCCATTGGACGGTCCGCTGGCAGAGAGCGGCGGCTGAGCGGGCGGGGGAGGCGCCGACGGCGGCACGGGTGGCTGCACTACGACTAGCCCGCTCACAAAATGGAGTTGCACATCATTGCCAGGTCTAGGGCCGTTCTGTCTTTGTGTGCCGGGAGTGTGGTTGACGGCCCTGGGGGCAGGCACGGGGGGCTGCGTGGCATTAAGCGCGGCTCTCAGACGCTGCCGCATGCGCCTGCGCGCATTACGTGACAGATGCGTTACGTTATTACTTTCAGCACTGTTATCGTCTTGATTGTTTTCTATCGTAGGCGGGGATTCCCCATCCGAGGAAGTACTCGTGCGTTCGTTTGCGCCGGTGTTGTGTCTATTTTCGATTCTAGCACGCATTTCTGCTTCTGAACGCACTAAAGCGTTTGCTTCACGTCCGAGCGTAGCAAATGCTCGGGAGAGCCTGGCTACGTCGTTTTGTAGATCTTGTAGAAAAGGTTCTAGGTCATGAGCATGTGTACTTTCGCGATTGTTGCCGCGGGTGGCAACACGCAGGACAGCGCGGGGTTGCGTTTGGTTCGTTAGCTGGTCAGGCGGTGTACGACGCACTGATAGCTTGCAGCTTATTGACACAGGTGCAATTAATGCTGTCGCGTCTATTCCACTCACTATAAGGCAATGTCCACGTTTCTTAAGAGAGCCTTCACACGATCTTACAGACCATACCTGAAAAATATATCAAAATTAAAAAGATGTATTACTGTTTCTATTTTTTGTGTCTGCTTATTTAGCAGGCCCCGATCAGATTTTTTGTTTATTTTTTATCAAAATCTGTCAAGACACAAAATATTTATATGTACTATTTAGATACATTAAAAAAACGAAAACTGATTGGGGCCTGCTAAATAAACGGATATCTATTTTTGGCATTGATTGTATGCCGATTTTCTTACTTACACAATCAGAGAAAATAGCTTCTCGATCATTTCCAGAAACGGTGACAGTGTAGGAAAATTCATGTGCTACCCAGGGGGATGCAGCCATCGATAACCAAGCGCACACATTGTCATCTGAAACACAATTAAAGGTATAAACAGGACCCCAAATGGACATTGTTTTTTTTACCTCACGTCTACAATAACCACAATTTCAGAATAGATTTAAATTGTGGAAAGAAAAAATCGCTCACGAGCAGGATTCGAACCTACGACTCCTAAAAAAAAACCTAAAAAAAACCACAATTTCATTCAGCAAAATTACTAATTATTACGTAAAATAGTTGAAGAGTTAATGACCTGTGACAGACGGATCTACTAGACTCAACGCCAACGCACGTGGTAGTCACGATCATAAAACATGAGAAGGCATAAATGATATTGCACTCGCGCTCTCGCTCACACTTATCAGCCTTATGAGAAGCCAAGCCATAGTGATGCACTGGGTAACTATCGATTAGGTTACCAGTACGCACATTGATAAGAAAACGAAAAAATTTATGTTTGACAAGTAGATATATTTACACAATAACTTGAAAAGCTTTAAGTGAAATCAAATCACTAAAAAGTTTTTTTTATTTGCAAGACGCCACATAACCCCAAAATCAAACTATCGATAATAAGTATGGCATGTGCACAACCCCAAGTGCTGTGTTTTATGATCGCGACTGCCATGAGGGTTGGCGTTGATTTTAGGACTTTAGTTGTTCCATAAGGGTCAGCGCATAAGCGCCTAAGGGGAAGCGGCTTTTTAGTAACAATTGAAATTCAACCTTATATTCTTCAACATAAAACTAAAATTTGAATAGCGAATTAAAAACACAATAGGAGGCAAAACGCCGCGAAGAGCAGTCGAGCGGCCTCAATGGTCCATAAGAGTTGGTTTGCCTTGCAACTAGTGAATTGCTCTTCGCCGCCACGCCATTGGTGTGCGCTAACCCTAAGTGTTATGTTTTTACAAGTTTGGCACAGAAGACTGATAATAAAAATACTTACTGCTGATTTCAATTATCAAGAAGAATATGCCCATGTCTGCTACTCGTACTGCAGTAACAATTCTTCCAGGTACAGTGGAAAACTGCCAGGCTTGGACATATTCGCCATTTTCAGATTTGCCCTAAAATAAAAGAATTTTGTGTGTGTAGGTTGGTCGATAATTTAAGTATAATCTTTTTCATATAGCTTGGGTATTGTGACAACAAGATAGAACGATGCCTTTTAGTATACGGTTCCGTAGGTAGGTGTAATTATAAACGAATCAAATAGAATGTAAATATAAATTATTTTAGTTTTTTCCGTTTTCGCATCAGACGACAGCATTGGCTACTCACTGCGTGTTGTTATACAGCTAAATCTAGCAGGCCAAATTTCAGAGGCATGGCACACCATGTCAACATAACACTACTTTTTGTGATTTAATTAAATAGACCGCAACTAAAAGAGCATGTTTGCTACATTACATTCATTTAGTAAATTATGTACCTAAACAGGAAAAAAAATGGTTGACCTAGGCCCAGGGGGAGTCATGACCCCCCATGGATCCGCCCTTGGCTACGATCATTTTTTTCTAAAGTAATTGACCTTTGAACTTGAATATCTTAATCTTAAGTATTTTGCAGTTGTCACTCTATTACTCGAAAATGTATAATCACATGATCGAAATTAGTTTAAAATTGTGTTTTTACTAAGGTCTATCAAAGTGGAAGATTATAATAATATATTTCCATGTTGTATAGTGTAGGAATGGCAGGGGACACATTGCAAGCCACTTTGGCGGGCTATATTTCGCAAACGGTATCATTATCCTCCGAGCCTTTTCCCAACTATGTTGGCGTCAGCTTATAGTCTAACCAGATGCGGCTGAACATCTATATTTTACACGGAGCGACTGCCATCAGACCCCCGCAACCCACTTACTGGGTAATACCGACATTCGGAGGTTAGACCAGTTATCAGACTTTCAGGCTTCTGACTACCCGTAACAACTGCCATAGATGCAAACGGTCGGTATAACAAATAAAAAACCGGCCAAGAGCATGTCGGGCCATGCTCAGTATTATAGGGTTCCTAATTACAAACGAATCAAAGCGAATATTAATCATTGCTATTTTAGTTTTTGCAAACAGCGCCACCTAGCGCTGAGTTTAAGAAGCTAAATTCAAGAAGTGTGTCATATCAATATAACACAAAGTTACTTTTTGTGATTTTTTTAAATAGGTAGTAACTAAAGGAGCATTATTTGCTATGATCATTTTTCTCAAAGGTCAATGACCTATGAACTAGGACGTCTTAAGTATTTTGCAGATTTCCCACTATAACTCAAAAATTTATAATCACATTATACTCGAAATAATTTTAAAAGAGACTTTTTATAAAGGTCTATCAATGTGGAAGATTATAAGTTTCTACGTTGCATAGCTTAAAAATGGCAGGGGGGGGGGTACACATTGCAAGCCACTTTGGCGGGCTGTATTTCGCAGATGGTATACCTAATAAAAAAGTTGTGTATGAAACATTATCTTCATTTTAGTAGACCTATCCAATGATACCCCACAAGACGGGGTGCAGCGAAATAAAAAATTTCATCCCCATTTCACATGTATGGGCGCCACCCAATCAATCAACTCAGCCTATCGCAGTCCACTGCTGGACATAGGCCTCTCCCAAGTTGCGCCACAACGCTCGATCCTCTGCCTTCCGCATCCAGTCCCCCCCGGCCACGCTCTTTAGGTCGTCCGTCCACCTGGCAGGGGGGCACCCTACGCTGCGTTTGCCGATTCGCGGTCTCCACTCAAGGACTCGTCTGCTCCAGCGGCCATCGGTCCTTCGACAGACATGGCCAGCCCACTGCCACTTCAGCTTACTGATTCTACAAGCTATGTCGGTCACTCCGGTTCTTCTCCGGATAATCTCGTTTCGGATTTTATCCTTCAAAGAAACTCCAAGCATAGCTCGCTCCATAGCTCGCTGAGCGACTTTAAACTTGTGGACTAGCCCAACTGTCAGTGTCCACGTCTCGGCACCGTAAGTCATGACAGGCAAGACGCACTGGTTGAAGACTTTTGTCTTCAAACTTTGCGGTATAGGCGACGAGAAGACTCGGCGAAGTTTGCCAAACGCTGCCCAGCCCAGACGGATCCTTCTGTTGGCTTCTTTCTCGAAGTTGTGTCTACCAAGCTGAATTGCCTGCCCTAGGTAGACGTATTCCGTTACAACTTCGAGTGGCGACCCTTCGACGAATATCGGCCTCGGCATGACATGCATATTGAACATGACTTTAGTCTTGTCCAGATTCATGCCGAGACCGACACGTCGAGAGGCTCCGTTTAAGCTGTGCAGCATTTCGCCCAGTTGTTCCAGCGACTCAGCCATTACAACGATGTCATCGGCAAAACGGAGATGTGAGATGTTCTCGCCGTTAACGTTGATACCCTGTCCAGTCCAGTCCAGTGTCTTGAAGACGTCCTCCAACGCGTTAGTGAACAATTTCGGGGATATTACATCCCCTTGTCTCACCCCTCTGCGCAGTTGGATTGGCTTCGTCTTTTGGTCCTGGAGCTGAACAGTCATGGTAGCAGCGTTGTATAGGCATCTCAACATCTCTATATACCGCTCATCAATGTGACATCGCTGAAGAGCATCCAGAACTGCCCAAGTTTCGATGGAGTCGAAGGCCTTCTCGTAGTCCACGAATGCCATACACAGCGGCTGATTGTACTCTTCAGTCTTCTGTATGATCTGCCGAACAGTATGGATGTGATCTACGGTGCTGTAGCCTTTTCGAAACCCAGCTTGCTCTGGTGGCTGGAATTCGTCGAGTCTTCCGGCGAGACGATTCGTGATGACCCTCGAGAACAGCTTGTATACATGACTCAGGAGTGAGATGGGTCTGTAGTTCTTTAGTAGGGTTTTATCCCCTTTTTTGAAGAACAGTACCACCGCACTCCCGCTCCATGCCTCCGGTGTAGAGCCTTGTTGGATGACGGCATTAAATAGACTCTGTAGCTCCTTCAGGACCGGAGCCCCGCCTGCTTTTAGGAGTTCAGTGGTAATGCCGTCATCGCCCGGAGCTTTGTTGTTCTTAAGCTGCTCGAGGGCCGCCCTAATCTCGCCCTGGTCAACGTCCGGAAGATCCTCGGTGTAATGGCGCGTGAGCTGGGCTCTTTTGTCGTCATTGCTAGGAACTGCTGGTCTCGCCGTTTTGGTGGAATACAAATGCCCATAGAAGTTTTCGACCTCATCAAGCCCCTAACACCCCTAAATACCTAATCAAGATTTTTTTATTCTTTTAGAATTGAGATCTATATCCAGACCATTTTTTAACAAAATTTCATTTACTTATGTTTATAACTGTAGAAGTTATTAGGCTGTAAAGGATTAGGACAGACGGACGGACATGACGAAACTATAAGGGTTCCTTGTAGAAACTACGGAACCCTAAAAAGTGATGTATAAAACATTACCTTCAACTCAATAGACCTATTCAATGATACACCAAACCAGGGGGAGCAGCAGAAAAAAAACATTCATCCCCATTTCACATGTATCTACAACACATAATTAAGATTTTTATTCTTTTAATTTTGATATCTATATCTAAACTATTTTTGATTTTGAGCATAATTACATGTACCTGTTTTCGTTTACAACTAGAAGAAGTTATTAAACTGTAAAGGATTAGGATAGATTAGACGGACGCACATGACGAAACTATAAGGGTTCCTTGTAGTAACTACGGAACCCTAAAGAGACTTCACCACAAAACAATTATGTAAGTATTTGATACATGTTATGTAAAACCCTTGCTATGTGAAAAATATTATAGGTATAAAGATTTCATTTCACTAGTATTATACTTATAACACAGACCAGTAAGCCTCAAGACGCCGCATATACAGTTTTGCGTGAGAACACAGTCGTAAAATGTTGGCGGGGATTGGGGGGCGGACGGCGCGTTATGATTGGTCAGCTCAAAAGTTCCGTGGATTGATTTCGTATGATTGGTGCCGCTCGCTGGCTGACTGACGTCCTGACAAGGGCGGATCCAGGGGGGGGTCATGACCCCCCCCTGGGCCTAGGTCACACACACAGTTTTTTTCCTGTGTACATAATTTACTAAATGAATATACAATGAATGAATAAATGTTTGAATGTGTTACGAGTACATACTAATAAAAATTACTAAATTGACGTCGCACCCGAATCCGTTCGTTCATTGTGAATAATATTCGCGTGATTTAAAGTTTGATTTTGCAGCATCTCTTCTCCAAACACTCCGTTACGTCCGATCGCCTGAATATCGATAACAAATCGATTGAATACTTAGCTTACCATCAACAACAGAAATAACTACTTATTTAACTACGATGTTAGCCTTACAAAACCAAGCCGAAGTAAAAATAATTCAAGAACCTTAAAACATCGATATTAGATGATAAGTAATTCGTTTTTTGAAAATCGGACCTCTTAAAATGGTTGTTTTTGCAAAAAAGTACCAAAAAATTTCGAGCTCGCAGCGCTCGCGCTTAAGCACTGTTCCATTGCCCATACAGGTGTAGAACTGCCATAGCGTGAGTCTATATTTACTTATCTTCGCTATGGTGTCTACTATTAGCCGCTCTAGGCGCCGCAAGAATGGGCTGTGCTTAAATAAATGCGTACTCTTTTGTCACAGAATGTCTATGTTTTCACAGTTTTTGTGAAGAGCTAATCAGTTTCTTCAAGAACACTCCAAAAAATTTCGCGCTCGCTACGCTCGCGGTTGTCTTTCTATCCTTTCTTTTTCTGCGTACGTATGTATATTTCTGTTACGTATGTTAATAGGAACAAAGCCAAAATTGGAAAAAAAATCGCGCTCGCTTCGCTCGCGCCTGTATATTTTGTCGTTTCATCTTTTTTAACGTTACATTAATATTCTACAAAGACAAAATTCAAAGGTCTAAAATTCACTTAAATTCATGTTTTAGCTAAAATTACGAAAATCCTATAATTTTATTGGTCGAAATTTTTTTCCTAAAGGGCGGCGTCTAACTCTGCACCAAAAAAATATTAGATCCGGGGCTGGATATAAGTACGCGACCCCCCCCTGAAACAAAGGCTGGATCCGCCCTTGCGTCCTGATTGGTGCAACTGACTGAGTGCAACTGCATATGTGTGGTTACCGGTGTTGTCTGGCTAATCGGCGTCTAGAGGCTTACTGGTTTGTGACTTATAATTATGTATCTTATTATTTGAGGTCCTTTTATCGAATGCACTCATAATAACAAACAACTTTTACTATGGGAGCAACCCTGAAATAGCAAAAACAACAGCTGGTCCATACATTTTGTCGAGTGACATAAATGATATTGTATGCGTCAAATGTTTTTTTTTCGAGATTGAACGTTAAGTTATTTGTTATAATTAGTACATTCATCCCTTAAAAGGCCCTCAGCTAATAATATTACACCTTAAGTACCTCAATAAGTTCAGGAGAGTGAAAATAGCGTAGATGATTGAGCAAGCGACCTGAAGGGAGCCTGACTCCAGTCCCATTCTTGCAAGACAGACAACGAAAGAGGCCTTTGCAGGCTTGAGGAGGTCTTTGTGTAGATTGCTGCAATTAAAAAAAAAAGAAAAACATTAAAATTACACTATAATTTTCAATTTTAATCGAAAGTGCCATTTCAGAATGTATGCACTTAAGGGACAGTCGCCACTGGTCAAGGGGCGAGTTGTCACGGGTCGGGTTTACGGAGTCGAGCTGTCGGGGTAGGGTTTACGGAATCGAGCTGTCGGGGTCGAGTTGTCATGGGTAGAGTTGTCGGGGTCAGGCTGTCGGGGTCGAGTTGTCCTGGGGTTGAGATGTCATGGGGTCGAATTGTCGTAGATGCCAATCAATCAAATCTTCTGCTCAGACTATGACAATACTATTCATTTAATCAACAGACAAAGAAACACATCCTGCAAGAAAATGTTTCATCAACAGTTTTTTTTCTTAACATTCTATTTTGATATAAGATATCTGTACTGTGTCTGTGAAGAATGTACATTTTACTTACATCAGATTGCTCGCTTACATCGTCAGGTACACTTTCAACTGCAGGTACTTCGGGTGGAATCTCTTTAGCTGGTTCTTTTTTCTCAGAGCAGGAATCTGTAGTAACTTTCCCACCAAGTTTCTGTAATTGTCAAACATGACTAAGAACAAAATGCATAAAATTTCTAGGAGTATGATAAGTTTTTTATTTATTTATAGTTAATTAACACAAAAAAGTTACAAAACCAATTACATTAATTAACATTTTACATATGTATTAAAGTATACTCTATCTATCTATGACGTAATTGGTATATATAATATTTAGGAAGTATCTACTCAGCCACCTGTGGCCGATTAGTAAAAAGGAATATCCTGCCACTAGTGGCAAGATAAGAAATAATCAGCCCCAAGAAAAAATTACATATTCGCCGGATTAAGTCGTAACTCGTGAAAATGTAGAAACTGAGTCGAAGCCCCGCTGTTTGGGGCTGAACCCACTCGCTAGGGGGGCTCGAGCAGCAATAACGCTCGCAAAGGAGGTCTGGGAGCCACCCTTGAAGCCCCCGAGGGGCAAATCGCGCGAATCCCGCCCGTAATAAGAAACAACTGTCAGCAGATAGCTGCTAGTTAGGTTATGTTAGAACAGTGACCACACCACGCACAAGCCGAGTGAGCGAAGCGAGCGGTGCCGCGGTAGCGGCCGGTGAATGTCATAAACGATTTGCCAATCACTTTCCTACATCAACGAAATGAGTGCTTTGAGCTCAAAGTAATAAGTAACACTTTTTAACTACTACCTACAAGTGGCAGAATAGCCTAGCAATTCCCAAAGTGGGTTCCGGGGAACCTTTGGGTTCCGATGAAGAAAAGCCAGGGTTCCGCAGACAAGCTAAAAAAAATGTATATCAACCAATTGAGTTTGTTTAGTTAGTTTTGGGGTTCCATAAAATAAAAACGAATTTTTCTTTTGTTTTTAGGGTTCCGAAACCATAAAGGTTTGGGAACCCCTGTGTTAGTGCGCCACTGCCATTATAGGAACTATACCATATCTATATCAAAAATTGAACCTTAACAGTTAGTGTTAAGAAACAAATTTTAAAAGCCATCAACTTGCGGCAGAATAGCATTATTTCTTAGCTTGCCACTAGTGGCATGATATCCCTTTTTATTAAACAGCCACCGGTAGCTGTTTAGACACTTCCAAAAAGATCTTAGATCTGATCCTAAACATCACGAAAAATTACAATAAATTACACTTTTAATTTACTTTTCTTGAATGAAATTCTACAGAAATCGTGTTTCTATTTTCAGCCATGTACAGTCGACCGCACGTCTGTGGTAACAGTTTGACCTTGACAGCGTCTTTATTTCGTAAGCAGTAAGGGCGGTTTTCGTAATTGAACTGTTATTATATTATTATTATATTATGATACTTTATTGTACACACAAATACACATTAATATTACAATAGGAAAGCTTATGTACATCGGCGAGCTTAACTCAAAAATGAGTTTTCTTACAGCAAACCTTAGAGCGATAGAGAGATGTTGATGTATTATTAGAGGATAAAAACAAGTGTACAACAGAATAACAAAAATTTTGACTGCATAACTTATCTAACAAGATTAAACTATTTACAAGTAAAATAATTATATTAAGATATATATACTTATATACATAAATAGGTACATACATATGTACATAAAATACATACATATATATATATATATATATAATACGTATATATATATAATACATATGATTTATGGTGAAAGAAAATGCTCCTTAATTCTTCTCTTGAAGACATCCAGTGAAGGGCTATCGCGTAGAGAGTGTGGAAGAGACGTGACGTGTGACGTGCGGTCGACCGGTCGACTGTACAATGTTATGAATTTTTATAAAGTAATATTGTTATAAGTTTTTCGTATAAATTTGTATTAATATCTCTCATCTGCGTGTCTACGCAAACAAACGAAACAAGCTAGCGGCCGACGGTCTCGTTAGCCGCTAGCTTGAAAAAAAGGCCTGAATAATAACAGTTCTAATGAGAAACCTATACAAACATTATGTTTTACAGCCATGTACTGGATTATAAAATTCTAAACATATACTGTTTAAAATTTTATAATCCAGTACATGGCTGAAAATGACAATGGTGTTGATTCTCTTGTTCACAAACTAAGCTTATTTTAAACTATCGCTCTCTTTTACTTATAGTTACGATAGTACTATTAGATATTCTGTGTTATAGTTGATGCAAGAAAGGGATGGCAACAATTTAAGTGCTGTAAATGTAAGGTTAAGAGTTCTCTAAACCGACGAGCATGCATGACGAGGTTAATGGACGTAGATGAAGCGAAAGAGGTGTGTCAGGATCGTAGCAGGTGGAAATCCATAGTCTCTGCCTACCCCAATGGGAAACAGGCGTGATAATATGTATGTATGTATGTAAATGTAAGTGTTAGTTTACATGTTCCACTTCTTCGTATTTTTAGTGGGCATGTTCAAAGAAGAAGAAAAAGAAGAAAGAAGAAGGCTCAAAGTCACTCAAAGGGCAATGGAGAGGGCTATGCTCGGCTCGGAGTGTCCCTGCGTGATCGAATCAGAAATGAGGAGATTCGCAGGAGAACGAAAGTAACCGACATAGCCCGAAGAATTGCCAAACTTAAGTGGCAGTGGGCGGGGCACATTGCTCGCAGAACGGATGGCCGATGGGGCAGTAAAGTTCTGGAGTGGCGACCGCGTACTGGAAGGCGCAGCGTGGGTAGGCCCCCCACAAGGTGGACCGACGACCTGGTGAAGGTCGCGGGAATCCGCTGGATGCGGAAGGCACAGGACCGGTCGTTGTGGCGATGTTTGGGGGAGGCCTATGTCCAGCAGTGGACGTCTTTCGGCTGAAATGATGATGATGATGATGATGTTCAAAGAGATCACGACAATTCCGACTAGTATGACAGCACTAAAATTGTTTCCATCCCTTTCTTGAAATCTACTATTAGCAAAAGAGAGTGATATCTTAAAATAAGTTTAGTTTGTGAACGAGATTCAATACCAATATCTTATCTACAAATTAAACACCATAATGGTTTTATTTTCTGTCGGAAATCATAAATGTTGACTCCAGCGTGATTCCAATTGATGAACGCTCTTAAGGGCCTTGAATTTTTCTTAAGTCTGTTTTACCAAAGTTCTAATTGAATAAATTATTATATCATACAGTTAAAATTGACATTGCAAAAGAAATACTTACAAAAGCTCGTAATTTTCTAACATTAGCAATGAGTTCTTCCATTGCATAATTTCTGGTTCCAAAGAACAGTGCTCTGCAAACAGGGCACACATCAAGACGCACTTTGCATCGCCCACAAACATGATGTCCCTCATTGCATTGAAATATTTGTCCAGAAGGGATCTCATAGCAAACAGGACATTGAAGAAGGTCATCTAAGTCTGGCAATGCATCGGACTGGAAAAAAATTACATCAATAAGAAATCTAAATGTTACTAATATACTATGTTAAAAAGCAATTACTATAATAACTAAAGGGATAATCAAGGATTTTTGGATGTTTTGTCCAAAAATCCTTGATTATCCCGGTGGGCCAGTAAAGTTCTGGAGTGGCGACCGCATACTGGAAGGCGCAGCGTGGGTAGGCCCCCCACAAGGTAGACCGACAACCTGGTGAAGGTCGCGGGAATCCGCTGGATGCGGAAGGCGCAGGACCGGTCGTTGTGGCGATACTTGGGGGAGGCATGATAATGGCATCATTATTAATATCAACAAGACCAAATGTATGTTGATCTCTTCCCCATATAATCTATTAGGAAAAAATGCTAATATCAACCTAAAAGGCCATACGTATGAATGTCTACATGACAACAAAATTAATTGTCAATGTGTATTGCTTGAGCAAGTACAAAACATTATTTACGTGTACGTCCCAGGCAAATCGACTGTCCACTGTTAATCCGAGATACCTATATAGTTAGGGGCAAGTTCACCGAGAAGATAACAGATGTTTATGTAAAAACCGGCCAAGATCATGTCGGGCCATGCTCAGTATTATAGGGTTCCTTAAGTAGGTCTAATTACAAACGAATCAAATCGAATATTAATCATTGCTATTTTAGTTTTTGCAAACAGCGCCACCTAGCGCTAAATTTATGAAGCTAAATTTAAGAAGTGTGTTTCTTTTTGTGATTTTTTAGGGTTCCGAAGTCCTACAAGGAACCCTTATAGTTTCGTCATGTCCGTCCGTCTGTCCTAATCCTTTACAGCTTAATAACTTCTACAGTTATAAACATAAGTAAATGAAATTTTGTTAAAAAATAGTCTGCATATAGATCTCAATTTTAAAAGAATAAAAAAATAGTTTTTACGTTCTTTAGGGGTGGCGCCCATACATGTGAAATGGGGAAAAAATATTTTTTTTCGCTGCACCCCATCGTGTGGGGTATCATTGAATAGGTCTACTAAAATGAAGGTAATGTTTCATACACCACTTTTTTATCAGGTGTACCATCTGCGAAATATAGCCCGCCAAAGTGGCTTGCAATGTATAATTTTTTGAGTTATAGACAGAAAACCGAAAAATACTTAAAACGTCCTAGTTCAAAGGTCATTGACCTTAGAGAAAAATTATCATGGCAAATAATGCTCCTTTAGCTACTTTCTATTTGAAAAAATCACAAAAAGTAACTTTGACATCAATCAGACTTCTTAAATTTGGCTTCTTGAATTTATCGCTAGATGGCGCTACTAACAACACGCTCTGAGTCACGAATGCTGCCGATTATTGCAAAAACTAAAATAGCCATGATTAATATTCGATTTGATTCGTTTGTACACCTACTTAAGGAACCCTATAATACTGAGCATGGCCCGACATGCTGTTGGCCGGTTTTAATTTAAATATAAAGTAACTAAAGGAGCATTACGTCTTATTTAAAGGATAGAGAACAACTGGTGGAAATAGAATATTACAACCACTGAACAAATACGATAGAATTAATCCGGTCCGATAATAAACTAATTAATGCCTCAATCCCACAAGGAAGTGTTATAGGATGTCTCCTATTCCTTGTCTATATCAACGACCTTCCTAAAAATATAAACGACCCTTGTGTTTTGTTCGCGGATGATGTTTCGATACTTACCTCATGTGAGAATAATATAAATCTAAATGAAAAATTATACAACATATTTAACACTACAACAAATTGGATGACCGAACATAACCTTGACATTAATTTTAATAAAACAAAAATAATAACATTCCACCCCCGCCAAAAAACACCAATAAATATAAACTTTAGCTTCAATGGATCTAAACTAGAAGTAGTAAACAAATTTACCCTATTGGGCATGGACATAGACTCACACATTAATTGGAAGTCACATATTAAAAAATTAAGAGCAAAAATTTCAAAATTTTCGTATGCCCTCCGCGAGATCAAAAAAACTACAGACCTAAAAACTGCACTTGTCACGTATTACGCGTATGCCTATGCATGGTTAAAATATGGTGTCATTTTATGGGGCAATAGTACAGACGTACCTACATTATTTACCCTACAAAAAAAAATTATTAGAATAGTAGTAAACATTGAAGAAACTGACAGCTGTAAACCCTACTTTCAAGAAATGAAAATACTAACTTTACCCGGTATTTATATTTTAGAAATATGTAAATTTGTGCGTAAATACCCGGAATTCTTTACTAAGAGAGAAGATATACAAACTAGAATTACACTCAGACATAAAAATAGACTAAACCTACCTTTTTCACTACTAGAAATGCACTCCTCTAGTACCTATGTCATGTCCATAAAAGTGTACAATAAGTTACCAGAACCCATAAAAAACTTAAATAAATATAGTAGTTTTATTAACAAACTAAAACTATTTCTACTAAGCAGAAGCTACTATAGTATAAACGAATACTTTGACGATAAAATAAAATACACAATAAAATAAAATGAATACATGAATAATTATATCTTACGTATATGTACCTACCTATATTAATTCCTATTTAAGTAATAATTAATAATGCTATAACTTAATCTTAATTATTAAATATCCAAGAATAATTATTAAATATAGAATAATAGTTCAATAAATAAAGTATGACCAAGAAATAATATAAATTTTCCAATAAAATAAAATATTATAGGTAATTAAAATATACAATATTATATTGCATTATAATCAAAAATGAAAATGAAAAGTACAAGCACATGAACAACAGTGATTACCTAAGACCAACAAATTAATTATATATTTAGTGCAATAATTTAACAATAAATAAAAACGAAATATTTAATTTAAAAAAAAAAAAAAAAAAAAAAAAAACCTATTTAAATGCAGTCCTACACATAGACGCTCTTCCTCCTCTCTCCTACCAAACTTTGCTGTGCCCGACAGGGTCCATATTTAGATCATATTCTTAAGCCTACCACCTGTTTATATTAAATACAATATGGAATGCAATAAAGAATTGAGTATTGAGTATTGAGTATTATTTGCTACCATCATTTTTCTCTAAGGTCAATGACCTATGAACTAGGACGTCTTAAGTATTTTTCAGTTTTCTCACTATAAGTACTATAACTCAAAAATTTATAATCACATTATACTCAAAATAATATTAAAAGAGAGTTTTTATAAAGGTCTACCAATGTTGAAGACTATAAGTTTCTACGTTGCATAGTTTAGAAATGGCAGGGGGGGGGACACATTGCAAGCCACTTTGGCGAACTGTGTTTCGCAGATGGTATACCTGATAAAAAAGTTGTGTATGAAACATTACCTTCATTTTAGTAGACCTATTCAACGATACCCCACACGAGGGGGTGCAGTGAAAAAAATATTTTCATCCCCATTTCACATGTATGGGCGCCACCCTTAAAATACGTAATCAAGATTTTTTTATTCTTTTAAAATTGAGATCTATATCTATTCCATTTTTTGTCAAAATTTCATTTACTTATGTTTATAACTGTAGAAGTTATTAAGCGGTAAAGGATTAGGACAGACGGACGGACATGACGAAACTATAAGGGTTCCTTGTAGGACTACGGAACCCTAAAAACCAGATGTTTAACCCGAACTTTGGTGTTCACCAACGATAACCAACCGTTATATCACAGTAATCAATCGATTTTTCTAACCGAAGTCGGGGACGTCGTTTAAGTACTAACCGGGTATTTAAACATGACATTTTTGACGTTTGATGGTTGAAATTGTTGAGGTTATTCATTGATATTCTTTAGTTGATTGTTTTTCGTAATTTTAGAAGAGTCTATGCTGCATAAAATATTAATATTAGGATTATTACTCTCCAATATAACAAAACAATTGCATTTTATCATATTCGTAAAATTTACAATAAAAACCAAATAAAATAAGGGCCGGAACACGTTGCCGTTTTTCGAGCGTGCATTTTTCTTTTACGAACATAAACAAAGAAACATATTACTTATGCTTTGAGAAAACTTGTGAAAGATGTGTAAACATAAGTGTTTTTGTCGTTTTGAGGTAGGTAGTACGTAATTTTTTTTAAATAATTTTTTGTATAATTAATAAAAATAAAAATGAATGCGGCTTATAAACGATGCTCGCGCGAAACCTGGGGGTCTACTCGCGTTTTACGAAGGACAAACGAAGTACGAACTTTCGTTCCGACTGATACTTACATAATAAATATAAGCACATAAAAACCGGCCAAGAGCATGTCGGGCCATGCTCAGTATTATAGTGTTCCTTAAGTAGGTGTAATTACAAACGAATCAAATCGAATATTAATCATGGCTATTTTAGTTTTTGCAATAATCGGCAGCTTTCGCGACTCAGAGCGTGTTGTTAGTATCGCCATCTAGCGATAAATTCAAGAAGCCAAATTGAAGAAGCGTGTCATTTCAAAGTTACTTTTTGTGATTTTTTCAAATAGAAAGTAGCTAAAGGAGCATTATTTGCTATGATAATTTTTCTCTAAGGTCAATGACCTTTGAACTAGGACGTTTTAAGTATTTTTCTGTTTTCACTCTATAACTCAAAAAATTATAATCACATTATACTCGAAATTATTTTAAAAGAGAGTTTTCACAAAGGTCTATCAGTGTGGAAGATTATAAGTTTCTACATTGCATAGTTTAGAAATGGCAGGGGGGGGGACACATTGCAAGCCACTTTGGCGGGCTATATTTCGCAGATGGTACACCTGATAAAAAAGTGGTGTATCAAACATTACCTTCATTTTAGTAGACCTATTCAATGATATCCCACATGAGGGGGTGCAGCGAAATATTTTTTTTTTTCCACATTTCACATGTATGGACGCCACCCCTAAAATACGGAAAAACTATTTTTTTATTCTTTTAAAATTGAGATTATGTCTATACTATTTTTTAACAAAATTTCATTTTCTTATGTTTATAACTGTAGAAGTTATTAAGCTGTAAAGGATTAGGACAGACGGACAGACGGACGGACATGACGAAACTATAAGGGTTCCTTGTAGGACTACGGAACCCTAAAAAAAGGCCTATGTCCTGCAGTGGACGTCTTTCGGCTGAAATGATGATGATGAATGATGAGGTAACCGGTTGAAATTTTCTCAGAAAACCAAAAAAAAAGTCAGAAATCTAAGGGGGTACTCATACAAGATAAGATACCTCTAAAAACATGCATTTTTTTCAACGTTTTTGTTCCTGCTCTATCTTAAAAACGGTAAAGGTTAAACCGCACATGGGATGCGCGGCGCGGCACTGCAGCGAAGCGGCGCGACACCACAAGTATTCTTTGTATTGATTTGTATGATCCTAACTGCACTACGGCGTTGCTGCAGAGTTGAAAAATCTAGGTAACAAAAGCCATATGTCCATCGAGGGGTAAAATCTCATTTTATATGGTGGTTGATATTTTTATTTTTACTTTTTCATTTGCATCACCACAAATATAGTATAATATCAGAAATACATTAAATTATATAAAAAATCAAAGACAATAAGTTCTATTCCTAACTTTCAGTTCAAATGATTACAACCTATTTGTAAAGGAATGTACCTATGCAATAGTGGTCAGACACAATTGATAGCAAGGACTATATTATCAATAGTTTTAAGAAAACCATCAATACTTTTGATAGTACTAATGATAAATAAAATAAATTTGTAAAAGAACATGATAGAATTATTTAGTATAGTATTTTTTCTAGAATTAAACAAATAAAAAAACAAACAAATAAAAATACTTGAAATTAACCGACAATCAAGAAACCCAACCAATTCTTTCTAGTCATCAAATCAAATAATGAAGAAAAATACACATTGTTTTTGCCAAAACAAATGGTGCTCGATCTATTTTGTAAATTAATCAAACAATTTTATTTTTGTATAAAAATAAGAATGATTGTATTTCCTTTTTGTGAAAAAATGGTCCCTGTCGCTAAAAACAGTCATTCAGAAGGCACAAAGGTAGCTGGTATATGTGAAATCTAAATGATATGTATGTGCAGAACCTTAGCCATTTTAAGGAGGCTCATATTCAGGATGTTAATTTTATACATAGAATGTTCAGAAAGCTGTTCACAAGTAAAAATAAAAAAACCGGCCAAGTGCGAGTCGGACTCGCGCAGTAAGGGTTCCGTACCTCTCAACGACCTGATACCCCATAAAAACTGATTTAATTTACGAGAGTTAATCAAAAGATATCAACGCACAGTGCGCGAAATATGAATTTTTGCATGACTTTTTTTTTTTTTTTTTTTTTTTATGATTTATAGATCTGCTCTTGACCACAATCTAGACAGCTTTCAATCTAGACTTTCTTACGCAGGTACCACCATATATGTCTATGTTTGTCTAATTTTTAGTATTTGTTGCGAAACTACATAATATGCACTATAATCTGACTATGTTTGACGCTGAAGTATTTTACCGTTTTGAAGATAGAGCAGGAACAAAAACGTTGAAAAAAATGCATGTTTTTTTGAGGTTTCTTGTATGGGGACCCCCTTTAGTTTTAGACTTTTTTTTGTTTTTAGTATTTGTCGTGATACACCTCATAGCAACACATATTCTGAGAAAATTTCAACCGGTTACCTATTACCATTCTAAAGATACAGCCCTGTGACAGACAGACGGACGGATGGACAGCGTAGCGAGAGTAATAGGGTCCCGTTTGGAACCCTTCGGGTACGGAACCCTAAAAACTATCGATAGTAGGAACATCACTATTGATACTATCGATAGTACAGTCGACCGCACGTCTGTGTTAACAGTTTGACCTTGACTATGACTATTATTTTGTAAGCAGTGAGGGTGGTTTTCATAATTAAGTGTTACCACTGATGTGCGATCGACTGTACTATCGATAGATTTGACCACCACTACGCAATTCTTAAATATAACACGTGGATATTAAGTTATTTTTTTTTCGTTTTGTGGTATGCGTGTACGATAACTTATCTCATAGTACAAATATCATACAAAAATAATTATTTAGTTATACAATAATGAATGAATATGCTGTTACACTCACTAGTTAGTGTTGACTTTACAACAAATTAAGTAGAATAATTGCGAAACATAAAATGGTGGAGCAAATTATTTAAGTTCACAACAATCTGTATTCAAACAATTTCAATTTTATTCGAATGTGATTGAAGTAGTTTAATAGTTAGATAATTAAATACTATTTGCAAAGGTAGGTATGTAATTAGCTATAACATACAAATAAATAGTTGGAGTAATGTTAGATCCGTTTCGTAAAATATCGATCAACGGACAAGGTTGAACAATGGAAGCTTTTTGTGTTCGTAATAAAATACCTTCACTGCTATAATTCTTAAGATACATACCTTGGCCTCAGCTTGTTCCGACATAGCGAATATTTCTTCACAGTAATGGACAAAATAAATCTTAAGTCAGTTTGAACAAAGCCAAATTAACAGTGATTGAATTAAATTTTAAGTCTAAAAACACAGCTGTCGTTTTACAAATGGCGTCCATCAGCAGCCACAGATCACTATGTAACCGTGTATGTGTAACGTAGTGATTATTTTCTCTGTGGATCACTATAAAAGTATTTAAAAATGCGTATTGCGTACAGTGACAGTGTTGCCAGATGGCAAGTTTGAAACTATCGCAGATCTAGGAAAAAATATCGCATTCGCTTTCTTATACAAAATTGTAATCAGATTGATATTTTAAGGTACGTCCAAAGCTTCTAACGATTAAAGTGTTTTTTTTTAACACCAACTGTGCCTAGCATGCGTTGCAAAGCTATTCTTGTTTTACAAAAACCTTCCCGGGCTCTCGCACAACGACTCACAAAGATTGTCATTGCAATCGGATAAATGTTATAAGAACACGTACGAGACAACCAAAGAAACAATCATTTTTATTTATAGATAAGTTATAAATAAAATCAGAATATAAAATGAAAATTTATTATTGTTCCAGTTAGCAACGTGCAAAAATGAAGACGAAACAATGCAAAGCAGGCATACAAAACAGATAACTAATCCAATAGCACTCAGTCTGACTCTAGGGCCCATATTACAGAACGATACTCAAGCGTTGATCTCTGTTTAAAACTAGTTTTGAGTTGAGCTTTGATTTTAGAACGTTCCTCAAGCAGAGATTTATTGATCACAGTTCAGCTGAGATTCGTTTTATTTTATACTGCCACCTGTTTCGGAATTTCAGCTGAGATTTGATCTGTAATCACTCTAGTGTGGTACAGATTACGCTCGAGTAGAGATTTCTATTCTATTTCAGGTCAAATTCATGTGTTATGTTGTTGAATTAAAGTTTATAATTACCGTTCTGGAATAAGTCCGATACTCAAGTAAAGATTCCATCCTTAAGTAGTGATTAGGTGATTGGAGTTTAAACTGTACTTGAGGAAGCTTCTGTAATACGGGGCTTAGTCTGACTGAACTAGGAATGAACTGACAAAGGTCGACCGACGAATAAAGACCCAATAAAATAAATGAGTAGAACATGAACAGGACGCAAGTAAGCAGTTGAAAGCAAAAAGTATTTTTTTTTCGGTCGTTTTTATGCATCTTGTTCAGTCTGTCGTATGCCTCGCACAACACACACATAGTGAATTAGTGAGTGAAAGAGAAGAGAATTTATGCCTTAGCTTATTGTTAATTTTGGTTTTTGTCACTCTGCCTCAAATTATCGCAGTACTGCTTAAATTATCGTATGAATTAGTAAAACTATCGTGCGATACCTTGCTATTATTTTTATCGCAAAGGACTTGAAATTATCGTAATACGATAATTATCGCACGTCTGGCAATGCTGATTAATGTAGCTAGCTACCTAGCTACTAATATAGGTAGTAATCTGTAATATAATGGTGTTAATGTCAACCAAAGAGAATATAACCACCATGATTGACCATGATGGTCCTTTCCTTGATAACCACTACGTTTAATGTCAACTAGAGGTGTGTCGTTATGTGATTTTTTGGTAACCTAACGCAACGTTGTCTGCGTCTGGACAACGTTGTACAAACCAAAAAAGTTTTACCCAAGATAGTATACGGACGGAGAAATTTAAGAACTTCAATAATGAATAATATCCCGTTCATATAAGGTCCAAAATCTTTTATCAAAATCAGGGAGAAAATACCGGTCGAGCCCGGTTTTCTGAGATAGTATTACCGAGACCCTGCTGTCCCTTTCCTGCATGTATGGACACCCTATAGAAAGAGACAAAGGGCTCCCCAATCATCGGACCAAATTTTAGTCAGCCGTCCGCTTTCCAGCTTGATATATAAGTTCCTTGGTACGAACAGACTATTTTACAACGATCCGTTTTACAACGATATATTTTTCAAACACCATATTTTATTCTCAATAACGTATCCGTCTATTTTACAACGATCTATTTTTCAATCACCGTTCATTCTCAATAACGTGTTTATCTATTTTACAACGATCTATTCGATTTTATTTTCTTCAAATATTTGATGTCACCGATGCGTTATCGTTTAATGGCGACTAAATGCGATATCGTCAACCACGGTTGATATTCAAATGAAAGGACTCGATGCTCTAATCAAAAATTTCGCCATTATATACTACATAAAAATAAAAAAACCAAATATGTAATAAAAAATTCCGCCAAGTGATTTTCAATCTTATCGACATTTTGCGAAAAATGATTTCCTTTCAATATTTGTAATAAATCATAGCTATGAATTTTTACGAAATTAAACATTTGTCAGTAAGGTCGAAAATCGCTTAGCAGATTTTTCATTATATATTTGGATAGATCTCATCGAACCCTTTCATTTGAGTACCAACACGATAGGTCTAAGAGCTATAGTTTAGGAGATATGACCATCAAAAGTTTTGACCATATATTTGGGTAGATCTCGTCGAGCCCTTTCATTTGAGTACCAACACATAGATCTAAAAGCTATAGTTTAGGAGATATGGCCATCAGAAATTTTTACCATATATATATTTGGGTAGATCTCGTCAAGCCCTTTCGTTTGAGTACCAACATGATGGCTCTAAGAGCTATAGTTTAGGAGATATGGCTATCAGAACTTTAGACCACATATTTGGCTAGACTAGAGCTCATTGAGCCTTTCGCTTTGGGACTAACACGATGGGTTTAAGAGCTTTGATTTAGGAGATATGGCCGTCAGAAGTTTGGACCATTTATTTGTCTACTAGAACTCATCGAGGCTCCTCATTTAGGTATCAACAACACCTATGGTTTAGGACCTAAACTTTAGGAGATATGGCCATCAGAATTTTTGACCAGCTCTGCACTCGTGTGTTTTTTGCGCAAGTGTACCAGATCCTTAATTTATAGTGTCAACTTCTTTAAGCGTAATCCAAATGTTTGTAATAAAAATCTGCTAATTCATAACATAACATCACTATAGAGATGGTTTTGAGAAATAGACGGTATTAAGAAATAGATCGTTTTGAGAAATAGACGTTACTGAGAAATATATGGTTTTGAGAAATAGATCATTGTGGAAAATCATAACGTCAGTACAGTTGTTGCTATTTTAGCAAAATAGATGGTTTTGAGCATTGTATAATAAGATGTCACTTTGTGAAAATAAATTATCCGAGCGAAATTCATTTTTTATTTACTTGTATTCTTTAAAGAATCACCTTTGAACTAGTAATTTTATACAGTTTCCTTTATATCTAATTAGATGAGTAGCACGAGATAACAAATAGTTAGGCTAGTTAGGAATTTATTTTATATTCATTATGAACAAAAATCTCCTTAAGTATATTGAACATATCAATCAATGGCAACACTGATCGTGACGTAGCTTGGAGGCATCGCGCTGTCATTGCGGGAAGAGAATACCCGGTGAAACATCTTATTATACCATGGTTTTGAGAAATAGATCGTTGTGGAAAAACTCAGTAACAGGCGCGGTTCCAGCCCAAGATTTTGGGACGGGTCAACTTGGTTTACGTACAGTTTTAAGGTCCAAATTTACCAATATTTTTTTTCCGCTATTACAAGGAAGGTTGAAGGTTTGGAGTTAGTTTATTATGTAACAGAATAGTTACTTACAAAATGAACGTCAACAAAGAGGAAACGAACGTTGGGAACAAATGCGAGCGAAGCGAGCGCGAATTTTTCATATTTATGCGAAAAGTTGACTTCAATTTAAGTGTATTTTATGGAGCCGTAGGCCATGTATGTTTATGAAGAAGCGCGAGCGAAGCGAGCGTGAAATTTTTTTCACCGCCAAAGCTTCAATCGCTTGCGCCTTTGAGTGTCCAATCGCAACGGCAGGCTCATGTAAAGTAGCGCAAACCGTTCAACCAAATGAACTACCGTAATCGTAATCGTATGTGATATTATTTGTCAATAAACTGGAAATATCATTCATACTTTATTTTGAGCAAAATAATACCTATGCTCAGTGGCGTGCATTCCATATAGGCAAATAAGCAATGCCTACCTCGTTAGAATTTAATATTAACTATTACTAAATCAATTAATCAGCGTATTAAAAAAAAACAATTAACATAATTATGTACTCAATAATAATGTATGAATTCAATGCAAAACGTACCTCAATGTGCAATGTGCGTTCGCACGATTGCCTGTCACGTTCACACACACAATCAAACCTTTTTGGTAACCATATACACTATTAATTTGACTTGACCGTTATTCGAAGCTTATTTAATTTGAGATAGGCACTACGTTTCCCGCCTTATATATCTTTCTCTTTCTTTCATATACCCTTCTCTTTCTAACCCCACCACCTGGCAGAGTGAGGGCGAACTGAGTGAGCCGCCATCTTTATTTCTCATTGGCGTCTTGTTTCCCGCCACGTACGGTTGTGCACTAGCACTAACACTACGACATTATTGTCAATTTTAATATTTTAATATAATATTGTAATTTTTTAAATTCTCTTATTAGAATAGAAGTAACTCTTGTGATTTTCGCGTGAACAACACGAAATATAACAATTATGTTAAAGTGTAGTAATAAGAAACTACAGGTAAAAATAATTACTTATAGCAAAACCACACGTAAGTAATATAATTATAATTTTAACCAAGTGATACCTTGCCTAAGGTCTCAGGTATGCAATTTATTTACTTTTTATACTGCACTGTGCATGTACAGTCAACAAATCGGAATCATGACCCACGATAAGCTTAATATCCTACAGACATTCTAATACAATTGGGTTGAATTTCGCTTAACAGATATTTCCCTGGCAACTGACTTGTTATCAATTTTGTTAGCTATTGACAGTTACAGCTAGTTTACCAATAACATTATTTTTATAAATTTTATTCTTGACGGTTAACTCCAAATATTGTTATTTATTTATTTATCATTTATTGCGTGAATTATGGTACAGATGATATTATCAATTAAATGTATGTTCCACACTCGGACGAATAAAAAAGGCGGACGGAATCTTGCTAAACAAAGACTGAAGCACTTCATTTTTTCTTGAACCCACTACAATTTCAAAAGCATTTTAACACACCAGATTTATACTGTTATTTTATTTGTGACGCTACAACAATGACTACCGTAACACTAGATTTTTTGCGTAATCGCGGCTTTTTGGCATACTATATATGTGAATGTGTGCGTGCCGGCCCATACTTTTAAGCAAGCCGGCTTGCTATGGATGCTTCACTTATTGAATAGCGAGATTCCGTCTGCCTTTTTTATTCGTCCGAGGTTCCACATATTTAGCCGTTAAGAGTATTGTTTGACACCTTTTCATACTTGACATTTTATTATTCGTTATTTTTATTTTTATTTTATTAATGCTCTGTAATCGAAAAAGTTCGTATAGGTTTCTTAAAAAATATAGTTGTTTGTAGGAAAACCACGTGAAACGACAGCTAATTCGAAATTCAAAACATAATTCCTGCTTTATCAAAAACATAATTTCCAATCCAATTATAAATCTATTGCATTGATAACAAAGCTCAAAATGACACAGACCTCTGACCCGTTTTAATGCAGTTTCTGTAATATTCAAAATGTCCTAAGTGCAGCGTAGAAGAAAACCTTACTGTTTTGACGATTTCAAACGAATTATCAGCTGAGTGGGTCATGATTCCGATTTGTTGACTGTACCTACATTATGATTGAAGTGTCGTCTATACTACTACGTGTAGTCGAATATTTTTTATTTACGGTTTGCCGTTATAATTATTTTTCATTATCGGTAATTTGAACCGTATTTTATTAAGGACTAAAATTAATAGTCTGTACTAAATGTGTAGTCAAACAATTTGTATTAACGGTTTTTCCGTTCGAATAATTTTTTAACGGGATTTTTGCCCGTATTTAATTTGTTTATAATAACATACATACCCTTTATTTAAATGCCTTTCTTGTTTAGTATGGATGATAGGAATAAGTGTGTACGATATGCAGCGGCTGAACCATTAATGGGGCCATCTGGAATGCAGCATAAGCCACGATCTAGTAGCTCGAGTTCAAGCAGGAGCAGTTGTCAGAGCGATGGTGATTCTTTTTCGTCCTTATCATGCTCCCCAAAGCGTCGACATGGTCATCATAAGAAAACGAAGGGGGGCAAACATAGTTCGTAAATTATCAAAAGCAGGTACGTGATCTTCGTACATTTTTGTCCACTCTGGATAATGACTGTCAAATTAAAATCCAGTGATTACTTTATCAACGAAAATGATTCCATTTCTGCTTTTTCGGGCATTAGTCGTAATCTTTACGAAGAATTAGGTGATCACGCGTCGAATTTTACCCACCTAATGAAGTTATTTTTTATATTCAAACTAAATTAAAAGATCCCTCTATGCCCAAGACCTCTGAAACTTTCTTAAAATTATGTGACCTTCAACATTTAGATAGTAGCGATTAGAATGAAATCGGATATTCTGAAAGTCAGAAGGTGTAGGTAAATCACAAACCTGGTTTTACTGATATTGAGTTTAATGAAGAGATTGCAGCCTTACAGTCACCACGTCATTTGATCTATGCTGATTAAGCATTTTCTGCTTTAACTTTGTGCGTTCTCAAACAAAGAGATTCGCTTCAGAAAGTATTAGTGGAATGTGTCTAAAGAAGTAACACCAGGTTATGAGGCTATTAACAATAAATTGGTAAAGCTTATGTCTTGTGGCGATTTCCAAGACTTCCACAGATATGTTACAGCTAGATTGTGGCCATCGCACTGAGATTTTGCAAATGCGTCGACATTGCGTAACCAAACAAGTGAAGGATCCATTGATGAAGCCTACGCTAAGAAAGGTACTGCCAACTTCCAAAAACTTGTTCAATGCAAAAAGATTTACAGCTGCGGTGGAGAAGGCTGGTAGAGTACGCAAATATTTTTGGCCTTTGAAGAGATCTGACACAACCACCTCGCAGGTGGGGACAAACAAATGATAGTGTCTCCTCGCAGGAGCACGGAACCCGTAAAAGACCCTCGCAGGGTTATTAACACGGATCATATTATATTCAAAGCTATGTACAGGGCTACTGTCAAGCACCCTCGCAGGGTGGTTACAATTCACTCTGTTATGATGAACATGGCTCTCACTCGGTCGCACCGAATTATCGTGGGACATTTCGTGGACGAGGATCATTGCGAAACCAGCCTGAGCATGGAAATCAATCTAAGTCCGAGCAGAGATGAACATCGTCGTCGTCCAATAACACATGGAGACTGTAAGCGTCGAAAATATTGACATGATGCACTTTAAAGCAGGCCGTCTGGCAATCTTTTGAGTTCAGTGGGAACAATTTGGAGCATGAATGTCATACTAAAAATGATATCAGGGTATCGCATACCCTTTCGTCAAAGACATACTGATATGGATCAGTGGGTGACTGATATGGTGGTTGCATGGCCAGGAACATAATAAAAGGCATGGTGGTTCCTTGCTCATTGGAAATAACTAGCGTCATCGATAAAATGGGAGATCAGGGCGTCCCCAAACAAGCATGACTGTCTCTATAATCAATGTTTTTGGTTTCCAAAAGCGACTGCTGTGCCCCGGCCCATTTTCATTTGAGGGCCTTCAATCAGTTCGAAATAACAACAAAATTCAGACTAATCAATGATTCTTGTGTGCCAGACTCTCTGCAGTAGAGAGACTGGCTGTGCAAAAAAGATTTTTCGCAAGCTTAATTTCACATTTGCGTGGCTCGCAACCACAGAACATTCTTACGCCTTATTGGCAAGAAAGAGCTCTTGGAAACTACCACTACTTGCTTACCTTGTAGCCTGAGTATATACTGCACCCAAGGCCTTCGCATTAGCGACAAATCGGATTGCCCAATTGTTAAAAAAACGACGAATACGAGTTCTGGTGTACAAGCATACAAGCTTGGACAATTTCCTTATATAGTTCCTCAAGGCGAAGAAATCTTAAAGGAACATGAAATGTTCTCATTCTTACTCTAGTCACTAGGGTAGATTAAATTACGAAAAGCCTGAACTATCACTGTTAAAAGCTTTGGCGTATATGGGCGTCCAGTAAAATGGACGAATCAGAAGCATCTTCTGTCCCAAGAGAAGTTGCCTGCTCTGCTTGCCAAGCTGTCCCAAAGGTTAAAACAAGAACGTACAAACATCAAGCAGATCCAGAGTAAGTAAGACTTCTGAATTTTGCAAGTTTTCCGTTCCAGAAGGCCGTCTCAATTTTCGGGCTTTATATCGGGCCTTCTGAACTAAAGGTTGAAATTAAACCAGAAATTGCATTTAATTCTTATCGAAGCCAGAAACAACATAACGTGGTGGCTTCAGAACTGCAAGCGCCCTTCAGCCATTCATGTACCTCCGCTATCCCATTACCTAATAACGGATTCCTCCGATATTTCATGGGGATTTCGATTAGATAATTGATCATTGACAGGTCTTTGGGCAAATCACGACACATTTACACTACAATTTCCAGGTAGAAATGCTTGTCATTCCAAAAGTTTTACAAGATCATTGTCATGTCAGCTTCTGTGTCGGAGTATAATACTGGTTCAATGCGAATATTTACTTACTTACTTAACAAAACTGTATTCGCATATCTCCAACAACAAGGAGGCATAAGATCTGCACCATTGCGGGATATGATTGACCAGTTATTCTAAATTCTAGAGGAATACCAAATTCACCTGAACTTTTTCCATATCCCCGGGATGTACAACAGCCATGCTGACTATTTATCGTGACTTAGAAGACGTCGTGTTAGTCCGGAATGGCATCTCTTGACCAGATGCACAGAGACTGTCTAATGGGGGATCCCACGCATATACCTCTTGCCTCCTGTCTAGCACACGTAGTTGTAGTAGTGCTTCTCTAGATCTAAACGATCACCAAGCGTTGTTTCACAACGCGTTCTCTCGATAGTGGAACTTCCAACTGGCGTGAATTTTTCCCCACCGTATTTGATTCCCAAAGTACTCTTCCATCTAAACAGTGCTGGCGGGATATACCTACCTGTTGATAGTTTCACACTGGGATCGAATCTATTGACGGGCAGATTTGAAGGCCCGAGCGTTAGCAGCCCCATTTACGTTTCGCAATTTCGATGAAGTCCTGATATACGTGTCGACGGAACTCCTAGCTCCGAAGACAGAACTTGACCCTCGAAGCATGGAGATGTTGGGTTGGTCCGAGGACCTATAAGATTGAAATTATAGCCAAGTAAAATTACTGAAGAGGTCATGGGGCCTTCTACAGTAAAAACTTATGATGTTGCTGAGAAAAGATGGCTAGCCTGGTCTGAGCAACACTAAATTATTCTATAGAATCCTATCGGGAGAGAAGTAGCTAGATTTCAATCTGACCTTTATCTAGTACACAAGCTATCTTATAATACGATTTTGTGGCACAAATCGGCAATTTCCACTCTTTGTAATCCAGATATTGCCGGCCAAACTAGTTCTCATATTTTAGTTAACAAACAAGTGCTAAATTATATTATTAGAGAAACCGATTAAATCTAAACCACCGATTTGGATCATAGATAGCCTAGCTGCATATCTAAATAGTCATAACTGTGCACACGGCAATATTTTCCGTTGCAGTGCAAATACGTAGATACTACAACCTACTTTTATGCTGGGGCCGATGGATACATGACTTTATTAAGAACTGATTCGGATATTGTATTCAAACTGATACTCTATTATCTTGTGGCCTGTTTTTGGTTCAAATACCAATTCTTCGGTTCACCGGCAGTCTGGCTGAAGATTGTTTTCTAATAAAGATAGCAATAATTTGGATCCAGTATTGGAATAAAATAACAATCGAATTGTTTAAAAATCGCAGAGATTCGGTAAATTTCCCTAATTTGTTTGTTTCTACAAGAGGGGAAGTGAAAGCTGTTTCAAAGACAATAATTTCAGGGTGGATTAAAACTTTACTTATAGATACGGGGATAACTGCAATGCCTGGCAGTTTTCGCTCTGCAGTGGCCTCTAAAAACACAAGTTCAGTAGAACAGTTCTACCCTCATCTATAAATACCACTATTATCATGTTATTTGATAATGTCGATTAATTTTGTTGATTTCTTGTTTCTGATATTATATTATTAAACAAGGTAAAACGAATATTATAATAAACCCCAATAGTCATATTATACACTTGAAAATTTTCTTGCTTTTACAAATAAAAAGAAAAGATCAAGATGCTTCATTCAAATGACACTAAATTTGTAATTTTATTTATAAGTTTACTTAAAACATACAAATATCATTCACATTGGCGTCTGTGTCACCAGTGTCACCACTCACACTCACCACCACCAGGCGATAACAAACAGGTCTCAAATTAAATAAGCTTCGAATAACGGTCAAGTCAAATTAATAGAAGCGTTTTACCTTACAATAAAACGCATATTAATTTACTTACCTTATTCGAAGCTTATACTTTAAAGTCTACCTGGTGATTTTCGACTCAATGAGAAATAAAGATGGCGGCTCACTCAGTTCGCCCTCACTCTGCCAGGTGGTGGGGTTAGAAAGAGAAGGGTATATGAAAGAAAGAGAAAGATATATAAGGCGGGAAACGTAGTGCCTATCTCAAATTAAATAAGCTTCGAATAAGGTAAGTAAATTAATATGCGTTTTATTGTAAGGTAAAACGCTTCTATTATACACACACACTACTTTAGGCTAATACCCGAAGTCATACGACAAAAAAATGAATCACGATATGGCTATGCGTAAATAACTAACATTTGACATTTCGCAATTTAGCCGTCTTATCATGCATCACCTGCTTCTGAAAACGTCGCTGGTGACATAACTGAACGTAGCCCTAGTGGCAATAGTCGTGGGTTGTCCGTAACGTTTTTTACACGTAACTGTTATGCGTTAGTAGTTTTGAATCCTATTATTTTGTAACTAGATATTTCCATACAAAGTGATCGTTATAATAAAACTAAACCCAACATTTGAAAAATAGCGGCGAAATAAAGATAATTATTGTTTTATTGAAATTACTGCATTTAAGTGTTCACATTTATAATTTGTAAATGGTATTCGAAGGGTCGAATAAAAAGATTACAATATTTATTATTATTTTGATGATTGTTTGTACATTGCTACATATTCATCGTAAAATAATGAAGCTCAATATACGCTCATAACAAAATAACGATAAATAGATTTATAACGTTATTTAAATAATGTAATAACGAATGGTGTATAATAATTGTAGAAAATCTATTGTATTCGTGCTCCGAAAATCTATTGTGTAACTTTGTACGTAAAATAATCGTTACATTACTATGTCAACGCACTATGTATTCGATTATCACCCTCGTAAATATTTTCTCAAACCGACGTTAAATAACGCCCAACTCATAGATTTACTATGGCCCAACTCTAATTGGCTGTTGACACTTGACCAGGGCCCCGAGTCTGCTAATTGACAAACGCTTCAGTTGGGTGTCGGTAGAGTGTCGGTGGAATAGTTTTACCCATTTGGTATTCTACTAGTTATTTTGAGACCAATGGCTTTCCAATGACTTTCCACTGAACTGCCATTGACTACAATTCAACTGCCATTGGACTATTTGCTATTCTGCTGTTATTTGACGTTTCCCACAATCGTCTTACGATGATTTTTTTGCCATCATATTTTTTTTTAATCAATTTTTTTTGGTGATTTCAACTTTGGTCCCTAATAAATGTTTTTCATACATCGAATGTGTACAATGACCCCTTAAAGGGTCATTGTACATATTCGTTTTTTTTGCGATTTCAGGATTGGTCCCTTAGTAAAAGTTGATCATACAGATGAGTACAATGACGGATGAGTATAATGACCCCTTAAGAGGTTTCATTAACACGTCATATGTCGATAGCATTACCGCGTTGCACGCTCAAAACGTAAACGTAAAAGTTGTGCATACGGATGAGTATAATGACCCCTTAAGAGATTTTCAATAACACGTTGTACGTCGATAGTATTGCCTCGTAGTACGCTAAAAACGTAAACGTAAAAGTACCAAAAGTTGCTCTTACGGATGAGTATAATGACCCCTTAAGAGGTTTTCAATAACACGTCTTATGTGGATAGTATTGCCGCGTAGTACCCTAAAAACGTAAACGTAAATGTTTTTCATACGGATGAGTACAATGACCCCTTAAGAAGTTTTCAATAACACGTGTGTCGATGTATAACCGCGTAGCGTAGTACGCTATCGATATACGTATTATTGAAAACCTCTTAAGGGGTCATTGTACTCATCCGTGTGAACAACTATTACTATGGGACCAACCCTAAAATCGCCAAAAAAATATCAGCTCTTCCCTACATTTGTGTTCACATAAATCGACAAAATGTAGGAAACAGCTGTTTTTTTACGTTTGATGTGTTTTAATTATTTTATAGACATGAAAATTTTGTAGGTAATATCAATAAAATCCTTAATTTAAATATTTCATTGATAATAACTTAAAAAAAGTTTGATAAAAAACAATACAACTACTAATGGTAGATTTAAATGGGCAACATCGATTTGAAAACAATTGATATCCCATTACCATTCTATTGCCATTCCGACGAGATTGACATTTAAGTTTTAGCAGAATACCCATTTTGTCACAGTTGTATAGGAGTGTCAGTAGGATGTCGGTGGAATGGCGATGGTTGGTTTTTATCAATTAAGGATTCACGTAGTTGCTTCATGTTCCAATAGTTACGTAAACGACGCGGCGACGTAGCGAACTTCGCTTCAAGTAACTTAAGCTAAGTTGGCTATTTATTATTATTTATTATAATGCTCACGCGTGTCATACGACGTTTTTCAACACACTTGCGAGGAAAAAACATATGAACGTATTTTAGGCAAATATTGAATTTGTGAATAATGGCGAGCGGATCACTGTAATCGCACGGTGATGTATAGGTATGCGCGCGCAGTTGGTAGAAGGAAACCGCCAAACAACCTAATATTAAAAATATAATTTATTATTTATAACACAAATTAATGTTAATTTGTTGACAAACATAAATAATTTAATGAAATTAAATGTTTAACACAAATTAAATAGTTGATTTGTTCACAATTTTTTTAAATTTTGTGTAGACATCAAAATATTTTGCTGCTTTTATAAAATTAAAAAATAAACTGTAAGTACCTAAAGTAAAAACTAAAAAGCACTAGTGCGATAATATAAAGTAAAAACCACGCGGGCGTTATTATAAGCTACATTATGAACCTAAAAGTGGTGCAATAAGAGCCACTTAACGAGTAAGTGTGTTGAAAAATAATTGAAACATTTCAAACGTAAAAAAAACTGCTGTTCTCTACATTTCGTCGATTTATGTGAACACAAATGTAGGGCCGCGAAATCAGGAAAATGTAGGGATAAGCTGTTTTTTTTCGCGATTTCAGGGTTGTGTTCATAGTAAAAGTTGTTTATACTGACGATAATATATATGTCGATAATATTGGCAGGTGCCATGCTATCGATACTATCGATAGAGTAACTGATTCTCAAGGTTAGCTTTAGATACTATCGAAGCGATCGTTGCTATCGACCGTATTGATAGCTTTTTATGCAATACTATTCATAGCACTATTAGTGTCAAATACTATATAGACACTAACGATAGTATTGCTATAATATGTCAATAGTCAATAGTACATGCCCATCGATTGTGTAACTGATTCTCAAGGTCGCATTTATAGTCTAAAATTGAATATTATCGTCGAAATAAATTACTACAATACACAATTCAACTTTATTTTACAAAAAAAAAGTTGAATTGTTATAACAATAACTGCAAAAAAGGTATGTTTGCAAAATGACCTCTCAGTTGTAGTTCGATGGCAAAAAGTCATTGAGAGACGATTGTTAGAAACGTCAAATAACGAGTAGACTACCGAAACTTAAGCTATCGAGAAGACATTGATACACTATTGGTTTACAGAATAGCAAATAGTCCAATGGCAGTTGAATGGTAGAAACGAATGGAATAAAAATGAAAATGCTATGTATGCTGTGTTCTATACTATGTAATTTGTATGCCTTTCAAGGTTAAATATAGTGTGACTTAATATTTTAATTTTCCACAAAGTTTTTAACTTTTACCTATGTTTCACAAATAAATTATTTTGATATTAATTTTGATTTTGATTTTATGGTTTTTAATTTTATTGTAGTTCAGTGGAAAGTCATTGGATAGCCATTGGTCTCTAAATAACTATTATTCTGATGATGATGATGATGATTATTTGGATGAGTACAATGACCCCTTAAGAGGTTTTCAATAACACGTATATCAATAGCTTACTACGCGGTAATACTATCGAGATACGACGTGTTATTGAAAACCTCTTAAAGGGTCATTGTACTCATTCTTATAAACAAATTTTACGTTTGCGTTTTTTGTGATTTCAGGCTTGGTCCCATAGTAAAAGTTGTTCAAACAGATGAGTATAATGACCCCTTAAGAGGTTTTCAATAACACGTACGTCGATAGTATTGCCGCGTAGTACGGTAAAAACGTAAACGTAAAAGTTGTTCATACAGATGAGTATAATGACCCCTTAAGAGGTTTTCAATAACACGTATGTCGATAGTATTGCCGCTTAGTACGCTAAAAACGTAAATGTAAAAGTTGTTCATACGGATGAGTATAATGACCCCTTAAGAGGTAGGTAATATCAATAAAATCCTTAATTTAAATATTTCATTGATAAAAACTAAAAAAAAGGTTGATAAAAAACAATACAACTAATGGTAGATTTTAATTGGCAACATCGATTTGACATTGGTGTCGATTCTCTTGTTCACGAACTAAACTTATTTTAAACTATCGCTCTCTTTTACTAACAGTACATACAAGAAAGGGATGGCAACCATTTTAGAACTGTCAAATTAGTTTACGTGTTACATTTCTTTGTATTTTAGTGGGCACGTTCCGAGATCACGTCTAAACTTGTATGGAAATTTTAATTTTGACTAATTTGACAGCTCTTAAATGGTTGCCATCCCTTTCTTGTATCTACTATTAGTAAAAGAGAGCGATAGTTTAAAATAAGTTTAGTTCGTGAACAAGAGAATCGACACCATTACCATTCTATTGCCATTCCGTCGAGATTTAAGTTTTAGCAGACTACCCATTTTGTCACAGTTGTTTATGAGTGTCAGTAGGGTGTCGGTGGAATGGCGATGGTTGGTTTTTTAGTGTAATTAGCAGACTTGGGGCCCAGGGGGTGTCAACTTCCTAAGCGACGAATGCCAGCACTGGAAGGATTTGCAAAAACGGAACAGCGCTCTACGAAAGAATGAGATAGTAGAAACAAGCGCGATTGAATACATATCTACCATTTTAGTATATTTCAGTGTTTGAAGATTACCTAAATTATGATAGGATTCACTTTTATGAAATGGCAACACTTACTACACTTGTCAAAAAATAAAATACGGATTTTCCTAATTTTTATTTCGAATTTATGCCTGATTAATCTTGTTTTTCTGCCGGATTGTTTCCTAAAGTTCAATGTTGTGAATTTTGCTGAAAGATAGAAACTCATTAGTGTGAAATTTACACTTTTTCCTTATGTTACAACAATTTATGAGATAGAGACTCCAGTGTGAAATTCAAGCTTTTGTGTAGTTTATCTGATTGATTTCATTATATGTATTTGTTCGATACTGACGCTTTTGGATTGTTTTTCCACCATGGCTGGAAAAAAAAGTGTAAAGTGCGCAAAATACGGGATAACCTCAAAGGAAGATTCTTTCACAGGTTTCCTCTCCCGTCCATGAATGGGTCTCTTATGTAAGTAGATGACTAAAGTGCCATTAATTAATAAGGCTAGGTATAATAGTTGGAATTTAACACTTCATACAAATACATTTTTCAGGACTAAAGTTTGCAAGCAACATTTTGTCATCCCGATGATGATGATTGGACCTCTTCGATGATTGGGCCTGGATAAATTATTGGAGAAGTACAAACAGCATAAGATGCTATGTGGTGGTGTGATGTTTTGATGATTCGCAATTTACCAGCAGTGACAGAAAAAGATTACTTAAGTAAGTTTGCTATTCCTACCGGAGCTCAAAATATATTAGCCCGATTTTGAAATGAATAGTGTAATCCATCTAGAGAAGAACAACAATCGGAAGTGAGTAGTATTTTATTGACTTGCTTTATGCTGATTGTCAACCTCTTTGCCGCAGCTACAACATGCAGCATTACTTTTCTTATAATTGTTGACACTATTATAAGATTTCTTAAAATTAAGATACTTTTTAGTTATTTTTATTTGTACTTAGCTACACCCTGTTTTTTCTTTCTTTGTCTTGTCTTATTTAGTAAACAATCTTGGCATGTCTTTTTAATACAATTCGTCAATAACTATTATAAAAAGACATTATGTTAATGATTTTGCACTTATGTTAATGAAATTACAATCACATGAGACATTCCATCTTCATGTCTCAGTTTGGCGAACCTATATTTTTTGTTTATACTATAAAAAAAAATAAAAAAATACTATGATACGTTTGAATATTTAGGTGTTTTTTTTTCTTTTTATAAAAAAATATTTAAAAATGTAATTTATAAGGTAATAACTAAATAAAGGAGATAATAATAATATTTTTTTTTAGATCTAATTACATGTGTAGATTTAGTAATTAGGTACATTTTATCAATAGTTATTTGAATAAAGAGGCATGCCAAGATTGTTTACTAAATAAGACAAGAGAGAGAAAACAGACTACTGCATGGCTAGTTGTGGCAATAAATCATTTTTACTTCTTTTTTTTTCTTTATACCTACTGGAGATATGCAGTATTAATGATTTTCTCAAAAACAAAATTGAAATAAAAACACCTAAATATTCAAACGTATCATAGTATACAATAAATTAAGGTAGTGAATTTGTATGTTTCAGCAACCAAAGTCAACCGTTGAAGTGCAAATGGAAGTACATCCCGGTATTCCAAATCCAAAGAAGAGTTAAATATTCAGCATCATTTATATGTATAATCATCTTGACAGCCCAAGCTTGAAAAAGGTAATTGGAAAAAGTCAATATTAATATTTTTAATATATAATTTTAATATTTATTTTAAAATAATTAAAATCTTTATATTTTTATCAATTTAAATCTTAATACATATAATTCTTCTGTACGTTTGTCTGTCACCTAACTCCTCCTAAACGACTGGACCGATTTGGATGAAATTTGTATTTAATATAATTATTTTACTAAAAAATGGGCTTGCATTTGATTGCTGTTGTTAAGTGATCGTGCAGTCGACGATGGTGTACCATTCGTGCCTTGAAGACTACCAGATTATACCTATAGGAAAACACAGATAAGCAAGGCAAGGCATTCTACTACTTAGCGGTGTGCATAATAAAAGTGTTAGAAAAACGCTTTGTACCCTTGTATATGTACCCTTATGGTGGAATATCAACCGTGTAAGGGTGGCGCATTGCCTCTCATCTCTGACTTTTCGATGGTAGAACCTACTGGTGAAAGCCAGAAATGTGTGAATAACAGTCCTTTGATATTATTAATTGCACATTTCCAGGAGTCACGGAGGAGGAAAAGTATCTTGTTGATCCTTGATGCAAAAAAGGAGTGGAACTCACACCCAAACAGAAGCTTTATAAGAGATGTTACAAATCTGCTGTTAGATGGCTACCGAGATCATGCTCATCAAGATCGAACATCAGAAATAGCTAGCCATGCTTTTAATTTTATGGCTTTGGAGACATTTCAAACAACCAATAGCCTTTTAATGATCGGGGGATCATGTCACAGCAAATAATTAGCTTTACTCATTAAGGAGGTAAGTCTAAACCTTTTTAGGATTCCATACCCAAAGGGTGCTGATGGGACCCTATTACTCTGCCTACGCTGTCCGTCCGTCTGTCTGTCACGGGGCTGTATCTTTTTAAGGTAGTCAATTGAAATTTTCATAGATGACGTGTTACTATGGCCTCTACCATGGCAAATAATATTTAAAATTAAAAAGTCTAAGCTCAAAGTGTGTCCCCCATACTAGAATCCTTGAAAAAAATGCATTTTTTCAAGTTCCTGCTCTATCTTAACATGGCTATACATAAAAGCATCAGAATGTGTTATTGTAGTGCGTACTATATAGTTCAACAACATACGGCAATCACGGTCATGTGTAGTATCTTGAAACACATCAACGCACTGCATCTTGGTTAACTCTCATAAATCAGATCAGTGGCAGTGACACTGGCTCCGCCTTACCCGGGCGGAGTGCGTCCATGAGGATTTTGCCCACGGGAAAAAAAGAATAGACCACCTCCTTACCACCTGTGGATGTCGTAAAAAGGCGCAAAAGGAATCCTGTCAAGAGTATTGCCAGCGCTTACTTTGACTGACAGTGAATAACTCTAACGTCCAAAATTAATATCCAATCTATCCACGATTTGCCCTACTAGATATAGGAATTTGACATAAGCTCCATACAAAATATGTCAAATTTATATCTCTAGTAGGGCAAATCATGGATAGATTGGATATTAATTTTGGCAGTAAATTATTATCACAGATCCGTCAGACAAGCTTGGTGATTATGGCAATGATATTTACAGTATTAATAATTGATTTCTATGATCAAATAATTGTTTTTAAATATATATTTTTACTTTCAGATGAATCACTGCAAGACGCCATTGCTACAGCTACAGTCATTTCAAATATTGAGCAGTTGTTTGACTCCGCGAACAGACATACTCCAAATCAAAACAGAGGGAAGGAATTCCTCACAAACATGACCTCAACCAGGCCTAATATAATTTATTTCAATCAATTAAATTATATTTTAATGCCATGAAGTTCTAAGAGTTGGTTAAGGACGCTAAATGCTATAGAAATATTTTTTTAACAATTTAAATCATAAAAACATAAATGTGAAAGTTTGTCAAGATTTGTTGAAGAGATTTTGATGTTTGTTACTTATTCACACTGAAATAGCTAATGGCCAAAATTAATATCCAATCTATCCACGATTTACCCTACCTGAGATAGAAATTTGACATATTTTGTATGGAGCTTATGTCAAATTCCTATCTCTAGTAGGGCAAGTCGTGGATAGATTGGATATTAATTTTGGCCGTTAATGTATTTGGATGAAATTTAGCACACGGTAGATAATAACCCGGATTTATCCCAAGATAAAACTTTTTAATAAAAAATTGAACCGACGAAAACAGAAACTGAAAAGCGAAAAATAACTAATTATGAGTCGGCGCCAAACGAACTTTTAACAAGCAAAGTGCGTGCAAGTTGCAAGTGGCCGAGCGGAGAACGCATTTTTGGAAAGTAATTGTTTATCGTTGAAAATTTCACGTTGTATTTGATGTGACGTTGTTTTTATTATTTATTTAAAGTAATTTAATGATCTTCGTTGATTGGTTGTTTGGCGCCGACTCATAATTAGTTATTTTTCGCTTTTCAGTTTCTGTTTTCGTCGGTTCAATTTTTTGTTAAAAAGTTTTATTTTTCATTGTTTTGTGGTTAAAATCTAACTCCATGTCTCCATTATGTCGTAGTGTCTAGAACTATATTTATGTGTGTAAAGTTTCAACAATCAGTTAACAGGTAAGAATTCAGTGGGTGAACAAACACTCATCCCCTGTTTTACTACCCTTAGGGGTGGATTTTTATTTTGAAATTTAAATGGGACCAACTTCAAGATGTACCCTATCCATTAAAAAAATAATCATCAAAATCGGACCTTTCTGTAAAAAGTTATGCGTGGTCATAAATAAAAATAAAATAAAAAAATATATATATATATACGCGTCGAATTGAGAACCTCCTCCTTTTTTTCGTCGGTTAAAAATAAACAGTTCCCGAGGGATGCGTGATGATAAGTCTTTCTGTGATAAGCCAAATTATACCAGAGCAAAGCCGCGGTCAAAGTCTAGTAATAAATATAATGGGCATTTACAATAAAGAGTGCCCTTTGCATTTTGCGCTGTCGTATAAATTATTAAGAAACCAAAGGTCATCTATTATAGTTTTCTGTTTATTTAAAAAATGTATAATGTAATCTTGGTCTAAACTAGTTTATTTTAGTGATTTTACTGTAATAATTGTAAAATAAGATGAAACTAAGTACTGAACTCCCTAATTTTTTAAGTATTTCATATTTACTAAAACAATTTATTTATTTATTTAATTCGAAACAAAGATTTATACACCCCACAAGGTGGACCGACGACCTGGTGAAGGTCGCGGGAATCCGCTGGATGCGGAAGGCACAGGACCGGTCGTTGTGGCGATGCTTGGGGGAGGCCTATGTCCAGCAGTGGACGTCTTTCGGCTGAAATGATGATGATGATGATGAAAGATTTATAAAAAGTTGAACGATGGTAAAGTGAATGAAGCCATCATTTACATAAATTGTAAGACACAAGGAATAACTTTGTTATTATTACTTAACTGCAAAATGTCACAAAAGCGACACATGACTCGCTTTCTTGTCCCAAAAAATCATATCTTATTGAAAAATGGACTATATCTTGTTGATTTGCATATCAGAATGATTTATTAAGAATAATTTATCAATCTTAGTTATTAGAACAACTGTTTATTTACATTTATGAGCATGTTGTGGTATGAGTATTTATGTAACAAAACTGAAAAAATACTCATATATTTATCCTAAAATATTGGGTACACACAGTACACATTGAACGAAAATGCCCTAATATACGAACACTGTAAAGAGGTTTAAACAAGATCTGCTACCACAACTGTTTTGTTAAGTAAAGTAAGCTCTATTTGATTTAGTAGTTACAGTTGTTACATGATAGTGTTGCATACGTAGGACACTCAGAAAGTTTTGCGAAACTAAAAAAAATTGTTCTATACGTACATATATTTTTATCAAATCTTTTCAAAGTACTTTCCACCAGCCTCTATACAAAGATTCATGCGCCTAAACCAGTTTTCAAAACACTTTTTCCAGTCCGCCGCAGACACCTCGTTTACAGCCTGCTCGAACGCAGCCAGCGCATCTTCCGGCGACGAAAATTGTATCCCTTTGAGCTGATTTTTTATTTTTGGGAATAAAAAGAAGTCACACGGTGCTAGATCAGGGCTGTAAGGAGGGTGACCCAGGAGTTTGACTGGCGTGCTGTCCAGGAAGTCCCTCGTTTTGAGTGCGGTGTGCGCAGGTGCATTGTCGTGGTGGAGCAGTAGCCCGCGGAGCCCTGTGTTTGGTCGCTTGTTGCTTATAACAGAGAAAACTTCTGGCAAACATTTGGTAGTATACCATTCGGCATTAATGCTTCTTTGATCCCGTAAGGGAATTGATACCAAGTGGCCAGTCAAATTAAAAAAGCTAGCGATCAAAATCTTACCCCCGCTTCTAGATCGCTTCACTTTGGTAGGCGTTGGCTCATTTTGAAACACCCAAACAGTCGACTGGCGCTTGGTTTCTGGGTCGTATTGATAAATCCAGGACTCATCACCTGTAACGATGTCGTAAACACGCCGAGACGAGCCTGCTTCAAATTTGTTAAGCATATCACGGCACCATTCCACCCGGGCCTGCTTCTGAGCATCGGTGAGGTTGTGCGGCACCCAGCGTGATACTATCCTCCTCACGCGAAGATGGCTGTGTAGAATCTCGTGAACGCTTCCCGATCCAATCTTCAATATGTGTTGAATCTCCTGATATGTAATTCGCCTATTGTCTTGGATTAAATTTTTCACTGCTAGCACGTTTTCTTCGGTAACAGCCGTCAAAGGGCGACCGCTTCTTTCGTCATCCCCCAAAGTTGGTCGACCGCGCTTGAATTCGTTATACCAACGATACACGGTTGCCTTGGAAGGGCCTTCATCCATGAATGCCATTTGAAGTCTATCGTACGATTCATCCGGTTTCAGGCGACACTTGAAATCGTATAAAATCATAGCTCTAAAATGTTCCCGGCGCAGATCCATATTTCAGTGAGACACAATACTTTGAATTAACTCGCAAAAAATGTGGAGGGAAATTTTGAAATTGGAACTAACTTATTTTTACTTATAAATAATCATATTTTCGAAAAACATTATAACTGGCCAGTCTCCCATATATAAAAACTTTTTTTCGCAATACTTTCTGAGGGGCCTGGTACATCAATCAGCCCGTTATGGGCATATAAGAATTTTTAGGATAATAATTGTCAAATCTAGGAATGCAATTTAATAACTTTTATATTTGGATACATTAGTAGAAATTAACTGTAGATATAATCCAAACCCCACATCAGTTCAATTTATTGCAGCGCTTAAACCAGTATCTTGATAAATCTAAGTATATACTCATGTGAATATCGAAAATTGTGGTAACTTTTTTGTATTTATTAAAAATAAGTGATACAAAATAATTGTAAACCCTTCTCTACATCTTATCTAGTTATATTGAATGTCGAGGGTGATGAAGAGATTGAAATACATAACTCAGTGTTCTGGTGAAATGCTAGCATGTGCATAAGCACATAAGTAAACATAAGTTTGCAATTTTATAATAAAAATATGGTTGCTTTAATTGTAAAAATATTATGCTTGCGGATCCAAACACTGAAATATTATATCATTCTTATACTTACATCATTTTAAGGAATACTATGATGAAAGAAGCAGTCTACGTCCAGTACAATATCTGTGAAACGGTAGTAGAGAACGCCGCAAATTTATTTAGCATTTAAAAGCAATGAAAGGAAAAATAAATGTATTAAAAATGTCTAAAACTTTGTTTTCTTTGACATTCTATTACGGCGAATTTTTAATGCAGATGTTAGTTTATTTTTAATTTCTTAAACCTACAACAAATTTTCATTTTGCTGTTCTTGCACGAGTATGTATTATAAACATTTTATAATGCATACATTGTTTAAAAACTGCAAAATGAAAATTTGTTGTAGGTTTAAGAAATTAAAAATAAACTAACAACTGTTCAAAATTCCCGCCATTCCCGCGCTCCACGAAAGTTTCCGATGGCATAAACGGGCGCGCTAGTGTGCTCTCATGTAAGCAATATAGTTGTATGAAGTTGTTGTTCTTCTCTTGAGTATAATGTTCTGTGCACTTGACAGAACTTGACATATATGCGTGACGAATTGCATAAATCGTGTAATAATTAGTTCGTTTTATTGTGAATTGTGAAGTTTTTTGTAAAAATATTGATGTAAACATGGATAAATTAGAGTGCTCGGTTTGTGGGGAAGACTATGCTTAGAGAAATTACGAGAAACCCATTCAATCAGTTTTCGTTTGTTGACAAAACAAAAAAGTGCATTTCAGTAGACAAACACATCAAAATCTGTATTTGACTCAAGAAAAGGTAAAATCTTATGACTATTACATAACACGTTAATACAACTGTAACTGGGTGTCGTCATTCAAATTTAATAGTCTTTTGCTAGTGTCTCTTACTTTGAAACGTCGTTTTCGTGTCTGTTTTGTATGAAATGTGTGTAGGTAAGTATCAGATTTTTTAATAATTTTACACTATAGTAACTTGCTCCGTCTGCTTAGTGACTGCCTACCTAGGCCAAAAACCAATGCACGCCACTGCCTATGCTGTAAATTGAACTTCAGTACATAAACAAAACTCTAAAATAAAGTTAAGTATTTTTGACGTGCGTGTAGATGTCGTGTGATGTCGTGTTTGTTTAAGTAGATAGTACTACTTACCTATTTTGGATTTCATTGTTTACTTTTGGACGTTTAAGCCAGTCAATAATTTATTTTATTTATTTTGTAAATTGTCTATTTTTAGGAGATTTGACAATTTGACGTGTACGATTTGGGGGGGGTCATGACCCCTACGACCCCCCCCCCCTAGAACCGCCACTGAGTAACGTTGGCGTTGTCGCTCAGTCACAACGTTGTAAAAACGATCTATGCCATAGATTTAGAACACTATAGATAGAAAATCGACGTGCCCCTTTTAGATAGCAATAGTTTTTACTTCAGTGATACCACACTAAGATTTTTACCCCCATTTTTTTGAGATTAAGTTAAGGGCTTTATAATAAAACAAAGTTTAACCGGATTAAATCGCGTATATTATTTAAATTGGTTTCCCTGACGTTTCGAAAGCTTTGCAGCATTATTTGCAGATTACTGCGTGCATCGAAACGATTTTAATTAATAATATTGTACGGTAGATTAAAATATTTTTTTAGAAATATTTGTAAAGACGCTTGTCATCTTAGTCTACCTGCGACCACGAAATGCTGCAAAGCTTTCGAAACGTCAGGGAAACCAATTTAAATAATATACGCGATTTAATCCGGTTAAACTTTGTTTTATTATAATGTGTAGTGATCGCGAAAACCTAAGAAGTTATTAAGTTAAGGGCTCTTAGAGTACGTAGAAAATAACTTGAAAATGCGCAGTGATCAGTTTAAACGATTTTAACCTCTATGTCAGTATAGTAACAAGCGCAATCGTACCATCTTTGTTCAAGTTATTTGCCGGATTAACATTTAATGGAAGCCAGTGGCTCCTACACTCTCGTCTATGAATCGCGTATGTATGTAAAGGTAATTTAGAAAAGGGAAATTAAATAAATTATTTTGGAAAAATAGGATTTATTGTAATATTTTTTGGATATATTTATACATAGATATATTTTGGATATTGATTGGATGTATAGGATTTATTGTAATTTTAAGTGTAATTTATTGGCTTTTAAACAGAATCAATTTCGTATGAAAGTTTCTCACTCTATCAGCTTTCTGTGAAACAGTTTTTATAAGGTGATGTATTCGTACACCTAAATATTTTAATGCAACAGCTTTTATTAGGATTACGAGGTGGCTATCCAGCGGGTTTTGATCTCTAACATGGTCGTTCAACGTAGTAAATGTGGGTTTCTCAATGTTTTTTTTCAAAATGGTCATAACCATATGAGCCATTGCATTGTTAGTGGCAAAAAAAAATTATACTACACACATACTACACTGTGTGTAGCCTACACATAATACTAAAACAACCATATAAACCAATCTACTTCATCAATAAATAAAGATGAAAATTAAAAACACCCTAAATAATGGGTACATAATTACGTAAATCACAGCAGCACTAATCACGGAATTATTTAAAACATACGTCTCCTTCAACAATTTAATAAAAAGCACCATATAACAGGTAGCACCCTAAATACTGGGAACGTAAACATGTCTATCATGGCAACACTAAACACGGAAATATTTTAGGTTATGTTATTTAGAAAACGCTGAAAACTGCTAATATTTCTATAAGAAATGGGTTCAAAATAGTTAACACTTACGTACTTGTAGAAACACATTGTATGTAGTTAAATAAACACAACAATTTAGATATAAAATGCCACTTACCCGTGGAAAGTTAATCCTTCAATGTGTTTAAATGTGTTGCTCGCTGCGGCTCTTGCAGCCTAACACACTACACCCGACCATATCACGGAACTGTATGAGTGTTTTATCACGAAGTTTCACCATAAAATTATAGAAAACTACGAAGCACAATTAATAAAACTCTTTAGTTTGACAGACCGAACGCTTTGTTTGTCAAACTTTAAAAGTGTGATAACGAAAATATGGGTAACATGTAAGAGATGGCGATATAATATTTGTGTTTTGTTCTGTCTTAGGAGCAGTGGCATAAGCCCATTTCTTTCCCACATACTCTGACGTAGTTAGGAATCTATCACGGGTGATAAACTTGGAACAAATAATTTCAACCGTATACAGATGTACTCTATGGTTAGAAATTTCATACATGACAGGAGACCCTCGCCCCCTTGTAACAGTCTTCACCCCGTTTAGGCCCTTTGCCAAGACCATAGATAATTTTCGACCGTCATACGTAGTATCTCTATGTAGTCTGAGGTCATTGTTAATTTTTTACGTAAATTTTGGTTGTTTTTGTAAGATTTCGATTTTTCCATATAATGTTGTTGATTAAAGTTTCCGTTGATTAATTTCTGTACTTATCCTCTTAATGATTTCTTAACTGTGATATTTTGCAGTGATAGTACAAGTAAGATGAACAACAAGTGTTGTATTGTTGTATCGAACATTGTGATATCAAACGAAAGGACGCTAAGATGTATTCGCTTCCCGTTAGTGAGATAGGACTTAAAGTGGCTTATTTGCGCAGTTTAGCGTGCAAGATCTTCACAAACTATGTTTGTGTCAGAAGCATTGAAAAATGGTTCATCAATGAGAAGTATCGGCTTAAAGTTGGTGCTTATCCTACATTGTTTTTGGCCGATGAAATAACTACAGGAATACAAAAGTTTATGAAGGTTCGTACGTAATCAGTAATCTACTTATAAAATGTTAGGTGTACAGCTAATGTAGTAAAAAAATTAGTATACTCATATCCACTCCAACCCGCTCAAGTTTGGTAGCGAGTACCGATTGCTTTTTATTGGAATTTCTAACAGGCCGTGTCACTAGACCAGGTATCATGTACTATTGGCAAACTTACTGTAGTGAAATATATGCTGTTGACGCAGTAGACTGACTGAGACCTGCAAAGTTAATGCCAAACGGTATTGATCACTGATCCATCATCCCATATTGATGTAAAATGAGTGTTACAAGATAGTTTAAAATCTATCTTTATCACTCAAAGGTTTGCTGTGTTATGCCATAATCGCCACGCTTGGCAGGCGGGTTGGCGATCGCAGTTGATTGCTTGAAAACTCAGAGAATGACGGGCATTCTCTGGTGAATCCCTTAGTCGCCTTTTACAACACCCATGAGAAGAGACAGTACCTGCTAATTACTATTACGAAATAAAAGTAAACATTAGTGTTTTAATTTATTTAAACCAGTCTCATCATCATGAATGTTAATATAAAAATATAATATAATTATATTTTTCTAAATCTCGAACTTTAATTTACCATTTGTACCAAGTTTAATTCAAGTGTCATTTGTTCTAGCTCAATATGCTCATGGAAAAGAAGATAGTTTCATCCTAAAAAATACTGCTGAAACAGTATCTTTTTTGACAATCTTTTCAACTTGGAGAATTGTGCTAGCTTGAATAGTAAGACATCAAGAGCGAAACTTTCACGTAGCCTGTACATCGGGTTCACCATACCAAGCCAAACTTTGTCTAAGTACCTACTCATTTGACTTCCTTTCTTGTGAAACACACGAAAAACATAACCCTCCTTCTGGCGCAGTCGGGTAAAAAACTGAAGTGCTCTTCCTTGGCATGGTAATTTTTTTAATTTTCAACTGGTGTTCATATAAAATATTGAAAGGCACAGATTTATCTAGGCTGATTAGAAAATCTCTTCCGAGAATGCAAAATAAGACATATTGTATTAAAAACTATAATTTAATAAATAAAAATCTGAACAAAATATGTTGTTTCATTTACATATTCTCAGTTCTCGTTTCGAAAATGTATAGTTGGTAAAATGTAGCTTCAGTCCTGTGACAGAAGTCAAATACGTAAATTTTAAATGTATTTTTACGTATTTGACATCTGTTACAGGACTCTAGCTATATTTTACGAACTAAAGTTGAAATAACAATATACAACAGCTTAAATAAGGCATACAGTGTGAGCCTTTGCCCAAAATTCAACAAAAGAATTAAAAAAAAAACGAACTGTCATGTTCAATTTTTCCAACTACTACGGGCCATTTTTTTGTATGGGAGTGGGTCGTCTGTACGTAGTACACTTCTTAGTCTGTGGAATCTATCTGTAGTGTTCATAATCTAAGATCTATGCTAAATAACGCCATGTCAACCAGTATTGCCAACCTGTACGATAATTATGGGGGCGTATGATAATTTAGTCATTGGTACGATGTACGATAGCGAATATCTAAATTACGTTAAACGTACGATAATTTTGAGCATTGGATAAAGAAAACATCAATGCGCAAAATACGCTAGCAAAACGCATTTTTGTTTTTGTTTCGTTTGCGTTTGTTAAAACGAGAAAACAACAGTACTTATGTGAGTACTTAGCTGAGGATAGCTCACTCTATTTCACTGCTACGCTATTTTATATGGCCTGATTACTAGGACCTTTAAGCTACGTCTTTAGTAAAACACCCCTAATTAAAATGATGGTAAACTAGGTGTTTCTGAGGGATTGATCGTTGCCTCGTATGACTATCCAATTTTCTGCCAGAAAAGTGATTTTTAAAGTTAGTATATTATAATTCGATATTATATTATATGGGTTCGATTCCCGGGTCGGGAAAAGTGTTATTGGGTTTCTTCATTGGGAAATTCTCAGTAGCAGGCCGGAGTCTGGATTTGTGCCCGGTCAATGGCAATAGGCTCGCTCCCATGTAATAACATGGGACTGTAACATAATTGGCGAAATGTGGGTGTACTATTACACCTCTGCCTACCCCTTCGGGAAATACAGGTGTGATGTTATGTTATGTTATATATTATAATGTATTATTATTATAATGTGACTACTAGTGGCGCCCTTACACCGTACAATAATTAAAAAGTAAGGCTTTGATAGCGTCCTGGACTGCCTGTGTGACTGACTCAAGTTTATATACAGATGATAGACCGTCATTTATTTGTTTATACAGTACCATAGGTATACCCCCTGGAACGGGCCTACAAGCCTTGAATCCTCTGCCATCCATACACTCAGCTGGATAATTACGTGCAAAGCCTAAATACAGCTGTTATATTTATTAAATTGTAGATAATAAATTTGACGTAAACAAGTGCTCAGAGAACATGCAAAGAATATCAACTAGTAGAAAAAGACGTTCTGCCAAAAACGGCAGTTAGGATTGTTAGGAACTATTGAAGTCAGCTAACAAACTTTTATTTTTATCAGATTTCTCATTAACAAATAAAACTCATAACAGTTATGTTGCGTAAATAGAGTAAGAAAAGCCAAGTAAAGGAAAATAAAAGAATTTTATGAGAAATAGAGCTAACTTGAGTGTGTGAATCAGTAAATTAAATTTGCCCAAGGGTGGTAAGAACTAAATTCAGCCATGCTGTAGATAAAGCCTAAAATTGCTTTAGTATACACTTAAAATACATCGTATTGTATTAATACATATTTGCTCTCTTGTAGCGCACGTGCGCTACAGGTACCTACATAGGTCCAGCCCTACCAAAACAATTTGAATATAGGTACCTTCAACTCCTTTTTAAATGGTATGATGTTTTTGCAAACTCCAAAAAACTACTACAGACGCTTCGCTCTCGCTACTGTGCTTTTGTAAATTTTACCTTAATGAAAAACGCGATTAATTTAGGTGCAGTCCCAAGACCCCCAAATGGCAAGCATATGAAAAGACAAAGCTTAATCTCCTTATAAAACATACTTAAAAAGCTCTGACGTTTTCAGAAAACCCCAAAAAAAAATCGCGCATTCGGGTATTTTTATTCCCCTTCCCCTAGGCCAAAAGCTAGATACAATACGTAGGTATCTAATAAAAACACAGAAAATTTTAAATTCTATTATTCAAAACATTACAACAGTCGTCGAAATCCCGCCAAAAAGTCAAACGACATTTCAAAAGTGGTCAAAATACTCAAAATATCTGTGCAAAATATCAATTTTTTCCTGACAGTCACAGACCTATTACCTACTGACAGTACTACAGATAGTACAGTCGCCTGCATGACAGTGGTAACACGTTAATTCGAAAACCGCCCTTACTGCTTACGAAATAAAGATGCTGCTAATGTCAAAGTGTTACCACCGACGTGCGGTCGACCGTACGATAATTTTGTCCAAAAAACGATAATTTCGACGCGTAAATGTGATAATTTGTATTTTTGGAGTTGGCAACACTAAGTCAACCAAAGATAATATAATCACCATGGTAAGATAATATAATAATAAAATAAAAAAAATCACCTTGGTATATTAAGCAGAGACATGACATTTACCGTTGTTAAAGGTAGATAGTACACTTAACAAAATAATGCAAACAAAAACAGATCTTAAACAATTATAATAAGATTTGTATTTGAAGTTAGAGGGACTACGAGCTGACAGAGATGGTATTCGAGGAGTCAAGGTATCCTTTTCCAATGTAATGTGGCCAGGGCAGAGTTTTTTGATACACTTTAGTATTAAATATTACATATATATATACTTCGCACTATTCCGCACTAAGCTCAAGTGGCTCCCTATACGTCTTCGCCGGAATAGCCATGTTTTATCACTTCTCTACAGTATTCTGTTTAATCCCAAGACCCCCCTTTATCTCAAAGAACGTTTCAAGTTCCTTCATGACACACATACACGATACTTAAGATCATCGGAAAACTTGGGGCTTCTGATGCCAATGCATTCTACAAAATTTTATGATAAATCTTTTACTGTTCAGGCTGTGCGTCTGTGGAATGAGTTACCTGTGTCTATACGGCGAGCTCAGTCACGGTTTTCATTTAAAAAATTAGTTAAAGAATACTACCTTTCCAAATAGATTGTAATTTATTAAGACATTGCCTATGTATCCAATCTCTATTCTAATTGTAAGATTATATATATATATTATATATATTTATGATACCTATATGTGTAATATATTTTGTGCTATTTATTTATTTTAGTTTAGTAGTACGCCACGGACTGCCCCCATTATCTAGATCCTACGTCTTCTTTGTCCATCCAAAGGTTGTCTAGAAGATATCGCTTTTAGCGATAAGACCGCCCATGTACCCATAATTTATACGTTGTTCCTGTTTACTACTATTTTCATGGTGTACAATAAAGTATATTCTATCTATCTACTTTTTTTATAGTATAGGATGGCGAAACGAGCTAAAGGCCTACCTGATGTTAAGCGGTTACCTTTGCCCATAACAACTGCAATACCATGCCATATCTTACTAGATAAACTACTGTCTTACATGTCTAATTGTCTACTGTCTTGTTGTGGCAATAAATCATTTTTCTTTCTTTCTTTTCTTTTACATGATATAATCTGAATGTATATGTCGTGGGATCATCAGAAAAATCGTATATTTGCGAAAATCCTAGGACGATTGCAATGAAACAGATTATTGGAATCCAAGCGCTGGTGGTACAAAGCCAGTGGGTCCACGAGTCATACATCGAAAAAAAATCGCAATAATCCAAGCTATTTTCAGGATCATTGCGAAAATCCGGCTTATCTTAGGTAAGTCGCGGAAAACTACTTACGTTACACGTCCTAATTGGCTAATATGAACTTTATGCACTGACGGATGCGTTGATTGGCTAACGGCTACATTCCTTCGTATTTTGTTGTCTGATATTGTTTCAGTGCTTTGTCAACTATGTACTTATCTTTTTTGTGATAATATTTTAACATTAATATACTTTATTTAAATTAATACCTACCTCTATTACCTTGTCGCTTCTTTACTTTTTCATGTCTTTACTTAAGAACATAACATAACATTACGCCTGTATTTCCCCGAAGGGGTAGGCAGACGTGTACAGTACACGCACATTTCGCCATTTATGTTATAGTCCCATGTAATAGGGGGCGGGCCTATTGCCATTAACCGGGCACAAATCCATTCTCCGGGCTGCTACTGAGAATTTCCTAATGAAAAACCCAATAACACTTTGCCCGACCCGGGAATCGAACCCAGGACCCCACGCTCAGCAGTCGCGTTTGCGACCACTAGACCAACGAGGCAGTCGACCGGCAGTCGTTTACTTTAGACCTTTATGAAAAACCATATTCTGACTAACCAGAATAAAGATGTTGAAAGTCAACTTTTAAATCAGCCAATCAGCGTTTATGTCTCCAATCATCCTAAAAAAACTGGGATATTTACAATTATCCTGATATTATGATAACCTTTCTTAGATTCCAATATCCAGTCCTAGGAGTTTCATATCCGAATATCCTACGAGGCTACGACACAAACAAATTGTACATTATAAAAAAAAAATTAATATAAAGGACAAGGACAAGGCGGACTGACGACCTGATCAAAGTCGCAGGAATCGGCTGGACACGGAAAGCGCAGGACCAGTCGTTGTGGCGATTCTTGGGGAGGCTCATTTCTAGCAGTGGACGTCTTTCGGCTGAAATGATGATGATGATGATGATAATGATGATGAATATATTTATATTTCTATGCATTTATGTAATTTATTCAAAAAAGTTCGTAACCAGAAAGGTATGTTTTATTGAAGTGTTATGGCAACATCAAAATAGTGATAGTGTAAAATTCAAATGTTTTAAAGCTGGAAACAAACTATCGGACGTGACCTAAGTCGTGACTGACAGTCACGAGTTAATGAAACGAAATGAAATCGTTTATTTCATCCAATGAACTGAGAACCATGGGAGCGAAGCCGCTAGTCAGAATACAAAAACGTTGTTTCGTTGGGTTGAATCATGTTTTCAGTATTTTTTCATCGTAATTTTTATCGTTGTGGTTTCTAAAATAGTACAAAGATGTTCTGTAAAAGGTTGCGGAAATGAATCGTATTCCGGCTGTAAGTTACATATATTTTCACAGGTGAAGTTACAAATAAGTTATCGGACGCGAATTACAGTCGTGACCGACGGTAGCGACGGATGCTATATCTGGTCAATAATTGTACACCTATGTGTGCAAACTATCAGCAATAAGTCGCAGACGGACGTGATTTTTAGCGCTCGGATTTTCAACGAATATATAGCTCTCCGGATGTTTCCTTTAATCGCCCAGCGTCTGTCGCAATAATGTATAACGTCGTGACTGTCAGTCACGACTTAGGTTCGCATCCAATAGTTTGTTTCGGGCTTAAGCTTTAATATAAATAATTATGTATGTTGTTGATAGGGTGACAATATTTGCGAAATTATTATTGGACTTTGGGCTTGACTTTGTTTTAACTTCTCGACCCATAATTTCAATTTGATTATCTAACTATACCCTTACGTAATAGAAAAAATAGACAATTACTCATATATTAAATGCGATGCCACAACAATGGCAGTGTGCGTATCGCGTAGTACACGATTGTTCGTTATCAAGAGATCTCTAGCGATATTGTCTCACTTGCCTGTACGCTCCAAGCACACTTTTGCGTTACACACACCGGTGGGTGTCACCGCGGAGTCGTAGTAGTCATGTCTAATAATCTGCACGCTACCCAGGCTGAAATTATTTTACTTTTTCTTGTAAAATATTGTATTTGACGACGTCTGTGGTCTAGTGGTTCGAGTGTTGGACTTCAGATCACAAGATCGTGGGTTCGATTCCCACAGGACACAAATATTTGTGTGATGAACATAAGCGTTTATGTTGTTCTGGGTGTTCCTTATGTATTATAAGTATGTATTTACAAAAAAAAAGCACATAAGTATTATATCCATTGTCTAGTACCCATAACACAAGCTCTGTTTAGTTTGGGACTTGATGGTTCTGTGTAAAAATGTCACAAAAATATTTATTTATTTATTTTATTAATTTATTTGGAGAAGACTCACTCATGAAATGTAATACAAGTTGGTTTCGTATGCTTCGTAGTCTAACTTTTACACGTTTTAATGACCCAAGACGGCATTTTTACAATATCATACGATGGTGACGGTCGATCGCAGACTAAACGGGCGATGAAGAATTGGACAATCTCATTTTACAAATTCTGCACAACCATCATATCAAAAAAATAAAAATGATACATCCCATTCGATGCCCGAAATTCGGGTCACTCTAATAGAGCGAGACGACTTAACTCTGTGTTTTCTATCTGTGAATGATCATTTACAGCAGAGTGCACAGTCTTGTACTACCAACGGTAAATGTCATGTCTCTGATATTAAGTTAAGATGTTTCACCTACGTTTTAATGTCAACTGTCAAGTTGCTGTCAAGTGTCGAATGTCGATGAAGTTTTCATAGAATTGTTAAATTGCTAAATAATTTATAGAAATAACAAATAATCAGAGTAATGAGATGAGAGAAACATGGCATCTTGTAATTTTATGGTTTCATTATTGATTTTTAGTTTTTATACATGTAAGTAATTACTGAGAATGTGTAATGTCTAATTTACTGAGTGACGAGTGACTGGTTGGTTATTTAGTCTTCATATTAGTCATACAGTAATCTTCATTCTTTTGTAACAAATCCAAAAATTTATATTATGGGTAGAGACCATAATTGACCTACTTTACTGTTCTGTGATCTTGTTTTTATAAGCCCCTAAGGCGACACTGACCGGTGATCAGGGCCTGATGATGCAGCTTGAAGGTGGCCACAGGATCTCCACTGTGGTTAACATAGACACACCAAGTTTGAGCTTATTAGATTTGTCTCAATGAGTAGTCTGCTGACAGACGATGACACTTGGTTTGGTGGTGTTATTAAGAATATTAAAAATAAAATTTTAATGAAAAAAAAAAACGGTATAAAAACAAGCTTTTAATGAACTAAAAAGTAGGAAATAAAACTTATAATTTACTTAAACAATGATCTTTAATATTTTCATACAAGCTTGAAGCTTATTTCAAGTATAAGAAGGATATTTCATACCTCAAGCTTTTAAGAAAATATTAAAGTTCTTTGTTTATGTGTATTGTAAGTTTTATTTAGTACTTTTTAATTTTCAGTTAAATAAAAGCTTGTTTTTTAAAAGATTTTTCTTTTATTTTATCAAAAATGTGCCACTGTTTTGTTATTTTTAGTTGCAAACTCGCAAAGGCTTCATGAAAAAATATATTCATCAATTGAGGGAGGAGCAGCGTGTTTCAGACGTCTTAATGGTACTCATCAAGCAGGGTGTTCATGTATGTATACAACATTCACATTATAGTATGCAAGTAGTGTTAGGCACTGGTGCTAGGACAATCGTGATTACTACCATGATTTCAATGCCTAGCAAGTCGGGTATGAGGAGAGGATGCTAAAGTTATTGGTGGCATATGAATGTGGGTTACTGTGCATAGTGCACCCTACATCATACAGTACAGGATGTAGCCTCACCTCGAATCATGCTAGCAGAGTGTGGTGGTACAGTTTTTAAGAGGGCCTCACACAATCTTCACTTTTCTAGGTGTGCTACTCAAGAATATGTGTGAGAGATATTAGGGAATGCATTCCCGGTGCTGAAAATCAGTACCCTGAATTTCAAGAAATGCAGTCAAGGCACCAGGATTCCCATGAATCAGTTTTAAAAATTGTTGATAGCAGTGGTGGCTGCTGGCTGAGAGAACCGGTGGTGCACTGTGCTGTTTTATTTAGTTTTATGATTTAAAATAGTTTCTGTCCAAATCGACTTCACCAAAAACATGCAAAAAAATCAAAAATCCACACAACCATTGCTTTTTAGGGTTCATACCCAAAGGGTGTCAAACAAGACCCTATTAATCTTGCTACGCTGTCCATCCGTCCGTCTGTCTGTCACACGGCTGATCTTTGTAATGGTAATAGATAACCATTCTGACTTAACTGACTGATAACCGGACTGCCTCGTTGGTCTAGTGGTCGCAAGCGTGACTGCTGAGCGTGTGGTCCTGGGTTCGATTCCCGGGTCGGGCAAAGTCAAAGTGATATTGGGTTTTTTCATTAGGAAATTCTCAGTAGCAGCCTGGAGTATGGATTTGTGTTGTGTCTATTACAAAAAAACTTTTTAACAATAAAAAAATCGACTTCAAAAACCTTAACTAAAAAGTAAAAAATAATCCTTGTATGTATTTCAAAATCTTTTTATAAACCAAAATTTTGAAGGCGGCGCGTGATTGACCCTTTGCGTGATAATGTACAGTCGAGCGCATTATCTATAGTAATAAACAGTATAAGTGAACGTACTTGAAAATCACGCGCCGCCTTCAAAATTTTGGTTCATGAAAAGATTTTGAAATACATACAAGGATTATTTTTTACTTTTTAGTTAAGGTTTTTGAAGTCGGTTTTTTTTTTGTTAAAAAGTTTTTATTTCATACTTTTTTTTCATTTTTTTGGGGGCTCGTAGCTAAGCAACGACTGCGCGGATTGTACGATCTGCAAGGTTAAGCTGCACTTGCCGCGGTCAGTCTGTGGATGGGTGACCGTTTCGTTATACCTCGAAACCCCTCCGTGCCTCGGAGAGCACGTTAAGCTGTCGGTCCCGGTTGTCATACGAATATCTATGGCAGTCGTTACGGGTAGTCAGAAGCCTGAAAGTCTGACAACTGGTCTAACCTCCGAATGTCAGTATTACCCAGTAACTGGGTTGCGGGGGTCTGATGGCAGTCGCTCCGTGTAAAATACTGATGTTCAGCCGCATCTGGCTAGACTGGAAGCCGACCCCAATATAATTGGGAAAAGGCTCGGAGGATGATGACTTTTTAGTCGTTGTTGTTGTTGTTGTTATTGTTGTTGTTCCAATCATTGTCGTAAAAAAAAACACGCAAATCGGCTAAGAATTCTCAGAAAAACGAACCTATGAGCAGATCATCTAGAAGGGCGAAGCTAAAATAAACCGATTTATTGAAGCTGGTTAAAAAACTACTTAAGCGCGCGGGCTTCCTCTACCAAATAAAAAAACAGCCACGTAAATCGGCCCTGAAATCTCGGAGTAATCGGTGTACATAATTGAAAAAAAAAAAAAGCCGCCGAAACCTCCTCCTTTTATTGAAGTCGGTTAAAAATAAAATAACTTTGTGAAAAAATTCAGTATGGAGATGTCAGAAGCTCACGGATGAAATACCACTTATCTGTGAAATTTATAAAAACAGCTTATCACCAATGTGCTGAAGTTTTGATTTACATTGCTATTTTATGTATATTAAAAATTGAAGTTTTTTCAATCAATGAGATAGAGTACACTAGTGAAAACATGCTGAAGTAGGTTAAAATAAACTGTACAAATTTAATTAATGAAAAATCCCATGAATGATTACATCACTGGAGGATTTAATTTCATGTACTAAATCTAAACACTGTTTCTTAATAAGATATCGCTGACGTCACCCAAAGACGTACCATAGTGGAGGACGATTTCGATACCACGAGCAGTGTTCACGGTAGCTTAGTGGCTAAAGCACTGGCATACTGAGCCAGGAGTCGCAGGCTCGAATCCTGCTCGTGAGTGATTTTTTCTTTCCACAATTTAAATCTTTATCAAGATAACTTTCTTTGTGTTTTAGCTGCTGATAATGGAGCAGTGGGTGTGGTTCATATGATAAAGGATATCTCTGATGCCCAATGGCTGGTACAAAACTCCACAGCGGGGCCTTATATGGCTGTTGTGAGCACTGCTCAGTTTTATGATGTTATTGAACTTCTCATGGAACAACCTGCCAATGTTGCTGGCATTTTATTATATGATAATATCACAAATAGGTAATGATGAACAAGTTGCTATCTTATCATTAAAATCTGTACTTTCAGTTCGGTTACTTTTGCTACTGGTGAGTCCGAAACCGGATAGCCGACGACGTCGCCGCCGCGCGAGACACGACGAAGATTAAATAGTGTTTATTGTATACTCTGTTTTGTCTTAGTTGTCTTATTTAGTAAACAATCTTGGCATGTATTTTTTATTTTTATTTTTTTTTCTCACAATGGGCCTCATAAGAAGTCTCAAAGTCACTCAAAGGGCAATGGAGAGGCCTATGCTCGGAGTGTCCCTGCGTGATCCAATCAGAAATGAGGAGATTCGCAGGAGAACGAAAGTAACCGACATAGCCCGAAGAATTGCCAAACTTAAGTGGCAGTGGGTGGGGCACATTGCTCGCAGAACGGATGGCTTATGGGGCAGTAAAGTTCTGGAGTGGCGACCGCGTACTGGAAGGCGCAGCGTGGGTAGGCCCCCACAAGGTGGACCGACGACCTGGTGAAGGTCGCGGGAATCCGCTGGATGCGGAAGGCACAGGACCAGTCGTTGTGGCGATGCTTGGGAGAGGTCTATGTCTAGCAGTGGACGTCTTTCGGCTGAAATGATGATGATTTATTTTAACAGCTGCCTACTGTACTTACAGTTGCCCAACACGTAAAGTAGGCCAAGTTACAATTTAGGTACATAACTACATATGTAATTCTTATAAATTTATTCACTTAAAAGTTTATGACAAATGCTGACAAATTGGATTATTTTTGTCAATAATAATTATTAAATGGACATTATGTTAACAATTTCCAACACTTAATAAATTTTTTTAAGCTAATTACATGTGCAGAACTAGTGATTATATTTTATCAGTAGTTATTCGAATAAAGAGATGTGCCAAGATTGTTTGCTAAATAAGACAAGAGAGAAAAAACAGAATATAAAATTTTATATTATTGGTTATGTAATTATGTATAGTGTTTTATATTGTTTTATGTCATCAAGTGTCATCAACCATATACAACATAGACGCCTTATAACAGGCGACCGATGTCTGTCAACACATCTATGAAATTTCACTAATGTAGATATTTATTCGCCACTTGAAATCTTCAAATCAGTTTCGACCACTCATATGAGCCGTCAAAACTGCCGCGTTAGTGTAGTTATTGGCTAGTGCCAATAGCCGCCTTGGTAGGGCCAATCGGATTGCAGTACCCCGCCTCAGGTAGTGGCAGAATTTATTGTACACATTATATTCAACATTAGGCGTCTATTGGGCTGTATGGTCGATGTTTTATGTATTTTGTGCGGGCCTTAATGCTAAATTAAATTAATTAATTAATATTATTATTGGCAATATTTTTAAACAACAAATTTTTTTAGTGCCCCAGCATTCAGTCAAGAGTCAAGATGTCCAAATGAGTATTCATCAGCAACGGGAAGTACTTGCTCTTCAAGTGTAGCTGGTGGTATTGTTTGGAATGACAAGGGCACTGGACTCTTACGAAGAGATATCCCATTTCCCATATTTTATTTACCACAGTCAAGAGTGGTGGTAATTGATCAAATCAATGAGTGCTACCAAAAGTATGTTATTCTCTTATTTGCATGTTTTTTTATTAGAACTCGGAAAATAATAAGTACCTATGATTTTATATGTTATCTAAGAAAAAAAATGTAGGCCATACACGCTACGGTCCACCGGAAAGCTCTACCTGCAGACCGCATGTCGTGGCGTGTATTGGACGGTCCAGTATGTCGGAGAGGTCATCAGTTCGTTTCGCTATGGTAAACCGTATGATCACGCACGCCTGAATGAATCGATTCTTGATGTTGCTCCGGTCGCCTATACAGGCACGAAAACCTGCACAGGTCTATTTCAATACACGGTCCGGTCGACATGGGCAGGTTGACCTGTGCAGGAATACCTCTCCGGTACACTGTAATGTGTATGGTCAGCATTAGGTTTCCGCAAATAAAATACTGTCCGTTTTAATAAATCCGGACCCTGGTGTCGATTCTCTTGTTCACAAACTGAATTTATTTTGAACTATCGCTCTCTTTTACTAATAGTAGATACAAGAAAGGGATGGCAACAATTTTAGAGCTGTCATATTAATCGGAATTAAAATTTGCATACAAGTTTAGTCGTGAACTCTGAACATGCCTACTAAAATACTAAGAAAATTGTTGCCATACTTTTCTTGTATCCACTGTTACTAAAAGAGAGCGATAGTTTAAAATAAGTTTAGTTCGTGAAAAAGAGAGTCGACACCAATACCAACTAAACTTAACTAAATATATCGCAATCTTCGCAGCAAAACCATAAAAGATAGAAAGCTGCCGTTAAGTAATTTATATGATTTTCAGCATTTAGGCCCTTATGATGGTGATTTCACACTGGCGAGGCAAGGAGTGGATCGGTAGAGCGTGAATTGAAATTTGTATGGCAAAATTTCAATTTTCGTCCCACCCGTCTTTGGTGTGAAAGGTCTTGCGCGAGCTTGTGCGAGGCGAGAATTGAAATATTTGTTGGTACAATATTAAACTATGTTGCTGTATGAATAAAATATTTATTACTTTGCAAAACAGATCAAATCTCGCACCGGCCATCGAAGTCCCGCGCGGTCTCTCTATCCAGACCTGCCTCGCTCTGCCACGATCTGCCACGTTCTGCCTCGCGATGTCTCGCGCCGACCAGCGCCGACCCGCGATGTACACACAGCGTCATTAATTGGTTACCCCTCTTATTCGAGAGTTTGTTCGTAAGTGGAGTAACCAATGAATGCAGCTGATTGCACATCGCGAGCCGGCGCTGGTCGGCGCGGCACAGCGCGAGCTCGCGATGAACATCTTTCGGTATGAAAGGGTCAGCGAGATTTCAATTCACGCCTTTTATGCATGCATTAAGGTTGCTAATCTATTTATCTATTTTAGGATCTTTAGGACCCGTCGTACAAATAGAAACATAAAACTTTTTAACAAAAAATTGAACCGACGAAAAGAGAAACTGAAAAGCGAAAAATAACTAATTATGAGTCGGCGCCAAACGAACTTTTAACAAGCAAAGTGTGTGCAAGTTGCAAGTGGCCGAGCGGAGAACGCATTTTTGGAAAGTAAATGTTTATCGTTGAAAATTTCACGTTGTATTTGATGTGACGTTGTTTTTATTATTTATTTTAAAGTAATTTAATGATCTTCGTTGATTGGTTGTTTGGCGCCGACTCATAATTAGTTATTTTTCGCTTTTCAGTTTCTCTTTTCGTCGGTTCAATTTTTTGTTAAAAAGTTTTATTTTTCATTTTTTTGTGGTTAGAAACATAAAACTTTTTAACAAAAAATTGAACCGACGAAAAGAGAAACTGAAAAGCGAAAAATAACTAATTATGAGTCGGCGCCAAACGAACTTTTAACAAGCAAAGTGTGTGCAAGTTGCAAGTGGCCGAGCGGAGAACGCATTTTTTGAAAGTAAATGTTTATCGTTGAAAATTTCACGTTGTATTTGATGTGACGTTGTTTTTATTATTTATTTTAAAGTAATTTAATGATCTTCGTTGATTGGTTGTTTGGCGCCGACTCATAATTAGTTATTTTTCGCTTTTCAGTTTCTCTTTTCGTCGGTTCAATTTTTTGTTAAAAAGTTTTATTTTTCATTTTTTTGTGGTTAAAGTCTAACTCCAGGTCTCCATTATGTCGTAGTGTCTAGAACTATATTTATGTGTGTCAAGTTTCAACAGAATCGGTTAACAGGTAAGAATTCAGTGGGTGAACAAACACTCATCCCCTGTTTTACTACCCTTAGGGGTGGATTTTGAAATTTAAATGGGACCAACTTCGAGTTATACCCTATCCATTAAAAAAAGAATCATCAAAATCGGACCACTCTGTAAAAAGTTATGCGTGGTCATACATAAAAAATAAATAAAAAAAATATACGCGTCGAATTGAGAACCTCCTCCTTTTTTTCGTCGGTTAAAAAAGCTCTCTGACTACACTCTCGAGCTTATGGCGGAAAGACGCGAGATGATTCTGCAGTCCTCAGATGATGCGACTAAGTACTGGCAGCTCAATAGACAGATCTCAAAGTCCTTGAAAAGTGACCTACGCCAATTTCATACGGAACGTATTAAAGACGCGATAGAGAAGAACAAGGGCTCCAAAGTCTTCGCAAGAGACCTGTCTATTGGGCAGAGCCAGCTTGCAAAACTGAGGACCGACGATGGCAGAGTCGTATCCTCCAAGCCAGAGCTATTGAAGGAGGTCGAGAAGTTCTATGGACAGTTATACACGTCCACCCGGACACCCGCTGTAAATCGGGCTCACGACCCAAGAGCTCGATTGACCCGACACTATACCGAAGATATCCCGGACGTCAGCCTGTACGAGATTAGGATAAGCAAATAATAATAATAAAATAAAAAAAAAAAAAAAAAAAAAAAAAAAAAGATAAGCAAATAATGATAATTAGCAGCTCAAAAACAACAAGGCACCGGGTGATGACGGAGTTACGGCCGAACTCCTGAAGGCGGGTGGAAAACCGATCCTTAAGGCCCTTCAGAAGCTGTTTGATTCCGTCATTCTCGAGGGAAGAACGCCACAGGCATGGAGCAGAGCTGTGGTGGTACTCTTCTTCAAAAAGGGCGATAATGCTCTACTGAAGAATTATAGGCCCATCTCACTTCTGAGCCATGTCTACAAGCTGTTTTCGAGAGTCATTACGAACCGTCTTTCGCGCAGGTTTGACGACTTCCAGCCTCCCGAACAAGCCGGTTTCCGAAAAGGCTTTAGCACCGTAGACCACATGCATACACTGCGGCAGGTTATACAGAAGACCGAAGAGTATAACTTGCCTCTTTGTTTAGCGTTTGTGGACTACGAGAAAGCCTTCGATTCGATCGAGACTTGGGTGGTACTACAGTCTCTTCAACGGTGCCAGATTGACTATCGGTACATCGAAGTGTTAAAGTCTTTGTATGAAAAAGCCACTATGTCAGTCTGATTACAGGACCAAGCCTCGAAACCTATCCTTCTGCAGCGAGGTGTGAGACAGGGAGATGTGATCTCTCCGAAACTGTTCACTGCTGCATTGGAGGATGTCTTCAAGGTTCTGGACTGGAAGGGGCTAGGCATTAACATAAACGGCGAGTACATCACTCACCTTCGGTTTGCCGACGACATAGTAGTCATGGCTGAGACCATGGAGGACCTCGGTACAATGCTCGATGACCTCAGTAGAGCTTCTGATAGAGTGGGTCTTAAAATGAATATGGACAAGACAAAGGTTATGTCGAATTCCCATATAGCACCCATTCCCGTAAATATCGGAGAATCTAATCTAATCTAATGTTGTTGACGATTATGTATACCTAGGACAAACTGTCTAGCTAGGTAAGTCCAACTTCGAGAAAGAGGTCAATCGTCGAATCCGACTCGGTTGGGCAGCGTTCGGGAAGCTACGCAATATCTTCTCGTCCAAAATACCGCAGTGTCTCAAGACGAAAGTCTTTGACCAGTGTGTGTTGCCAGTAATTACTTACGGTACTGAAACGTGGTCGCTCACAATGGGCCTCATAAGAAGGCTCAAAGTCACTCAAAGGGCAATGGCTCGGAGTGTCCCTGCGTGATCGAATCAGAAATGAGGAGTTTCGCAGGAGAACGAAAGTAACCGACATAGCCCGAAGAATTGCCAAACTTAAGTGGCAGTGGGCGGGGCACATTGCTCGCAGTACGGATGGCCGATGGGGCAGTAAAGTTCTGGAGTGGCGACCGCGTACTGGAAGGCGCAGCGTGGGTAGGCCCCCCACAAGGTGGACCGACGACCTGGTGAAGGTCGCGGGAATCCGCTGGATGCGGAAGGCACAGGACCGGTCGTTGTGGCGATGCTTGGGGGAGGCCTATGTCCAGCAGTGGACGTCTCTCGGCTGAAATGATGATGATGATGATGATGAAGGTTGCTAATCGATAATTTGATAGTAATAGTACATTACTGTCGAGGCCTGAAATGAAGCAATTTACGGCCGAGTAACAGTGATTTTGAAAGGACGAGGCGCAAGCCGAGTCCTTTTTAACTAAACGAGGCCGTTAATTGCTATTTCGGCCGAGACTTGTATAGTACTTTTCTCTCATTTGCGAGGAAACACAACACAAATTAATTCAACAGTATCTCATTTTCATTCACGCCAATTCGCCCGCGCGCGGTTCTTGTTCTATTTTCAAAGTTTTGAAAAAAAAATGCGTATTCAGCCTGTATAATGATAAATATTTTGTACCTAAAAACACCTAATTTATGTAAGTGTGTACTTAAAAACCTCGGTAGCATAATTTAAAAAATAAAAAGTGTCCAGCAATTTCTATTAATGTCCTGTTGGATATTACCGGCCTGTTATTTCGTTGCGTACGGAAAAGAGTCGATTGTTGTATTCTTTTTTTTGAATAATGAACCAATTTCCGAGCAAGTGGGAGAAAATTAATATTATGAAGCTTGTAGAGCGTATATAGAGCTAGGTCAATATTTTCTACGAGTATTATTTAGTAGATATACAACATGTTAATGGAATAACTCAAAACCTAAGAGCCCTAATTCTCGCGTTATAGAGATAAATATCTAATTCGAGATAATCTCGGATACCCCAACTAGTTTTTATTATAATAAATTGATATGGAAAGTAATGATTAATTTTCATTTATTATTGTAGAAGCTGTTTTCAATTTTTGGTATCATGGTTACTCTAATCGATTCATAGCGCTAGATTCATTCACGAACGCGCGACGCTCTCTGCTACTCTGTCGCGACAACCTCTTAAAATTAAGTTAAGTTTTAATAGTTTTAGGAAACAAATGTTACCCAAAAGTTCCCATCACACTTTTTTACTGGGTCTCGGTCGCCTTTGCGCAAAACTTTTAGACTCGGCATGGTATGAAAATATTTTGTTGGTAAAAATTAACCTATGTTAAAAAGTTGTGTAATGGATTCTACTCTCGATTCTGAACAAACTTGTTTCAGGTTTTGTGTTAATTCAATTACACGTTGTATTGTTGACCGATATACGCGAAATACCGCGCTTGTTCAACCGCAGTACTTGCTAGGCCTTAGGGTGTATAATGTATATTCTAAGGAGAGCAAGAAGTCAGCCTTCATCTGTTATTTTTTTTAATTCAACCTAATTTGTCAGCTCTTAAGTTTCTTGCATCTTTTTTTTATATTATAATATAATTCTTAGTAGTATAGTTTAGTTGTTGCTCAACAGAATCAGCCATTGATACAATTTTGAATTGTAAAGATGATTCTTAATTTTTTTCAGGTATAATGATGACAAGTTGAATCAAAAGGGCATGCCACTTTGTTCCATACAATTGCATTCCTTTATGTTTGCTGCAGTTGACACTGAAGTATGTTTAAGAAGGTCAGTAACTCTTGTTAGTAAAAATATATCTTACTAATATTATACACTAGCTTCTGCCCGCTGTTTCGCACGCGTGTAATTCAGTTTATCACAGAAAGACGTTAGCGCATCAAGTACGAAACATGGTAAAATAACAGTTCATAATAATTCCAAAATCTCATCGCCTAGCAACTAAATTTTTCTCAATAACAATCAGTCAGTCAGTCAGTTTTTTTGGCGTAACTTTAACCGTCTACGAAACGCACGCAACGGAAGCTCTCAAAAGGAATATTATTTTCCCGTTTTTGCAACATTTTTCATTTATGCTCCGCTCCTATTGGTCGTAGCGTGATGTTATATAGCTTATAGCCTTCCTCGAGAAATGGACTATCCAACACATTTTTTTTTTAAATTCCATCCAGTAGTTCCTGAGATTAGCGCGTTCAACCAAACAATCAATCAAACAAACTCTTAAGCTTTATATTATAAGTATAGATGTGAAAGTTTGTTAAGATGTTCATGCATGTGTTTGTATGTTTGTTCCTCAATCATGCATAAACGGCTGAACGGATTTGGACGAAATTTGGCTTACAGATAGACTCTGTCCTGGATTAACATTTAACAAATAGGATACTTTTTATCAAAATACTACTTCAGCGAAGCCGCAGGCTTTAGCTAGTGTTATTTGTAAACGTGTTGCATACTGCAAGCGTAGCATAACCACTGTAGACAAGATATTTGTCTACGGAAGAATAGACAAATAGACAGTGTACAGAACTATAACTGTCATTTTGTCTATTCTTTCGTAGAATAAACCTTTGTATATAGTGGTCATGCTTCGCCTGCTGGACACATTTTATTCTTGAATGTTTGTTCGTACCTACAGGTCGGCCTCATCAGCTTTGTTAACACCGACCAAAGTGTGTGATCCTCTGGGTGACCATAATGTCTACTATTCTCTTTTCCCAAGGACAAAGGTGAGTACTATTTTCTGTGATTAAACGTTTCTAATTGTCTGCATATGTTGACCTTTTACCAAACCTAGAATTTAATTTTGATTTTGAGACTGGTGTCATTAAAACAAACAAATATTTTCCTTCAGTATAATACGAAAATTGTTACGTTTAATTTGTTTCAGGAAACCAAGAATTCAAATGCAGTCACATTAGTGACTGCTAGAATTGATACCGCTTCGTTATTTGATGGTAAGTATTACACTTTATAACATTGGTGTGTATTAAGAGGAATGACTGCCTCGTTGGTCTAGTGGTTGCAAGCGCGACTGCCGAGCGTGGGGTCCTGGGTTCGATTCCCGGGTCGGGCAAAGTGTTTTTGGGTTTTTTCATTAGGAAATTCTCAGTAGCAGCATGGAGTCTGGATTTGTGCCCGGTCAATGGCAATAGGCTCGCCCCCTATTACATTACATGGGACTATAACATAACTGGCGAAATGTGGGTGTACTATTACACCTCTGCCTACCTCTTCGGGGAAATACAGGCGTGATGTTATGTTGTAAGAGGAATGTAGCAGCCAAGTGGCGCCCCCATCAGTAAATATTACTCGCTAAATACATCATTTATAGAAAATTCAATTTTAACAATTGAAGTACAGGTACTGTAGTTTAATCAGAAACTATTAACTCTGTAAAATATAGTTCGCTTTAATTGTAGATAGAAAAGATGCTAAAAGTGGCAGTTTTTCGCACTTTTTCTGTCTATAACTACAGCAAAGTATAATTTACAGAGTTAATAGTTTCTGATTAAACTACAGTACCTGTACTTCAATAGTTAAAACATAATAATATGTAAAACTTATACAGGGTACTTATACATGTATTGTATATCAATGTTATTTATTCCAGGAGTGTCTCCCGGAGCGGCGAGCTCGGTTGTAGGGATGGTGACACTGCTAACGGCTGCCACGGTGCTTTCTCAAATGATTCCCACCAAAGATGCGCAACTATATGGTAAGTACTGATGTTCAGTAGTCAATTGTAGCGAATTGAACATAATAAATGACGACCTGGTGAAGGTCGTGGGAATCTGCTAGATGCGGGAAGCGCAGGACCGGTCGTTGTGGCGATGCTTGGGGGAGGCCTATGTCCAGCTGGTGATGTCTTTCGGCTGAACTGACGAACATCATAAATAAATTAGGATCTGGAGGAGGCCTATGCTGGAAAACAAAACAAACAAATTACCGATTTCTAATTACAAATACATATGTAATATTTATTGTAAAAATAGTTAATTTTATTAATAAAGGCTATTTGAATTCGAATAAGATACATTAAGCGTAAGTCATGAGCGTTCATCTTAAGCTCTGGATGTTACCTATAGACACAGCCTTCGCAGTGTTCTCTGTCAATGAACTGAACGATTGGTTTCCTCTAATGCATTCGTTCACAAGCTATAGCGAAAGTCCCTGGAGGTATATGGTATACCTCCAGGCACTTTCGCATTTGAGCTTCATGGAATGTGAGTAGCAGTAAGCAGTGTGCTCCAGAAGCTAAAAAAGGCCTTACACCTGATCGACTTATTACTTTTTCCACCACTCTGTCTGCAACAGGGGTGGGGGGTGGGATGGCAGACAACACACAAGCTGCATATCATCAATATTTTAATTCAATTTCAGATCAAAACGTGTTATGGACATTATTCAATGGGGAAGCGTTTGACTACATCGGGTCTCAGCGTGTAGCGTACGATATAAGCAAGGGTGCGTGGCCGGCCGCCGCCCCGCTGGCTGTGGCCGACATACGTTTGCACGTGGAGCTTGGACAGATCGGCGGCTACTTGGCCAACGATAAGGACAGCTCCTGGCCTTTACACGCCTTTGTGCCGTACACTGACGTTGTGTCTGAGGTCAGTTGATGCTAATTAAAATTGAGAATTTGTGTATTTTCGATGCTCGAGAACAGGATATTTGACTCATCATCATCCGAACCTTTTCCCAATTATATCTGGGTTGGCTTCCAGTCTAACCAGATGCGGCTGAACATCAGTATTTTACACGGAGCGACTGCCTTCAGACCCCCGAAACAAAGCTACTGGGTAATACAGACATTCTCTTCTCATGAGTGTCGTAAAAGGCACTAAGGGATTCCCCAGAGGATGGGCAGCAGCGTTCTCTAAGTATTTAACCAACCAACTGCGATCGCTAACTCGCCTGCCCAGCGTGACGATTATGGCATATCCCCCCCCTTATTTGGGGGAGGCATGTGTTGTTGTTCAGGCTTCTGACTACCCGTAACGACTGCCACAAATATTCATATGACGACCGACCGACAGCTTAACATGCTCTCCGAGGCCTGGAGGGATCTCGATGTGTAACGAAATGGTCACCCATCCATGGACAGACCGCGGCAAGTGCAGCTTAACCTAGCATGATAGCAATGAATACATTTCCGAGGAAGTGGGAGAAAAAATATTTGTTCCGTGGGTATTTGTTCTTGAGAACCAAACCTGCAACCTATAGTTATTAGCGACCGATAGCTATTGCTCCGGCCTTTAAGAGTAAATGCGGATGGTCTTTTCTTTATACAAACGCTCTTGACTGTTTTCTTTCTGGTTTATAACCTTACAGCAATGATTTTTTACTGTAAAGTAAGTAAAGTAAAGTCTGTTTTCGTTTTTGTTGATCAATTATTTCTAGAAGCCTAAAAATTATCAAAATCGCCTATTTAGACCGATGCCTACAGAGGCCTATTGTATAAATTTGACAACTATTAATGAAAAAAAAAACTAAAAACATATTGACACAGTACATATTCTTCATAATCAGTTTATGAAATATCATTTAAATTGGTCCAGTTTCGGAGGAGAAAATAGTTGTTTGTATATCGCTGATAGTTGTTGGATGCGTGAAGTAAAACGGTGAAATTTCTGTTAACTTGTTTTAATTGCAAGGCACACACACGATACAGTTTATACAGTTACACGATAGCGGACGGAAGAGAAAAGACAGAGTTGCCATACCCTAAAATTATAACATAATAAAACTATTAATGTTGGAGTTGCCAACATATTGCCGGCCACGAAATTATGTTAGTTATAATTAGTTTACAAAACTTTTATACCTTAAAATAAAAAATGAAAACAGCGCCATCTGTTAACAAGAAACGCAATACCTTAAGTAATTGACCAATGCCATTGTCAACAGTGACATCTATTGGCAGTAAGTTGCTAGAGAATAATCCACAATAACAAGTAGTAAAAACTACACACATTAATTATATGTTTATACTTACAAAATTATTACTACATCAGAAAACTTAGTTATATGTTTATACATACAAAATTATTACATCAGAAAACTTAGTTATATTTTCATACAAATAATGAAATAGTTTATTCGCAATCAATAGGTAATAAACAAACCTTGGTGACAGAGCGCCTATGTGTTCTGCCATTGGCAGTTTTGACTTCTATGGTACGAACAAAATTATCAGACCCTGGGAAAACATTGGTCACTCTTGCCATTGGCCAATACATAGGTGCAGTGTTATCCTCCTTTAAAATAACTAAAGAGCCTATCTTAATATTAGAATTTACGTTTTTCCATTTTGGTCGTGATTGTAAAATATTTAAATATTGTTTACTCCAAGTTTTCCAAAATTTTTGTTTTAAATTATTACATAATTGCCACAGTCTTAATCGATTGGTTGGAATATTAATTACATTTTGCTCGGGAAAGGAGTTCAAAGTTGTACCAATCAAAAAGTGGCCCGGAGACAAGTATGAAAAATCATTAACATCATTTGATAATGGTAATAAAGGTCTGCTATTTAAAACTGCTTCAATTTCACAAAGTATTGTTACAAGTTGTTCATATGTAAGAATACATTTTTGTACAATCCTTTTCAGATGGTATTTGGTGCTTTTTACGGCTGCCTCCCAAAGGCCACCAAACACTGGGGAGTAGCATGGAATAAAATGAAATTGTATTCCTTTTTGACTAGCAAAGGATAAGACCTGTGTTTGGTGCTCTTCAGCAGATTGCATTTTATACAAATTGTGTAATTGGTTCTTGGCACACTTAAAGGTGGAGGCATTGTCGCAATATACATCTGTAGGTAGCCCTCTACGTGAAATAAATCTTTTGAAACAAGCAAGAAATGTTGGCGTTTTCAAATCGGAGGCTAATTCTAAATGTATTGCCTTGGTCACGAAACATACAAAAACACATATGTACCCGTTTCCCACAATTGAACGACGTAATGTTGATTGTTTCACTGTAATTGGACCAGCAAAATCGATGCCTATTTTTTGAAAGGGGCGACAAGCATTTACCCTATCATGTGGTAAAGAACCCATTAATTGTTCTGACACATCTTTCTTTAATTTCCAACAAATTATACATTTATGAGTGACTTTTTTAATTTCTCTAATTGCATTAACAATCCAGTATTTCTGATTTAATGAAGACAAAACTAATTTAGGTCCTGCATGAAGGTTCTTTTCATGTTCACTTTTAATTATTAAATATGTTATTTGTGAACCTTTAGGCAGGATGATTGGGTGTTTTTGAGAGTAAGGTATATTGGCATTCTGTAATCGACCACCTACTCTTATTAATCCCTTATTATCTATGAAAGGATGTAAAGCCATAAGATTACTATTTTTAATAGTGTGTTTACATTTCAATGAATGAATATCATCTTTAAAGAATTTTTGCTGTTCATACTTTAGGATTAAAAACAATGAGTCATTTAATTCGTTTGTAGTAATATAATTATGCTTAACCTTACTTGAATTTGTGTGTAAATTATGACAAAACCTTAAAACATATGACAGAACTCTTTGCATCTTGTGTATACTAGAGAATTTGGCAAGAAAATCTAGACCGAGCAGCGGATCCGAATCTGTACAAACCATTGAATGGAGAGGCTCCTTTTTTAGCTCAGGCAGGTCTTGAGCAATTGGAAAGATAACAGCTTGCGGAACAACATACTCACGGCTGTGAAGGAACCCTGGGGCTCTCCACCACAAAGAATGATGTTCCAGTTCATGTGGTCGGACTCCTCTGCTCAGACAATCTGCAGGGTTCTCGTTTGTATTTATATAAGACCATAAGAAATTATTTGTAAGTTGTGATATTTTGCTTACCCTGTTTGCCACGTAAGTATTAAGCTTTACAACGTCTGTAGCTATCCATGCCAACACTATTTGTGAATCTGAATACAAAATGACTTTGTCGATGTTAAGCTTTTTACACATTGTTTTGTGTACCCTTGCCGCTGTGATTGCAAGCAGCAGTGCAGCATTTAGCTCCAGTCTAGGGACTGTTAGGTCTTTGTTAAGAGGATTGATTCTGGACTTTGAGCAAAGCAAGGAAATCTTTACATTACCTGTAGAATCAATGACCCTCAGATATATGCAGCATCCGTAAGCAGTACTGGAAGCATCAGCGAAACCAATAATATGCGTGCATATGGCGTTGTGCATATTGACATAGCGATTAATGTAAATGGGTTTCATGGCTAGTAAGGCATTGTAAAACTCACACCAAGCTTTGTGGAGCTCCTCGTTAAGAGTAGCGTCCCAATCAATGCGAGCTTGCCACAACCTTTGCATTATTACTTTTGCCGAAACAATGATAGGACCAGCAACGCCAAGAGGATCATAGAATTTGCTGATGTAGCTTAATACATCACGTTTTGTAACTGGAAGGTACTCGTTAGGCTTTGGAGGGACTATACACAATGAATCTGAATTTACATTGTAGGTTATACCTAATGTTTTCATAAAAAGATCATCTTTTTGTAAATCAATATTATCAAAATACTGTTTATCCTTTGGAATATCGTGCAACACCTCAACTGCATTAGAGGACCACTTATGAAGTTGGAAACCTCCAGCGTCTAGAAGCTTGCAAAGCTGTTCTTTCGATTCTAACAGTGACTCAATTGTGTTATCTGTGGCTATTACATCATCAACATACGTTTGGTTATTTAATATAAAGGCAGCTTTAGGATATTCATTCTTGAATCGCTCGGCCAATTCTGCTAAACAACGCGTGGCTAGGTAGGATGAACTTTTAAGACCATATGTAACAGTATTCAATTGAATACACTCCACATTTTTATCGGGAGAATCTCTCCAGAGTATATTCTGTAGTGATCTAAATTTTGTATTTAAAGAAATAGCTCTGAACATGTGTCTAATATCTGTGACGAGAATATATTTATCTGTTCTAGTTAAAATTAAAATATCAAATAGCTCATTTTGTGTGGCCGGGCCATTCAACAATAAATCATTCAATGATACCTTTTTATTTGTCTTCATTGAGGCATCAAAGACTGTTCTACACTTAGTAGTCTTTCTGTCCATTCTGATTATAGGGTGGTGGGGCAAAAAAAATACAGGGTCCCTACTAAGATCATACTGAGCGATATCAATCTTTGATCCGTGTCCCATATCCACATATTCATGAATAAAATTTGAATACAACTCAAGTAGCTGAGAATGTTTCTGTAATCTTTTTTCCAAATTGTAAAATCGTCTTAAAGCAAAATGAAATGAATCGCCCAACGTATCATTGATGAAATCAAGGGGTAATTTTAAAGGTAAATCTACTTCAAATTTGTTATTATTAAGTTTTACTGACTTTTTAAAAATTTGTTCACAAGTGTCATGCTCAGTCAGCGTTTCAGGAAAAATTTCAGTGATGGCTTCTGTTTGCCAAAGGCGAGAGATATTATTGTTAAGCTCATTATCACACTTATTGCAAAAAAAAGTTACTTGTTGTTGAACTGGAGCCGTGGGTAGCCTCCCCGCGATGACATATCCAAATTGGGTGTTTAGTAGCCGTAGTGCTGACGAATTTTGTGCAGGACTTTGTGGCTCAGCGCTAGTCGCCAGCAGAATCTGAAAGAATATGTCAGCACCTATTAGAATATGAATGTTGCTTGGTTTACAATATTCGTTATCTGCAAGTTGAATGTTGGGAGGTAGGGAGAATCCCTTGAGATCGACCTCTTGTTGTGGCAACTTTGAAAATAAGCTGTCTAAAATGAAACATGATATCTGTATTTGGAAATCATTGACAAGAGAATGTAGTTTGAATTGAACATATTGATTCAAATCGGTTGCTTTGTTACCTATGCCAATGACCTTTGACCTAGTTGCTTGTGGGGTTAACTTAAGGAATTGCACAAGCTCTTTGGTTATAAAGGACATTTGGGACCCACTATCTAGTAATATTTTGACATATACCTCTGTACCATTTGGTGATATAATTTTCACCTTAGCAGTTGGCAGGAGTACTTGTGTACTCATTCCATTGGAGGCACATGTTACCATGTCCGGGGCCTTCTGGTCATGTAACAAAGAATTGTGATTTTGCCTGCAGGTGGCACACTTAAAGTGATACCTGCATGGCTTGGCATGCTTCGTTAAACAAATCCTGCATAAATTTTGTTCTGAGACAAAAAGTAATCGCTCAGAAATTGGCATGAATTTGAACTTCGGGCATGCAAATAACTTGTGGTTTAACTTACATAAAATACATGATATGTTGCTCGTGGTGGCTGGAGGCAGGTGATCCTTCACAGCCTGAATCGTAGCAGGCACAGCAGCTTGCTCCCTCCTGAATGAGACCTTTGCCTCATTGATCGCAGGAGGCCTCTCGACATTCTCGAGAGCCAAGGCTCTGGTTTCTAAAAATTCCATTAAATTTTGAAGTGTTGGATGTTTTGTATGGAGTTGAAACTCTCTATTACACAAGATGTCAAGCTTCCTAGTCAAAACACACAAAATTACATCGCATTGTTCAACTTTACAACCTAAATTTTTTAGTGCAGCTAACTGCTGTCTGACTGTTGAAAGAAACTGCCTGATAATTGATGCATTGGATTTTGTCATTTGAGGAATATCTAACAAAATGTTAATGTGTTCTGTTTTAATTTTATACTCATTGTTGTATCTTAGATCTAATATTTGTATGGCTTCATTATAGCTTTCGTTTGTTAAGGGCAAATTTTTTATTAGATCTAATGGTTCACTATGAACAAAATTTCTTAAGTAATACAATTTTTGAATGTTTTCCAATGATGTGTTCCTATCAATTAGTGAATTAAACAATCCAATGAATGGTTTATATTCCGAATATTTTCCATTAAATTGTGGAATATTGATTTGTGGCAGCTTAGTACGAGCTATGTTTTTGTTTTCACATGTAACGGTGGTGTTCGACGATTCACTAAGTAACTTTTTTATTTTTACAAGAGTTTCAGTGTATTTTTGATCTACGGTATCATCTTCCTCTGCATTATCGTCTAATTCAAAAATTTCAAACATTATTTCCTCGTATTTGTTGTACAAATGACGTAAACGTTCCTCCTTTATTTGAAGGAATTCTATGCAACACGAGGATATTGAAACCGATTTTATTTCGTTTGCGATTTTCGTTATGGCACATTTTATTGGCTTTCTTTTATTTTTTAAATTGAATAGAAGGGATTCACCTTTTTCTTCGGCCATGGTAGGTAACAAAACAATTTTTTGATAAAACCACGATAAAATACAGAATAGATGTTTCCGAATATCAATGGTACACCACAGAACACTATACTTTTTGGTACACAAAAAAACGATTCTAATATTTCGCCAGAAAATTTCCAAACTAGGATGACTAAATGTATGCAATTGTAGTAATGTAAAAATGGCGTCTGCGTCGTCTGCTGAATGTTGATCTGCTCGTTCCGTTCCAGGTACCGCGTCGCTTCACTCGCTTCCGTTCCGTTTTAGCGCCTCACTCGCTAGTGTCGTTTTTGTTGGGGCGTTGCCTCCCGCAGATGAGTGCAAGCGAGAGAGCACGATGATTGAAGTTGTCCAAATTGTAAAATTACACCGCGGGATGTCGATGGAACGCGATAAAATTGTAGAAACAAACCGGAAGACGTGAAGTAGAACAAAAGAACAAAGAAAAAATAATGCCGACTTCGCACTGCACGTGTCCGTGAAATTTTGTTTGATGTCCACAGCGCCACACTGATCTTGATCGCTGAAATCCTCCTTGCCACTCACGCGTGCAATTCTGGTAGATCTCGCTCGTTCAATTTGCGCCAACGTGGCGCGCTTGCGCCCACCAAAAAATTCAGCAACCCGGTTTTAGTCGTTCACGCAAATCCAATATTGCCATTTCGAAGGACCATGTTTGTATATCGCTGATAGTTGTTGGATGCGTGAAGTAAAACGGTGAAATTTCTGTTAACTTGTTTTAATTGCAAGGCACACACACGATACAGTTTATACAGTTACACGATAGCGGACGGAAGAGAAAAGACAGAGTTGCCATACCCTAAAATTATAACATAATAAAACTATTAATGTTGGAGTTGCCAACAATAGTCGAGAGCCAAACCTCAAATTATGCCTGTTTGACTAAGGCTATTCAGTCGGAGCTGCAGTTGTCCTTATCGCACTTATTTGAGGCCGAGTGCTCGCAAAGCGACAGCGATAGTATCTTCAAATACCTAATTTTAAAAAGTCTGCCCGCATTTCCTCTTTTGGGGCCGAAACCCGTCAACAAACTAATGCGAATCCCGCTCAAAAACTACTTACTCTATGGTACTGAAATTAAAATACATATTACTCAAGGATAGACGTGACAATATTATTGAGTCCAAAACCTGAATGCACTTATTTGGCTCGATCATAAAAAAATCCAAACATACCTCGGAAACTGTTTATTTATTAATTTATTTATTATAATCTTTATTGTACATACACCAAACGAAAACAAAGACAGTGGTGCCGATTCTCTTGTCACAAAATTCTCTAAACTAGACTAAAAATCACCTAAATTTAGTTTAGTCCTGTCAAACGACGTTTTCTATTCTGAAATTCACTTTAAAACTAATTTTTGGTTTGACAGGACCAAAATTAGTTTAGTTATCCAACTTAGTAAAAATTGACATTTTGCTATTCTGTAATTGACGTTTTTCACCTAATATTAGTAGTGTCAACCTAAATCTGACTATTTTTAGAAGGCATCAAAATACATGTCGACTATAATTAGTTATCAACAACTAAAATTTCAAAGCTTATTTTATTATTTTTTATAGTTTTTAGGTAGTTTAAAATAAATAATGGATGCCTACTATGTGGTTGCAGGTGTTGTAGATTCAGCAGAAAGGTAAATTGTTCATAGAAATATACAATGAAATTTATAATTTCGATGAGAAGAGGTACCTATATAATAAAGGATAAGAAGTACATAAATCCATACAATGGGAAAAAATAAATCTGTTTGACATTCAATTCTATCATTTTATGCTAATATGTGTCCCTAAAAAGCCTGAATTCACAAATTTTCCCTCCTTTGGGAAGAAAGTCTCCAAGTTTGTAATCCTGCGTGGTACTTTGTACTTTTTAGCTTATTTCTAATTTATTCAACTTTTTTGAGAAATTTCGTGTCCTGGTTGCTAGAACTTTTTAACCACGTCTTTAAAAAGGGAAATTCCAGCTTTTTAAATTAAAGAAATAGTTTATTATTGTGATTGCCCATGGAATTCAAAGGTCCTTGCGTTTTTTGCAAATAGCTCTGTTTCTCGTTGTTTAAGATTTACAATATGATAAGCTGCACTAATAACAATATATCTCCTTTGATAGGTACTCTTAGGCCCGTATTACAGAAGGTTCCTCAAGTACAGTTTAACTCCAATCACCTGATCACTACTTAAGGATAGAATCGTTACATGAGTATCGGTCTTATTCCAGAACGGTAATTATTATAAACTTTAATTCAACAACATAACACACGAATTTGACCTGAATTAAAATAGAAATCTCTACTCAAGCGTAGTCTGGACCACACTAGAGTGATTGATTACAGATCAAATCTCTGCTCAAATACCGAAACAGGTGATAGTTTAAAATAAAGCTAACTCAGCTGAACTGTGATCAATAAATCTCTGCTTGAGGAACGTTCTAAAATCAAAGCTCAACTCAAAACTAGTTTTAAACAGTGATCAACGCTTGAGTATCGTTCTGTAATACGGGCCGTAGAAAATAATAACCTAGCTCTTTAATCTGATCACATTATTCCAATTTATATATTATTGAAAATATAAAACAAAAATGTACTTTATTTGGTGACATAATTTTTTCTTCTTAATTTTAATGATAAACTAATAATTCCAAATATAATTATTATTTAATTTCCTTCTGTTTTTGTGAACTTTCGGTCATTCCATTCACTCTTTAATATTTTTTTTAAGATGTACTGGTAACACCGCCAATTCAACTTAGATGCGTCAAACTCAATTATTAGAGCTGTCAACAAGTTTTCTAAAATAAGAAAAAGATAAACACAGAATAAGTTTTATGATTTTCTAAACTAAAATTTGTAAATTTTAGTTATAGTTAGGTTTAGGTGGGTGTACAAGAGAATCGGCACCATTAGTAGTTATTTTCAAACAGTTTCCTAAATATATCCTACATTTATCGGTATTTTGGTATGATATTTTACCTAAATATTGTTTTATTATTTTGGAATAATTTTACTGAGCCATTTTATCGAAAATACACATATTTTCCGAGTAATATTTTTTTCCCGCTAATAGGCACTTTCATTCGGAGTGGCATCAACTTCATGCCAGACTACTCCTTTCCGGCAAGCCTCGTATTTTGCTTCGCGCTCACTCTCATCCCGCGGCGTTCTGGGCCTTAATGTATTGATATGCAGCGTTTATTTACAGATAACAGAATTTCTCAACATGATGTCTAGTAACATGCAGTACAACATGTCGGTAACTCCAGAATTTACAAAAAACTTGCCGCCATCTTCTTTACACTCCTTCCGTAGAATTCTCAAGAATGTAACGGAAAGTGGAGCCCTACCCGAGGTTTTGTTGACAGACCACAGGAGTACGTTCACCAACATGTTCTACCATTCTGCTCTGGATGAATATGAGAAAATTAATTTTAATTATCGTAATATCACTGTCGACGGCAATGGGACGTGTGAGTATAGCAATTCTAAAATTAATTCTAGTCGTGTTTTTTCTATCTTGTCTTATTTATTAAAAAATCTTGACATGTCTCTTTATCCAAATAAATACTGATAAAATATAATTACTAGTTCTGCACATGTAAATAGGTGAAAAAGTGATATTAACTTTGACAAATTTAATTAAAAAGACATCGCAAGACTGTTTATTAAATAAGACAAGTAAGAAAAAACAGAGTGTAGATAAAAGTATGTAATATATTCAAATATTTTTATGAATTTCATTTTACAGTTTTATCTACCGACGAACTATTGGCAGACGGAACTATGACTGAAAGTGACACTCAAGTGAAAATAGCTCGACTGGCAACTGTGCTAGCACGAACACTGTACCAAAGGGTTGCTGGAAAGGCCTACACTGGAAATAATTCTGCGTCAGCGCATTTGGTAACTCTACAGTTATTTTACAATAAAACGTTATTTTTTTACTTTATTGATCCAAAGAATTGAATTTAAATACTAGAGTTTATTATTTTGGCTTTTATGCAAAATAACAATCGCAGCAACAGCAAAACAAAACTTGCAAAGCAGTTTTCTGTTGTGGCTTTAGTAGCTTGTGATGACCATAAATTATGCGAGTACTCTGTTTCACACACCTATGGGGTGTTATTCTTAAAAAATATTCCGATTCCAATTTCAATGTAAAAACTGATAAGAATAAATTGGTTCTTTGATAAAAATTATACTTAATACAAAATTTAAAATCAAATCAAATACATTTATTTGCAAAACATAGGTCAAAAAGGTGATAAAATCATTATAAAATGTTCTTTGTGTATTACCATTAATGGTGTGCAAATGTTTTCATTACAGCGATATACCTAGATTATTTAATGAAATGTGGATCGACATTAACATTGTTTTACAATTATTTAATTAAAAATACAGAAATATGCATCTACAGAAAAAAAAAGAAATTGAACATAATTGTCAAAGCATCGAAATCTAAATCACAGAATACAATATCTCAACAAATCACATATAAAACACAAAAAACAAAAACATTTAATCACAATAAACAAATTACACAATCAATTCTATGGCTTAAAATAATCTTATCTTAACTATTATAAAATTGTAAACGTCTAGCGTCTGTTTGTTTGTTTGTTTGTTCCAGCATCACGCTAAAACTACTGGACCGATTTTGATGATTTTTTTTTTGTTTGAAAGCTGATGATCTGACTTAAAAACTGGTATGGGTTTTGAGAAAGAAAGATAGAAAGAAAAAAAGAAAAAAATGTATTCGTGGGTTGCGTACTCACCCGACAGATCGAAGCTTCTATGCATTTGCACGAGCGGATAGTAATGTACGATGGAGTGGAGTGGAGTGGACAGGGGATGGGACTGGGGACGGGACAGGGGACGGGACTGGGGACGGGACAGGGGACGGGACAGGGGACGGAACATGGGACGGGAAATGGGACGGGACATGAGACGGGACATGGGACAGGACAGTGGGACGGGAAATGGGACGGGACATGAGACGGGACATGGGACAGGACAGTGGGACGGCACATGGGACTGGACATAGGATGGGACATGGGATATGGGACGGGACGATAGTGATTAGTGATATAGTGAGATAGTGGGACAGTGGGACAGTGGGCCGTGTGACAGTGGGATAGTGGGACAGTAGGACAGTGGCAGTGGGACGGTGGGACAGCGGGTAAGTGGGGCAGTGGGGTCAGCGGGGCAGTTGGCCAGTGGGGCAGTGGGATAGTGGGGCAGTGGGGTAGCGGGGTAGCGGAGCAGTGGGGTTGTGGGGCAGCGGGGCAGCGGAACAGTGGGGCAGCGGTGCAGCGGGGTGGGGCAGCGGGGCAGCGAGGCAGTGGGGCAGCGAGGCAGTGGGGCAGCGTGCCAGCGGGGCAGCTGGGTAGTGGGGCAATGGGGCAGTGTGTTAGTGGGGCAGCGGGGCAGTGTGGCAGTGGGGTAGCGGGGCAGTGGGGCAGTGTGGTAGCGGGGCTGTGGGCAGCGGGGCACTGGGTTACCGGGGCAGCGGGGCAGTGGGTTAGCGGGGCAGCGGGACCGTGGGGCAGCGGGGCAGTGGGGAAGCGGGGCAGCGGGGCAGTGGGTTACCGGGGCAGCGAGGCAGTGGGGCAGTGTGATAGTGGGGCAGCGGGGCAGTGTGGCAGTGTGGTAGCGGGGCAGTGGGGCAGTAGGGTAGCGGGGCAGCGTGGCACTGGGTTACCTGGACAGCGGGGCAGTGGGGCAGTGGGATAGCGGGGCAGAGGCGCAGCAGGGCATTGGGGCAGCGGGACAGTGGGGCAGCGGGGCAGTGGGGAAGCGGGGCAGTGGGGCAGCTGGGCAGGCTGTGGGGCAGTGGGGTAGTTGAGCAGCGGGGCAGTGGGGCAGCGGGGCAACGGGTCAGTGGGATAGTGGGGCAGCGGGGCAGTGGGGCAGCGGTGCAGTGAGGTAGCGGGGCAGTGGAGCAGTGGGGTAGCGGGGCTGCGGGGCAGTGGGGGCAGAGTGGCGGACCGTGGGACAGTAGGACAGTGATAGTGGGACGGTGGGACAGCGGGGTAGTGGGCTACCGGGGCCGCGGGGCAGTGGGGCAGCGGGACAGCGGGGCAGCAGGGCAGTGGGGCAGCTGGGCAGGCTGTGGGGCAGTGGGATAGTGGGGTAGCGGGGCAGTGGGATAGCGGGGCAGTGGGATAGTGGGGCAGCGGGACATTGGGGTAGCGGGGCAGTGGGGTAGCGGGGCAGGCTGTGGGGCAGTGGGATAGAGAGGCAGCGGGGCAGCTGGGCAGCGCCGTTAGCGGGGCCGTGGGGTAGCGGGGCAGTGGGGTTATGGGGCAGTGTGGCAGTGAGTCAGTGGGGTAGCGGGGCAGTGGGGCAGCGGGGCAGTGGGGCATCGGGGCAGTGGGGTAGCGGGGCAGTGGGGTAGCGGGGCAGTGGGCCAGTGGGGGACAGCGGGGCAGGCAGTGGGATAGTGGGGCAGCGGGGCAGTGGGGCAGCGGGGCAGTGCGGCAGCGGGGCATCTGGGCAGCGGGGCAGTGTGGCAGCGGGGTAGCGGGGCAGTGGGGCAGTGGGGTAGTGGGGCAGCGGGGCAGTGGGGTAGCGGGGCAGCGGGGCAGTGGTGCACCGGGGCAGCGGGGAAGTGGGTCAGTGGGTTAGCGGGGCAGCGGGGCTGCTGGGCAGCGGGGCAGTGGGTTAGTGGGCCTGCAGGAAGCGGGGCAGTGGGGCAGCGGGGCATAGGGGCAGCGGGGCAGTGAGGTAGCGGGGCAGTGGGGCAGTGGGTCAGTGTGGCAGCAGGACAGCGGGACAGTGGACTGGACTGGAATGGACTGGACTGGACTGGAATGGACTGGACTGGACTGACGTGGGTTAGCAGAATTTAACGCGAGCGGAGCCGCGGATAAAAGCTAGTTAATTATAAAAACATTAAATGTTTTACTAATTTAGTGCTAAAATAATTATGCATTGAAAAGTAAGGATTGACATTATTCCAATGCCGTTCTATCGGAATTATTATTTTCAAGAGCAGCCCTACTGTGGTTACATGAAAGTGACTTAGGTAGCTTTATAACGGACCGCAAGATGATGCAATAATTCAATATGGTTTAATTTTATTGTAGGTAGACGAGATGCTCTACTGTTTCCTGCGCAGTCAAGCATGTCGTTTGATCATGGCGGCCGACTACGCGTCCAGTGGTACCGAAGAGAGGCCTCCCGAGCGAGCCGCGCCGCTCTACGTGGGCGTGGCCGCGTGGGGCTCCACCGCGCCCGTGTTCGCGGGACACTTGCTCGCTCTGCTCACTGGGAATCCCCTGCCTGCCAACCGCACAGCCTGCGACGCGATGTCTCTACCGGTAAGCACTGATCTACGTAGGCGCGGCCGAATGGGCCTCCTTTGTGCCCATGTTTGCAGGCTATCTGGTTGTTCTGCTCACTGGGACCCCCTTGAGCGTGAGGCCCATTTACAAAATATACTGAATAAAGCGAGCAAGGGTCCAGGGGGGGGGGGGGGTTAGAGTTCCAGGAAGGGATCACAATATCCAGTGTGGAGGGCAACATAATTACGCTTACAATATTTTGAAAATCTAACGTTGTTAAGGCGTAGCATGGACCACTGTGGTCAATAAATTTGTCTACAGAATACAAAACCTCCTTTTTTGAAGTCGTTTAAAAACAGACAAAACGACATTGTATCGAACTAAAAATATTATATTGTCTATTTTTTGTAGACAAACCCTTGTCTACATGGTCACTCTACGCCTGCTGGAACGAAACTCCGTCAGTGAGATTATCTCTGACTATAAGTATGCTTACGTTTCAGGGTTTCTCGCATTACTGGCTTAGAGGCTGGAATCACAGTGGAGTATGTATACAGACTACAATGAATATCAGTGCTGCGGTCAGCCCTGCATTCATTATTCCAGGTTAGTCTGTTCATTGGGACTACTTGTATACCTATTCTGTTCTCCGTCCGATAGTTGACGACACGAATGGTATTCTGGCTGAGCGATTAAAAAAGCGACCAGTTGTGAGTCGTACTTACGCACCAAGGCTTACATTCAGAGACGAAACTAAGCGTCAACTCATGCTTCTATCTGTCAAATTGCACTGCATTTTGTCAGTTGGAACTTGGAAGCATGAGTTCACGCTTAGATTCGTCTCTGAATATAAGCCTTAGTGTTCTGTACCATCACACATGACTTTGTTCGCCTTATTTTTCAATAATTGTTGTTTTACTAGATACATTTTAAAGTAAGCATTACAATTAGAGATGCGCCGAATATTCGTTTGGTATTCGGTATTAGGCATCTTTTCCACTATTTGTATTCGGCCTAATTATTCGGTTTTGTTGCCGAATATATTCGGTTCAAGCATTTCTATTTTCTTGGGTACATGACATGGTGTAGAACTAAAAGAAAAAACTCAAATGATTTGTCATACCAGTCGTCGAAGCACCCTGTTCCACCGCGAGAAATAACACAACTACACAAAGTGCACTTAACTTTTGTTTTGTCATCTCCTATTTCGTCAAAGGCTAAGTCCCAAGCACGTGATCTTTTACGCCCACTGATATTGCAAACACAATGAAGTTAATATTATAAATATTTTAATATTTTTGTAATGATTTGTTTTGTTTTTTGTAACTTAATCGTGCTATGTTTTCAAGCAAAGTGACAGCTCGCTGTGTGAGCGGGTAGCGGGCGGTGAGGTACGGCTCGCTCGTCATCTAGCCAGCAGTGACACGTAGCGTACATGTTAGAACCTGTTTACGCGGCAAAACAATGTAATGGTAAACCGAATAATACGGCCGAATATCCGGTTCGGTAAAGGTTAAACCGAATAATATTCGTTATTCGGTTATTCGGTGAAACCACTATTCGGCGCATCTCTAATTACAATCACACCAAGTTTGACGCTTGTATGACATGTATTACCATTTTTAAGATGAGCAGGAATAAAAAACGTTGAATCAATCCATTTTTTCCTTAGTATTTGCCATGACAGAGGCTATAGTAACACATATTCTGTGAATATTTCAGCTGGCTACCTATTACAGTTAAAAAGATACAGCCCTGTGACAGACAGACAGACAGACGGACGGACGGACAGACGGCGTAGGCAGAGTAATAGGGTCCCGTTGGCACCCTTTGGGTATGGTACCCCAAAACATTTCGAAATGAAATGTCATGATTTAAGTAGCGTGATTTTCACGTCGGTATACAAATGTCTTTGGATTTTCACCTGTTTATTAATTTTCGTTATTTGTTTATTTTTATTTAGCATTTGTTTTTTTTTTAATTTACTCTTATCTAACCCTGGATAGTAGCAAAAACACTGCCAATGTTTTTCTTTGTTGATGTACACTAGTTTCAGTTTACAGTTTCCATATCATTCATAAACTGGTGGTATAACCTGGTTGTCTTCAAAGTTCTAGTGAATAAATAGGTTTATTTACTTTATTAAAATACACCTTAAAACAAAATAAGTCAATTTTAATAATGTGGTTGCAATAAGGAACTTATGCTAAAACAGTATCTGTTCCTTATCACAACTTAGCAGTATCTGTTCCGTGTGGTGCCGGACACAAGGAATTGTACAGTCGACTGCATGACAGTGGTAACACTTGAATTAGAAAACCACCCTTACTGCTTACGAAATAAAGGCGCTGTCAATGTCAAATTGTTACCACTGACGTGCGGTCGACCGTACCACCCCATCTCTTCTTGTAGGTGTCGTAAAAGGGACTAAGGGTTTCGTCAGAGGATGGGCATCAGCATTCTCTGAGTATTTATTCAACCATGTACGATTGTCAACCCGCCTGCCAAGCGTAGCGACTGTGGCATATCCCCTTTTTGGGGGAGCCCTATGTCCAGCAGTGGGCGTCTTTCGGCTGAAATGGTGATGTTGATGATTACTGAAACAGTATGCAAATTATCTGCACGTAAAAAAACGTTATTCCTCAGTCTAGCCATTCCAAAATGTCGTCCAATGCGAGAGAGTGTCCCAAGCTGCCTTCAAAACTGTCAAACAATGTCCCGAGTTGCCTTTAAAAACTGTCAATGTCAATTTCCGTTGAACCACTTATGGAACACTGTGGTTATTCGGTGTTTCCAGACTACGACCTAAAGTCGGGGATGTATTCGACGTGGACGGAATCGGTGTGGCAGGCCATGTGGGCGCGCGTGTTCGTGAGCGCGAGCGGAGCGGGCGCGCGCTCGGCCGCGCTGGGCGGCGCGCTCGCCACCGCGCTCGCCGCGCTGCTCACCTACTGGCTGCAGAAGCACGCCGACCGCATCTTCGCGACCACCACGCCCGAGATTATTATCAACGATGATGCTGCTTCTGGGTGAGTACTTCACTACATAATATTTAAACTAGCCTATGCCCGCGGCTTGGCCCGCGTGAATGTCGTTTATCGTGCATCCCTCGGGAACTATTTATCTACCCGGGATAAAAAGTAGCCTATATGTTAATCCGGGTCGTGTTCTCTATGTCAAATTTCATCCAAATCCGTTCAAGCTTTCAAGCGTGATTGAGTAACATACATCCAAACATCTTCTCAAACTTTCACATTTATAATATTAGTAGGATAAACTCCCCCGCCATGTTAGTTTGTGTTTGTTCGGGCTAATCTCAGAAACTACTCTACGAATTTTTATACGGTTTTTAGCAATAGAAAGAAGGATTACCTAAGAAGGTTATAGGCTATAGATGACTAGTACTTCCCTTGCGAAGCCGTGGCGGGTCGCTAAGAATATGGTACAAGAGATGTTAACAATCTACTACTATTATAAAAATGTTAAATGTCAGTTGTCTGTTTGTATGTTTGTTTGTTCCAGCATCACGATAAAACTTCTGGACCGATTTTGTTGAAACTGTTTGTAACTAAAAACTTACGATTTGACTTAAAAACTGGTATGTATTTTACCTCGCTACGATTACGGGAACCGGTGATTATTAATTATATTTTTCTACAACATTTTGCATACAATAAGGCGGTCATACCCAGCTGTCATTCGCACGCATGCGCTCTAGCGCGCGCCTCTATAGACAAAATACGGCTGCTAAAGAAATTGCATTAAAACATTTTTGGTCGGGCCGAATTGTACCGTGTAGAAAAAAAGAATCCTGTCGTATGTAGGTGGCGCCATCTTGGAAATGCACTCCTTTGAGCCAACGGAAAATCAAAATCTTTAGACTTACAGACAAGGACCGGAAGCTACCTCTAAATTGCGATTTCTCTAATTTTTTGTACGAAAAGCAATAAAATTATGTTAGAATTACCTAAACGATGTTATATTGTATCCATCTTAATCTTAACCATTATAAAATTGTAAATGTCTGTTTGTTTGTTTGTTCCAGCATCACGCTAAAACTACTGGACCGATTTTGATGAAACTTTTTTTGTTTGAAAGCTGATGATCTGACTTAAAACTGGTATGGGTTTTGAGAAAGAAAGAAAGAATGAAAGAAAAAAAAATCGTGGGGTGCGTCAGACAGAATCGAAGCTTCTACGCATTTATTTGCACGAGCGAGCGGGTAGTAATGTACGATGATGGATGGATGGATGGCTGTATGGGCTGGATGGCTGGATGAGTGAGTGAGTGGGCGAGTGGGCGAGCAGGCGATTGGGCGAGTGGGCGAGTGGGTGAGTGGGCGAGTGGGCGAGAGGTAGGCGAGAGGTGGGCGAGTGGGAGAGTGGGCGAGAGGTGGGCGTGAGGTGGGCGATTGGTGGGCGAGAGGGCGAGTGGGCAAGTGGGCAAATGGGTGACAGGCCAGTGGGCGAGTGGGGGTGTGGGCGAGTGGGCCAGTGGGCGCGTGGGAAAGTGGTCTAGTGGGTGAGTGGTGGGCGATTGGGCGAGTGGGAGACAGGTCGAGTGGGCGAGAAGTGGGCGCACGGTGGGCGAGTGGTGGGCGAGTGGGCGAGATAGAGAGTGGGCGAGAGGTGGGCAAGTTGGCAAGTGGGCGAGTGGGCGAGAGAGTTGACCAGTGGGCGAGTGGGCGCGAGGTGCGTGTGTGTGTGAGTGGGCGTGTGGGCGAGTGGGAGAGTGGGCCTGTGGGCGAGTGGGAGAGTGGGCGAGATGTGAGCGTGTGGTGGGGAAGTGGTCGAGTGGGTGAGTGGGCGAGTGGGCAAGTGGGCAACTGGGTGACAGGCCAGTGGGCGAGAGAGTGGGCGAGTGGGCGAGTGGGTGAGTGAGTGAGTCAGTGGACTGGGACTGGGAGTTAGACTGGGACTGGGACTGGATCGGGGTGGATCGGACTGAATCGGGCTGGATCGGACTGGATAGGACTTTGCCCGTGGCTTTACTCCGTGGTTCTTTAATTCATCCAACAGGAATCGTTTTCTTTTTTCATAAAATGCATACCTGTTTACAAGTCTAAACACAAAAAAAAACAAAATAGGTCCCGTAGTTTTTGCGTGATGCTTGAATAAACAAACAAACAGACATTTACAGTTTTTTAATAGTTACCGGAAAACATCTAATTATTAACAGGATCCGTCACGGGGGGATACCAGTCTCTTACGCGAGCGGAGCCGCGGGTAAAAGCTAGTATAATATATTTTTACAAGCTATGTACAATTATACATACTGTTACTGTTAGCCTGTGACATCCCACTGCTGGGAAAAGGCCTCCCCCCTTGATTTCCATGTGCCACGGTTTTGTGGTAAAGCTAAACATATAAATAAAATATAAAAATAAAATTATTATAACGCTTTAACGGTGAAGGAAAACATTGTGAGGAAACCTGCACATCTGAATGCTCCATACGATTCTGATGATCATGATGTGTGTATTTTGCCAACCGTGCAACCCGTATTAGGCCAGGTTGGTGGACTAAGGCCTTAACCTTCTCATTCTGAGAAGAGGCCCGTGCCCAGAAATGGGACAATAATGGGCTACTTATGTAATGTGGGTTTTTTGCTCAGTTTACATGAGCAAACTAGCTAGAAAAGCTAGTTTGTTTTCTATTGTGTAAAAAAGTTTCACAACGTTTGTCAGTACTATATTTTTTTCATAATAATATTTGGTGGTCTAAACTTTGTTTTTCATCATCCTTTCCCATACATAATTGCCAACGTACTGCGGATTGCGGTTATAACCATGTTTTTTTTATTATTATAGAGTAGCAGTTATCTGAGCTAGTGCTTTTCAGCGTATTACATAGCGCAAACCGTTTGAAAAATGTTCGCGTTCCTTTTGCCCTTTGCTGGACATAAGGCGTCTTATACACACACTGCCTTGGTGTCTGGTGTTTTTATGTGACTGCGACTCCCGCTTTACCGGGTAAAACGGGGTGAACGAGGGATGCAGGGGTGATTGACAGGGATCCATAAAATTGAAATAAGATAGTTTATTGCCCACAAAGATCAAAAATGATCTGCCAGTATTTGGTAAAAATTCTAATCTTTTTTTTGACCACAAACTATTTTATTTCAATGTTAAAATCCTTGCCCACTTTTGTTCCTATTCACCGCTGCATACCTATTCAGCCCGTTTTACGTAACATGGTACGTGACCCCCCAAGGAGACGCACGTTGAAAAGTACATATCTACACTCTATTTTTTACTTGTCTTAATTTTAGTAAACAGTCTTGGTATGTCTTTGCAATTCGTCATTAATAATTATTAAAAGACATTATACACACTAAATATATTTTTAAACTAATAGGGTATTTGAATGTTACTCAAAATTATAAATTTTAAATTTTACTTTGAAGAAAGAATAAAAATAACACGATTTTTAAAACAATTATAAAATTAATACACTGTTTTTAAGTTTTTGGAGGGGGCATTTTCTGTCCTTGTCGCGCGAAACAGACATTGTACTGAGTGGTATGTCTTTGCGATTGCGTTAAGAGGCTAACAACACCAAAAAATCAGACCTCTGCGGTCACTGTCATTTGGTACAGAACTGAAAGAGAGGCAACGAGCCGAGGGACGTCGGATACGCCGCTCAACTTGAATGAAAATTAACAATATTTTTTTAAAATAAATAACTAAAAGCTTATTTGAAGAACAGAAACAACAAATGTATAGATGTCTTTCTCAAATGTTTTCTTAATTTATTTGTAATATATTTAGTAAATAATAGAGATTGTTTGCTTTAAAGCATGTTTGAAGAGATTAGTTTACAATTCTTTTCTATCGAGAAAACTTCAAGAAAACGTGTTTTGGGTACAATACAGTTTCAGAAAATACGATCAAGATTAACATATATTTTTTTCACTGCCACAAACTGAATAGATACAGCAATTTAAAAAAAAAAAAATTGCCTATTTGGGTTATTTGGCTGTTGTCAGCGTCTGAATGTGTTATGAGGTCAGATGGTAGTAGTGCTGTTTCTGTCTTGTAAACAAATTTGAAACGCTCATAACTATAACATTGTTAAAAATATTTCAATAGATTTTTCATTGTTGCTCAGCTTTTTTCGAATAGATCAATATTTCTAATTAAAAAAAAATAGTCGTCAAATACCCTATTACATGTGCACAACTATTAATTATATTTTATTAAAAAGTTATTTAAAAAAATTTACATTAAAAGACGTGCCAATATTGTTTACTAAATAATACAAGTAAGAAGAAACAGAGTGCAAGTGATAGGATCTTCGTTCACCAGCCAGCTTAGTTCAGTTCATATATTAAACTAACGTTTTCGTTTCAGCATACTGAGGACTGTCAACTGTTGACGACATCACTGTGGGCAAAGTATTAGGAAAGAAGACTGCCGTGTATGTGAGAAAATCGTGTGATAGGGTCTGCTTGAGTGAGCTGCGGAGGTATTATTTAGAAAAAATTCCACGCTTGCATACTGAAATTAACACTACAAAAAGCTATTACATATAGTCCATGACCTGTTAACCACAATTATTAGCATAGGTTTAAACTTAGGATTCGTTCTGATAAGTCTTCTAGACCCAAAACCAGTTTAATTTAAGTTTTAGATGTGTATATAATAAATAAGACCCACTTCTTTATATACATGCAACATACTTTTCATCTTCATGTCTCAGTTTGGTGAACCGACTTGTGGTACCGTTTAGGCAACAGCCTAGGTGGTATTGCAGTTGTTATGTGCAAAGGTAACCGCTTAACACCAGGTGGGCTTTTTGCTCGCTTCGCCATCCTATACTATATAAAAAATGAGAAATAACCAAAAATAATACTCGCAGTAAAAAGTCCTTTGCTAAACTCAGATAAGTTAAATGTATCATACTGTATGTCAGAAAATGTTTGGTAAAAGGTTCATTTACTCGTAGATATTTATTTTGACATCTTAATTAATAAAAGCTTTTTTAATGACTACAAGAAAATAAAACTTGTTTTAAAACTTACTTCTTTTATTTATATTTGAGAACTAAAAAGTATGTGAATTAAAGATTTTGCAAGACACTTGAAGAAATCCTTGTATAACGTTTGACATGTAAACAACTTCCAATATTTATTAACACTTTTCACGTATAAACCTGCAGATGCTGCATCAAACATAGTTTCGTTTATGTAATCGTGCTTATCATCTAGGTTAAGACAGGAATTCACTAACTTGGAACCTTCTAATAGTTTAGACAGCCACAATTTACTGTGCCCCAATAACGAGGTATTACAATTATTTTCAATTTTAAAATTGCACAGTGTACTGACACTTTTCTTCTCAAGTCCTGTGCTTGATATCTCGTCTATTGAAAAAATAAAAGAAGTTCCCACACTTTTGTTAACTGTTAAATTTATAGTGGCATCTGACTTGTTCAGGTGGCTAAATACAAGGTCAGAATAAATAATAGATGTATCGTCATCGTCAGTTTGTAATGATTCTTCGTATTCATACTGCAAAGATTGCCTTATCGGGAAATCGCTCGACGCGGACTCCACATACGTAATTGCGTTGAACGATGTTTCTCGTTCTTCATTAAATTTGTTAAAAAGGTTCCAAGTGTCTAAAGATGTGGATTTTCGTAATATGTTTCTGTGTTCTTTATTCCAATTAATAGTCCGAGGTGAGAATGGATTGGACCAGTCTGCTCCATACACCGTGAATATTCCGTGTTTTAATATAAAGTTAATTTGTATGTTAAGATTCGGACTGGTTTCTGTGATTAAGACAAAATAAAGTCGTCTCATAACATTTAAAGTGTTTACGTTAACATTTCTTAGAAGTATTCTTAACAGATGTGCTTGAATGATATTCCGAAAATACCAGTTTCTTACACAAAGCGATGGAACTTTAAATTTATAAATAGGGAAGAAGTATCGAGATAAGTTACACACGACTGCCAGGGTTTCCAAGAGGTTCATAAATGAATATTTGCAGATTGATATTTTAAATCCAATACATTGCTGTTCTATGGTAATGTCGAAAGCATTGTGTGTTATATTACTGAACAACACAGACGTGTCTGCCTTATAATTAAAATCTCCACCAAGAAAATGTTGTTTTTTCTTGTATTCATTGACATTGAAGAATTTCTGTAATTTTTTTGAATTGACAACTAATATAATCGTGCTTAAGTCAGGAGTACCTTGAATTTTAGATGTTTTAAAATCTTTCAACAAGCGCTGTATAGTATTATTCGTATATTCCATGAAGATAAGTAATCGACTTACATCCGTCCCGGAATAGTTAAAGTTATAATTTTCAGTGCATATACTGTTGAAGCCACTATAATAACATTTATGTTTGGTGTCATAAAAATATATGTTCTTAGCATTTGGCATAATTGCGTGTGTCTGATTTCGTAGGTATACATCAACGATGTTGTTATTTTTAGATGACTTGCGCTTGGTCTTACGATACTCGTCATGAGCAGATATTTCGTTCCGGTAGTAATTTTGTTTCGGTCTTAGCTCACGGAACTTACTGTAATCATCAGTGTGTAGAAGACGTTCTTCAGTTTTTGGGAGATTATTAAATTCAGAATATATCTTTAATTTTTTCCGTTTAATGGTGTTCATATCTTCGCCGTTATCGTGTTTACGTTGCATTATGAATCTACTTTTTTTCTGGTGAAGTTCAGTACGTATATGTTCGTAAATATTGTTACCTTGCTGCACTGAAAAAAAGTAAATGATAATGATATTATTTTAGTACAGTATGACACAAAAGATAAGGCGCGTCGTCAATCATCGTTCGCGCAGACACGAAAAGACGATGGACGAAAACACCCGAAACATGAAAAAAATATAATCAACCTTATGCAATGCCTATAAGGTACGAAATTTAATTGCCGTGCCGTCTTTTTCTATTTTGCTCACACGCTTTCGTACATACGTACACTGCAAGTCATTGTAGCGACAATGGCTGAAACTTGGCGCGCAGCGATGGTGCTTTTTGATTGGTTAACCAATTTTCCGCATATTTAAATTGTTTATCTGCGACGGTACATCGGTGGGCCATATAAAATGTGTACTACTGTAACTAGGTATTAAAATTAATTGTTCATTTCATGATTTATACTGGTGATAACTTTTATCACCATCATCAGACCACCATCGTAATTCTGTACACTGCCACTGCTGAGCGTGGGCCTTGCAATGACCGTTACCTTGAGCGGCGGGCTTAGGTAGCTATAGCTGTCATATGGGGGAGGGTGTCCAACAATGCACAGAGGTAAACTGGTTTTGGTCCGTAACTTCACGCTATAAAAAAAAAACCGGCCAAGTGCGAGTCGGACTCGCGCAGTAAGGGTTCCGTACCATCCATCGACCTGATACCATAGAATAGTTAATAATACTAGTATAGAAACGAATCTCTTTTGTACGGGCCCCAAAAGCCGCCCTATAAATACCTACTTCCCTCTTCAGCTCCTAACGTCCCTCTGTCGTCCGAGCGTGCTGCCAGGGCTGTTAGCTGCTAAATATTAAATGCGTTATGAGATGTTTTAGTTAGAACAAAATATTTTAGACTGTTCTTAACTATGAAATCATTATTTTATTCTAGTTTTACGTAATAAGAAATTTATATTTACTTCCTTACAAGATTTAATTTTATATTTAGGTAGATACCTATTTTACTTATTTAGATAATTTGCACTAAATTAAATGAGTTCAGTACCTACAAATGACCCACGGACAGAGAGAAAGAGAAAAAACAGTAGTTATCATTTATACTTTTGACTTAAGAATAAGAAAAAATATTTAGTAGCCCTACCATGAGTTTACACTGCCAAAACTCGCTAGCGTCTCCGTAAATAATTTATATGAAAGATTGTACAGCGCCCCTAGCGGTCACAGAAATAATTAAAATTCGTACCATGAGTACTAAAGATTTCGATAGGTAAGAAACCTCACGTAATCTATTCGATAGTCACTAACGTTTTGCAGCTGTTACCATACAAAACGGCACCATGAGTCACTAATTCGACAGGCGCTATCGAAAAATACGCTTGCGATAGTAGTTACGTAGCTCACTAGCATTTTGAGGTGAGAAACATATGTTTACATAATAATTAAATAGGTTTTTGTGCATCTTAAAGTCAAAATAATGTCTGAAAGAGCTTATTTAATGAGTATATGAGTTGAGCCTAGCTAAATTTACACTTTTAAAGTTTCAAGTGGCTTTGTTTATCTACCTATTCTACCTGCGTTGTTTAGGGGCACAGACCAGTAAGCCTCAAGACGCTGCTTAAACAAAGTTTTGCATGAGAACGCAGTCGTAAAATGATGGCGGGGTCCGGGGGGAAAACGGCGCGTTATGGTTGGCGTGCTCAAACGTTCGGTGGTATGATTGGTGCCGCTCGCTGACGGACTAACGTTCTGATTGGCGGCTGGGCGTATTATATGCAGTGGTACTGCATATGCGTTGTGACCGGGGGTGTCCGGCTAATCGGCGTCTAGATGTTTACTGGTCTGTGTTTAGGGGCAACTATTTGGAAGTTTTGTAACTTTATGTTTGAAATAATTTATTGGAAACATACCTTTCCATTAACTCCGCCAACAATTGAAATTGTGACCCACTCACACACTCAATGTGTCCTCATTGTTTTCTATTTAATAAATAAACTTATCAAAAATGCCGCGAGCCACACAATCACACAACGTTAACAAAATTACAAATAATTTTATAGACGACACGACATTGAAATATTTCAAGGTATAAAAATTCAACAATCACTAAATACCATAAGCACTTCACTAACATAAACACAAACCGCTGACCCTTCAATTTCAGTCGGAATATTTCGTGTTGACTGTTATAACATATTTAGCATAGCGATACCACTACATTTTTAACATATGAGCCGTTCTCTCTTCTTTGTACTGAGAGAGAAAGAAACAAAATATGAGTGATGTTAGCTAGTTAACTACGTTATACCAACATAACATTTCGAAGACGATCGAGCTTACTCTAGCGCCTCCGTAAGACTCCGTAAAACTCATGGTGCAAGCATTATCGTAATCTATTTGAACCACGTTAACACGCTAGCGAGTTGGACGCTAGCGAGTAATTTTACGATAACAACTCATGGTAGGCGTAAAGGAGGATAAATGATAATCGTGAAAATATCACTTACTTTTCTTAATTTTTAGGCAACTAAAGAAATTTTTAGGCAAACTAAAGAAACTAAGGACTGGCGTTGTTTTGAAGATAGAGCAGGAACAAAAACGTTGAAAAAAATGCATGTTTTTCACATACATAACATAACACATATTCTGTGAAAATTTCAACTGGTTATCTATTACCGTTACAAAGATAAGCCGTGTGACAGACAGACGGACAGACAGCGTGTGCGAGTGTAATAGGGTCCCGTCTGGTACCCTTCGGGTACGGAACTCTAAAAAGCAGAGTTCTAAAAGTAACTGAGATCCCAGGACTTTGAAATACCGCTTCTTCTTCTTCTATCGTGTCGACATGAGCTACATAATAATAACAGCTCATGCCGTGGGGAAAAGATTAGCCAGTCAGCAGGTTGGTAGCGGGGCTGACTGAAATACCGCTTCTTAGCGTTTAATCAACCTGGCGGCGCGGCGGGAAAATTAGGTTATTGTTAGTCTTAGACGCAATAAATGAATATTTTACAAAATTATGTTACTAACAACATGAATAAAGCTATCATATTTCACTAACAAAAAATAAACACCGTAATAGGTCAAAGTTTAACCGGATTAAATCGCGTATATTATTTAAATTGGTTTCCCTGACGTTTGGTTAAACTTTGTTTTATTATAATGTGTAGTGATCGCGAAAACCTAAGAAGTTATTACCGTAATAGGTGTTTATTTTTTGTTAGATATCAATCTACTACGCCAAAACGTGGTTAAAACCATTGATTAGGGAGTACTTACTAGTTAGACGCAGATTTCTTGCGTTTTTATACGACTCTTAAGAGCTCATTATACTCATCATTATGAACAACTTTTACTATGGGACTAGCCCTGAAAGCACGAAAAAAAAACAGCTGTTGCCTACATTTTGTCGAATTATGCGAACATAAATGTATGGAGCAAATATTTTTTCCGCGATTTCTTGATTGGTCCCATATTAAAAGTTGTTTATAAAGATGAGTATAATGAGCCCTTAGGGTCACCACAAATTGAAAAGATCATTAAATTTCCAAGGGGACCTGTGACCCTTGAAAAAAGTGGGACAAGGGATTCACAATATGTATGTATGTATGTATGTATGTTCATTGTAAGGGTCACGAATTACAACGTGTAATTGTAATTGAAATCTAGGTGTGATGATGTGTTTCTTTCCTCAATGTATATGTTTACTAGACGTAGTTTATAGTTTGTTACGAAAGGCAGGGACAACTTCAAGTAGGTAGGCTATCATTTGAAACTAGCTGACCTCCGCGCCCGTGGCTTCGCTCCTGTGTTTTCTATATACAAACTTTCAACCCTTATTTAACCCCCTTGGGGGATGAATTTTCGAAAATCCTTTCTTAGTGCTCACATACGTCATCTAAAGAATTCCTCTGCAAAATTTCATCCTAGACCCACCGGTTTAGGCTGTGCGTCTGTCAGATTTAAGAAGTTTAGGAAGAACCATGCTATACACTTACATAATCCTGCAAGAGATTAGAAAAGCATCGTTTTCAAATCTTGTTTCTTACTTAGGATAAAAATATGTGAGAATGATTTACCTTTATCTTTTTGATGGAGGTATCATTTGTAGATTTATAACTTCACCAATTAAATGCGAACATATACATTTTTTCATGTTTTCCTAAGGTTACATAATATCGGCAAAGATATTTGAAAATTTCATTATATTATCTTTGTAAAAATTGAAGTAGTTTTGGCATTTGACGTAAAAAAATCAGTAACATTTGGACTTTGATTATGGAAAGCATCAAAGAGAATATAACCACTACGTTTTTGGAATATTTAATGCAAAAAGTTTCGAGACAAAGAAGTATCTATTCGCCTTAATTTTCGACGTTTTCTGAAAACATACCTAATATTTTAAGTGAATGAATTTTAGGAGTTATCTTTTCCTAAGCAAATGTGAACAAAAGTCAACAAAAAAGTTGTTATACCTAAAGAAAATCAACTGGGAAGACAATAAAATAAAATGCTATTCATGAACATACAAAAGGAGCAGCGCGAGCGGAGCGAGCGCGAACTATTTTCGTGGTTTTCCGAATACTTGACACCATTTTGAGTACATTTTTAACACGGTTATAAATATTCACTTGTAACTAACTATGTATTCTATGTAAAAAAATCTTGAAAGTCGATTTAAAACTACTTCTAATTGTCGTATCGATTTGAAACTTTGCAAGTACATATACATATGTAATCCGGATGACAATACAATAATTTGGTACCATCAAGCTGATCTGATGATGGAGCCAGGAGGTGGATAGTGGGACTCTTCAATAGGTACTAGTAAACCCCTCGAGTTTGGGTTCATTTGGTTTGCTTTAACGAATCCTATACTAGCACTTGGTGATGAGGGTTTGATGATGGAGCAGAGAGATGGATAGTGGAACTCTTCAATGGCTACTAGTAAACTCCTCGAGTTTGGGCTCATTTGGTTTGTTTTAACGAGACCCATACAAAACACTTGGCGACGAGGGTCTGATGATGGAGCCGGGAGATGGATAGTGGAACTCTTCAATGGCTACTAGTAAACCCCTCGAGTTTGGGCTCATTTGGTTTGTTTTAACGAGCCCCATACATAACACTTGTTGACGAGGGTCTGATGATGGAGCCGGGAGGTGGATAGTTAGAATTTTCAATAGCTACTAGTAAATCCCTCGAGTTTGGGCTCACTTAACATCAGGTGAGGTGGTGGTCAAACGCAAGCCCATTAGGTATTAAAAATAAGACGAAGTTCCCTAAGGCGGCTTACGATACGTGTGATCTGGGAGAAATGTAGCGTCACGTCACGCTAATATTTGCGTTATACCCCTATGGGTACTCTATAGTAAATGAATATACGGACATAAGAGTTGTCAGTTGACCTTACTTTTAAGCGCCATCTGGTGGGTAACGTCAAAGTTACAGCTAAGTATTAAACAAGCCACAAAAAGAGACATGTTTTACTGGGGATCGGAACTGAGCCCTGTGGTATCTCACTCCGACGCATGATGTTGCCATCTATACTAGTATTATAATTGCGAAATTTAGCGTTATAATGAAGCGGTAAAAAATATGAATTTTAGGGTAGGTACCTAACTTCGTTCCTGTCGGGGAACTCGACTGATGCTGTATCTGGTGAATAACTTTATACCTGTGTGCAAACCATCAGCAATAAGTTGCGGACGTGACCTTGAGTGCTCGGACGTCCGACGAATATCTGGCTCGCTGTATGATATCATGATGTGCAGACTGTGAAGTCGACGTCGGTCGTGAATAGTCGTGATGTAAGACGCGTCCGATATTTTGTTTCGGGCTTTAGGCTTATATTCAGGGCTGCGTTCAGTTATATCGCTCGACGTCAGACGACGCTCGGAGCGTTCTTTGCACAGATTTATATTAGTGGTTCTTTGATCGCATTGATCGCTCGAGTAACTGAACGACAAAAGTACGCTCCGGGCTACGACGGACGATAATACTGAACGCAGCCATGGAGTAACTGACGACCAAAGTACGCTCCGTGCGTCGTCGGGGGATATTACTGAACGTAGCCATGGTATAATAATATGGGTGGGTGATACATTTCATAATAATTAGGTATGTTATCTGTGCATGGAAGCATGAATTATGAATTCAGAGAAAATAATCACTACGCACGTGCTACACACAGACATAGTAATAAATATAGACTAAGGCCCGTATTACAGAAGCTTCCTCAAGTACAGTTTAAACTCCAATCACCTGATCACTACTTAAGGATAGAATCGTTACTTGAGTATCGGTCTTATTCCAGAACGGTAATTATAAACTTTAATTCAACAACAAAACACAAGAATTTGACCTGAAATATAATAGAAATCTCTACTCAAGCGTAGTCTGGACCACGCTTGAGTGATTACAGATCAAATATCTGCCCAAATACCGAAACAGGTGACAATATAAAACGAAACTAAACTCAGCTGAACTGTGATCAACAAATCTCTGCTTGAGGGACGTTCTAAAATCAAAGCTCAACTTAAAACTAGTTTTAAACAGAGATCAACGCTTGAGTATCCTTCTGGAATACGGGCCTTAGTGCTACCTTTCACGCTGATTAGTGTCCATGGCCGCGTTCAGTATTATCGTCCACCGACGGCGACGCCCGGAGCGTACTTTGGTCGTTCAGTTACTCAGAGCGATCATACAAACGCATACAAACGTCTGCACCACATTTAGCGCACGCCTAGGAGGCGCACGCGCTCCCCTTTTGTTCATAGTTTGTGGACTGGTTGTGGTGAAATGATATCTAGTTATGTAAGATTAGTAGATGCCCTTCAAAAATAGGAAGTGTTATTTTTATAAATATTGAACCTTGTAAATTGAGGTCAATAGATATTTATAAATCTCTTGAAAAAACACGAGAAAAAGTTACAAAACGTTCCGTTTTACTTAAAGGATGTCAAAGTGACAGATGACAGTTGTCATTTGCTATCATCATGACTTCGTCTTTGATTAGAACGGTGATTTGCATTTGCAATGATATAAAGTTCCCGGCTGCAAGAGCGTCGTCTATAGCGAAGAATTTTATAAATCGCCCTTTTTATCGAACTTATTCACTTACGCCGAAGCAGAACCCTAAGATGACAGATAGGACATTGCCTCAAGTATTTAAGTATGTAGATCAGAATGTGGATACTTATAAGAAACTTTTAAAGGAGGCGGTGGCTATTCCTTCGGTTTCATGTGATGCCAAGTACCGCGATGACTGCGTTCGGATGGTACAGTGGATGCAGGAGAAACTGAAAGAGGTTGGCGCGACCACTGAGCTCAGGGATGTCGGCTATCAGACTATTGATGGAAAACAAGTTAAACTGCCCCCCGTTTTAGTTGGCCATTTGGGAAAAGTAAGTGAATCATTTATCTGTTTAGCATGTTAAATTACGTTCAGTTTCTACTTTGTTGTTTTCATATTTTGTTGGCTTACAAAATATCTTGATTTTGCTATTCTATGTATTTGTCTAGATATACAGCTCATATTTACTTTGTTATAAGTTTACTTGCCTTAATCCCAACATCATCATCATCATCATCATTTCAGCCGAAAGACGTCCACTGCTGGACATAGGCCTCCCCCAAACATCGCCACAACGACCAGTCCTGTGCCTTCCGCATCCAGCGGATTCCCGCGACCTTCACCAGGTCGTCGTCGTCGTCGTCGTCGTCGTCATCCCAACAAAATGTTAAATACCAGAATTGTTGACTATAAGGGAAACCAATTAATTTATTTGATTCTCTAACAATTGGTACAATAATATGTTAAATAAAAATTATAATTTCCGTGTTAAGCTAAGAGTCCCATCACTTACAGAAGAACACAGCATGCACTTAAATAACACAACATAATTAACACACACAACCTACATAACATTTTAACAATGTAACACTAACTTTAAAAAAAGTAATAAGTAATGTGCTTAGTTCAGTATGGCTAGAGGTGCATTAAAAGTGCCTCCACAAGTGATGATATTTAATTGATCATCCGGCTCACCTTGGGCATTCAGCCCCACCACCAACCTGCTGACTGGCTAATCTTTTTCTCACCGCATGAGCTATAATGAGCTATTATTGTTATGTAGCTCATGTCGACACTATAGAAGAATTATGGCTTGGTTTGATATCATTACTGTCAACATCATCCTTTCCATCGCTAGGCATGAACAAAATTGTCTATTTAATAGACCATAATTATGGGTGACAATGCAAGTTCAATCCTATTTTAATAATCTTAATAACTGACAAACATGTGAGACAGTGAGCAATGCTGCATAAGATGTTTATGTTAACAAATAAGTTTAGAATTACAAGACCTTGGTAGTTTAGAAGGCACAGAAATTAGTTTTACCTAGCAAATCAGGACAATTTAACACCACAGATACAAGATTCTTTAGAAAGACAATATCTAAGTGTTTCCTTTGTAATGAGTGACAGAGACATTTTCAAGTGAATAACTGGTCTACCGATAATCATTCTAGTATTTTTTTTAGTAGTCTATAATACCAAGAAACATTTTAGTATTTTTTCAATTCTGGTGACATGGACCATATAACTTGGTGACCAGACTACAGACTAGGCTGCAATATTCGGGAGTACTCCTTACCAAAGAATTATACCTACAGAATTTTCTTGGCAAGTGGTTTAAAAAAAACACATTCATTAATTACAAATCCTATCATTCTTGTGGCCTTAGCTGTAATTTCATCAATATGTTTTTCAAATCTAAGCTTATTAATGATACCCTTCAATCTTACATTAAATGTACTTCCTCCAGCAGGTCCACATTTAAATTGTAATCAGTACATAAATTATGTTCTTTATTCTTGTGAATTAAATAAGTTTTGAAAAACCTAAAAAATATTGGAATAACTAAAGATTAACTTAGCCTAGAGTTTAATAATATGTAACTAGGTATCACTCAATACAAGAAAATCATTATCATCATTTCATAGGTATGTTATGTTAATGATTTCCTGCGTCCTGTGTGGTTCTTCCTGGAATGAATGCACTTCCTTTCATTATAGAAACAATGCATCTTATTCATTAACATTATTATATTTCCATTATCATATTTATTTGTTAAAGGTATGTGATGGTTTACTGCTATTGAGTTAAATAGTTAAACAACTTCTCATTGTGTAATGATAAGTGTGAATAAACAATAGGCTATAAATAAATAGGTTTATCATTCTAAAACTGAGATATACCTACTATAAAAGTTTATGTTATAATAGGTACATTAAATACAGAAATTCCATTGTAGAGATAAGATCAGAAGAATCAATAACCAGTATATTCAAATCTTGAATAACATTTTACACATTATCTGACCTAACACATAATAATTTATTAGGTTTTCGCGATCACTACAAATTATAATAAAACAAGTTTAACCGGATTGTATCTTGTATATTGTCATCTTAGTCTTCCTGCAACCACGAATGCTGCAAAGCTTTTGAAACATCAGGAAAACCAATTTAAATAATATACAGTATATGATCCAGTTAAACTTGTTTTATTATGACAGTTTAAAATTGGCATTTATTTAATTAATAAATGCCAATAATAATAATAATGTCTGTATTTGCCCTTCGGGGAAATACAGTCATGATGTTATGTTATGTATGTAATAAAAAAAAACAGAATACTTGGTAAACTTACATAATACTGACTACTGACTTGATAACTTTTCATTCTCCTTTCTCAAATAAAATATTTTTAATTATTACTAATAAGATATTTTTGAATCTAAGGACCTTCAGAAGAAGACTATTTGCCTATACGGTCACTTAGATGTCCAGCCAGCATTGAAGTCTGATGGGTGGGAGACGGAGCCATTTGAACTTGTGGAACGTGATGGCAAGTTGTATGGCCGCGGTTCCACTGATGATAAGGGTCCAGTCCTTGGCTGGGTTCATGCTATTAATGCTTTTAAAGGTGTAGGTGAAGAGGTATGTCTGTATTTATAACTTGTTTATGTTATTATTTTTTATGTTGATTTCAGTTCTAGTCTGACTTTAACAGTATCAGCCTAGCAAGCTAAAATTAACTTTGTTTTGTTTTACCTTTAACCATAGAAGTCAATATTATTTTACATAGAGGTTTGTTATTTTTTTTTTAATTGCAATTGTCTTTTATCCTAAACAACTTGTTATTGTACTAACTCAAAACCTAAAACTAGTTTGTTCCGAATTGAGAGGAGAATGTGTCGTGCGCGTCGATTATAATAAGTATGACAACAAAAATCACCAATAACTTCTACGATAATAAATGAAAATAAATAATTTACTTGTGACTAAGTAAGTTACTTGCCATATCAGTTTATTACAATAAAAATTAGTTATGAGTGTCTGAGGTTTTCAGCTGTTAAAATAACACACACACATTGTTTACTTAATAAATTCTTAATACAAATATAAGAGTGAAGTTGTAATATAAATCAAATTATATTTATTTTTAGCTGCCTGTTAATTTGAAGTTTGTGTTTGAATGCATGGAAGAATCTGGTTCAGAGGGCCTTGATGCTCTGCTTTTGGAGAAATTAAAACCAGAGGGATTCTTCAAGGATGTTGACTATGTGTGTATATCGGATAACTACTGGCTGGGCACCACTAAGCCATGCATCACATATGGCCTGCGTGGTATCAGCTACTATTTCTTGGAGGTTGAGTGTGCTAAAATGGATTTACACAGTGGCGTGTATGGTGGAACCGTCCATGAAGGTATGCATTGCTAGACAATCACAATTCAATTAATTTATGGTAATTACCTCAGTAAATACAATGTGTTATTGAAATAACTGAAAACCTCTTAAGGGATCATTGTACTCATCAGTATGAACAACTTTTACAATGGGATTGGTCCCGTTAGTTGGTTGAGATTGTCAGGGTTGGCCCTGAAATCGCGAAAAAAATATCAGCTGATCCCTACATTTTGTCGATTTATGTGAATACAAATGTAGAGAACAGATTTTTTTTGTGTTTTCAGGGTTGGTCCCATAGTAAAAGTGGTTTATACTGATGAGTAAAGTGGCCCCTTAAGAGGTTTTCAGTTATTTCAATAACACGTTGTATAGGCTAACTTTCTAATAAAACAATATTACCACTGTACATGCACAATGGTGCTTATTTTTGTATTAAAACAAAAGGTAGTTTAATAGAATTTCAAACAATTTCCCCTTTATATATCTTCACACCTATTAGCAATGAAAACTATCAAATTACCGTCATAATTATCTGTATTGGATATTTGCACCTAAACTTTTATTATTATGTTCTACTTATACATAATGGAATGCTACATAAACCTCATAATCATGTTATTATCCTTTCATAATAACTTTATCTTTCTATCAATGTTGATAAATACTTACCATCTTATTAGGAAATTTAGTTACCAAGGAACATTATCAACACCTGACTTATCTTATTTGATATCAAAGATTTCATAATGAGCGAAGTTAACTGAACCTGCCATTGAATTTTGAACCTTAAGACCAGTTTTTAAGGATTTTAAGCAAGCACTGTCATTTTGACTGCCTCATTGGTCTAGTGGTTGCAAGTGCGACTGCTGAGCGTGGGGTCCTGGGTTCGATTCCCGGGTCGGGCAAAGTGTTATTGGGTTTTTTCATTAGGAAATACTCAGTAGCAGCCCGGAGTCTGGATTTGTGCCCAGTCAATGGCAATAGGCTCGCCCCCTATTACATAGGACTATAACATAACTGGCGAAATGTGGGTGTACTATTACACCTCTGCCTACCCCTTCGGGGAAATACAGGCGTGATGTTATGTTACTGTCAATTTTTTTTAGACTGTTAGCCTCGGACGAATAAAAATGGCGGACGGAATCTCGCTAAGAAAAGATTGAAGCACTTAGTTTTTTCCTAAACCCACTATAATTTCGACAGATATTTAACACACCAGATATATACTGTTATTTTATTTGTGTTACTACGACAATGACTACCGTCACACGAGATGTGTTGCGTAATCGCGGCTTTTTGTCTTACTATGGGTGTGAATATGTGCGTGCCAGCCCGTACTTTTAAGCGAGCCGTCTTACTATGGGTGCTTCACTTTTTGTTTAGCGAGATTCCGTCCGCCTTTTTTATTCGTCCAAGCTGTTAGCAGTGTTGAGACGAAAATTTAATTTATTTAGTGATGAGAGACTCAGTCTTTTAAGGCCTATTAAAAATACTCACTCTCAGAGGACTGACTCTCATATTCTAAGTTGTTTTCTCAAAAGTTTCTAGCCTCAAATTCAGTCAAGGATGCCTTCAAGGGTTCCTCAAATAATATCAAAATCGATATTCATAGACATTTCCTCAATGTATTTTGATGTATATTCCATAAATTCGTCAAAATCGAAAAAAAATCAGAACAGAAACAACAATAATCACGTCACAAATGACACTTGTCCAGTCTCGAGGAAGCCTTAAGGTTGGTCGCGATGTACCTTGAGTTCTTCTTCACCTTGAATAAGGAAAACTATCAAATGACGGAGATTTTTTGCAACTGTGAATACCATGGAGGAAATATTATATTGAGTGAGGCTGAGTAGTCTAGAAACGTTTGAGGAAACAACTTAGAATAATAATAATAATGTCCTCCCGGCCGAATTTCGGTCACGGCGGCCAATCTCAATGGAGACTAGCCATCTGCGCGGGACATATTATAGTGCACAAGTGTGTGCGCAAATACAGGTGCACTCTCTATTCCCTCACTCTCATAATCCGATGGGACGGCAATTCGACACGACCGGAGAGAGATCAGGCGCAGGACCGACGGCTTTACGTGCTCTCCGAGGCACGAAGGGGTCTCGATGTGTAACGAAACGGTCACCCATCCACAGACTGACCGCGGCTAGTACAGCTTAACCTTGCAGATCGTACAATCCACACGCTTGCTACTTAGCCACGAGCCCCTTAACTTAGAATATGGGTGTGTGTGACTCTCTTTCATCACTAAATGTCATAGACAAATGTATTGTTTGACTACCTTCAACAAGAATATAACGTCGTTGCGAGTTTAATTAAAGACCTCTTATGTGTCACTTTTGGCAAAATCACTTTTTTACACCAGTCGATTCTAGTTTTTGACGCTCTATCGAAAGCAAAAACTCATGTGTTTATGATTTTTCAATTAAGAAATAATGTGGTTCCCATATTTTTTGTTGTAACTAGTTGGTTCCATTTAATTTTTTTAGTAATCGATTTTCTCGTAAAAGTGATTTTTACACATAAGAGGTCCTCAAGTCGCAACGACGATATTGATATGCTTGGTTTGGAATCTCCAATTCTTAAAATGATCCACCTACAGTATTTCTCATTACACATTGAAGTAATATACACACACATTTGAGTGAGACACTATCAATTGAGAATGATTGTTTGAATTACAGCGATGACTGATCTAATTTATCTGATGAACCAGCTAGTCGACCAGAATGGAAAGATCTGTATTACTGGTATCTACGATTCGGTTGCGCCGTTGACAGACCATGAGAAGAAACTGTACACAAATATTGATTTTGATACCGATGGCTACAAGTAAGGTGGTTTTTAATGTATTTGTTTTTCAGAATCAAGACTGCCGAGGTTACTTTAGATCTTATGCTTATAATAATAATAATAATAAACTCAGTGCCACATACATGGCTCATGAGGGTGCTGGAGTTGTACAAAGTTAACACAACTCTACGCGCCTTCCTGAGGTCATGTATGGGGCAATGGAGAACGGTCCTTCGCTATCCAGCGTGTCGGCAGCCTCAAGGTAATGGAGAACCGATAAAGATCGAGCGGGGAATATTCCAGGGTGACAGTCTGAGTCCCCTGTGGTTTTGCTTGGCCCTGAATCCTCTTAGTACTTTGCTGGAGGAGTCGGGGCTTGGCTACCGGTTGAGAAGAGGAGGTCAAGTAATATCTCACCTGCTCTATATGGATGACCTTAAATTGTTTGCCCCCACCGACTTGCAACTGATGGAGCTACTAAGGGTAACTGAAAACTTTAGTAATTCTATTAGGATGGAATTCGGTGTGGACAAATGTGCAGTCATGCATGTAAAGCATGGTGAGATTGTGGAATCCGAGGGTGTTCAACTCTCGGATTCTACACATCTTGGGTCCCTCTCCCCAACCGAAACCTACAAATACTTGGGTATGGCGGAGGCGTTAGGCATCAACCAGGCCAACATGATGCAATCGTTGCAGGAGCGCTTCTTTGGCCGCCTGAAAAAGGTTCTCAATAGTCTTTTATCAGGCGGAAACAAGGTGCGCGCCTTTAACGGTTGGGTCATGCCGGTCTTGATGTACTCCTTCGGTATACTCAAGTGGACTCAGACGGGTCTTGACGCCCTGGATCGGAAAGTCCGCAAGCTACTGACGGCATATCGTATGCATCACCCACGGTCATCGGTGATGAGGCTGTACATCTCGCGGAAGTGTGGGGGTCGTGGCTTTTTAAATGCAAAGACCCTCCACAACCGTGAGGTGTGCAGTCTAAGGGAATATTTACTTCACTTGGACGTGGGTATGCACCGAGATGTTGTTGCAGTGGACAAGGGACTTACCCCGCTCTCTTTGGCTAAAGAGAACTGGCGCAAACCTGTGGTACTGGATACCAATGACCGCAGGGAGGTATGGCAGAGCAAGGAGCTTCACGGACGCTTCTACCGGGCTCTTCATGGGCCCGATGTAGATTTTAAAGCGTCCGTATCCTGGCTGCGTTTCGGTGACCTCTTCGGAGAGACCGAAGGCTTTGTTTGTGCGATTATGGACGAAGTTATCATGACGAACAACTACCGGAAATATATTGTAAAGGACGGCACAGTTGACATATGTCGGGCATGCCACTGTCCCGGGGAATCCATCCGACATATTATTTCTGGTTGTTCTCGTCTTGCTAACGGCGAGTATTTGCACAGACACAACCTGGTGGCCAGGATTATACACCAGCAACTTGCCTTGAAATACAGCCTTGTGGATACAGAAGTACCATACTACAGGTATGTGCCCGACCCAGTTCTCGAAAATGGTCATGTCACATTATACTGGGATCGGTCTATCATCACTGATAGGACTATTGTACACAATAAGCCTGATATAGTGATGATAGATCGATTGGAGCGCCGCACGATGATTGTTGATGTCATCGTCCCGCATGACGGGAATCTCGTGAAGGCCGAAAAAGATAAAGAAATAAAATATCTTGACTTGGCACACGAGGTTGTCGACATGTGGGATGTTTACTCAGCAGTCATCGTGCCGATTGTCGTTACGGCCAATGGCATAATGGCAAAGAGCCTCGACCAACACCTACAGAGGCTCTCATTAGGCAGCTGGGTCAAGGGCTTGATTCAGAAAGCAGTTCTTCTGGACACGGCACGTATCGTTAGGAAGTTCCTCTCTCTGAGGCCCTGACCACCGGTAGCTTGGACCCTGTTCCTGATGCCGGTGGGCTACTGTTTTTATATATTTTTAAATGTTTTTATTTCTTGTTTTTTGTAAAAATGTTTAAAAATGTAAAAAAATATGTAAAATAATGAATAAATGGAATAATAATAAAAGCCTTTATTTCGGACATTTACAAAATTTCGCTTAATCTATTATACTGCTTAAACCAATAATTTCAAGTCCGTTCGTCCAGTGACGAAGGCCTCCTCTAACTCCCTCCATTTTTTCCTGTCCTGTGCCGTCCTAGTCCAAATTCTTCCCGCCACCCTTATGATTTCATCCTCCCATCTTCTAAATTGTCGTCCCCGCTTCCTTTTTCTGTCTCTTGGGTACCACGACATCAAGGTCTTACTCCATTTATCGTGTCCTCTTACCGTATGTCCTGCCCATTTCCATTTTAGTTTCTTAATTTTTATCGTGACGTCTTTTATTTTAGTTATTTTTCTTATCTCTGTGTTCCTGATTCTGTCACTTTTCCTTTTCCCCAGCATACTCCTTTCCATAGCATGCTGACAAGTTTCTAATTTTGCAGCATGTACTTTACTAAGAGCCCACGTTTGGCAACCATATGTGAGAATTGGTAGCACACATGTGTCGTATAGTTTTCTTTTTATTATAATTTTAGTTTCTTTGTTTTTCATAATTTCCTTGCAAGACCAATACCTCTTCCATGCATTTCCTATCCGTTTTTCTATTTCCTTTGTTGTTAAATCGTTAGGGGAAATTATTTGGCCTAGGTATTCATATTCTTGAACGTAGTTTATGGTGTTGTTGTCTACTAGGATGGCTTCTTCTATACTATTTGTCATAGCTTTTGTTTTGTGGGCATTCATTGTTAAACCAACAAGTTTGCTTTCTCTTTCCAAGTCTCCCAGCATCTGCTGGAGCTCTCTTGACGTTGGTGCGAAGATTATCAAATCATCGGCAAACCGGAGGTGTGTGAGTTTTTCCCCATTGATGTTAAGACCATATTGTTCCCAGTCGAGTTGACGAAAAATCTCTTCTAGAACTGCAGTGAATAACTTTGGTGATAAGGGGTCACCTTGGCGCACTCCTCTTCGTATTGGTATTGCTTGCCCTTCTCGTTCATGTTTCACCTTCGCTGTTCTTCGGATTCAAATGAGAAAAGACCGACACCAGAACAGAATAGAAAATTTTGAAAAACATATAGTGAAAAATGGAGGCATAAAAAAGGCAACAAAAAATCTTTCTAACGGAAAATACTGGATACCAAACCTAAAAGATAAACTTGGAAATGAAAAAACAAGAAGAACTGAAATAATTAACGCCGCAACGGACTTCTATCGAGACTTGTATGATAAGAAAACGATATCACCGGAAACCCCACTAGATGACAACGTCAAGGTACCAGAAATTATGGAACGAGAAGTCGAACGAGCAATAGACACCCAAAAAAGGGAGAAAGCGCCTGGCCCAGACGGAATCTCTAATGAACTTTTAATCAGTTTGAAAGAAATAATCACACCAATTTTAACGAAAGTTTTTAACGATATCCTAATTACCGAAACAATACCAAGCCAGTGGACGATCTCGACCATAACTCTCATTCACAAAAAAGGTGACAAAAACGAGATGAACAATTACAGACCGATCAGCCTGATGTCCAACATCTATAAAGTTTTTGCCAAAATAATACTTAATCGAATAACCAAGATACTCGATGAAAATCAAACTAAGGAACAAGCAGGTTTTAGAAGCAATTTTTCGGTTCTAGATAACATCCATGTCGTTAAACAAGTTTTTGAGAAAGGCAAAGAATATAACATACCCTTCTATTGTTGCTTCGTGGACTATTGCAAAGCATTTGACTCCTTGGAACACGAAAAAATATGGAAAGCACTAAAAAATCAAGGGGTTGACAGCAAGTACATCAAAATTATTAAAAACATATATGCTAATAGATCTTATGCTTACCAACGATCAATTTACGGTTCCTTAGATTATTTTTATGAATGAACTATAATTTCATAAGTTCCTAGATCAAACAAACAATTATTTAATACCCACCCGATATACCGAAAGTCCGCCACTTTCGAGAAAACCATTCCCGATGCAGCAACGGCTGCCAGGGGGACATAGCGGCAGGGTCCCCCCGCAATGCCTCAGTAAGCCGAGGTCCGAGCCCTCCGTTGGGGGACGCCCGGTTTTGCAACCGCGATTTTAGTTTATAAGTTAGGTTTAGGGAAAAGTAAGGCACCTATCTTGCTTGGGTGCCATCTGCGAGAGTCCATTGGCGCCATGCATTTAAAACATTGACAAAAACTCGGGATTTTTCGCGGTACAGCTGCATAGTAACTACTCGTGCTAAAACATTGAAATAGAAACAAATGATTAAACTTCTAGTAAATTGATATTTAAACGCTGTTTAAAACGAGTCAATACAATAGTAATTATCACTGCGTTCGTGATAATATTCCGGTCTCTGAACTCTATTTACGCGCCATGTTGATACGTGATACAATATGTAAGAGAAGAGAATACATATTTATTTTATGTACTTAGAAGTAGGTACCTACATCGTGATAATAAGTATAAGGATGATGATTCAACATTTGTTTACAATTATTGTAAGCTAATGTTGAATCATCATCCTTTTACCATTTATTTTATGTAGTGGTAGGTTTCCTAATAACAAATATTCCTGAATATCAGTGTTATTCATAGCTCATAGGTGCGTTTTGTTTATTCTTCACAACCTTATTGACCTTATTGAACCTTATTACCTTATTGTGACGTTTTCGTCACAATAGACAGACTGCTCAAATCGACAGTTAACTGATTGCTTATGCAATATTTTTTACTGCACAACAAATATATAAAAAATCAGGTAGTCCCTACATTTTATAGATTTAAGTGAACACAAATGTAGGGACCAACAGATTTATTTTTCGCGATTTCAGTGTTGGTCCCATAGTAAATGTTGTTTGTTATGATGAGAAGATTCACCACTTCAAATATTTCGAAGGAATAAGGCGAAGGGATGATGACGACCACCCTCGAAGTCTCGAGTCAATCTATCCATCTATCTATACTAATTTTATAAATGCGATAGTAACTCTGTCTGGCTGTCTGTTTTTTTTACCTTTTTACGACTAAACCTCCTAAACGATCGTAATGAAATTTGGCAAAGCGGTAGCCTGGCAGTAAACTACATCCACGCGGGCGACCTCTATAGTGTGTTAAAATTCTAACTGCATGACTACTAAACCGGATCACTGAATACCGGTGAATTATTCACACTATTAAGTCTCACTCAGGTGGTAGGGCGAAGAAATGCATAGGTTGGTAATAAAAATCGTGTACACAAACCTAGAACAAAAGTCACGCCTACTACTTTAAACCCAATTATGTGGTTCCCAAACGTGAATTACAAAGATATCGATTTGTTTTCCCCAATTGTGTTCTCTTGGGTTGCGTTCCGAAAGGGTGACAACGGGACACTGCCAACTCCATCTGTCTGTCTGTCAGTCATAGGGCTGTATTAAAAAAATAAAATAAAAATTCGTAGCAAGTTGAAATTTTCACAGAAAATTACTGTGTCCTAAATAATGGCAAATACAAAAAATTAAAATAGTCTTAATCAAAAGGGTGTGCCTATACAAGAAACCTAAAAAAAAGCATTTTATCAATGTTCTTTTTTTCTGCTCTATCTTAAAAACGGTAATACATACAAGCGTCAAACTTGGTGTGATCGTAGTGCATACTCTATACCAGAGGTTCCTAAAGTTTATTCTGCCACGCCCCCTCACTACTTAAAATTAAAATGCTGCGCCCACTCCCCATCGTCGCAATTTCATAGTTATTACAATTAACTTGTGTCCGTCTTTTAAAGTCTCGCCTGCGCCCCCCATTACATGTCTTCACGCCCCTGCACAACAAACCCTAATAACGAATAATAAAAACAAGGCAAATACAGACATGTGTGGTGCTACGGAACCCTTAGTGCGCGAGCCCGACTCGCATTATGCCGGTTTTATAATAATAATTTATGTTTTTAGAAAATCAATTGGGGCTTCTCAGCTGGCTCACAAAGGCGATAAGGAACAGATATTGATGCACCGCTGGAGATACCCAAGCCTTTCACTTCATGGCATTGAAGGTACATTCTCATTTGCTCAATGGTTATACAGTAAAGCTTTTTTCTTAGTTTTATGACCTAAAATGTTATTGAAATACCTTTTTTAGGAGCCGCTTTCCAACCCGGAGCGAAGACTGTAATTCCAGGAAAGGTTATTGGCAAGTTCTCCATAAGAATTGTGCCAAACCAAGAGCCAGCAGAAGTGGAAAAACTAGTGTTTGACTTCGTCAACAAGAAGGTTTGTAATGACTTTACAATTGTTTTTTTTTTGCTCTAAATAGACTGTGACGTTCTATTTATGAATAGGTATTTCCCTCAATGCTTTTGCGGACGACAAGACTGTCAGTATTTTACACAATAGTTTGAATAGTTGCGAGACAATGGTAGGTATTACATGATATAGACAATACTTTTTAATAACAAATAAAGCTAGGTGTCGCAGGAGGTGACTCAGGGAATTTACCAAAGCAATGAGCAGCATCTATTTTCAAAAGTGATGATATTTAAATATTTCCTGAAACTGAAGACAGGGGCCGTGCATTAACGTTTACTGCGCCGAATAATCGATCTCTGAGGTTAAACAATGTTAACCTGTGGCCTGATTCACAAACGTTCGAAAAGTTTCCGTTTCCGGAGTGAAATTTGACCGGCAAACGAAACAAACCGACCACTTCCTGCGACCACTAATGTTGCAAAGCATTCGAAACGTCAGGAAAACCAATTTTAATAATAATACATTATATAATCTGGTTAAACTTGTTTTATTAAAAAAAAAATTAAGAACCGAACGGATTCGAAAACGCAACGTGAAATTTACGGAAACTCTTCCGAGAGCCAATAGCGTTTCCAAATCTGTTCGATTCTCAAATCGTTTTTTCTTAATAAAAACAAGTTTAACTGGATCACATCGCGTATTATTATTAAAATTGGTTTTCCTGACGTTTCAAAATGCTTTTCAGCGTTCATGGTAGCAGGAAGTGGTCGTTTTGTTTCATTTGCCGGTCAAATTTCACTTCGGAAACGGAAACTTTTCGAACGTTTGTGAATCAGGCCACCCAAGACTAGACCAGTGCACTGGTCCTGTAACTGTTTCTTACACATCGAGACATGAAGGCCTCAAAGATACACAGAGATAATATTTAGGGATAACCTCAGGATGCTGATAGATATAACTCGCGTAAATAAAGAGTGATTTTGAGACTGGCGGCTTTTACTTATTGGTGAATAATGTGGTTGGCGAAACCACATTGGAGCGAAAGGAGGTCCGCTTTTTCCTTTATCCGCTTTTCAAAACCATTCTTTATTGGTGCTGGTTATAAATGATAATGGTGTCGATTCTCTTGTTCACGAATGAAACTTAGTTTTTACTATCGCTCTTTTTTACTAATAGTAGATACAAGAAAGGGATGGCAATAATTTCAGAACGTTAAGTTGTTGAATTGACGTTTATACTTACCGTATTGGAATAAGATTGACACTTGAGTAACGATTCTATGTTTAAGTAGTGATGTGTGTGTTCACATACTCGTAAATCGACAAAATGTAGGGAACATCTGTAAATTTTTTCGCGATTTCAGGTTTGGTCCCACGGTAAAAGTTGTTCATACTGATGAGTACAACGACGTCTTAAGAGGTTTTCAGTTATTTCAATAACACGTATAAAGGAAAATAATAGAAAAGTAATTTTATTTACAGTGGGCAGAAAGGGGATCTCCGAACAAAATGAGCATCACAGCTCAAAGTGGACGCGCCTGGACCGAGAACCCAGACCACCCGCACTACCAGGCGGCCGCGCGCGCCACCAGGCTCATCTACCAAGTAAACTAACACCACATTCAAAGAAGCACGAAACAAAATTGATAAACGACTACCCACTTAGTAGTTAAGTAATTTCTTTGTTATGCGCTTCGGAGACGGGACCAGTTCGCGAGTCAGTCCAGCGAGTCAGTTCTGTACTGGCCTTTCACTGGCCGTGTGTACGAATACATTTGAAGACAGTTCAGTGAGAAACGGACACGGGGCTAGTTCGCGAGTCATGCGCTCTGGACATGGGCCAGATCGCGAGTCACTTCAGTATTGGCCTTTCACTGGCTTCGTATACGAATATATTTAAAGACAGTAACTCACTGAACTGTGCCTCGTGTACAAATAGGTACATTTGAAAATTTGAAGACAGTTACTCACTGACATGTCTTAAAATTTATTCCTAGTGGAGGCTAATGAAAGGTCTTGAATTCACAAAAATTACATTGTATGTGTTATGTTTGGCATAATCAAAGACCACGCTACCGCATTGGGAGTGTCCTGTAGTGGTAAATAAATCAAATAAATAAATATCAAATACGCCAAACGCAAGAGCGGTAATATTGAAGTGGCTAGTACTTAGTACATTTTGTTTTTTTGCCTCCTTGAATATATGGTACAGTTTTAAAGACTACAGAAAAGTGAAATACACGTAGGCATATTTAATTATAGGTGCGGCTCGCTATGATGGCGTTTTTGACGTTTGCCTGCTCATGAAGATTGTAAATAGTGATGCACTGCTACAGCAATATAATTTTTCGAATTTCGAATCTATTATTTAAATTCTATTTATTTCTACTGTTTTTTTATGTATGTCACAGAAAATTTGATTAAATAGCGATTAAACAAAATGGCTAGACGTTATGTTTGTTGAATAATTTGATAAATTATTTACTTTATGTAGATATTATTCATAATAGCTAGTTGGAGTTGGCCAAAGTAATAAACCTGGTCCCAATAAATTGAAATGCTAATAATTTGAAATGTTTCACAATACTATTGGAAAATGACAAAAACGCCATCATAACGTGCCGCGGATATAGTCTTTCGCAGTCGTCCCCAAAGAGCGTGACGACGTGTCATTATATAATTTCAGCATGTAAATGTACACAGCTGAACATTGTTCTAATGGCTGCTATATGTAAGACGCTGACAACAGCTAAATACCCCAAATACGCTTCTTTCTATTCAGTTTGTGGGAGTGAAAAAATATATATTAATCTTGATCGTATTTTCAAAAACACTTGTGCCACACTTAAGGTTTAAAAGGCTGACAACACCTAAAAAAATCAGAACTCTGGGGTCACTGTCGTTTCGTACAGAACTGAAAGAGAGGCAACGAGCGCAGGGACGTCGGGTGCGCCGCTCAACTTGAATGAAAATTAACAAAAAAAAATTAAATAAAAATATTAATCCTATTTGAAAAACAGAAACAACAATGTTTTAGATTATTGTTTTTCTTAAATGTTTTCTTAATTGAATTTATAATATTTTGTAAATAATAAAGATTGTTTGCTTTAAAGCATGTTTTAAGAGGTTAGTTTACAATTCTTTTTCATCGAGAAAACTTCAAGAAAACGTGTTTTGGGCACAGTAGAGTTTTACAAAATACGATCAAGATTAACATTTTTTTTTTACTGCCACTAACTGAATAGATACAGCTAAACATGTTTTTAAAAGAAGCCTATTTGGGGTATTTGTCTGTTGTCAGCGTCTTAAGTGATTCTCTTGGTACTCGTAGACGGAGCCCGACATGTCACGTGAAGGTGGTTCCATCCCGGTGACGATCACGCTGCAGGAGGCCAGCCAACGCAACGTGTTGCTGCTGCCGATGGGCGCCGGAGACGACATGGCGCACTCGCAGAACGAGAAGATCAACGTGCGCAACTATATCGAAGGAGTGAGTATCTAATGCTTATAATGGGGTAGTAGGAGGCGATAGGGAATAATTTCGATTATTGAAAATTTAATGTATTTTAACAGCAGATTATAGTGAGCTGCGACGCAATTAGGGTTACCAGATTAAAATAAGATAATTCGGAGAAAGTTCCATTAATTTTCTTTAAAATTTCTTATTTCGCGACATGTCGATTTCTTACGAGAAGCGATGCATGTGTATGTGTATGGGTACGGGTAGGTGAAGTTAGGAAATTCCGCACAAAGAACAAAAATTCAGGATATAATAACAATTGGGTCGGTATCTTTTGGTCTCTATCTCGATATGTCAATCATTTATTTGCCAAAAAATATTACTAGTTTGTACATTTCCTTAGGCCCCGTTGTTTGATCAGTAGTAAAATATGACTAATAGTTAATTTAACCATTAGTTCATTAACACCAGTTACGGCTTTAACAATAGTTAAACTAGAAATATATTGAAGGCCCCGTTGTTTGATCAGTAGTCATGTAGAAGTTTTTAAACTTTCGCGAATTTCACTCATATTGAACTAAGTTTACGGGACTTGTCGCGCACAATTAAATCAAAATATAACAAGCATTTTGACTAACCTCGACGTTTCGGTCAAGTTGCATTGGCCGTGGTCACGAGCAGACTGAAGTATGTGGGTGTCATCGTCTTGAGCGGCGGGTGTTTTCTCGAACTACCCGCGGTTGGTTTTTCGTAACGTCGCTGTCCGTAACAAGATATGCTGAATCACGACACACAATGCTGACAGTTTCGGCGGACATACATGTAGACATACCACGACGCAAACACTTCTCGATTACCGGATTCCACGAGGAGGACAACCTATATCCATCTTCCCGATTGAAATTTTTATATTTCTTTATCTCAATCGCTTCTCGTACAATTCTGGGATAGTAATGACGATCAGTGGAGAGGATTTTCGGGTCGTGTAGCTCAATCCAATGGTTTGGTCCTGAATCGAGCAAATGTTCGGCTATGGCAGATTTGTCCACTTGACGGCGCCTTACCGCTGTGATGTGCTCCTTCACTCTCTCCGCGATAGTACGCTTTGTCTGTCCAATGTAGGAGCTACCACAGCTGCAGTCAACCTTATATACCCCCGGTGTTTGGAATGGTATCACATCCTTCGCTGTCCTGACCTGATGTGCTACTTTAGATAACGGAATAAATACAGTCTTAATGGAGTAGTTTCTCAGTGCTGTTCCAACTTTATCCGTTATTCCTTTCACATATGGCATAAACACCGGTTGTCGGCTGACATCGAAGCCCGTTTTCCTATGGAATCTACGCCTAGGCTGCCTCCCATTTACTTTATAACCATTGCGTTTTAGTACCTCCTGAACATGCGATAACTCCGATGGTAGGTTTTCAGGGTCACAAAGGTCATAGGCTCGGTCCACCAACGATCTCACAACAGACCGTAATTGGCGAGGATGGTGATGTGACGAAGCATCCAGATACCTGTCCGTATGTGTTGGTTTTCTGTAAACTGAGTGTGCCAAGGATCCATCTAGTTTTACCATCACCTTCACGTCAAGAAAAGCCAAAACCCTGTCCACTTCAACCTCATAAGAGAACTTTATCTTCGGATGAATGGATTCCAGATAAGATTTTAGCTGTTCTACTTCTTGCTGACCACCCTTAAGTATACAGAAAACGTCATCAACGTACCGCTTCCACAAGCTTACCGCCGATGACTGCAGATCTAATGATGCTTCTAAATGTTCCATCCAGATATTGGCCAATACCGGTGCTACAGGGCTACCCATAGCAACGCCATCTATCTGGAGGTAATATTGTCCGCGATACAAAAAGTAGTTACCTTCCAAACAGTTCCGAAGCAAGACCATAAAATTCTCAGAGATGTTGTTCACTTTCAACTTTTCTCTAACAACCTCAAGGCACTCCTTTACCGGAACGTTGGTGAAGAGTGACTCCACGTCAAAACTCACCATGATGTCATCTGGTTCCAGCTTAATGCTCTTGATGATGTCGACAAAATGGCGTGAATCTTTCACGAAAGACGATGTTTTTCCCACTAACGGCTGTAGTACACCTGCAACGTGCTTCGCAAGATGGTAAGTTGGCGAGTCTATTTGACTTACAATGGGCCGCAGAGGTACGTGGGTTTTGTGTACTTTCGGTAAACCATAAAACTTGGGTGGTTGTACAATTCTAGGCTTATAAAGGTGTTCATAAAAATTTCAATCGGGAAGATGGATATAGGTTGTCCTCCTCGTGGAATCCGGTAATCGAGAAGTGTTTGCGTCGTGGTATGTCTACATGTATGTCCGCCGAAACTGTCAGCATTGTGTGTCGTGATTCAGCATATCTTGTTACGGACAGCGACGTTACGAAAAACCAACCGCGGGTAGTTCGAGAAAACACCCGCCGCTCAAGACGATGACACCCACATACTTCAGTCTGCTCGTGACCACGGCCAATGCAACTTGACCGAAACGTCGAGGTTAGTCAAAATGCTTGTTATATTTTGATTTAATTGTGCGCGACAAGTCCCGTAAACTTAGTTCAATATCAGTAGTCATGTATACTATTAGTTCAAATACGTTGGTTAAACTGACAAATAGTGAAAAATTACAAAATACTGTTGTTTGATCAATAGATAAACATGACTATAGTTAAAATCATTGTCAATTTGTTAAAAAGTTACTATGCATGGACAGAGTAGTTAACTTTGACCACTAGTTATTGTAAATTAAAAATGAACTGAATTGATGAATCCTCTTTCTCTGAGCCTTTTTCCCAAGTACGTTGAGGTCGGCTTCCAGTCTAACCGGATGCGGCTGAACATCAGTATTTTACACGGAGTGACTGCTATCAGGCCCCCTTAACCCAGGTACTGGGTAATACCGATATCCCAAGGTTACCAGTTGTCTGACTTTCGCACTTCCGACTACCCGTAACGACTGCCATATATATATTTTTATGGCCACCGGAACCGACAGCTTTTCGTGCTCTCATAGGAACGGAGGGGTCTCGATGTGCAACGAAACGGTCTCCCATCCAAGGACTGACGTCGGCTAGCGTAGCTTAACCTTGCAGATCTTGCAATCTACGCGGTTAATACTTAGCCACGAGCCCCCAAAGAAGAAAGACCTTAAATTTACCAATATGCTTTGAAGATTTTGAATGTTCTTCTGATGACGATGAAATTATTATGTTATTTGTGACTAGGTAATAGATCTGTGTTTGTGACATAATATCACTAATCTGTGGTCGTGTCGTGATGACATATTGACTGAAAGTCCGTCTTGACAACCAAATTATTTTTAAAAAGCAAAAGTAATATGATCAATATGTAGATACTCTTTGGAATATATTTATATATTTCATTAACAATAGTTAAGGCCTTACCAATAGTTAAAGCAGAAATACGTTGTTTGAAGATATTTTTAACAATAGTCAATGGTGTTGCTGGTGAAGAGATAAGTGTTCGGCGTTTCAATAAATATTCACAATAATTTCGTCGTCATCAGAAGAACATTCAAAACCTCGAAAGCATCTTCCTATATTTAAGTCCTTTCTTTTTTTGGGGCTCGTGCCTAAGTATTAACCGCGTGGATTACAAGATCTACGCTAGCCACCGACCTTGGATGGGTGATAGTTTAGTTGCACATCGAGACCCCTCCATGCCTTTGAGAGCACGATAACGGGTTGATACGGATTGTCAGAAGCCTGAAAATCTGAAAACTGCTCTAATCTTAGGATGTCGGTATTACCAATTACCTGGGTTGCCGGGGACTGATGACAGTCGCTCCGTGTAAAATACTGATGTGCAGCCGCATCTGGTTAGACTGAAAGCCGACTTCAACGTAATTGGGAAAAAATCTCGGAGAAAGAGGTAGATTTCATTTCTAATTTACAAAAACTATAAGGGTTCCTTGTAGGAACTACGGAACCCTAAAAACTAATAGTCCAAGTTGACTACTCTGTCCATGCATAGTAACTTTTTGACAAATTGTCAATGATTTTAACTATAGCCATGTTTAACTATTGATCAAACAACAGTATTTTGTAATTTCTTACTATTTGTCAGTTTAACCAACGTATTTTAACAAATAGTATACTTGACTACTGATCAAACAACGGGGCCTTAGAAGGTAACATTACATTACAGGTAAATAATATTGTTATAGTAGGTATCCGTATCACAAAATGAAATATTTAACTTGTGGATTCCACACTAGGCCAAACCTGTCTCGTGGAATCCTATGATATGTCCGGAAAATTCCGGACGGATGGCCACACTACTTTTCCTTTTTAGATCTTTTCCCCACCTTTGCGATTTCTTCTGTGTAACATAAGCGCCCAGGCCCAGTACAACTATCAGTAGGCTATACCGCTATATCTACAAAATGTTTGTTCCGTGCGGGAATCGAACCTCTAGTGCCGTTGCCAATAGCTCAGCCTCTGCACTAAATGCGCTGTCCAAAAAAATGTATGTATTGAACCTTGTCGTATGGCTATGTCTTAGGCTGTTGAGCACATCTTGATATTACGTCACTCAGTCACTCGTTAGTTTTCAACATCATTTTAGAGGATCCGGAATTTTTTAACACTTGAAGTTGAAGGCCTAGTTAAGTACAGGAGTAGCATAGATGTATTATGTGTTCTATCTGTCTTCAAAGAGTTAAAACAGACTCAGGTCCCAGGTTCGCTGCAACAAAGAAAACATGAAATTTACCATCTAAATGGTATCATCAGCGATTTAAATACCAGTTGCAAATGCGGAACCTATTCAAAGCAATGTCTTATTCTATTAATTAAGCCGCGTCACTCATTAGAAACTACCCAAAAGGCAGTTGATGTGGCAACTTTCAAGAAAAATACATACATTTTTGTGTCGGCAACAAATGTTGCAAAAGATTTGACTTATTCCAGAATAAAACTTGTTACGACACGTCTTTCTACCTTATTTTTATATCGTCCAATTACCCTATTATTTAATTAGGGGATGTCTTCTTACTGCTAGGTCTACTCTCGTAGGAAATATTCGATTGTTTGATTCTATGCCGTAACTGGAAATGTTTATGGGTCTCGATTTGCAACGTGTATGTATTATGTGAAATTGATCTCTAAGTTCCGTTTGTGACTTTGAAGTGGCATAACATTCCAAATCTGACTATAGGCTATCAAACGTCTCTAAAAAGTCATCGAATGCTACCAGTGGGACATCTCTAAATAGTTGTACCGTTTCTGGATTATCTATATTATATTAGTCATGTTATCGTATCCTCTTTGGGGTATCTTCTAACGGCCAAAACTAATATCCAATCTATCCATGATTTGCCCCACTAGAGATAGGAATTTGACATAAGCTTCATACAAAATATGTCAAATTTCTATCTCTAGTAGGGTAAATCGTGGATAGATTGGATATTAATATTGGCCGTAAGAGTTTAGTAAGTAAACCCAAGGGTCATTAAGGAAAGTTAACACCTGCCTCTGCGATTTCCGACCCTTGATCCGTCGCACAGATTTCTTCCATCAGTCTATTGGTGAGGGTTTTCAGTGTTATTGAAGGCCGTTTTGGTGTCGTAAGAATGTAATGTACCAGTCTACGCAATACTTCCCCGACTATTTTAAGAACTAACAGTAATTGTAGATGACAAAGGACATTATTTCTTAAGACCCATAATTCTGAGTTTTATAACGCTGCTATTAAGGTTTACCCCGAAAAATACAAACACGCCAGAGTTCCACTTCAAAGTTTGTGCAATACCATGGCTCAGCTAAAAAACTTGCACTGAGTTAGAACCTTTTTAAACAATCAAACTTCTTGCACTATCTGTGTTTTGTTATAGCACGAGCAAAGCCATGCGCGATATCTGGTCCTTGTCAATTAAGACTCATTTATTTACACGAGGAGAGATTCTGGAAGCGAGTGTCAAGTCTCTTTTTTCTCGCCGAGAAAGACAAAGTCAGAACGTGTCTACTTAGGCAAAACTTCCCGTTCAAATCAGCCTTTACAATGCAATTGCATCATAAAACATAAATATGACCTTTATAATGCATCATTTTTGTGGTGTAATGATTTTGTCATCCCTATTTTGCCCGTTTGCAGGGTTCTTGAGCATTTTATTGTATATATGGCATCATCCATCACATCACACATTCGTAATATTGTAAACAAATTGACGTGTTTGTAAACACGCGTCGCGTGGCTCGTGTGGCTTATCACGTACACTACAAAACAAGCGATATCCATGAAATACTATTAATGAATAGATTTCCTCTCCCATATTCTAAAATCTAAATAGGAACAACCCAAAGTTATAAAATTGATCAAATTTAACACTGCCATAAATATTAAACGAGTAGACTGAGTAGAGCTTATTATACATATTTGTAATGAGTAACTACAATCCTTTTTTGGCTAGTCGTATAAAAGAATGCTAATTGCATTAAGCGGCATTTAAATATTGGCGCTACTCTATGTACCTAATTGTATTTTGTATATTTAAAAGTCCCTAACCAAGAGTTCGTTGGTGTTCGAAAACAACAAGGAGGAGATATTTGAGGGGAGGTAATAAACATGTTGATTCTGCAATACGGTAAATCACGAGTTTTGGAAAGTATCAAAATAATCCTGGCTGCGGTTTGCGATTTTAGGTAGGTACCTACTACACACGAGTACCATTCACGGGTAAGAAGGATTTCCTCCCAAAAGTCACGAGAAATCTTAAGCGATGGTAAAATTATTCGTATTGATTCCGTACGCAACTGTACTTACAAGTATTATGCAAATTTTGCTCCACTTTTTTATTTAGGTACTTTGAATTTGTAATGGTCGATACCAGTTTAATGTAGTGCATACCGATTTAAATCATATGTTGTGAGATATTGATCTAGAAAGGGGACTTTCTTTTGTATTTGGTACTTGCTGATGCCCGCGGCCCGCAGCTACATGAATAAAAATCCATACATAAGCAAAGCTATAGGTAAATCGCCGTAAGCTTGTGTCCTGCGAACCATCAGAAGGGACAAGCTTACGGCGCGGCGGTTTACATAAAGCCGCTGCCTGTGGTACACTCACACATAGCGCGGCGATGTGTGCGTTCATTCACCGACGGGTTCTCGTACGTTCCGCTGAGCTGTGGTAAAAACCAGCGTGCGCCGGCTCAGCTTGGCTTCTGATAGTTGTTTATTCATGTGCCGCGGCTTCGCTCGTTTATATCAATGAAAAGTATAATACATCGTTTTACTGGTTTCAGATATCTCTGAGAGATTCAATTCAATTCAATTCAATCGTTTATTGCGAATATAGGTAAGGTAGGTGTTACATGAATATTGTCATAAAAACAATCTTTGTGCAGCTATATTCTGCCATTTAGCATGCAACAGGAAATACAGAGTTCTACGCCAAGCTATTAACTGAAGCGTCTAAAGCAATAAAACATAATATATTACATACGTCAAGAATAATACAATATCTTAATGTCAAAGTGAATATGAAAGCATGTCAAATGTAAATAATTGAAAGTGCATTATCGTGATGTCAAAACCTATTATACAATGTCAACGAAGATTTAATTTTTCATTAAGATACTCAACCACACTATAATATGCCTTGATAAAAAGAAATTGTTTCAATTTAAATTTAAATGTGTCTACGTTCGAACAATTCAATATATCTATAGGAAGATGATTATAAACGCGAGGCGCCATACAAAATATGCTTTTACTAAATTGTGCAGTTTTGTTTGATGGAAAACAGATCCTTTGATTATTTCGTTTGCTCTTTAGCTGCTCAAACATAGAAATATGCGTTTTCACAAAGACAGTTACCTCATAGATGTAAATACATGGAAGGGTCAATAGTTTTAAATTGATGAAAAAAGGTGTACAACTCTCTGTAGTTTTAATTTGACAAATTGACCTCACGCATTTTTTCTGAGACCTAAATACAGTTTCCTTATCAACCGAATTACCCCAGAACATGACACCATATCTTAACAATGACTCGACATACCCATGATATGCGGTGATCACAGCAGTTTGGTTCACAACCTTTCCGAGCATATATAATACATAAGAAAATTGGCTTAACATATACTTTCGACTTGGAATCTCCAATTTAAATTACTATCGAGATTAAGGCCTAAAAACTTAGCGTTCTCGACTTCATTAATTTCTTGCCCATTAAAATTTACGTCAAGATCCAATAAATAATTTTTACTTTTGAGACTAATCAAAATTCATTCAGTATAGTGTATTTAACGCGTTTTTATTGTTACAGATAAAGCTGTTCGCGGCTTATTTCTACGAAGTTAGCAAGCTCTAGAAGTGAAACAGCCGGCTTTTACATTTATATTGTGCGAGTCTCGATGGCAACGTTTCATATGACGAGCAGTGTGTTCTCAAGGGATTGTCTACATTCCTAAAGTAAAGTACATATATCGCATAATGTGTTTCATCTTCCATAATATTAAGAACATGCGGTGTCTTACCCGTGCATTTTGACTGGTATACCTAATTATTTTAATTTTTACATATCAGAATGAAATCTTACGAAGATTATGTAATGTAAACCAGGTTCCATAATATATTATGTACCATTTGTTCTGCTTTAGTATTTTTTGTATCAAGTGTATTATTTTGCATAATAAAATATTTTCTATTATTTAAACGTGATGTTTTATTTAACAACAATAATTATAATTTCTTAGGTTTTCGCGATCACTACACATTATAATAAAACAAGTTTTAAAATAGATAATATTCGCCATGTAATCCGGTTAAACTTGTTTTATTATAACAATTATTATTATTGGTACAAGCCATAAAATACAGGATGGTAGGTACTCTTTCGTGCTGGTGTTTAGAGTTTTTAACATTCGACTCTGCCATTCATCTCACAGAGAAAATAATCACTACGTTACAATTCATCTGTTACCTACATAGGCGCGGATGCGCGTGATTTTGTTTCATTTTGGTTTTTAATACAGCTTTGGCTGCAAGCTGCTGCTTACGCACTTATCAGGCAAAAGAGCAAATGTTTCCAAAGAAAGTTTTCCTAAAGGTATCTCTTTTGGTTTAGGAGTTGCTTGTACTGTCCCAGATAAATAAATCACCCTGATATACTATTAAACAACACGGTTAAAAAATTAAATTTAAAAACATTAATCCTAAAAATAAATATTTGGAATAATTAGATTTTTGGTCAAACTTTTTGCCAATTTTATATTATTTTATATATTACCAAGGAAAGTTCGCTCGCTCGCTGGCCGGCGCGGGTCTGCGATGTACATCGCGGGTAGGTGCTACGGAACAGAAAATACAGAGGAAGTAGTAAGTGAGCTTGATCCCTGTCGCCACGTTCCTTTACTAATTTTGTCAAATAAATACTCTATTCATGCAGCAATAAAGTTCTTTTTGTTCTGTGTCGGCGCGAGACATCACGAGGTAGAGCGTGGCAGAGCGCGGCCGGGCGTGGCGTGGCAGAGCGTGGCCGAGCGTGACAGAGCGAGACCGGGCGGGCCGGTGCGAGATTTTTGTATCCGTTTCGCAATGTAATAAATACTCTATTCACGCAGCAATAAAGGACATTGCCCATTCTCTTAGGAGCTTTGGCCCCTCAAAAAAAATTGCTATGTCACGATGGTTTTTGTCTTATTTTTTAGACCAAGAATTATCTTTTATTATTCTGCAAACGAAATTCTGCTGGATGCGGAAGGCACAGGACCGGTCGTTGTGGCGATGCTTGGGGGAGGCCTATGTCCAGCAGTGGACGTCTTTCGGCTGAAATGATGATGATGATGATTCTGCAAACGATTTTAATTTTTTCACCCTGGTTTAAGAGAAATCTATTTTTTTCCAACTCCTTAACTGATTGATAAGTACGCTCCGTGCATCGTTGGGCGATATAACTGAACGCACCAAGGACATCCAGAGACACCATGTATGGTGTTGCAAGATATAATTATTTTGTTAATCGATTTTTGAAATCGATTTTGTAGTATTTTTTAAATAATATCATTGCAAGCTTTTAAGTTTTTGGGTGTATTAATTAATATCGATTTTATAAGTAATATTTCAGTTAATTTAAAATGATTATAACAATATTTACAATAAATGCATAGGTATTTTAAAGCAAAGAATCATCTTATTTTTCTGTACAAAATTATTTCAAAAATGTGTTTTGCAATTTCTTTTGATTTGACGTCATATGAGTGATTTTTTATAATTTTTAACAGATTTCCGCATGCGAAACCGAAATCTAAAGATATACATTGTGGAAAGAAAAAATAAGAAATCAATCAATCAAGATAAGTCCAGTATAATAGCATCTGAAACACAGTAAAAGTGAATTCATAGAAGTATCGCTATTTAGAATCGATTCCGATTATTTGTTGAAATAGTTGATATCTGGCAACATTTTCGTTCGGTTTGAATGGAGGATATACTTACGATTCAGTTTAATACATATTTATTATGTTTTTTAATGCTAGGGTGAAATAAATGTTGATAAAGAACAAATAAACATGAAAAAATAAGACATAATTTTTGAATAACATACAGTTTTGACATGGCGTCAAAAATGGGCCCATCCGTGGGCATTGTCCTTTCAATTCTCGCTCGGCCCATCCACGCCACGCCTCGCCGGTGTGAAACAACCTTAAATTAGTCAAATATGACGTTAACTTTTTTATACAAAATGTTCTGAATTAAGACATGTTTGTTTTGCCTGTGGTTTTGCCCCTTTAAATATTTCGAATTAATAATCGATTCTGAGAATAAATATTTTAACGACTAAAGATTACATAATCAGCCCATTGCTGTCCCACTGCTGGGCAAGGGCCTCTTCTCAGAATGAAAATGCTAAGGCCTTAGTGTTGTGGCCTTAGTTAGGGCCACGCCTAGTGCGGGTTGGCGGACTGGAATTAATGATATATGAACATAATTGAATCAAATCAAATTTAAAACAACAACAAAAATCAAAGACTGGAATCAGACGTTACTTTGCGGAAATCCATGACACAAAATATGGAGTTACAATGTTTAGTGTTAATTCCGCCAAAACTGGGTCGTCAAGCTTGGATGCAATATGCAGCACCCGCCACACACGCCCATAATTAATATACCTGCCCCTCCACGGAGCATCCTCAGATGTTGAAACCCATGGGTTTGTATATTGCATAATACCTACATGAATCGCGCCTTCTGCTTGTACATATATGTATTTGTTCGCTGCATATTGCATTCAAGCTTGTCGACCTCGTTTTGGCGGAATTAACACTAAATATTGTAACTTCATACATTGTAAGAAAAACTAATTTTAATTAAATCAATCAAAACTTAGTTATAAAAAACTAATTAAAAATCACAGATCATGTCAGCGTATAAAATACAAATAATGTCATAATAAAGTAAAATGATGAATAATATATCAATAATAATTTAATGGAAGTGTCCAGTCAGCCCCCAGTGGCCGATTAGTAAAAAGGAATATCCTGCCACTAGTAGCAAGCTAAGAAATAATGCTATTCTCCTCGAGCCTCGATTTAGCCGACTTAGGTAAAACATAGGTAATAACCAAGCGTGAGCTGCCGACGACGCGGCGATGGCTCTATATATACGGGGGTGGTACGCTCGATACCACTACGGGCCACCGGGGTCGGTGTTGGCGCAGTCCCTGAATGTCCAGAACAATAGGCTAAGCTGCGGAGGCCGCATAGAGTCTTGGCAGTCAGAGCCATACGCGTATCGCACAATATCTGCGAAAGCTATGTGTGCCCTTGCAGCCACCCCCCATGGGACTCCGGGGCCAAGGTTCTCCCCAAGGTCTCGACAAGGAGTGGACCATCAGGCTTAAACTGGCATACGACCATCGCCTGAAATCGTGACGAGGTGGGGTGCAAGTTGCTGTATTAGGCCAGTGGAGGATGACTGGAGACGCCCAGTGCCGGTCATTGTGCTGTGTGTATCCAAGGCAACACCGTCGACCGAACCATCGCTTAACATCAGGTGAGGTGGCGGTTAAACGCAAGCCCATTTGATATTTTAAAAAAAAACAGGCCGTTGTCCTTCCGTCTGGTGCATGTTTTATCGGGGCATGGTTACTTCGGCAAAAATACCTGCACGAAATGGTAAGACAGGACGCACCATACCTTGGCACACTGTTCTGCTTGGGTGGTGCAGTGCCGTGCTCTCACTGCATTAATCAAGGGAGACCTCTCGCTGCCATGGCTGGCGGTGGCGGTGGCCACTGGTGCAGCGGTGGTGCTATTTAATTGTCTGTCTCTCTTGGTCCGAGCCTTAGCTGAACTCTTAAATTGACCGACGTACCACTGTCCTCCGTCCTTTCGTCGTCAGTACGTACCGGTACTTGAAATAGGTTTTTCAAACAACTTTTCCTAACAAACGTGGGTCGTCAGACGAAAATATTTTTTTGACTTCAAAACAAAACCCTTATTTATTCCTAAGGTTTTTATATGAGAAGTTGATATAAAAATTCTTTGATGGGAAGTCAAAGTTTTTTGCTGTATTTGATTTCAACCTTTTTAAGTAATTTTTCCTATACTATATATATATCTATATATACATAAAAGAATGTCGGGTTAGTTACATCATTTATAACTCAATAACGGCTGGACCGATTTTGATGAAATTTGGCATACAGATATAAAATAACCCGGATTAACATATAAGTTTCTTTCTTTCTTTTTATCCCGGGAAGATGAACAGTTCCCGAGGGATGCGCGATAAACGACATTCACGCGGGCGATGTCGTGGGCGTAGGCTAGTATTAGATAAATGGTCATAGTAGTACGTATTTTTTAAGGATTGTACGGTAAACCATACATTACATTTCAGCCTAATCATCACCTTATACAATTTACACAAATCGACCTTAAAATCAAGTCAGGGGCCTTACTCCCCGACATGATCTGGTTCTGTATTAATCTAATTTGAATTCGAGTTAGTGTCAATTCATACTGCATTCCTCTAGGAATTGACATTAGCTTGATTTGGTTCAGAGCTCGAACCAGTCAGGAGTAAGGCCTCAGTACCTACGTCATTAGAGAGCAACGAAAGTCGTCACGCATGCTGATCGCTCCTTTATCAATGTTTACTGTCAATACATGGTTTTCACAGAAACTTGTATTTATCATTCAGCATCAATCATAGAACTTCTACAAGGATAATACAATGTTACTCATTGTTCGGAGAATTTTACAAAAAACCTACCACTCTATTAATCTTATTCATTACTACCTACAAAAAATTTGACAGTAACTAGTTGCCCTAAAAAACAAAAGTACCTAATTAACTACATAAGCTCAATCTGTACCTACTATAGAGTTAGTGTTCCGTGCTTTAGGTTCACTTTCATTCAGGACGCTGGTCAATTGTTGGTGGTTGGTGACCGCATCGCCGACCTACTCGCTTCGGTGATTTTTCGACCAGCATTTTTGGCTAAGGATTGGAAAATTCAATGGCTATTCCACTATTCGTTGTCAGTCTGGGAAGCTTGTATTTTGTGCAGAAAGAAAGATGATTTTTTGAGTTAGGTATGTACATGTAGCGCTCTCAATTATCTAACTCATAAGTATGATTGGTTCCCTTTCAATTAATCTAACTCATAATTATGGAATCTGGGTAATTAAAACCAATTGTATGAGTTGTTTCAATGTATTTCACTAATTTTCCTAGTAGGTAGAGCATAGTCACTTTAAGTGTAGTTTTTTTGTCATTTTCACAGAACAACAAATTACCGTTTCTTGTGATAGACTTGCGCCCATAGAAATCTAAACAATAAGGTAATAGAAATGTTATCTACTGTCTTTTAATATCGGAACGCGTATCTCCGGTTTGCCGCTATTTCAATGCAAAATAAATTATGCCTCAAAAATCCGCTGTAAGATATGCTGCAAAATACAATTTTAGTGACTCCGCGTCCAAAACAGCACTGATGATCAAGCAAACGTTTCGCGCACTGGTGTCCTACGAGACGACAATTTCACGCGCCTTTAACACTTTTATTACCTTATTATTTAGATTTCTATGTTTGCACCCTCGGACGAATAAAAAATGCTTGCGCCCAATGTTTTATAAATAAATTGTATAAAGATTATTCGCCAAAAGACATCCCCTGACCTTTTCTGAATGACTGTTGCCAAGACTTTCCGATACTGAGAATGAAGATAAAGCAATGGATAATCCAGTAGAAAGTTCCCAACAAATTGGTACATATTGTCCATTACTTCATTGTTGTCCGATCTGCTCGTCTGAAGAAGGCGGAGATGCCCGTTCAAAAGTAGGTATCACACTGAATCCGAGTAGGTTAATGGGACAGTCTTACGAGCCTCAAAACTTATAGGTAGCCGTACCTAGTTTATACAATGTGTTATTGAAATAACTGAAAACCTCTTAAGGGGTCATTGTACTCATCAGTATGGACCACTTTTACTATGGAACCAAGCCTGAAACTGTCTGAAAAAAAAAACATCTGTTCCCTATAGTTTGTCGATTTATGTGAACAAAAATGCAGGAAACAGCTGATTTTTGTTCGCGATTTCATCGTTGGTTCCATAGTAAAAAAAAACATACTGAACTCAAAATAATTGTTAAATAATTGTTCATGTACAATGACCCCATGAGGTTTTCAATTAGGTATTTCAATAACACGTAAACACGTTGTATATTAGCATGTTGAAAAAAAAAACCGGCCAAGTGTGAGTCGGACTCACGCAGTAAGGGTTCCGTACCACCTATCGACCTGATACTCCATAGAAATTTATTTAATTTACGAGAGTTCATCAAACCACATCAACGCACCGTGCGTGAAATATGAATGTTGCAACTCTTTCTTACGCACGTACCACCATAAATCACATATCTATGTTTGTCCTATTTTTAGTACTTGTTGCTAAACTACATAGTATGCACTATAATCAGACCAAGTTTGAGCCTGGTATGTATTACCGTTTTGAAGATAGAGCAAGAAAAAACGTTGAAAAAAATTCATGTTTTTCGAGGTTTCTGGTAACCCCTTTGGTTTTAGACTTTATTTTATTTTTAGTATTTGTCCAGATAGTAGTCATAGCAACAAATATTCTCAGAAAATTTCAACCAGCTACCTATTACCGTTCAAAAGATACAGCCCTGTGACACACAGACGGACGGACGGACAGCGTAGCGAGAGTAATAGGGTCCCGTTTGGCACTCTTCGGGTATGGAACCCTATAAAGAGGTTAACCATGACATATACTAGGATGAAGTTTAAAGACAGTTATTTTATGCCTTTAAAAAATACATAATAATATTACCTATGTGCGTCGAATCAAGATTTTTAGAACTTTTCGATGACCAAATGTAGGTACCCTTTTTAGTTGAAAAAAATGCAATGAATATTATGGATATGAAACCGCCACTAAAATGATCTACCTTATAACAAACAAGAGACCCTCACTACAATGCATTTACTAACTTTAATGGGCTCAAATTGGCATGGTGGAAAATTGTATTTGTGGTAATGTACAACAGTTTTAGGTACTTATGACGAGTCAAGGGTTTGCTGGTGATTAACGCCGAACCTCTACTGTGGACCTTTTTGACACTCAAAATCTTACAGTTATGTGACCAACATAGGTAACGGTTACGCGCAACGATTAATTTCTCCGAGATTATATCTCATTTAGCACGCTTTTGGTCCGATTTTTATAGTGTGGGCGATTTAATAAAAGTACCAATATTATTCTAACTTTACCTCCCGTTGACATCGGCTGGTGCGCTAACGCATACCAGTTTACAATACTAACATAAAAGAGGATAGTGACCGGCCCTCATTCACTCAGTCTGTCTCCGAGTCTCGCTACAGTGCAACGTTACGCTCCGCATGGTATTTTATATACTAATGTACCGTGCATAAAATTCATTATAAATGAAAACTACATCAGTACATTATAGTGAGGCCTTAGATAAAAAATATAATAAAGTTTTGATTTCGATTCAAAAAATTGTTTGAACCGACTACGTGCATAACAAGAACATCATTCGGTGAGTTATTTGTTTTATATCATTTTAGTTCATTAGTACTGTTGTATGTATGTATGGTTCCGCTGCAGTAATCTGAGAAAATGAAAGCTTTTATAATACCTGTTTACATTAGATTTGTTGAAGATGTAATGTTTACTTGCCGTTTTCCTAGAATAACTTCACATTGTTCTAGAGTACCTAATTAAACAGACGGATTCTCACAAACCGTTGTGTAACTGAGCAGATTGTGTTGTGTGTTGTGCTGTATCAACACACAACATAAGTCCGTCACCGCCTGGCAGATTACCATGCACGCTTTCTAATTTACTATGACGAATTTTCGCAACAGTACGCGCACATAAACATCCATGTCGTCTGAATTCGTTGCACATTACTAGACACATACCTGTTTAAGGCTGCTTAACCGAAATAGCGTTTTCAGGAACCTATCATCATTGTCTTACTGAAATCCAGAACTAGGTACCAAAGCACAAACTTAAAAGAGCTCTCTGGTAATGAAGTCTCCTTCCTTAAAATCTTAGATATTTTCTTCTTGTGCGTATACTTTCTGGTTCCTGGGCTCATTTCTTTAATAAAGATTCATCATGATGATGCTGATGAGGTATTAATTTTACTACAATAGATCGTCTCTATAAAACTACTCATAAGTTATCATGTAATCTCTACATAACATAACAACATCACGCCTGTATTTCCCCGAAGGGATAGGCAGAGGTGTAATAGTACACCCACATTTCGCCAGTTATGTTATAGTCCCATGTAATAGGGGGCGAGCCTATTGCCATTGACCGGGCACAGAAATCCAGACTCCGGGCTGTTACTGAGAATTTCCTAATGAAAAAACCCAGTAACACTTTGTCCGACCCGGGAATCGAACCCAGGACCTCACGCTCAGCAGTTGCGCTTGCAACCACTAGAATACTAGACCAACGAGGCAGTGCCGAAGTGCAACGAGTGCCGAAAAAAGGAGTATAATAATAATTTCTTAGGTTTTCGCGATCACTACACATTATACTAAAACAAGTTTAACCGGATTACATCACGTATATTATTTAAATTGGTTATCCTGACGTTTCCAACCAACTAACCCAACCATTTTCTTCGATTTGATAAACCACAAGTCCTTGGCCAGGGTAACCGAAACCTACCTAGAAGCTCCGTGAGGCTATTGAAATTTAAAAAAATCATCCTAATTTTAATAGAGACGTTGGTTGGCAGCTACCACCTACCAGGCCCCTCAGAAAGTATTGCGAAAAAAAGTTTTTATATATGGGAGACTGGCCAGTTATAATGTTTTTCGAAAATATGATTATTTATAAGTAAAAATAAGTAAGTTCCAATTTCAAAATTTCCCTCCACATTTTTTGCGAGTTAATTCAAAGTATTGTGTCTCACTGAAATATGGATCTGCGCCGGGAACATTTTAGAGCTATGATTTTATACGATTTCAAGTGTCGCCTGAAACCGGATGAATCGTACGATAGACTTCAAATGGCATTCATGGATGAAGGCCCTTCCAAGGCAACCGTGTATCGTTGGTATAACGAATTCAAGCGCGGTCGACCAACTTTGGGGGATGACGAAAGAAGCGGTCGCCCTTTGACGGCTGTTACCGAAGAAAACGTGCTAGCAGTGAAAAATTTAATCCAAGACAATAGGCGAATTACATATCAGGAGATTCAACACATATTGAAGATTGGATCGGGAAGCGTTCACGAGATTCTACACAGCCATCTTCGCGTGAGGAGGATAGTATCACGCTGGGTGCCAACCTCACCGATGCTCAGAAGCAGGCCCGGGTGGAATGGTGCCGTGATATGCTTAACAAATTTGAAGCAGGCTCGTCTCGGCGTGTTTACGACATCGTTACAGGTGATGAGTCCTGGATTTATCAATACGACCCAGAAACCAAGCGCCAGTCGACTGTTTGGGTGTTTCAAAATGAGCCAACGCCTACCAAAGTGAAGCGATCTAGAAGCGGGGGTAAGATTTTGATCGCTAGCTTTTTTAATTTGACTGGCCACTTGGTATCAATTCCCTTACGGGATCAAAGAAGCATTAATGCCGAATGGTATACTACCAAATGTTCGCCAGAAGTTTTCTCTGTTATAAGCAACAAGCGACCAAACACAGGGCTCCGCGGGCTACTGCTCCACCACGACAATGCACCTGCGCACACCGCACTCAAAACGAGGGACTTCCTGGACAGCACGCCAGTCAAACTCCTGGGTCACCCTCCTTACAGCCCTGATCTAGCACCGTGTGACTTCTTTTTATTCCCAAAAATAAAAAATCAGCTCAAAGGGATACAATTTTCGTCGCCGGAAGATGCGCTGGCTGCGTTCGAGCAGGCTGTAAACGAGGTGTCTGCGGCGGACTGGAAAAAGTGTTTTGAAAACTGGTTTAGGCGCATGAATCTTTGTATAGAGGCTGGTGGAAAGTACTTTGAAAAGATTTGATAAAAATATATGTACGTATAGAACAATTTTTTTTAGTTTCGCAAAACTTTCTGAGTGTCCCACGTATTTGGAACCCAGTTCTAAAAATAATCAAGTCCCAAACAGCATACTACACCTTTTTTTTTACTAAATCCACCACGGTGTTCCTTCAACTACCTTAGCCGGGGGCGTGTGAACCCGTGAGTATTCACACTACCACCCCCGACAGGTCCTGGCCCGCCACATGCAGGCGAGCCCCTTTTCCCCGTGTGGCCTAACGTTGGCCACACCCTCCTAGGCGGCGCACACGGTACACTGCACGCCACCTCACCTCTCGGGCCTTTACCAGCTGCGCCAACTACGCCAGCTTTGCCAGCTGTGTCAGCTACGCCAACTGCGCCAGCTACGCCAGAATGCTGCCAGGTCAGCATGCTAGCTATGCCAACTGTGTCAGCTACGTCAGCTGTGCCAGCTACGCCAACTACGCCAGCGACGCCAGCTACGCCAGCTGTGCCAGCTACGCCAGCTGCTGGTCGGGCAGCAGACTACCCCGAGTCTGCTGCTCGCAGGGCCTATCCTCCCGTAATTTTTTATAGGGGTTTTCTACCTCGCGGTCCGGGCGGTAAAGCCAGGACCCTTGGTCCCAAAAGGCACGAGAACACTACTCAGCGGGCACTCCTGTGGTTACGAGATCGACGGGGGCAGGGAAGGACAGTCCTCCCGCTGCCTGCCCAGTGGCAGGGTGAGTGCAAACCGGGGGGCCCGCCCCTATAAATAAATAAATATAAATATTTTTGGGACATTTTTACACAGCACCATCTAGTCCCAAACTAAGCAGAGCTTGTAATATGGATACTAGACAATGGATAAAATACTAACATACTTTTTTTTGTAAAGACATACTTATAATACATAATAACACCCAGACTAACACAAACACTTATGCCCCTGCTCCTCCATTGTGCCCTCTGCTGATATCAAAGGGACACGTGGAGTAACTCCCCATTGGCCCACATGGGGCCCCTCCCGTACCAGAATATTCGCCACAGGCAATAAGATCACCCGAAGGTTAATCCTTCGAAAGGATTCCATTGCCCGTACCCAGGATTCACCGGCCTAACAACTGCCGTTCCCTCCAGACGTGTCCAGAGGGACAAGCAGCCGTTAGACACACGTGGAGGTTTTCTGACCAGCACCCCACAGCATGCTACACTGTAAAACATAATGATATTGTGAGTGACTACTGCGTGCATTGAAACGATATTAATTAATTAAAAATTGTACGGGAAATTAAAATCATTTTTAGAAATATCTGTAAAGACGCTTGTCATCTTAGTTTTCCTGCGAGCACGAACGCTGCAAAGCTTTTGAAACGTCAGGAAAACCAATTTAAATAATATCGGTATAAAGCAAAGTGCAGGTAAATCGCAGTGCATTCTTAAATTACCATTGACTACAATTTTATAGATGTTGCCAATTTCACCCGGAAAAAAAATGTACTAAAACGGCCTTAGAATCGGTTTCCCTTTCAGTCTAGGCAATATAGGCATATTAAAGAAAATGCAAGCCAACAAAGGTTTAAAAAGTATAGAGATATATTACATCAGTTGAAGAGCGGTCGTGTAAATAGAAAGTTATTGCCTTATAACTACACAATGGCGTAAACACTAATTATCATCATCATCATAGAAAATTGTAAATATGGAAATTAGTTTTGTACGTTTCTTCTTTATGATTTCTTTTGGAACATTACATGATTGACAGAGTTGAAACAGAGTCAAATGCAATTTTATTACATAATCAATGGAAATGACAGTGGTAAAGAAAGCAAGAAAAAAAAATGGTTTATTAACTACAGTCAGAGGCACACAATAACAATAATATACAATTTTAAGACGTAATTAATTTTTTGTTGCCTTGTATACCTACATGGATAAGATATATTTTATTATTTTATATTTTTATGAAAAGTGGATGCATGTGTGGACTGTGGAGTGACAAGAATGGATATAAAGAAGTAAATATATCAGATGAATATATATGGGGATGTAATATCCCCGAAATTGTTCACTAACGCGTTGGAGGACGTCTTCAAGACACTGGACTGGACTGGACAGGGTATCAACGTTAACGGCGAGAACATCTCACATCTCCGTTTTGCCGATGACATCGTTGTAATGGCTGAGTCGCTGGAACAACTGGGCGAAATGCTGCACAGCTTAAACGGAGCCTCTCGACGTGTCGGTCTCGGCATGAATCTGGACAAGACTAAAGTCATGTTCAATATGCATGTCATGCCGAGGCCGATATTCGTCGAAGGATCGACACTCGAAGTTGTAACGGAATACGTCTACCTAGGGCAGGCAATTCAGCTTGGTAGACACAACTTCGAGAAAGAAGCCAACAGAAGGATCCGTCTGGGCTGGCCAGCGTTTGGCAAACTTCGCCGAGTCTTCTCGTCGCCTATACCGCAAAGTTTGAAGACAAAAGTCTTCAACCAGTGCGTCCTGCCTGTCATGACTTACGGTGCCGAGACGTGGACACTGACAGTTGGGCTAGTCCACAAGTTTAAAGTCGCTCAGCGAGCTATGGAGCGAGCTATGCTTGGAGTTTCTTTGAAGCATAAAATCCGAAACGAGATTATCCGGAGACGAACCGGAGTGACCGACATAGCTTGTAGAATCAGTAAGCTGAAGTGGCAGTGGGCTGGCCATGTCTGTCGAAGGACCGATGGCCGCTGGAGCAGACGAGTCCTTGAGTGGAGACCGCGAATCGGCAAACGCAGCGTAGGGCGCCCCCCTGCCAGGTGGACCGACGACCTAAAGAGCGTGGCTGGGGGGGACTGGATGCGGAAGGCAGAGGATCGAGCGTTGTGGCGCAACTTGGGAGAGGCCTATGTCCAGCAGTGGACTGCGATAGGCTGAGTTGATTGAAATATATCAGAGGAAGTTTGAAAGTGGCGCCAGTAATAGAAAAGTTGAATGGGAATCGTTTGGGTTGGTATGGGCATGTGATGTGGAGGGATGAAATGCATGTTACTTAGACAGTGATGTATATGAATGTTCATGAATAGAAAGGCAGAGGGAGACCAAAGAAAAGATGGATGGATTGCGTGAAGAACGATATGAATGAAAAGGGAGTAAATGATGAGATGACGGCTTATAGACAAAAAATGGAAGAAAAATATATATTGCGCCGACCCCAAGTAATTTGGGCCCAGGGCAGGAAGATGATAATCATCTTTTTAAGAAACAATTTATACTCAAGTGTAAAATTTTCACAATTTTAAAAGTACTTAAGTACTACTTATAATGATCATAATGAAACTTCTAAAAGAAAGTGACCTTTTAGAATATAATATAATAGAATATATTTATTTGCAATTAATGAACCCACAATAAATGTAGGTACAAAAATCAGGTGGTACATTTGGATAGAGAGTCCTTCATTAAATTTTTCATACATTATTTGCATGGAATGATGCCTCGTGTGCCTCGTTGGTCTAGTGGTTGCAAGCGCGACTGCTGAGCGTAGGGTCCTGGGTTTGATTCCCGGGTCGGGCAAAGTGTTATTGGGTTTTTTCACTAGGAAATTCTCAGTAGCAGCCCGGAGTCTGGATTTGTGTGGCCGGTTAGTGGCAATAGGCTCGCCCTCTATTACATGGGACTATAACATAACTGGCGAAATGTGGGTGTGCTATACACCTCTGCCTACCCTTTCGGGGAAATACAGGCGTGATGTTATGTTATGTTGTTATGTGTTATTTCCATGTATGGCTCAAAATTCCAAAAAAAATGGTCGAGCATATAATACAGTAATAATACAGTTAGTTATTATCGATGTGGATAGTTAATTGTTATTCCGGTAGCGTGCCGGCTCCGTACGAGGATCTTATGCAAACGTTACGTGCGGTGGCCTTAATGCTTCTGAAAAATGGACCAAACGAACCGAGGTCGCAAGAAACACTCGTTATACTGTCGAAAAAGGAAATAAATCGAGGACAGAGTCTGTAAGCTTTAAAATATCTGTAATGTTAAGTATTTTCACAAGTTTTATGGATACCTTACCTTTTAACACGCTCTTCATAATAAATAAAATACGAGGTGGAAAGAGAATCCAGTAAATTAAATTTGCAAAAGGAAAAACTGGAGAAGGGGAAACAAGACATTTTAAAATGTATTAAAATTATAAGGATATTAGATTCGTAGACTAACCCATATTCTTTGAAGAACGTTTCCTTAAAACTTCCTGACTTTGAATCAGTCGAGGCTACCTTGAGGATTACCTACCTCAAGAAATCCACGAAATTACAGGAAACGTTGGAAATCCATATAACCAACCTTGAATTTTTTTTGGTTTTAATAATCAGATTGAAACTGAAAAATTAAAGTGCTACTTCATTAAAAATACACGTTAGGTAAGCTACCTACGCCAGTTTTTGTAAATGGATAAAGAATGAATGCATTCATGATATAGTATTTCGTCACTGCATTTTAATTTTTTCCATGAACCTCATCGCACAGATTTACAGCTTTAGCGCACAGATTAAGTGTGATTTGCGGATCAAAATTTATTATATCTTAACATAAAAGGCCGCCTTATTATGTATGGAGTTCGACGTTAGACTTTCAAATTAAAATTCAAATTAACTTTATTTGCTCAAAATGTGGTTCAGAGGATGGTACATTCTAAATAGGTGCAATGACACATTTTGCCATATATGTATACACAGCATGAATTTTTTTACAAAATACTTTAATAAACAATTATTATTATTATAAAACTTGACACACACACACACACCTTCATGAACAGCCGCAAAGTGTCGGAAAAGGCACGGCTGGCTGTTCATGGGGGAGTGTTAGTGCCTACACTTATGTATGGTAGTGAAAGTTGGATATGGCAGAAGAAACATGAAAGCAGAATAAATGCAGTAGAAATGAGAGCTTTGAGAAGTATGTGTGGTGTAACTTTGAGAGATAAAGTAAGGAATAACGTGATAAGGGAGCGTTGTGGAGTGAAAGAAGATGTAGTGACAAAGATTGAGAAAGGTATGTTAAGATGGTTTGGACATATAGAGAGGATGGACGAGAGGAGATTGACGAAACAAGTATACGAAGCGAGTGTGGATGGAAGAGTTGGAAGGGGACGACCTCGGCGAACGTATCGCGATCAAATCGTGGATGTTCTCAAAAAATGCCAGGTTAAGAGTTCTCTAAACCGACGAGCATGCATGACGAGGTTAATGGACGTAGATGAAGCGAAAGAGGTGTGTCAGGATCGTAGCAGGTGGAAATCCATAGTCTCTGCCTAACCCAATGGGAAACAGGCGTGATAATATGTATATATGTATGTAAAACTTGAAAAGTTTCTCACATCCCACTTGTTTAATAAAGTGCCTAAACATGGTTTAATCTTTTGTAATAATGGGGACTAAGTTTATTGGTATTCAGGGGAAACTGTTTCTTTTTGTAGTTTTATGTGATCTTTTAGCTACGTCTTTATTAGAACACCCTAGTAAAGTGAGAGGGAATGATAAGAAAACACGAAATGTTAAGTTTTTTCAACTTTGTGCCATTTACCCACACTTGGTCAAACCAACTACAGCGCATCACAGCGCACCGGGTCGCATTGCAACAGGTGACGTTGTAATGTATGAAATCGTATGGGAGATGGATGACACACGATTTCATACATTATAACGTTACCTGTTGCAGCGCGACGCGCTGCGCTTTGATGCGCTGCAGTTAGTTTGACCCAGCCTTTAAATTAAATTAAATAATCATTTATTTCAGGCAAATACCCATATAAAATAAAATAATACAAATACAAAATAAAAATAATGCGATCACAATTCAAAACAAATTAAAAATAAATACAAATAAAATGACTCGTTTAAATTGTAGCTGGAACATTAAGGCCGGTGTTCATCAACGTTAATTCCCTGATTAAACGACCGATTACTCGAAAAATGTACTGGAATTGTGGGTAAACGGTTGTTTAACCAAAGAATTATCGTTGGTGAAATCAAGCCTAATTGTCATATACGAAGAAGTGGTTAACTTCGTATATGGCATTTAATATTCCATTGTCAGATTTGTGTATGCGGCTCATAAAGGATGCTCGTGCTTTTCTCATGACTGCGTAAAAGTCATCTACCCTGTTTCCCCTTAAGACCACTTAACATTATCCATTATTATTAGATACACACTAGAGTACACATTTAAACTCGAAGAAACGCAAGTTTTGGAAAATAATACAAAATCCACAACACACTCTTTCTGAATTTTTCCGCTAACTTTCATGGAAAACTATTTTTCATGTACCTGTACTTACCTTAGTGCGGTAACCTTGTTTGGATAAACAAGTCCGATACAAATACAAAAGTACTTTTGAAAAAAACATGTAGGTAAAGCGTGTTTTAAAAGTTAATTAATCAATCAAGTTTTCTACAAAGTCGTGTTTTACATATATGATTCTAAAACGGAAATTCTAAGGCTCGATCGATCAAGTAACTGCATTTAACTTTCAATAAAAGCTTGACGGGGTCTACTTAGTTTAATAAAACCGTTAGCACATTCAGCAATACGCGGTGTGCATGCGACACAGGTTGCGACCGTTGCGTTGGTTGTGTCGACCGACCGAATAAATTTCAACTCGAAAAAAACTCGTTTCATTCCACAATAAATAAAAAACGCCGTGGTTTATTCCATTTTTGCATCTACTTAATAAAATTCTAAAACTGAGTGATTAAATTAAATAACGCACACCCTAAACCGGTGGGTCTAGGACAGACCACTTTCAAAATTTAGCTGGTTCCGGTGGACCCCCTGCAGCTACATTACATACAAAACTAGACAAAAAATGTGAAGATTAGATCTAACTATGGAGCCAACAGAGGATGGGCAGCAGCGTTCTCTGAGTATTTAACCAACCAACTGCGATCGCCAACCCGCCTGCCAAGCGTGGCGATTATGGCATATCCCCCCCTTAATTGGGGAGGCCTATGTCCAGTAGTGGACGTCTTTCGGCTGAAATGATGATGATGGAGCCAACATAGACCCCCGCCGAGTCTCCAGTGGACCCCTGGGGGTCCACGAAATTTTGCATAGGAGTTCCTTAGATAACGAAAGTGAACATTTTCTCCCGGGAAAGAGAAAAACAGCAATTCGCCCAAACGAAGAAAGCTGGAAAGACGGAAGCTGAAAGACCGGTGGAACTTGTGTAACTAAAAAATAGGTAATGTTGATCTACAACGTGTATCAGAAGTGCGTGGTCATATTTGGAGAGCATATTCAGGGGATGCTATCGAACAACTTTTACTATGGGACCAACCCTGAAATCGCGATAAAAATATCAGCTGTTCCCTACTAAATCACCGATGTCGCTCGACAAAATGTAAGGATCAGCTGATATTTTTTTCGCGATTTCAGGGTTGGCCCCATAGTAAAAGTTGTTCGATAGCATGCCCTGAATATGCTCTTCAAATATGACCACGCACTTTCTGATACACGTTGTATAGATACAATAAAAGATATATACTAATAGATTATATTATAAGAATAGGTTTCATCTATCATAAGCCTCTTGCAGAAAAATGTCAGCATTGAAGATATTCATGAGAAAATGATGTTTGCTGGTTAAACCACAATAACGTCTTATGGGAAATCCGTGGCCTTTAAAATCGGAACAATGAAAATGCGTGAAATAGCGCCTTCGGTAAACAAATGCTAAGTCGTCAAATCAGTACCTTGGTTGTTTTCTGTTTCCTTGCAAGTTAATCGATTAAGAAATATTATAAATTCTTGTTTACATTATACACACACACACACACAGACATATATTTCATATAATAATATGTATTCTCCAAATAATCGGCCTAATATTTACGTGGTACTTAGATGCTGTTTTCTTTCAGTCATGCATGAGGCAAAATAGTTGAATAAGGCAATTAACTGGTCCTATTACTATGTTATCATATATATATATATAAATAAATACATTTTTTTTTATAGTATAGGATGGCGAAATGAGCTAAAGGACCACCTGATGTTAAGTGGTTACCTTTGCCCATAACAACTTCAATACCGCCTAGGGTCCTAGGCTGTTGCCTAAATGGTAACGCAAGTCAGTTCGCCAAACTGAGACAGGAAGATAGAAAGTTTCAGTTATTATTATTGTGTATTGTATAGCTTATTCAAGTATTCAGGCGATCTTGATGGAATGTCGTAGAGTCCGAAACTAGAAACATATTCATGTATAAAGCTTCATACTATTTTCCTAGGACGAATAAAAAATGGCGGACAAAATCTCGCTAAGAAAAGATTGAAGCACTTAGTTTTTTCGTAAACCCACTATAATTTCGACAGAATTTTAACACACTAGATATATATTGTTATTTTATTTGTGACAAATAAAATAACAATATATATCTAGTACAATGACTACCGTCACACAAGATTTGTCGTGTAATCGCGGCTTTTTGTCTTACTATGGATGTGAATGTGTGCATGCCAGCCCGTACATTTTAGCGAGCCATCTTACTATGAGTGCTTCACTTTTTGTTTAGCGATATTCCGTCCGCCTTTTTTATTCATCCAAGCTATTTTCCAGTTTTCTAGTCATTCAAAGGCGTTTTTAGGGTTCCGTAGTCCTACAAGGAACCCTTATAGTTTCGTCATGTCCGTCCGTCTGTTCGTCTGTCCTAATCATTTAATAACTTCTACAGTTATAAACATAAGTAAATGAAGTTTTGTTAAAATATAGTCTATATATGGATCTCAATTTTAAAAGAATAAAAAAATCGTTATTATGTATTTTAGGGGTAGCGCCCATACATGTGAAATGGGGATGAAAATTTTTTTTTTGCTGCTCCCCCTCGTCTGGGTTATCATTAAATAGGTCTACTAAAATTAAGGTAATGTTTCATACATCACTTTTTTATCAGGTGTACCATCTGCGAAATATAGCCCGCTAAAGTGGCTTGCAATGTGTCCACCTGCCATTTCTAAACTATGCAACGTAGAAACATATAATCTTCCACATTGATAGACCTTTGTAAAAAATCTCTTTTAAAATTATTTCGAGTATAATGTGATTATAAATTTTTGAGTTATAGAGAGAAAACTGAAAAATACTTAAAACATCCTAGTTCAAAGGTCATTGACCTTAGAGAAAAATGATTTTAGCAAATAATGCTCCTTTAGCTACTTTCTATTTGAAAAAATCACAAAAAGTATCTTTGTGTTATGTTGACATGACACACTTCTTAAATTTGACGCTATACATCTAGCGGCTACTAACAACACTCTCTGAGTCGCCAATGCTGCCGTCTATTGCAATAACTAAAATAGCCATGATTAATATTCGAATTGATTTGTTTGTAACAGGAACCCTATAACACTGAGCATGGCCTGACATGCTCTTGGCCGGTTTTTTCAGAGTTTGTGCTAAGCAGGAAATTGCGCTATGCGCAGTAATTAACTGACGACTCCTCACACAGTTTCTTCTTCCGGATTTCCTTATTGCGTGACAAATACTGATAGTAACTGGATCCTCATAAATCTTATCCAATTTACCAGATCTATAGAAATTAAGATTGGTGTTTCAGCTACATAGTTCATAGTTATTTATTGATTATAGTAATTATTATAAGTCACATAAAAAATTACAGTTATCATTATAATTACATTAAGCTAATACATTATTAAAATTTATTATATTCATTTATATATAGGCTATCAAAAATACAACTTAGTGTTCCGGGTAGCGAGATTTCCAAGTATTGATAGGTACTTAGCAGAGATGGGCAAATATAATTACAAATTAATTAACTTACAAAACAAGTTAATTAAATGGTAGTTAAATAAATTGTAATGACTAAGGGCATGTTATCATTTATATTTTGAAATATCTAATTGAATATTAATCAAATACCTACTTTATAAATTATTTAATATTCACTAATTGTACCACTACCGGAGAAAACATAATTTTACCCTCAACACCTGGATCATGTATGTAAAGTATTGATAGGAATTGACAGCTCCTTGATTAAATAACGTAAATTTTATAGGTGAATTAAAAGTAGTGGATTAATTTGTAATTAAATTATATAGAAATTAATTATACCTGATAATTAGGGTAACTAATTACTTAAGTAATCTTTACTTAAGAAAATCAATGTATCAATTACACTAATAATTGTATTTTGTAATTGATAATTTAATTACTTTTTGTCCATCTCTGGTACTAAGTTAGCGTAATTTAATTAGTTTTAATTAAGTACGCCTTTATTAGCCCTGATCGACAGAACAATGTTTAAAAACAAAGAACAATGGAAGCGGTGGAATAAACAAAGGTAGGTACGGTTAATTACCGCAATACAACATAATTTTACATACATATAGTGTCGTTTCATGAGGGTAGGTCACATATACAACGTTACTTTTTGTTTACGCAATTTGAGAAACTAGTTTGTTCTGAATCACTAGGAGAATCGATTGGGACAAAAAAAAAATACAAAAATAACATGCTTTTAGAGACGCTGTAAGTTGGTAGCGGAAAAAGTGTCTAGTGGTAGTGAAAAGTGAGGTGCATTTATAAAAGAGCCTCCACGAGTGACGATATTTAATTGATCGTCCGGCGCACCCTGGGCAGTCAGCAGGTTGGTAGTGGGGCTAATCTTTTCCCCACGGCATGAGCTATTATCATTATGTAGCTCATGTCGATACGATAGAAGAAGAAGAAGAAGCGGAAAAAGTGAAGAATGTCGTGCAGGGACTACCTGATTCACGGAAAATAATCCAGCTGAACTTCCTGGACCTTAATGACCTATTCACGATCCGCTGAAGTACTAAATTTAACCAAGCGTACCCAAACTGAGTTTCTTTTTTTTTAAATTAAAATGTAACGTGGTATAAAAACTGTCCCAATCGATTCTCCTAGTGATTCTGAACAAACTTAGTTTCTCAAATTGTGTTAGCAAAAAGTAACGTTGTATGTAACGTAAGAATATATGTACATACTTAAAATATGAAACGAGTTTGGTATGCTAGTTTAGTCATACATAGGTATATAATTGTGTACCTAGTGTAGGTATGCGTATGAAAATACGCATGTTAACATCTTTTAACATGCCATATAATAATATTAATTTATTGTAGTTCTTGGCGATCGCAGTTGGTTGTTTAAATACTCAGAGAACGCTGCTGCCCATCCTCTAGTGAATCCCTTAGTCGCCTTATACGACACCCATGAGAAGAGGGAGGGTGGTGATCGCCAACCCGCCTGCCAAGAGTGGCGATTATGGCATATCACCCCACCCCTTTGGGGGAGGCCTTTGTCCAGCAGTGGACAGTGTCTTTCGGCTGAAATGATGATGATGATGATGATTGTAGTTCTACAATAAAGTAACTTGTTCATGTTACTTATGTGTATTGTTTTGGTCTCAGATATTTCGGTATAGTATTATATTATCTGTGGTAGGGATTTAAATAAGTATATTGCGCACTGAAGGAACTTGCGAATTTCATACAAATGTCAGACTTAATGTAGGTACAGTCGACCGCACGTCAGTGGTAACAGTTTGACCTTGACAGTGTCTTTATTTCATAAACGGTTGTCGTATTGCAACTGTAACCACTGAGGTGCGCTTGACCGTACCTACATAAAAATACGTAGTAATCTATTACTGAAAATTTAACTTGGCTAACACTTGTTGTTCGTTTGTAGAGAGAATTCGTTTTGTTGTTTGAATTGAATTGAACCATTATTCTTATCCCAAGAGTTTTTGGGATGTTTAAAAATTCAAATGCTTAACTAAAACCATTTTTTTAATTAGAAGCTAATAATGCCTTTAATTAATGGTGAATTGTAGGTCGTACTTATTTTTCATTATTATTTATGAAGAGCTTCTGCTCGCTGCTTCGCACGCGTGTAATTCGATTTATTACAGAAAGTGATTATCACGCATCCCTCGGAAACTGTTTATCTTCCCGGGATAAAAAAGTAGCATATGTCCTTCTCCGGGTCCCAGGCTACCGCTTTGCCAACTTTCATTACGATCGGTTCAGAGGTTTAGTCCTGAAAAGGTAACAAACAAACAGGTAGTCAGACAGAGTTACTTTCGCATTTATAATATTCTTCTTCTCTTCTATCGTGTCGACATGATCTACATAATGATAATAGCTCTTGCCGTGGGAAATAATTAGCCAGCCGGCGCGGCGGGTTGATAGCAGGGCTGACTGTCCAGGGTGCCTAGGGAGGCTCTTTTAATGCACCCCAATTTTAAAATATCAGTATGGATGTACATCACAAGCTAACATCCAAAACTATAATGTACCTATATTGTGAAACCTTTGTACCTATAATATGTATATGATTTCATACAAAAAGATCCGCATTGTTGTTTTTGCATTGTATTCCAATCAATCACAGTTTTCGAGGTATTTTTAAATATTATCAATAACGTATTGACACGGTTTGTTGTCCGTTGGTTGTGTAACAAATGTGTCGAGGATGACGTGTTTGCCTGACTTTCGCTGCAACATTGATTTTAAAGGGAAATCGAAGCATTGTGCGTTACTGAACGATGGTGGCGCTAGTGAGCGTGACCTACTCGCGGGAGGCTGGGATTCCCTGTGACGCCAGATGACTGCTCTCGAACTCTCGGTGCATGCATGCATGTATCTTAATTACTGTTAATATAATCTTACTGCATCGCTTTGTTACATTTGTCGGGCTACCTCGAACTTAAACTTGATAACCTTAAGATAAATGGCAACTATATGGAAATTAGATAGACCCAGGTAGTACTGTTATAGTGTGGGAACGAACGTGGCTTTTGAAATGTTTGGGTACCGGGTAAAACAGGGTGAATAGGGACATAAACTGGCAAGGAATTTAACATTGAAATAAGATAGTTTGTTGCCTACAAAGACTTTAGAATGTTTATCAAACTGGCAGAAATTTTTTAAAGTCGTTGTGGGCAACAAATTATCTTATTTCAATGTTCAAATCCTTGCCCACTATTGTCCCTATTCACGTTTTACGGTACTTAAATAAATCGTAAACAAGGACCGAATGTAAAACGGATGTGCACTAGGCTATTTCACCACTGTGAGTTTGAGAGAACTTCACCACATCATAATTACTGAGTCACTACTCTGAGACACAGTACAGTTTACATACGTCCCACTTTCGAGTCGAGGTCGATTCTCAAAATACATATCCTTTTGGATGACTCAGTTTTAAGATGTAGAGGTTAAATATTAAATAATGATGTCTGCATGTAATCAAGAAATCATAAAAAAACAATAAATCTCAAATCAATGAGGAAAAACAAGTCTTAGAAGATGTAAAAATGATTAAGTTTTTTGAATATCAACGGTGCAGTAAATTATGTCATTGGCGCATATAGTGTGCAGACGATATATTCAATTTACACGTTATGTATAAAACATTATAACACGTTTCGTGCAAGCATAGTACCTATACATACTTACTTGAGTCTTGATTACAGTATGCAGGCGCGTGGCGGTTATCAGGTCAAGCTTTAACAAGCGTTACATACATACAGTACGGCTGGGGTTTTCCCATCCGTGTAATAAATGCAATCAGGAACAGAGTGGGGACAGTCAACAAACATCGAACGAGGTGAGTGTGGTGGATGCGAGGCCATTAATCAATCACACGCCATGTCCGGACATGATTGAGCAGCTAACAGATATGACCCTCATTTTTGAACATAGATCGTTTAATTAGGTTTAGAGATCGGACCCACGATAATTAAATAGATTTCATTAGTTATTTTTTGATGTGTGCATCTGATGCACTGCATCATGTATTTAAACATTTTTAATTATGTGAAGTGTCCATAGATACTTAAGTACTTATATATATATAATGGCCGAATTTCTGTCACGGCGGCCAATGTTAACGGAGACTAGCCATCTGCACGGGACATATTATAGTGCACAAGTGTGTGCGCAAACACAGGTGCAGAGTACACTATTCCTTCACTCTCATAATCCGGTGGGACGGCAATTCGACACGACCAGAGAGAGATCAGGCGCAGGACCGACGGCTTTACGTGCTCTCTGTGTTATATATAGGTACGCTTTAAAGCTTTACTTGAGTTTAAGCTACTCGCAGTGCTTAAAACCCAGGATCATACGTTAGTCGACCTTCATTAGTTTTATTTGTGTAGAATTTAACTGAAATACAAAACATGCATAAAGGATTTAACTTCGATTTAACACACGCTACATACATACATACATATTATCACGCCTTTTTCCCATTGGGGTAGGCAGAGACTATGGATTTCCACCTGCTACGATCCTGACACACCTCTTTCGCTTCATCTACGTCCATTAACCTCATTAACACACGCTAATCTAAAAATAAATGTGTTGACGGACAATAGTGATTGTTGATTTTTTAATACAATTTAGTGATTTGAGTCAAGTTGAATGATTGCTAGAATGACAAGCAATGAGACCTAAATGTCTTAAATGAGTGAAATTCTAAACTCGAGACGAGTCGTTACTAATGTCTATTTCGTGGGTTGCTGACCGCGGCCGCTGCCCCACCTCCCGCGAGGAGAAAGCGCGGTGAAGTGCGTTGATAAATTCTGTCTGGCTTAGCTTTGCGCTTTTTATCACAGCCACATCTATTGAATACAACGTAACTTACTTTGTGGTAACGAGACGTTGTATTTGACAATACCTACCTACTTTGTATAAAGTTAACGCCAGACTTAGCGTATTTGCGCAAATATTCGTGCCATCTCTGCGATATAAAATTAACTTTATTTCAATAGATATACATATAGTACATATTGTATCGGCAAAAAAACGCAAACATTTGGACAAATACACTGTCTGGCACAACGAGGCCGAATCTGATAACCGTTTTTTTTTTGTATTTGTACTTAACAATATCAAGTTTAATCACTTGCTAAGTTAAAAACGGTGTCCTATGTAATTTTATTTCCCTCATTCAACCTATTACCACAGTCTAAGGAACTCTAGCGCTCTGCTCTTTCTATTACGTTTTAAGACAAGTGAGTCGATTCCGAGTTTGAAACTTACGCATACGATATCGAATGCTCGATCGAATGCGTCGACTTTCATTTATAAATCAGTAGAGCTCCTGGCAGAAACGAGGAGGAACTGACTGACTAACTGGACTGATTTATGAATGAATCTCGACGCATTCGATCGAGAATTCGATAGCGTATGCGTAGGTAAGTTAAAACGTAACAGGACGAATAGCACAGATAATAGGATACGGTAATGGTGTTTTGCCAAAAAACCCAATTCTCGTTGTACTTTTGTACTTAAATTTTTTTCTGTGTACCTAGTTACTTATTATAAATTATTGATAAATTTGCTCAGTTGCAATCTTAAGCGCAGTAAGACCTCTAAGTATCGGTCAATGACCAATATCTTTAAAAAAATATTTTTACGTTGATAATAAAATTATACCTAGTATTTTAAATATCATGAGTAATTATGAGGCATTATTGATAGTAAGCTAAAATAACATAATGACACAAAGTAAACATAAGTATCCAGGTATATAAGTTCATGCCCGGGGAAAAAATAGTCACTACATATTTAGGAGCTATAGGAAAAAAGTATTTCTCGCGCAGTTTTTTCTAAAAAAATATATTGTACGCATAATCCTCATCATCCTCCTGCCAGTTTATTTGGGGTCGGCGCAACATGTCTTTTTCTTCCATACATTTCTTTCAGAATCAGCCGTCATCTCCGTGTTCACTTTCTTTTTATTCATATCATCTTTCATACAATCCATCCATATTTTCTTTGGTCTACCTCTTTTCTTATAGCCATCCACATTCATACACACAACTTCTTTCGTAACATGCTCCTCATTTCTCCGCATCACATGTCCATACCATGACAATCTACTGCATCTCAACTTTTCCGTCACTGGCGCTACTTTCAAACTCCCTCTCATACTCATTTCTTATCATATCCATTCTCGTTACACTACACATTCTACATTCCATTCCACGCATAATCCTATGCGTACAATATACAACGTTATTTTTTGCTAACGCAAATTGAGAAACTAGTTTGTTCAGAATCACGTGGAGAATCGATTGGGGTAGTATTTTTTTTCTAAATCACAAAATTATATGCCTTTAGAGCTACTGTGAGTTCCCCAGTTGGTAGCGGAGAAAGTGAAGAATGTAGTACAGGGACTACCTGGTGCACGGAAACTAATAGAATCGAACTTCCTGGACCTTAAGGACCTATTCAGGATCCGCTGATTTACTGAATTTAACCATAATGACCTAATTGAGTTAAAAAAATATATAACATAGTATTATATTATCTGTGACATGGTATAGAAACTATCCCAATCGATTCTCCTAGTGATTCTGAGAAAATAAGTTTCTCACAAAAAGCAACGTTGTATAACGAAGATGACAACTGTTTCTCAGATCATACATTTTGTTGTTTCAGAGGCATCATGTTAAAAGTAGTCGCGGTTGGTCTGCTGGTCATAGCGACCGTCAACAGTCAGTGCTTCTACAAAGATGACTCGTCGAAGAAGCTGGACCCTGAGGCTCGCTCCTCCTTATACCGAGGACAGTTGGAGTTCACACTGAACCTGTTCAACGCCATCAACAAGGCGGTGCCTGATGACAACATCTTCTTCTCACCTTTCTCCGTTTACCACGCATTGATACTAGCTTACTTCTCCGCTGGTGGACAAACTGAACACTCACTAAAGGAATCACTGCGAATTGCTGAAAGTATGGTAAGTTTATTTAATTTGTGATATTACTTTTTTTCTGGATTAATTACAAATAAACTTAATTACATCAACGTGTTGGTTGTTTAAATCGATTGCCAATCCGTCTGCCAAGCGTGGCGATTATGGCATTTCCCCCCAACATGTGCTTGGCTTTTGTGTCCGGCAGTGACCGTCTTTCGGCTGAAATGATGATACAACGTGTTATTGAAATAACCGAAAACCTCTTAAGGGGTCATTCTACTCATCAGTATGAACACCTTTTATTATGGGACCAATCCTGAAATCACGAAAAAAGTTTTAAATTGTGGATTGAAAAAATCGCTCACGAGCAGACGCTTTAGATTTCGCTTCGCATGCAAAAAATAATAAAATAATTACGAAAAAAGTATCAATGTGTACAATGACCCCTTAGAGGTTTTCAGTTATTTCAATAACACGTTGTATAGTTTGCATTCGGGAAACAATTTTTGGTTATTGAACTTATTCCATTACTGGTAGCCAAGTGTTTAAATTATAAATTCTTATCATCATTAATAGCATCATTAAATTCATTCCAGGACAAGATAAACCTGATGACGGCATACAAAGTGGACCAACGGTCACGAGCAACAAACAACAACAGCGACAGCTACGAGTTCACGAGCGCCAACAAACTGTTCGCCGACACCGGGCTGCAGGTGCGGCAGTGTATGCTGGACCTGTTCGGAGAGGAGCTTGAGGCACTGGTAACTATCACTATTGCTATACGTTATAACAACAACAAACAAACTGTTACGAGTTCAACCATACAGCTATTTTTGCAGCGCTGCTTCATAATAAAGAGACAGCGCTTCATCAACATTTATTCATTTGTTTTTTTTTATCATCGTGGGTAAATGGGCTCATGAGCCATAATGGGCCAGTAGGTACTTATCTCAGTGACGCTACCAGTAGCGGCTTAAAATATGTACTTTGCTGGAAAGTTTAATGCTTTACCTGCAGGCCAATTCTCGTAATTAAAAACGTTCAAAATATGGTTCCAAACCAATCTCAATGCTTGAAACCTCAATCTCCTGACAGTAGACGTTTCTGATTGCCGTTTATTGGTGACATTAATGAACTAAGCGTCACAAATAAACGGCAAACTGGAACATCTACTGTAAAGAAATTGAGATTTAAAACATTGAGGTTAGTTTGGAACTATATTTTTAACGTTTTATGATTACGAAAATTGGCCTTCTGGTGGTTGGCATGGTTCTTCGTTGTGCAACGTAAAAAAAAAAAAAAAAAAAAATACAATACATAAAAAATCTCCACACAAACATTGACTCCAAAGAGGTTAATGCAATCATGTTCATTTTAATAATATTTTCTCAACTAATATTTTTTACAGAACTTCCGCGATAATCCTGAAGCAGCTCGCGAACACATCAACTCCTGGGTATCTCGCGTTACCAAGAACAACATTAAGGACCTGCTGCCCGAAGACGGAATCGGTCAATCCACTAAGCTAGTACTTGCTAATGCTGCCTACTTCAAAGGCGTCTGGGCTTCCCAGTTCCCCAAAGAGAGGACGAAGAAAGAGGCCTTCTTTGTGTCAGAAACACGCCAGACACTCGTGCCGTTCATGAAGCAAAAGGGAACTTTCCATTACAGTAAGTGATTCACAATTTCGTAAAATAAAAATAAACTGATGTGTTTATTTGTTTTATGACTGCTTTATGACCAAACGTGAAGATAACTGAAAATATTGACATGTTTATTTGACCATTGCACAAAGATAATATAATACGTTTACCATTGCACTTATTTATCTACAACATGACATTTGAATATCAATCAAAACATACAACGTGTTGTTGAACTAACTGAAAACCTCTAAAGAGATAATTATACTCATCAGTATGAACAACTTTTACTATGGAACCAACCCTGAAATCGTAAAAAAAAACCAGCTGTTTAACATTTGTGTTTACATAAATTGACAAAATGTAGGGAACAAATTTTTTTTTGTTCGCGATTTCAGGTTTGGTTCCATAGTAAAAGTTGTTCATACTGATGAGTGATGAGTAAAATGACCCCTTAAGAGGTTGTCAGTTATTTCAATAACACGTTGTTTAATAAAAACAAAAGTCCTAAACCATTCACTGAGTGACTCGTCAAAGCCTAGCCCAAGCCCTTGGACCTAGAAAGCTGAAATTTAGCACAAATGTTCCCTTTATAATGTAGACAAGGAATAAGGGTTTTTCGGAATTCTCACGGGATACGGAAAAACTGCCCGCGTGCGTCCTCTACGCACGCGGACAGTGTTGCGGGCAAAAGCTAGTTCATAAACTTTGAGTAAATATGTACATAAAACTTTCCAAAAATCTACTAACGAAAACAATTCATAGGATCGAGAACCTCCTAAAACAAAAACACTAGGTACTAATACTACACTACTAATTCGAGGGGATCAGCGCTGATAGCCGAAATACAGGCTTTGCCTAGTTTGGCTACAGATGTTTCATATTTTTTGTACTTTCAAGAATTTTTTTGTACAGCTAATTTATATGTCAAAAATAGTTGTATACCTACCTTTTGTCAATAAAGATTATTATTATTAATAAAATCACATAAAATACGAATATCTTATTGTAGCGTGTTTATTGTCTGTCACGTTTTAAGCTGTTGTTTTTTACTTGCAGTGGTTAGCGACGAGCTGGGTGCCCAGATCTTGGAGCTGCCGTACAAAGGCAAAGACATCAGCATGTACATCCTGCTGCCTCCTTACTCCATGAAGGAAGGTACGTCAACATACAATTTCAAAAACGATAACCAATAACGACTATTTCTTGTAGTGGTGGGTCAAAAATCAAACGTCATCAGAAAAATTCCACATTGATTGATTAAAATATAGGCATTGCCATGCCAAAACTGAGCCGGATCAAACTCAATCATTTGAAACACAGGGAGAGTTTCTCGAAGCGAGTGTCATGTTGTCTCTTTTTTCTCGCCAAGAAAAACAAAGTCAGAACGAGTCTCGGTTGGCAAAACTCTACCCTTGTTAATTAGCCTTAACTTATCATCATCATCATTTCAGCCGAAAGATATCCACTGCTGGAAATAGGCCTCCCCCAAGCATGTAACTTATACTGTTGCGTAAACCCCCCCAAAAAATGGCTCGAATCTCTCAATATTCGAACGCTACCTGTGTCTACGGCGGGTTTTAAAATAAAGTTTTTACTTTTTGTCTCTGGTCCGGAGTTCGACCCTCCCCTCCCGAAGTTAATTCCTGGCTACGGCCTTGCATACAGGGTTTACTTTCAGGGTGTTTCTTGCTTTTTAACAACAAACAAATAAAGCAAATAGAGATAATTTTGAATTATTATGTCCGTAAAAGTCGTTGAACAACAGTGATCAATTTTTTTTTTAGCCAATAGCCTTTACGAGCTTCGGCTTTTATGTAGCGATGCGCCGTTTTAACTAAGTTTCTTTCTTTTTTGAGGAACGAGGTATTATGTTCCTTAAACATATAGAGAGGATTCTCCCATCAGGCTGGGTCTTTTTGCAGCGGGCCGCGACCTAACGGTTGTTTTTTTTTTCAAAGGACTTTTCTCCTTGCAGTACCTAGTTACTATTGCTGCTTAATCGGTCTAGTGTGGCGGAGAGTTCCATTAGGGTCTCCATCCGCCAGAAAAGTTTCCCTAACATAAATTCTAAAAACCGGTTGCAATAACCGCATAAGAGCGTCCCCCAGGAAGGGCTCGGACCTAGGCTTAGGGCATTGCTGGGGGGCCCCCGTTGTTGCATCGGGAAGGATTTTCTTGAAAGTGACGAACTTTCGGTATATCGGATAGGCAACGCGTTTCGCGGATCGCGGTTCCTAAGGGTTGAAGTCGGGCGTTCGTATTTATTCTAGCTATGCGACAAATTTTGATAGCACGATTCAGGATTTGTGATGTCATCTTGTACGTCAGTTGTAGTGAGTGACATATAAAATAAAACTAACAAACGAATAAAGTGTAAATGCAATTCCTCATCGAGCACTCTTTCTACTCTGTTGACGAGTTTTTAAAGTGATGATGATGTTGACTGTATTTATTTTGTAATTTGTTATGAATAATGAATGATTGTAATTTATTGTCATTTTTTTTGCCCATGAGGCTGATCACAGAATTTACTCAATTTATATTTAAATAAGACCTAATTGTTACATGTGAATCACAAATAAATGGTTTTGATTTTTCATTTTAGATATCTCCAAATTTTATTACAATGTAATTGTCAGTTATAGTATAAAAACCAATTTAAAACAAACAATGGCGTAGCTATGTAACCAAGGGCCCCGGGGCAAAAAGTAAAAAGTCGAACATTCCTTATTCAACTAGGATATTATATAACTTTTTCGAACGTCTTTCATGGGGCCGAGGGGCCCCTTGAGCTTGGGGGCCCCGGGGCACTGCCCCGCCTAGCCCTACGGTAGCTACGCCACTGAAAACAAAGCAATATAGACAAAATACATTACAGCGGGCAGGACACACTTCCAGTATCTCTCTCACCGATTCGACGATCAAAACACTTTCGATACCATCGCCGGCCACTTCGTGTACCTCCGATACAGATCTGAACACTTATCTGATATGAATGATGATGCTTACTGTTAGCCAAAGTTTCTAGTTCAGTCGGTTGTTAACGGTACATTCAAATTTAAGTTTTGCGATTTATTTGATTTTTTTGCGATCATGTTTTTGATCTCAGGAAGCTTATGTGTTAAACTTTAATTTGTATATTAGTTGATACTGACAGAACCTGCAGTATCCAGATATTTTGATACTCTATATACTAGTACTACTACCGCGACTCATTTGGTAAAAATACCCGTGCTCTCGCCCTTCGCCAGGCATAGGAATAGGAATAGGACATAGGAATTACCTGAGGCTTTTTAATAAACATATTAAGAAACATACAACTTTTTATTTTTTAAGTGACTTCGACCTCCCTGTACGGGGTTCGCAGGTCCCAGGGGGTCACTGAAAAGCACTGCTCTATACGACAAAATAAATAAGGCAAATATAGCTGCTGACCCGCCTATAGGTGTAGCACGATGCATACTAGGTGTAGCACTTCATTGTGACTGTTATATTTCCTTCCATTGTATCACATTAATTTGAAATATTTTCGGCCCTCGATTGATAGGTGTTAGCAACATAATCGCGAATCTGACCCCGGAGCGCCTGGCAGCCGTGGTGGAGGAAGGCTACATGGGCCGCGAGGTCGTCGTCGAAATACCCAAGTTTACAGTCGAGAGGAGCCTGCCCCTGAGAGAGGTAAGAACAACCATTTATTTGATGGTGATACATGGTTGATATATGTAGTTTATTATAAGATTGTGGCCAAGTCGTATGTATTTTATATCTTTATGTAGTAATTTTATACCAACTAACTACGGTTAAAATTAATTTACAAGTTTAGTCTTTACATCTTTACTCAGTTACCATATCTGTATATAGTTAAAATATCTGTAATAATAGGCATCCCTACTAATCAGAAGTACGAAAATTTGGCAATGTGCTATACCTTAGGAATCTCAGGATTCCTACACATAGAGTTGTGGAGGTCAAATAAAATTTACTCGCAAAATCGACAACGATATTCGAAACGAAACGATAGTGCTCCGAATATATCGGTCGTACACACGGCTACACATCAAGCTGTACAAATCCAGTATAAGCTAACCTCGCATTGTAGAGGTTTTCCGTACAATGAGAGGTCAGCTTATACTGGAAATGCGTAGCTTGATCTGTAGCCGTGCGTACTTACTCTAATAAATGATCGGATTCTTTGTCTTTTATCGAAATCGCAGACAAATATTGTGTTTTTTACGATGTCATAGACAATGTTCGGAGTGAATGAGTCAAAAAAAAAAGAAACACTGTCTATGATATTTTGGTATAGTTACTCTACTCTTTGAATGACATAAATTACAACTAAATATTGTCAATTAGTATCGTTCGTCGCTTCGTATAAACGATAGTTAAATCGACGTTTTTGGTACAACAAATGTCACGTTATATCGATTATCGATTTTGCGAGTAGACCCCCAGCAGTCGGTTGGCTGTTCCTCAGCTTGTCGGTCAGTTAGTACGGCTTTTTGTTAAGCTTCAATGCCTTTATATGAACACTTATGTTCATCATCATCATCATCATCATTTCAGCCGAAAGACGTCCACTGCTGGACATAGGCCTCCCCCAAGCATCGCCACAACGACCGGTCCTGTGCCTTCCGCATCCAGCGGATTCCCGCGACCTTCACCAGGTCGTCGGTCCACCTTGTGGGGGGCCTACCCACGCTGCGCCTTCCAGTACGCGGTCGCCACTCCAGAACTTTACTGCCCCATCGGCCATCCGTTCTGCGAGCAATGTGCCCCGCCCACTGCCACTTAAGTTTGGCAATTCTTCGGGCTATGTCGGTTACTTTCGTTCTCCTGCGAATCTCCTCATTTCTGATTCGATCACGCAGGGACACTCCGAGCATAGCCCTCTCCATTGCCCTTTGAGTGACTTTGAGCCTTCTTATCAGGCACAAAGTCTTTGAGTCTTCTTACACTTATGTTCATATCAATATAATTAAAATATAACTTACATGTTGTTAGTTAGTGAGGAACGATAACGAATGTTTCTTTTTTAGATTTTGGAAACACTAGGAGTTGGAGACTTGTTCAACGCGTCCGCTGACTTCAGTACGCTGTCGGAACAGCGCGGCATTCTGTTCGACGACGCCGTCCACAAGGCCAAGATACAAAACGACGAGGAAGGTATGTAACCACAAATCAATTAGTTCTAAGAGTTCAAATCAACAAGTCATAAACTAAATGTTTATTCAGTTCATTATTATGGTCATTGTATAGAATGGTCATGTATTTATGAATCATATTAAATTCAACGAAATTGGAACTTTCACTACAATGTTAGAGGCAGAGCAATAGGAAAACCAACGATCTCTATGTAAACATATAATTCAATGAGGAAAGCAGAGAAAGTGTTGTTGCTGAATACAGGCAGTGCAGTGTATGTACGTGACTTATTTTTGCCTATTAGCCAAATAAACACTAACAATAAATGAATAGTCTCCATGATTAGTTCCGAGTGTCATTGGTTAGGTACCTATACCTAAAAGAAAAAAAAGAAAAACTTTGTTTAAGTTTTTTTAAACCATTCCTTTCCGTTATTATGGCTTATAGTCAACCTTATTTTAAACGAGTAATGTTCTTTTTTCAGGCTCAGAGGCTTCAGCTGCAACAGCAATCTTCGGTTTCCGATCATCTCGACCTGCAGAGCCAAGCCGTTTCATTGCTAGCTTCCCCTTCGTGTATCTCATCTATGAACGCCCCACCAACTCTGTTCTCTTCATGGGTGTCTACAGGGATCCTAAAAAGTAAAGAGAAATGTAATAGTGAGTGTATTAACGTTGTAATAAAATAAAAGATTTCATTTATATTAATCGTAACCTTAGATCTGTTTTATAGACTCCGTAAAGAGAAAACTGTTTGAAGTTTCTTGAAACACAGCCCTTTGTTCGCAAGGCGTTGCAATTATCCGATACTCGACGATTTTATTGAAGTCTCTGTAATCTCTGTTTTTTTTACTTGTCTTATCTAGTAAACAATCTTGGCATGTCTTTTTAATGCAAATCGTCAATAATAATGATTAAAAGACATTATGTTAACAATTTCACATACTTACTAAATAAAAAAATTTAACCTGATCACATGTGCAAAACTAGTAGGTAATTATATTTTATCTGTAGTTATTTGATTAAAGAGACGTGCCAAGATTGTTTAATAAATAAGACGAGAGAGAAAAAACAGACCGTAGTTACATTTATTTCAACAACCCGTGCATGGATATAAAACTTAAGCAAATGTATTGTGGTCATCACTCAAAGACTAACATGTCGGTGACTTCCGTAACGTTGTGTATGAAATGGTTAATTTATTGATGTTAATACATTTCACGAATGGTCGTGAAATGTATTAACATCAATAAATTAGTCCCTAACTTATACTTAGGTGTAATGCACTGAAACTTATGTTTATTGTAGTGACGTAAGGCCTAACATGAACATGACTTAGTGTAGGTTTGGAAAGTACCTACCTAAAACCTAACGTTTGTTTATTTTGCATACCTACCACAAGTTACTTTGACGCTCATCAAAACATATATTGAAAAATTTCGATTTCGTTCATTTTCTTTAGTTGTAGCTACTTTGATACCATATTAACTAAGATTTGAATACTTAGTTTATAAGTTCACCTCATCTTAACTCAATAAGTAAATAAGACTACAATGTAACGATTCATAATGAGTTTTTTTAGTGATGTGTTAAATTATTAACTGTGTTAGGCAAATTCTAATTTAGGTACCTACTAACATTATTTTGTAGATATGGAATGTGCTGCGATTATGATATTTCGACTTTTGTGATATGAAAACCAGGATAAAGTCGCAAAAGCGTGTATACACAGTTAAACTAGATAGGTACATAAGTTTGTAATTAATTTAGAGTAGTAGTAGTATTTATTTATTTTTGTTCTAAGACATTTTAATGAACTTAATAAACATTGTTGGAATAATTTCGTTTAAATTGGGATAATTAATGAGTTTGTAATTTAACAGTAGGTAATAAATTTTTTTAAGTATATTTTTATCATTTTAATGTTTGTGATTACAATAAACTCAACTGTCTGCGTGGAATAATCCAACAAATCGTATTTTATTTCAGATTAATAATGTATTTTCATCAGGAATGTTTGTCTTTATAAACAACATCTTTGGATGGTGAACCGTACCTTTATTTAATAAAGATCGTTGACCAACTAGGCTCAAACTTTCTCCTGAAACTTTTTCACTATATTAGTAGAATGATTTCTTACTTCTCATACTGTTGCTGCCCCATTCAGTAGTAGGGATTCACCGATACTGGATCAAGTCTGGGGGCCGACGCTGCGACTAGTCTCACATGGCACATACGACCGCGAAATGCTTAAGTTACTCTTATAAAACCGCGAATTAATTTGATATCAAACCGCGAATTACTTTATCGATCCGCGAATAAATTTGATAACAAAACGTGAACTAATCAGATTACACGTATCAAACCGCGAATTATGTTGATTGATCGATCTGATCGCGGGTTTGTTCTTTGCTGGTAGTAGTAGGGATTCGCCGATACTGGATCAAGTCTGGGGGCCGACGCTGCCGACTAGTCTCACATGGCACATACGACCGCGAAATGCTTAAGTTACTCTTATAAAACCGCGAATTAATTTGATATCAAACCGCGAATTACTTTATCGAACCGCGAATAAATTTGATATCAAAACGCGAATTAATCAGACTACACGTATCAAACCGCGAATTATGTTGATTAATCGATCTGATCGCGGGTTTGTTCTTTGCTGGTAGTAGTAGGGATTCGACGATACTGGATGAAGTTGCTCTTATCAAAGATTCACTGGCTAAGAGAATGCCATAATCAGGTACTTCTTTTTTTGTTTTTGGGGCATTGTTTTATTTTATTTTTATTTATTTATTTATTTCACAACATACATATAGTCATTACAGGTTTTTACCCAATTCGACAATGTAGTTACACAGAAGACAAATAACTAAGTGTCACCCTCTCGAATTCCGCCAAAGAGCAAATAAAAATATCAAGCCGTTGCGAGATAGCATTAAGTATTGCTATTGCTCGAACGACCGGTGCAAATTTTAAAATGTTTGTGCGGGCTACCGGGACCTCAAACAACATCTCCCTTGGCCCCTGTCGCAACCTAGTGTTAGGAACGCGTAGCCCCAATGATCCCAGTATTTGTGGGTTATTTAGCTTACCCCGGAACACAAGAAATACATACTTAGCTAAAGCGAAGTTTCGCCTCACCTCCAACTTATAGTAACCAACCATTCCTATTACAAAAAGAGTTGGATACGTAAGTGGATAGAACGGGTAGACTCCGTATTGTTTCAAATACAGGTATCGAGTAAATTTATTTTGCTTTTTCTCTACCATGAGACAGTATTTAGTCTCATGAGGATTCCAGATGATAGCACTAGTTTCTAAACTACTTCTTACCAATGCGTTATATAGCGACTTCACCGCCGCCATGTTATTAAAATCCCTTGTTTCGCGCATTACAAAACCAAGATTTCTAAAAGCTTTTTTGCATACCTGTGTAATATGAGTACGAAACGATAATTCCTGAGAGAATATGACGCCGAGATCACGTACCGATGTAACTCGCGGTATGACACTCTCTTCCATTCGATATACGTTATGTCGTGGCATCACAGTCCGTGTAAAAGACATCACATTACACTTCGAGACATTGAAGAGAAGCCAATCAATACTCCACTCCACTACACGATTAATGTCACGCTGCAGCCGTTCGCAATCTGATTCATCAGTAATCTGCAAGAACAGTTTCAGATCGTCCGCAAATAGTAGGCAACTCGCATCTCTGATAACCTCTGGGAGATCATTAATCATAATAATAAACTCCAACGGACCCAAATTACTCCCTTGGCTAACCCCTGTAAGAGTACTATACGAGTTCGAGGTATAGCCAGCGTACTCCACAATCTGCTTCCTATTTCCTAAATAGCTCGAAAAAAACTGCAATAGGTCTGGAGTAAAACCTGCCATCGCGAATTTCCTTAAGCGTTTATGAGTTGTATTTTTATTAATTCTGTTGTTAGGATTTGCCTTATTCTTCTCAGAAACTGGCTATTGTGTTTTATTTCAATTACCTTTACTGTTCATGTCGGTTCCTTTGATAATAACCTTTTTCTTTTTTGAACCATTATAAAGTATTTATGTTTATGACTACTATTGTGTGAATTTGGGTACCATATTATCTTAGTATTGTTTTCAAAGGATTATATATAATTTCATGTTGATTTCTGTTCGAATAAAAATCCGTTATGGTCTGTATAAAAGGGATGAACAAAATCATACTGCATCGCCCGCCCGCTTGCGTGCGCTGCGGTGGGGATCACACCGCCAAAAACTGCACGCGACCTCTTTCTGAGCCGCCAACCTGCGCTAACTGCGCGGGGCCCCATACAGCCAACAACTACAAGTGCCCTGTTTATCAGAAAGAGGCACAGAATAAGCGAGCGGGCACCGTCGCCATAACGACCGATAACCGACCTCGTATCGCACAGGTCCCCGAAAGGTCCACAGCTCAGCCGTGCATGGAGGAGACACCGAGCACGTCGCTTATGGCGACGGCCAACGATCCAACAGCGCGCGGAGCGACCACTGGAATGACCACCGGAGTACAGGGGCGGAGGAAGAAGAGACGTGGGGGTAAGAAAAAGAAGGCTCACCCCACAGCTTCTAACGAAGAGAAGCAGGCCACCCAGGCCGACCTTGCTCCCCCTCCCCCGCCGGAAATACCTAAAACTGGTACTCCCAGTATTGCTGCCAATACCGCTGCCGCCACCCTAAAAGGGGGCATCCCGAGGACAGCGGGCACACAGAAAACCGCAAAGAGCGCGCCCGGTAACACCGGACAAGCGCCGCCCACAACGTCGAAACCGGAGCAACCAAACCTGCAAAAACACAGCGGTGGAGCAGCACCGGCGGGGCGAGGAACACCACCAACAGCAGAGGAGTACAGAAAGTACATCCTCGGGGCCGCCATCCGGGTCCTACAGGACGTACTGAACGCCCTGATGGCAGAACAGGACCCGGTCCCTGTTATTCTCAGCGGAATGGCCACCTTGTTTGCGACTACAAATGCCTAAGCCGCTGAGAATAATACATTGGAATGCCGGCGGCCTACGGAGCAAGGTCGCCCCCCTCCGCCACCTACTGCGAGAACAGGACATAGACGTGGCGCTCATAAGCGAGACGCTCCTGGGACCCGCCGACAAGATCAAAATCCCGGGATACCTCGTTTATAGGAGAGACGAGAAGTCGGCTCTAAACCAAACATACCGTGGTCTGGCGGTACTTGTAAAGCGGAGAGTCGTCCATCAGGAGGCCCCACTGCCGTCACTCAGAAGCTTCTACGCGCTGGGTGTACAAATCCATGTCGCCGGCGAAGACATGCGTCTATTCGCGGCCTACAAACCGCCTGCAGCCCCATTGGACCACGCTGAGTTGCGGGCGATACTAGAGTCGCCAAACGACACGATAATCGCCGGCGACCTAAACTGCAAGCACCCAGCGTGGAACTCAGCAAATATGAATACCGAGGGGAGACGACTCTTCGCGGATTCCGAGGCCCGGGGGTATTTTGTGGTCGGCCCTGAAGTGCCGACACACTATAGCTATGATAGCAGAAAAACCCCCGACGTGCTGGACATCGTAGTCCATAACGGACTACACTGCCAGATCACACAAGAGGTCATAGACGACGAGCTACGATCCGACCATCTGCCTGTGCTCGTCGTCTTAGATGGAATGCCGACTAGACTCGCACCTCCTGCGCCACGTCGAAAAACGGACTGGACTCTCTTCAAAGAAAAGCTGGAGACCACTACGCTGACTCGGCCTATCGTCACGACTGCCGACGTAGACGAGCTAGCTGTAGATATCACCGCTTGCATCCAGAGCGCCTACAAATCGGCGACAAAAATCATCACGCAACCAGAGGGGCGCTGGGCGCCCCTACCCACTCGTATAATGCGACTGATCGCCGAAAAGAGGCGCCTACGCAAGCGGTGGCAATACATAAGATGCCGAAATATGAAAACGCAGCTCAACGCGTTAGCCGAAAAGGTGACGGCCGAGCTCAAGGCGTATAGCACGGAGACCTGGGAGGCCACCATCGATGCAGCCGAAGGCGATTGGCCGGCGGCACACAGATTGTGTCGCCAGCTAACAAATACCCCAGCTCCGGTGCGCCCGCTAATTGACAGCGACGGGGCGTACAGATACACTGCAGCAGACCGGGCAGAAATCTTCGCCGAGCACCTGGAGCGTCAGTTCCAACCGAACCCGACCGACGACATGGAGCACGTCGCAACAGTCGAGTCACACCTTAGAGAGTACTTCTCTACGCCGATAGCTCCAGAGGAAGACCCAATATCTTTTTCTCCAAGCGCGGTCAGACGCGCCATCCTAAAGACGAAGCCAAGAAAAGCCCCTGGTGCCGACGGCATCACCAACACAGCGCTGCGCCACCTACCACTACGAACAGTGGCAGCGTTGGCGCGCCTGTTCACGGGAATAATGCGCACGGGGGCTTTCCCAATGACGTGGAAGGAAGGGCGCGTCATTATGCTTCCAAAACCGAGGAAAGATACCCTGAAGCCGGAGAGCTATCGGCCCATTACTCTCTTACCGACCACCTCTAAGGTGTTTGAATCCCTCCTGTTGCGACATCTCACACCGCATATCACACCGCGACCGGAACAGTTCGGGTTTCGAGCGGAACACAGCACGACGCTCCAATTGTCAAGGATACTGCACCTACTTACAGCGGCGGTCAATAAGAAGGAACACGCAGTTGCAGTATTCCTTGACATGGAAAAGGCATTCGACCGAGTCTGGCACACCGGTCTGCTTTACAAACTGGCGACGTCGAGTACGCCCCGCCGTATTGTTAAAGTGGTCTCCTCTTTTCTTACAGACAGGAAAATCAAGGTGGTGGTCGACGGCGCGCTCTCAAGCGCGCGCCCGGTGGCAGCGGGAGTACCGCAGGGAAGCTGCATCTCGCCCGCGTGTTACTCATGTTACACTGACGACATACCTACCACTCCCGACGCGACGCTCGCGCTGTACGCTGACGACGCCGCATTCGTGACGGTTTCGATGAACGCGAAGCATGCGGCCGTCAAAATGCAGCGCGCACTTCAAGCTCTCCCCGACTGGCTGAAGAAATGGAGGCTGTCGGTTAACGTGAGTAAGACGCAGGCCCTTCTCACCGGGAATGCCGCCCACCCACCACCGTTGAAGCTACAAGGAGTCGACATAGCGTGGTCACCCCAGGTAACGTACCTAGGGGTCACCATAGACCGTCGACTCTGCATGGGACCGCACGTCCGCAAGGTCGCCGCCAAGGTGAGGACAACCCGCGCCTTGCTCCACCCAGTGCTCTCATCTCGCCTCTCGCTGCGGACCAAGCTGGGTGTGTACAAAACATACATCCGCTCCCAGCTCACATACGCCGCCCCAGCTTGGCTCGCCCTCACTAGCGAGACCAACAAGAAAATACTTCGCGCGCAGCAATCAATGGCGCTGAGAAAAATAGTTGCTGCCCCTCGCTATGTGAGGAACCATGCCATCCAGCGAGACCTCAAGATCGAGAGCCTGGAGGATTTCACCGCGCGCCTGGCGAAGAAGATGTTCGCGCGTGCTGACGCGTCGGCTTGGCCCTATGTCAAGGACCTGGCGCCCTGGCACGCGCGGCCTCCCGACGCCAAACGCTACCCACGTGACCTCATAGCGGACGATGCTTCCCCCCCACCGGACTGACGCCTGAGTAAGTCATAACATGTAACACGTGACTTACTCAAACACAGAGCACTCCACACCCAGAACATGCACCCTAGCGCGCAACGTGTGCTAAGTTAATATAGGCACGGAGCGCGCTAAACAGACACACATAACTGTACATGCTTTCATACACACACGCAGAATGCGCGTCGCGGGCGCGCACTTCATGCGTTCACATGGGCGGTGTTACTCACAGTACAAACCGTCTATACATACGAAACGACCCCTTGCTTGGATCGTGATTGGCTTGTTCTGATTACGTTGTAAGCGGGGGTCAACATTTCCCTGTAGAGGGCGCCAAACAAGTCGACGCCTATGTCGCTGGTCGGCATCTGCTGGGCTTCCCTCGGGGCAACCGGGGGTTCCACCTGGTAGGGCCTGACCGCCAAGGCGTCGTGAAGAAACGCACCCGTGAGAACGGTGTGCGTGGCGCTCCTACAGGCACATTCATAGCAACCATACACATAGCTGTGTTGCAACCTGCTCTCACGACAGGCAGCACACAGCATTAGGTTTGGGCATAGCCCAACACAAGGACATGCCCGTTGTTACGGGCATAGATCGATCCCTCGGGAAAGGGATTTATCCCGTGGCCCGATCCTCGCGCCCCCTGACGGGGGCGCCGAGAAGACCCCAGAGCATACTGCATCGCATTCACGCTCTGACACTCGCCCCGAGAGGTCGTGCTGCTCCGCTCCGTCCTCTCGTGACGAATTAAGTGCTCGAATATTTTTCGCTACGGCTCACCGTAGCGCCCTCCGCAGTCGCCCCGCCGACTGCAGCCCGATAAGCACATTCGCTGTCTTTTTCAAGACAGCGGGCGCGCTTTTGTCTCTTTAGACAGAGTTTCGTCAAAAACGTAGTGTCCCTTCAGGAAAAAACCCACTTATTTACTGTGGTTCTCGGTGGATACCTAACGGTGATAACAAACCGAGGGGCGTTGACCCGACACGCCAGCTGCGCTCCTTAAGGGCAAAGCAAAATTGGAAGAAGCTAGGGCCAGAAGGCCTTGGGGGATCTCCTAGTCTTCCCTAGCTTACCCCCGTTTCGTCCTATCTAGCATTCTCTAGGGGTTTACACCCATTGCACACTAGAGACTTAGGGACCTGGTTGCACATTAAGACTGGCAATCAGGAGTGCAAGCTTAGGGCTCACCAGTAGGCACACAACCTCCCCGTCTATACCCGACGGGGAGGGTTTGAACACACTCCCGGGAACACCCACCCGAGGAGCAAACCCCCATGTTAGTACGCCACTAATTTTCTCCCCCTCTCGTTGTTGCTAGGCTTGGCTTAGTCACCATCTATATGATGGTGTCTGATGCCGAGTTTCTCAGCATCCTAAAAAACGTCCTCTTCAAGGACCCCACCTTTATCGCCAACTATGGCGACTTGTTTGGCAGCGCTTTTGCCGCCAAACAACCTGACGTCCCCGTCTCTCCAGAGTCGCCCGATACCCCCCCGCCCCTAAGGAGGAATAGGCGCCCCGCCCGTTCCGACAGTGATGAGGAGAGGCCGAGGTCTCCGCGTGGTCCGCCTAGGCGTTCAGCCAGCCTGGACCATAAGGACCGTACCCCCTCACCTCTCCCCACCCCAGCCCCCACTCAATATCCTGATCGCTCCCCAATCCCATCAGACCAAGAGATGTCTTCGGACAGTGAGGTCAACTCAGACGAGGCCGGTGCCTTTACCACGGTAGTGGGCAAAGGTAAAAAACGCGGCCGAAAAACAAACAAGGCCGAGGCTCTCGCCTCAAAATCTTTAAAACTCTCCGAGGCAAACCCTGCCCCGGCCCCTACCCCCCGTCCCGCCTCTCACTCCTCCTCGCAGGATAACAGGCCCCCCTCCCCTCAGGAACATACCTCACCTTCCCAGAAGAAGGTGCCCATCCCGCCTCCCTTATTCATCCAGGATAAGGAATATTGGACCAGGATATCCGACTGGTGCAATCAAAATAAGATTAATTTCACTAGTGCCCGCCCCACACAGCAGGGCATTAAAGTAGTTGTCCCCACCCCCACTGATTACCGCAACCTTACCAGGTTGCTACGCGAGCGTGGTGTGTCTTTTCACACCTACGCACTCCCAGAGGACCGACTCCTTAGAGTTGTGATCCGAGGGATTCCGTCCGAAGTCAGCTGCACAGAAGTGCACGCCGACCTCGATCGTCAAGGGATCCCGGTTGCAATAACCCACCGTATGTTCCGTGGTAAGCACGGGGAACCCTATAACATGGTCCTTGTCATTTGCCACCCTGGCGAAAACGCCAAAAACATCTATAATATAAAGACCGTATGCAATTTATCAGGCATCACGGTCGAGCGCCCCCACAAGTCGAACCAGCCTGGTCAATGCCACCGTTGCCAGCTGTATGGTCACTCCCAGCGTAACTGCTACGCAAAGCCCAGGTGCGTTAAGTGCCTAGGCGATCACGGGACTACCGAGTGCGAGCGTCCCAAGGAGAGGGACCAGTGCACGGAGCCCCCTAGCTGTGTCCTTTGCCGCAAAGCCGGGCATCCAGCAAACTATCGCGGTTGCCCCAAAGCCCCCATAATGCGCAACGCCAAAATGGCAAAACGCGCCTCCGACCGCGTTGCGAGGGAAGCCCCCTCCTACGCAGCCCCCCTCCATTACCAACCACCAAACCCTAGAGGCCCACTCGGGCCCTCCCCTAATTTCCACGGCCCACTCGGGCCCAACCCCTGGTTTAAGGGTAATCAAAAGCCCCAATACCCACCTCTTCCGACCTCTCGTCTCGCGCCCCCGGCCTCAGAGCCCCCCGCGCTGATGAACTTACCCATCCCCGCACCTTCTCTCAGGCCCAAAACTGCACCAGCAGCTAAAGCCCCCCCCCCTATGAGAACCCCCCCTCCGGTAAACTACCCCGGCCTTCTGCCGAGAGAATACCTCGAACCCCAGTCAGGGGAAACCCGTATTGACGCCTACTCTAGACTCTGGGCCTTTACCCAAGGCATCCACGAGCAGCGCCTTCAGGTACTTACCAAGTACCAAGACATCTATAGAATACTTAATTCCAATTATAATGTATAATACGGCCCCACCCAAAAGATTCAAACCCCGTTCCCTAAATTTAGGCTTCTTTAATGCCCGAGGCATTAGTGGTCAACGCGATGACATAGCTGTCTTCTTGCGTGAGCACCAACTTGACATATTACTCGTTCAAGAGTCCTTTCTCAAGCCCCACTGTCGTAATCCCAACATAGCCAATTATAGGCTGATTAGAAACGACAGAACGTACACCGCACTAGGCGGAACGCTAATCTATTACCGCAATTCTTTATATTGCATCCCCATTGATTCCCCAGAGCTAGCATGCCTGGAGGCTTCAATCTGTCGCCTAGGCATGACAGGCCACCAGCCCATCACCATAGTCTCGGCCTATAGGTCCTCAAACAAACCCGCGAGTCTGCTCGAGGACGACCTAAAATCCTTACTCGATCTTAGTAATTCTGTAATTATAGCAGGCGATCTAAACGCCAAACATTGCTCATGGAGCTGTGTCTCCAATAACACCGCTGGTGTTCAACTAGAAGCACTTAGCGACAGACTTTCCTTTGACGTCATCGCCCCGATGCGTCCCACTCACTTTCCCGACACAGTAGGGCAACGGCCCGACATCCTAGATATAGCCCTCTTAAAGCGCGTAAACCTCGGTATTCGCTCTATCGAGGTAATTCAAGAATTAGACTCAGATCACCGACCTGTGATCATTCAACTGGGTCCCCGAGGTGGTCCCTCGGATCCCGGTACTCCACCCTTAACTAAAACAATAACCGATTGGAGGAGACTAGAGGACCGCCTCAAATCTACCTCATCCCCCCAACTAGATTCAATCCCTGACTCCATCGAGACAGTCGCGGATACGGTGGCCGCGATCACCTCGCTCACCAACCATGTGCAGTCCGTAGTGGGCGAATGCTCACGGCAGGTTCCGATGCTGGATGACCAGCGTCTGAAACTGCCGGACGATGTAAATGAGTTGAGGACCGAGAGGAACGCGGCCATCCGTGCCTATGACGCTTTTCCCAACGAAGCCAACCGTGCCCATATGCGCTCTTTGCAGAATACTGTAAAAAGACGTGTAGCTCAGGTACGGGAGGATCGCTGGGACAAGGAAGTCAGCGAAATCCAACCGTCTCATTTAGCCTTCTGGGCACTTCAACGCAAACTCAAATGCGAGACCACGGCAGCTATGCCCCCCCTAAATCGACCCAATCAAAGGCCGGCCTTTGATGATGACGAAAAAGCCGAATGCTTAGCCGACAGCTTGGAGTCTCAATGCACTCTCAGTACGCTTCCCGTAAGCCAAACCCACCTTGACAAGGTTAATTCAGAAGTAGAGCGTAGGTCAGCCCTCCCCCCCCCCAATAGATGACCCTGATGACCCGCTCCCACCGATCACCCCTGACGAAGTTCTCTCTATAGTCAAGGATCTTAAGCCCAAAAAAGCCCCCGGCGCAGACGGCATCACCAATAAGGTGTTGAAACGTTTCCCTGCCACCCTAATCGCTCTAATGACCGTCATCTTCAATGCGGCATTTAAAAACAACATCTTTCCCCAGGCTTGGAAACAGGCTACGGTAATCGGTATTTCAAAACCGGGCAAACCAAAAGCCGAGCCGAGTAGTTACCGGCCGATTAGTCTCCTCAATGTCTTCGGTAAAATCTACGAGAAGCTTATTTATAAGCGACTCAAAGATTTCGCCGACTCAAATAAACTCCTTCCCGACGAGCAGTTTGGCTTTCGTACAAAGCACTGCTGCGTTAATCAACTGCACCGCATTGTAGAACACATCAGTGCAGGCTTCGTACGCGGTCAAATGACCGGTACTCTCTTTTTCGACGTAGCAAAGGCTTTCGATAAAGTGTGGCACAACGGCTTATTATATAAGCTGTACACTATGAATGTGCCACATCGTCTCGTGCTCATCATCCGAGACTACTTATCGAATCGTACCTTTTGCTATCGCATAGAAGGGGCTCTCTCCTCCCCCCATCCCATTCACGCCGGTGTGCCACAAGGCTCCGTGCTCTCCCCCCTACTGTTCACGCTGTACACCAGCGATATTCCAAAATGCGGTGCAGCCCGTATTGCCCTTTTCGCCGACGACACGGCAATCTATTACTCCGGCAGGAGCCATGTCGCTATTTCTCGTACCCTCCAATCCGCGGCCAACACCCTAGGTGACTGGTTCCGGAAATGGAGAATCGAAGTCAATCCCGAAAAAAGTGCAGCGGTCCTCTTCGATAAGAGACCCCTGTCACAGTATCGTAAAGAATTAAGCGTACCAGTCTCAATGTTCGGAAAACAGATCCCATGGCAACGAGAAGCCAAATACCTTGGCGTGATCCTTGACCGTAGACTGACTTTCAGACCGCATATCCGCAAGGTGAAAAACCGTGCCGCCTTCGTCCTCGGACGTCTCCACCCCCTACTCAATGCGCACAGTAAGTTGCCCACTCCTCTCAAAGTAAGGATATACACCACCTGTATCCGCCCCATACTCGCCTATGCTAGCGTTGTGTTCGCACACGTTAAGCCGGTGAGAATTCACATACTCCAAACCCTCCAAAACCGTTTCATGCGAAGGGCCGTAGGCGCCCCCTGGTACGTACGCAATGTCGACCTCCACCTAGACCTCAAACTGCCGACCATCAAGCAGTTTTTCAAGCGTGTCTCAAAACGCTATTTCGATTCCGCTCCCAAGCACCCCAACCCCTTGGTCGTGGCGGCCACCGTCTACCAGCCATCTGCTATTAGCAAAACCCGACGTCCCAGACACACACTCATTGAGCCCGATGACGCTATTACACTCCTCCAGGAGTCAGATAAAAGTACAAGCACACTCCGACGCCGTCGTCCAAAATATCGTCCCCGCCGGCGAGGACCGACGCGACACACACACAGAATCCGAGAGTCCGACTCTCGAGAAACAGAAACACATGCCGACGCAGCACCGGCTGCTGGGGGGATCAGTGGCGGGGTCCCCCTGCTGCACCCTGAGTCGAGGTCCGAGCTCCCCCCTGGGGACGCCCTCACGGTGTAAGCAACCGGAGATAATCTCGTCACGCGAGACCGGCCCTATGCTCTAGAGTAGTTCCTAGGAGCAGGCTATTGCGTAGCCACTGGTTAGGTTTTCTAGGTAGGTCTTAGCCTCGCCGGCGAGGCTTGCCGCTTCACGGCGTTTAGCACGTCACCCGATAGGGACCGAAAGTCCGCTACTTTCGAGGAAACCAATTCGATGCAGCAACGGCTGCTAGGGGGACATAGGAACTGCGGGGTCCCCCTGCAATGCCCTAGCGAGGTTCGAGCCCCCCCCTTGGGGGGCGCCCGCCCGATTAAGCGCGGTATTGATGCCGCGCGCATCTAGTTTGTAAGTATGTAGGGAAAAAACCTTCGGCGAATGGAGTCCCACATGGGACTCTCCGCCAACTAAGTCCGGTTAAGCAGAAATGGGACTTCGGTCCCACCTGCGAGAGCCCATTCGATAAAAAAAAAAAAAAAACATACTGCATCTTATTGTCTCCTGTGCTTTACATCATACAAGATCTCCAGTTATTCGTCTAGTGAAGTGAAATAGTGAAACCATCCAGTTGTTTGTATAGTTAAGTGGTGAATCTGCTGAATAATGGCTGTAAGTATTTACTTTTTTTTAATGTTCATGTCTCATTTACTAAAGATTATATTGTGTATATTTATGTGTTCACCACGCTCGTTCCTTAACCAATTTATAAATATTGATTTTAAATTGTTTCAGTTCTCTGAAAATACTTTCAAGAGCTATTACTATGCCGAAGACCACGAACAACCTAGCGATAACGAAGATACACTAGCCTTCAAAGTTAAACAGGCAATATCAAAAAGGTCAAACAATATAGATGATTTTTTTGAAAAACCAAAGAAGAAGAAAAAGCTGGTTAAAAAGTCATCGAGTGTTGGTCGATCATTGACCGGTGGTGTTACATACATCACTTCTGGTAAAGATGACAGTGCCTACGCATCTCATCTCATTAAAATTGAGATATATGAACTTGACAAGATCAAGAACATTGCACCAACGGACCACTGGAAACTAGCGGATGTCCGTGTAAAATATTATACAGAAACAGAAGAAGATGAAAAAATGCAAAGTGTGCGTGATGTTATATTTAATGTTACTAAAGAGTTAGCAACGAAAGAAGATTGTATAATAGTTATTTGTTATACAAGAGTGCAAAGTTGCTTTTTAACCGCGTGCTCAATTTTGATGCCCGAGCAAGCGAAGGATTCTAAAATTGAATCACGAGCGCAGCGAGTGATTCAAAAGTTAGAATCCTGAGCGTCAGCGAGGGAATCAAAAGAGCACAAGGTGAAAAATCTTTGCACTCGAGTGCAACACGTAACTTTTCATCCCACCTCAGCGAGGAAATGAATAAATGCAAAAAAAAAACATTTACAATCACAAGATACTTTTATTTCAGTTTAGGTATTAACTACTACATTATGATAGGTAAGTATTACAGAATAATCTTTAAATTATAACAAATAATACTTAGGTATATCTAATTAAGAAAAATTTAAAGTAACGTTGCTACAGTTACTTAAGTTGAGAGTAATATTTTTGTTAGGTACTGTAATGTTGGTGTTAGTGACTTGTGTACTGTTTTTCGGTAAACTATCTGTCATACTCAATAGTTATACCGATTCATCGGATTCCCTTGGCGTAAATGAGTAAAACGTTTTCTGAGAAAGTTTTGGTTCCTTTATCTAGCCGCCACATGTTAAACATATCGTATTGTTTCAAATACTTCTCGCGTGAATGTTGAGGGAGAAAGCTCATTTGTGCATTATTAACAATTTCAGTCAATTCTGTTTGCGTCAAATAAACTTCCTCGTCGCTAGAACCACTCATTTTAGGGTAATAATAAATAAATAAATAAAAATCATTTATTGCAGGCATACACCCATATAACTTACACATACAATTTTAATTTAACGAACACAAATTATAGTAATTAAAGATTAAGTAAATAATTTAATTCAATTAAATAATCAAAACAATTTAATAATTTATACTAATTATTAAAAATGTATAAATACAAAATCTCTTTAAAATCAAAATTCATTCAAAAATTAACAAAATCAGCTCAATTAAAATTCATTAGAATAAATTAATATTTAATTATTGCAATTGAATTAAAATATACATAATTATTATTATTAGCTGGAATATTGTCAGCCATATACAAAGAAAAGGTTAGCTTCATATATGGCTCGCAATATTCCATTGTCAGATTCATGTAAACGGCTCATGAAGGAGGTCCTCGACTTTCTTAGGACAGCGAAGAAGTCGTCCACTCTATTCTCCGCGAACATGCCGGACGCGCTACACCGCCATGGGAGCCCAAATATGCACCTAAATGCGTTGTTATATTGTACACGCAACGCGTTGTAAGCGCGTTGCGTGTAGTCGTACCAAAGGTGACATGTGTAATAGATCTGTGCATTTTAGGTTTTTCACTTGTTTTCAAGTTTCTTGTTTTTAACCTAATATTTATGTATTTAACAATATGACGTGAAAAGAAACTGGCGCGCGCAAAGCAAATAAAAAAAAAGTACACCAAGAAGGTTCCGAGTCTGAGTTTTTAACAAATTGAAAAAGGTTGTAGGTATGATAAATTCGGCACCATGTAGGGAGAAGTAAATAGTTGATTTAATGATGTTTTGAATTCACAAACGTAGTGCACACGATGTTCTAAATTCAATTTACTTTATCCTCTAGGGCAGCGGTACTCTAAGTGTGTTCCGCGGAACCCTAGGGTTCCGCGATACCCCTGTAGGGGTTCCGCAAGAATTTAGAAAAAAAAAACAAAACACCTCTCTCTGGTCACTGGTCGAACGTTTTGAATCCGCCCGCCGCGCGTATACTTGTGAGCGCGCAGTCCCTTTGATAAAAGCCGCCTCTGAATTAGACGCTATAGTTGTGAACAAGCGACTTTCGGCTCTATCTTCAAAAGCATAAAGTCGAGATTGTTTACAACGCATTTTTTTGTATTTTTATTTTTATTTCCGCTTTTTGTTTATCAAAGGCGCCGACTCGAGTATTTTTGAGAATGTTCGAGTTCGAGTCTAGGACTAAGTATAAAAGCGCTATTATATAAAAAAAGTCGCGCCTCGTCAGTCAGTTGACGATTAGCGTTCGGAGCGATAAGTTCGTACCTACCTACTTACAAGCTGGCTAGCCTGCTGCCTTCTTGTAAGTTCTACTGCCCGCTGTATTCTGATTGTATCAGTTTTGTACATTTCTTCTTTGGACTAAACTTTGTCTCATAAACGCAGTAACGATTGTGCATTATTTTGACCCTACCATCCTGACGTGTAACATTATTAATAAAGAAGAATGGAACGTTGGCTTAAAGGTGTTAAACGTGTTGCAACGACATCTTCTAATGACGCTGAATGTTCAAAAGCAGTACGCGCGGAGAATACAGCAATTACCGATCCAGACGATGATGCCACGACGTCAAGCTCCACGGTTTCAAAGACGAAAAAAAGGAAGTATGATGAATCATATATCAGTTTCGGATTTGTTGATTCCAACGGCTCACCTCTCTGCATGTTATGTAGTAAACTGCTTCCTAATAGTTCCATGGCACCTGCCAAATTACGCAGACATTTAGAAACTGTACACCCCGAGTCTAAAGACAAGAATAAAGAATTTTTTGTTCGTAAAAAAGAACAGTTATTGGAAAGTCAAAAAAATATGATGCATGTAACATAAACTATCAATGAAAAGGCCACGGAGGCATCATATTTAGTTAGCTATCGCATTGCACAAGCAGGTGAAGCGCACACTATCGCTGAGAATTTAATAAAGCCATGTGTGTTAGACATAACAAAATGTATGCTCGATGAAAAATCTGCAAAGCATCTTTCTACTGTACCGCTATCAAACGATACTGTTTCACGGCGAATCCATGATCTGGCAAGCTACGTCAAACAAGAACTAGTTGCACGTCTACAAAAAACACGATTCGCCTTGCAAATGGATGAGTCAACTGATGTCACTGGTCTGGCTATCTTGCTGGTTATCGTGAGATATCCATATGAACGTTCTTTTGAAGAAGACATGCTTATGTGTTCACCGCTGCCCACAAACACTACCGGGGAAGAAATTTTTAATAAAATAAACATATTTTTTAAAGAAAATAATCTTAGTTGGAACGATTGCATTGACATTTGTACAGATGGGGCCAAGGCGATGACAGGTAAAACAGCAGGAGCAGTATCACGAATAAAAAGTAAAGCGCCTAATTGTAGTTCCAGCCATTGTATTCTGCATAGACAAGCACTTGCGATGAAGCAAATGCCGTCAAATCTAAAATTAGTTATGGATGAAGCGGTAAAAATAATTAATTTTATCAAATCACGACCACTACAATCCCGATTGTTCTCATTATTGTGTGAAGATTATGGCAGCAAACATAAAACACTGCTGCTCCATACAGAAGTGCGATGGCTGTCTCGGGGTAAAACTTTAACAAGGCTATTTGAACTTAGAGCCGAGTTACAAATGTTTCTTTCAGCAGATACAGTTTCTTTTAATTTGAAAGACCGTTTGTATGATAAAACTTGGTTGTTCCGATTGTCTTTTATGGCGGATATCTTTCAAAAACTGAACGAATTTAATTTATCATTGCAAGGTAAACAGACAACAGTGTTCCAGGCCTATAACAAAATAACTGCCTTCAAAAGAAAATTAGATTTTTGGATTATTTGCGTTGGTAAGAGAGAAATAGAAAGCTTTACGTCACTCAGTGAGTTTGTTAGCGATAACGACTCGGAAATGTTTCAAGATGATGTGTTTGAAGAATTGGTCCAATATCTCACTTCGATGCGCGCATCTTTTGTAAAGTATTTTCCCGAAGAACATAATACAAAAATGAAGCTGAATTCATGGATTCATAATCCTTTTTTACCCAACTTGCAAAAGCCCGAAAGTATGTCAAACGAGATATATGAATCTCTTTTAGAAATGTCATCAGACACAAGTATGGAGTCACTGATCAAAACGACGCCTCTCAACGATTTTTGGTGCAGAATCCGTGATGAATATCCAATGCTTGGCAGAATGGCTCTGAATATTCTTCTCCCGTTCCCAACAACATATTTGTGCGAAACAGGATTCTCAACCTATGCAGCCACGAAAACAAAATATCGCAATAGACTGGACGCCGAACCTGATATGAGACTTCAAATGTCTTCTATCAAACCTCATATCAACCAATTGATGAAAAATAAAAAACAGTTTCATACCTCCCATTAGTTAAGATTTTTTCATTTTTAATATCTTCTATTATTGTACTTGGCATGTGGTTAAAGTAAGTAATAATTAGTAACTGTTACATTGTACTTTTATTATGCTTATATAATAAAGAATACACTTTTAAAAACTATTGTTTTATTGTAGGGTTCCGTCAAGTATTTTGCTTGTCAAAAGGGTTCCGTGACCAAAAAAGTTTGAGAACCGCTGCTCTAGGGGATAAAAACGGCTTTTGCACTCAGATATCGAAGAGCAAAAATACTCTTTCCGAGATGGGGGGATGAAAAATATTATGTAGATACTGATAAGTGATTAATGAACAACAGTGAATGTGTTTCGAATTCAATAATAATATTCAGGTGCTTATTTTTTAAAGAACATTGTAAAGTGTATATTATGAGGACTATTGTTTATATTCTGGGTATTTGTTTGAAAATAAAACAAGTTTTGGCAAGACATTGTTAATTGTGCTGGGTGGACACTATATAAACCTCCAACATTTACTTCAAAACATCATTTCTTACTCATTCCACACCATGGATAAATTAAGCTGTGATTTCTACAACTCGGAACTCATCACGCTAGTTGAAGACATCGAATCATTGGATCTGATGTCATCAGACTTCGATCAAGAACTCTACGAGCTCTGTGAGGAAAAAGAGCAAAACCATTTTAAAATGTGAGTACATATAGTCTATTACGGTATAAATTAACTTGTTGCTACATGTTTCGGTAGTTCATAAAGAGGGGGTGGGTTTTTGGATACTTAAAGTGGTAATGTCATGTTTTTAAATCATTCGTTCCTTCCAATCGTATTGTAGTATAACAACAGCGACACAAAATGTATTGCAGTCTCGATTTTATTAATTTATCTCAGAGTGAAATTTCAAGTTTAGGCAAAAGTCTTGTATTACGAAAATTCCATCGCTTAATATGATTTTGGTTCATGGAAAATGTACTACCTGAGTCAATGTTGCAAGATCCTGACATTACTCCATATTATACTCCATGTAAAGGACATAAAATCGTGGACGGCACTCAATCCGATACAGATGAAATTGATGGCGTTTTACCAATGCAAGCATACTGTTTACGATGTAAATAAGAAACATGTTAGTATTTCACGAGCAAAAATGGATGAATTCTAGCATTCATTATATTTTTAATCAGTTTCGTTAATGGTGTATGTTTTATTTTCCAAACAGATCTATGCAACTTGGAGGAGGTATGAAGAAAAGACCAGCGGCGACGGAGTTGAACGAAGAGGAACCAGCAAAGAAGAGGATAAAACATCCCGAAACCCCTTCAACATCAACATCGTCAACGTCTCCTATTGTTGTTACAGGAAATAATGATAAAATTGAATGTTCTGTATGTCGCCTAGCTGTGTCAAGAAAATATTTTGCTTACCATTTAAAGAGTAATACTCATAAAATCAATATTTTAAGATCCGATAAAGAATTAGCAATCGTTATTTGAACGTTATTGATAGTGCATTCGGTAATAGAATTCTTACTTATAGAATAAAATCAGTTATAAATTCTGACCAACCATTTGAAACACCTGAATTATTTTTACAAAATATTAAATAGAAAAATTCAAACAAGAAAATACTGGTAACAGTAATTTGTCTCGATTAGAGACTGAAATGCAAAATATTATGCATAGTAAGATAGAGAATCGAAAAAAGTGGATGTTATATTCATAAACTCTGCAAAGATATCTTCATTTCGCTGAAGAAAATCGTCAACCTTACAAACTGCCAATTTATGATGATACCTCTAACAATGATACAAATGAATTTAAGAATTGTTATAAAAAGAAGGAAATGGATCACCAAAATGTAGTTACTACCGAAGCTTCGTTGAGAGAGAGTGAATCTGTTAAAAAAGAAGAAGATAATTTAAAAATAAAACCGAGCTACACAGCAACCCAAATACTTAGTTTGATATCAAAAACATAATCAAAAAGGTGAGCTATTGTTAAATTTAGTTGAATCAAGTAAAAGTAAAATACATTGGGATGATGAAGGTACGGTTATAATTGATAATGAAATAATTCCTGGAAGCAATATTGTTGACTTAGTAAATGATTCACTAAGACCATTGAAAAGAAGTGATCCGATAGGATGGGACAGATTTGCAAAAGCATTAAAAGATGTTAAAGTACCACTGAGTTACATTGGTAACCCTAAGAGGTACGAGTTTATCAATCAACTTCAAACGAAGGATCTAGGTCAAATATCTGAAGCTGAAGAATTGTCTACACCGAGTAGTGGAGGTAAGAAGCACATAAAGAAAATAAGGAAAAATATTGATTGGGAGAAATGGACTCCGTACTAGAAGAAATTAATAGAATTTACTATGACCCATCAAATCCTGCTAGTTATAGTAGTATAGATAAACTAACAACAGCTATGAGGGGTAAAATAAACAAAGAAAATATAAGAAAATGGTTACAGTCACAAGAAACGTACACGCTACACAAACCTGTTCTGAAGAAATTTCCACTCAATAAATACATTTTATATAATATTAATGAACTATGGCAAGCTGATTTGAGTGATATGCGATCATACTCTCAATACAATGATGGTTTTAACTATATACTTTGTGTTTTTGATGTCTTCAGTAAATATGCTTTTGCTAGACCAATGAAAAAGAAAAATTCAGATACCACTAAAGAATGTTTTGAAAGTATATTTACTGAAGCTAATACAACTCCTACACACATACAATCTGACAAAGGTACTGAATTTGTTTCGAAAGATGTTCAACGATACTTCAAATATAAACAGGTTAATTACTATACTACTAAAAATCCTGACATTAAGGCCAGCATTGTCGAACGATTTCAAAGAACCTTGAAAATGAAAATGTGGCGTTATTTCACTCATAATAACACATATAAGTATGTAGATGTTCTACAAGATTTAATTTATTCTTATAACCACAGTAACCACTCCAATATTAAGATGTGCCCATGCGATGTAAATTCTGACAATATTATGACAGTTTGGACTAACCTCTATGATAGAAAAACAAAAAAAAAACTTTAAATGGTCAAAAACCAAAATTAAATGTAGGTGATTACGTTCGAATAACAAAATATAAACATATATTCGAAAAAGGTTACGAATCGGACTGGAGTGATGAAATATTTATTATATCTTCAATAATTGATAGATCTCCATAGATTGTTTATACAATAAAAATCATTCGTTCTCGATACTCAAGTAACAGAAGAGAAGTGTTAGTGAAGTGGAAATGTAATCCAGATAAATTTAATAGTTGGATTTTAGCTACCAGTTTAAAACAAATATGAATAAAGAAAGTTTTTATTTAACTTTGCTTCGCAATAGTTCGATGGAATATTTCCCTGATAACAAGTCAACAAACTTTTGAACTAAATTACCGAAAGCCATTAAACTGGAAGGTGAATGGTCTGTTGGAGTGGTTGAATTTCAATTTCCATGCACCATGTTTACGGTTCAAGACCACGAAAATGTTGTTTACATTACGAAAAAGATGATTATGCCTAATGAAGAAAAACCATCGACAGTGTTTTATAAAACACACATTCCAGCCACCAACTATGATAACATTGAGCATATTTTAACAGCATTAAACAGTATTAAAGAGAAAGTAAAATTTCGTTACGATGAGATAACAAAATTTGTATCTGTTTCGGTTATGGATAAAGCTATACTATCGATAACATTATCTACCAAATTATGTTTGCAACTAGGCTTCGAACCGAATAAAAATCTTTTAGAAAGAAATTTTGGAAAGTGTCCTGCTAATTTACACTTGGGGTTACCATCTCAATTATTTGTTTATTGTGACATTGTTGAACCTCAGATTGTTGGTGATGTTATGACTCCTTTATTAAGAATAATTTCTTTAGATCCCTCAAAATATATTTATGGTGCTAATAAAATGCATGTTTTTTCACCACCTCACTACTTGCCTGTTATGCGAAGGGAATTTGATACTTTAGAAGTAGATATAAGATCAAGCACGGGGCAAAAAATACCATTCCAGTTTGGAACCATGTGTATTAAACTACCATGTGAGACTAGTCGGCAGCGTTGGCCCCCAGACTTGATCCAGTATCGGCGAATCCCTACTACTCCATTCGCACAGTCAGGGCCGTCTCAACCTGGGGGTGGCGCAGCGCACCCGGTCGCTGAGGCATCTGCCACGATTCTCGCGTTATAGAGATGAATGTCTAATTCGAGATATCTCTCATTTTAAATTTCTATGAAAAATTTCGCCGGTAATGTAATGCTATGAACCACTCTTTGTATTTAGAGCGCTAGGGCGTAGACATATCTCTAACGTGACATTCTGAGAATACGAAAATTTCTTTTCAATCGACATTATCCATCTTGTTTCGACATTATGTTTGAGTCTACGACGCGAGAATCATACTCGGCGCCGATCTACAACGCCGAGGCGCTGCGGCTGACTTTTCGAGGGCGCCTATGTCCGAGAAATTGTTTTACTTACCTAAACTTACCTACATTCATTATTTTACCTACCTGCATAAAGTACCTATAACTATAATTATTTTATACTAGCAGTGCCCGCGACTCTGTCCGCGTGAATGTCGGAAGATAGCATCATGTATTATTTATAAACACAATGTCTTTCTTTAACAATGTATTTAGGTGCCTGTCTACACAAACGATAATTATTACAGTAATATATTCAGATTTACGGATTTGTAATTTTATGGTAATTAACAGACTGACAGATTCGTTTTTCTATAGCTTATTTCTGGTGCCCCTTGCCGATTTTCGGGAAAAAACTCTATGTAGGTAGATGTACAGAACAGACTTTTCGACCTTTATGATTTTATTTTAGTAATTTCTGTCAGATGTTGTGTATACGTGTATACCAGCTAATGCCAAACCCACAGCACTGTGGGGGTGGGGGGTGCTAAAATGACCAGGGGGAGCCCTGATCTGCACACTGCAATTATGCTGATGATGAACAGTAACATTTCAACAAACGCACAGTGTTTGTTGAAATGTCACTGTTCATCATCAGCATAATTATAAATATAAATATTTTTAGGACATTTTACACAGCACCATCTAGACCCAAACTAAGTAGAGCTGGTACTACGGGTACTAGACAATGGATATAATACTTATCATCATCCTCCTGCCCTTATCCTAATTTATTTGGGGTCGGCGCAGCATGTATTTTTCTTCCATTCAACAGCCGTCATCTCCGTGTTCACTTTCTTTCTATTCATATCAACTTTCACACAATCCATCCATGTTTTCTTCGGTCTGCCTCTTTTCTTATAGCCATATATACATTCATACTTTAAACTTTCCTCGTATCGTGCTCCTCATTCCTCCTTATCACATGTCCATACTATGACAGTCTGTTGCTACTTAACTTCTCTGTTACTGGCGCTACTTTCCGACTCCCTCTTACATACTCATTCCTTATCCTATGATAGGATATAGGATTCCTATCCATTCTCGTTACACCACACATTCCTCCATCTCAGCTGCATGTATTTGCCTTTCATTAATTCCTTTGGTAGCCCAATGTTCAGATACATACAGGACAGTAGGTCTTATCATGGTCTTATAGATTATCCCCTAATGGATATAATACTTAAATACTATTTTTTTGTAAATAAATACATAATACAATACATAAGAAACACCCAGACCAAAACAAAAACTTATGTTCATTCATCACAATAATATTTGTGTCCTGTGGGAATCGAACTCACGACCCCGTGATAAGCAGTCCGACACTCGAACCACTAGAGACCATAAATATTAATTTATTTAAAAAGATTGTGTTTTTAACCGACGGAAAAAAGGAGGAGGTTCTCAATTCGACGCGTATATATTTTTTTTATTTTTTTTGTGTATGACCCAAAGACATTTCTATACTGACGTTTATGGTATGACCACGCATAACTTTTTTATAATTAAGACGTCAACTTTATTACAACCTTTTTCGCTGCAGATAATAAAGAACGCTATGTTATACCCACGGTCATGGTTGATGGTATAAAATTAGATGTCAGATGGTGTTGTTACTTTTCTTTTCTTCTTTTCGTTGGCTTCACAGTCGCAACAGTCGCTTTAAAGTCGGTTCGAATCCTGCTCACGAATGTATTTTGGTTTCCATAATTTATAACCTTATATTTCACCCCACATGCGATAATGCGTTAAAAAACAATAAAAATAAGATTTATATCGAATTGAATCCGAGCTTTCCAAGCTTATGATTTTGAAAGACTGTATTGTGTAATCTCGTGTGACTGAATCATCTGTATAACTATTAAATTGTGTGTAGCTTATTATTAATAATTATTAATTTAATATTATATTGCTGTTTATTAATTTAATTGTGTGTTGTCAGTACTGAACAGAATCAGAATTTGATTATCACTTGCTTTAACAGTGTAGGAAAACATCGTGAAGAAGCCTGCACACCTGAGTGCTCCATACGGTTCTCGATGTTGTGTGTAGTCCGCCAACCCGCAGTAGGCCAGCGTGGTGGACTGAGGCCTTAACCTTCTCATTCTGAGAAGAGGCCATCACCCAGCAGTGGGACAGTAATGGGCTGATGATGATGTATTGAACATGTTTTTATTTATTGGGGTTCTCTAAAAGGAACTCTCTTATACTTCCATTCGACTAATATAAAAAATGCAAAAGTATGAATGTTAGTTACTTTCTATCAACATACCATCGGGTGAAGCCGCGGGCGTCAACTAGTTGACTTATAAATTGGTTTCTGTGTAATGCAATTAATTGTGACAAAAGCAGCTGTATATCCTGTGTATCTTGTAAAAAGATAATAAAAATGACTAACACGTTCCGCAAGGATGCACAAACTGCTTCGATTAAATGGCTCCATCGATTAAGGACTCAACGTTATGTAAATCAAAATGTAGACTGACTGCGAATGACTAATTTATTTCTAAATATCATCTAAAAAAATATCGTCCGACGTCTAGACAACAAAGTACCGCCTTGGTATAGCAATTTTGAAAAAAAAACGCATTTCAATTGTCAGCCTCGTCGTGTGTGGAATACTGAGATGGTGAATTAGAATACTACATTAGGTTTATTTTTGATAATGGCGTCAACTGCAGCTGCAGCGTGTCTCATGATTCTTCACGAAGCTCATAAAAGTCACAGTGATGCATGCCTACACATTTTTCCTCAAGAATAAAATAAATAAAAAGTATGCTGTCTATGGTATTATATTATCTGTGCAAATGTTAAGGTAGGTACATTATCTGTGCAAATGTTAAGGTAGGTACATAGAAATACTCATGGAAATACTAACTACACGGTACGGTAGTACCTACTTACAACATACTTGGGTAGTTATGACACGATCGTGTCCTTCCATTGCGATCCCTTACCGCGAGTAGAATAGGTGTTTTATGAATGAAAGTTGTGGAAACTATGAAAGTATTCGTAAGTGTCAAACTCGTACTAGGCCCCCAGTTGGTGGGTCATCCACCAGGCTCCAACCTGGGTCATTTACTCGCCCTCTACTACATGCCACCTAATCTTATAGATAACCTTGAATTTACAGAAAAACTAATCGATCGATTGATCGTTTTGAATATTCTAATTATCTCATTAAAATGTTGCTTTACACTGAATCTGCAATCTTTTTTTCATGATAATCATGAAATATTATAAACTTCTGCTACTGAACCCATGATTTCTTTAGTACCAGTCCTACCGCCTAACTCCGAGGGTCAGTGCCGGAGTTTATGTAACTCGGTGCGGGAGAGGTGTGACGCGATAACTCAGTCGCAGGCCCCTGACACGCACCATATGCTTAGCTTAGCCAATAGTAGGAGTGTCACACCCCCCTGCGAAACTACTTCATAAATTCAAGCATCGACCGACCATCTAAGTTAAGCGTAAGTTTGTTTTATGGATGGCGAAACGAGCTAAACGCCTACCTAAAGTTAACCGGTTATCTTTGTCCATAAAAACTGTAATACCCCCTAGGGTGTTGCCCAAATTTTATTACGAGTCTGTTCGAAAATTGAGACATGAAGATGGAAGTCTCTTGTGATGGTAATTTCACCGGCACCCGTGTCCTTCGCATCGACACACAGCAATGCAAACATTACTTTTTGGCGGCAGAAGTAGAGAACGAGCACTTTCACAAAGGAGCTCTACTACTACTACTAAAAAAGTAGTCTTTTAGAAGTCATGAACCTTATAGCATTATTTAATTATTAACATGAAAAACAGATTCAGATACGATATGGATGCACGTAGAACTACATTTTATTAAGGCGCTATAAGGGCTAAGGGCTAAGGGCATAAGAAAAAATAATTACTCGCTGAGTACATCATTTATTGAAAATTAGTTTTTACCAATTGAAGGTACTGTATTTTAATCAGAAGCTCTATAAATTATAGTTCGCTGGAGTTGTAGATAGAAAAAAATCGAAAAGCGGCCACTTTTGGCACTTTTTGAACTATATTTTACAGAGTTATTATTGACGACGTCTGTAGTCTAGTGGTTCGAGTGTCGGACTGCTGATCACGAGGTCGTGGGTTCGATTCCCACAGGACACAAATATTTGTGTGATGAGCATAAGTGTTTGTGTTGGTCTGGGTGTTTCTTATATATTAGTATAAGTAAATAATTACAAAAAAAAAAGTATCTATGTATCATATTACATTGTCTAGTACCATATATATTACAAGCTCTACTTAGTTTGGGACTAGATGTTGCTGTGTAAAATGTACCAAATATTTATTTATTTATTAGTTAATAGTTTCTGATTAAACTACAGTACCTTTACTTAGATTTGTAAAATCGAATTTTCGATAAATGATGTTAGGTACACAGCGAGTAATATTTTTTTTACTGCCACTTAGCTCTTAGTAGCGCCTTAAGTAGTTATTATGTATGCTTAAAATTAGGGAACCAATCACACTGATAATTGTATATTAGGTAAAAGAGGATCTATGTTTTTCTGTAAACTAAATCGTCGCATGTGGTAGAAGGTGAAAAAAACCCAGGTTGGAGTCTGGCGTTTACGGATCACCCACCAATTGACCTAAGCTTGCTGACTGCAGGTTTTATACATATATCCAGCACAGGATTGCAGTAGCGAGTCAAATCATCAAATGAAATTCTTTTCGACACAATTTTCCGCTAAATTTTTTATGGGATAATTCATTCAGTGGATCGTCTAAGATAGCGGGTGGTCCACGAACAACGAATATCTTTTATTTATTATGTCTACCATAACGTGAATAGCAATTTTAAACAGTCACTTCTTACTACAACACTCGTTAACTACAACGTAAGTACTAAATTGCTAACTGATACATTTTAATATCCTATAGTTTTCGCCATCATGCTTATCTATTACGAACGCTAATGCTGAAGGCTTTAAAATAGCAATTTTATTACAATGTCAACTAAGTTTAGTGTTCGTGAGTCTCCTGTAACGACAATAAATTAGTTTTGTTATGGAGTCTACTTCGACGCGATGTTATCTGTGGCGCACTGTCCACTGGTCTTGCTATATGTAACTTCCGTGTAAGATCTATAGTAGAAAGTTAGTTCGGTTAATGAAAGCTTCATTTTGGTAGTTGATTTTTTATAAATCAGCTTTTGCGGTTTTCTAATTGCTGTGAAAAGGTTAACCCTTTGACTGCAGATGACGCGTGAGTTCAGAATGTAACCACCTACTTAAAGTTGTCTGACATGATGTTTTATGATGGATATGTAGGTAACAGGCGGATTAAAAAGTAAATTAGAGATCGCCAATTCTGACACAAAGTCAGCATGTGATAAAAAGCTATCGCTACATTCACTACCACGCTACTAGTTTTAAATAATTAATTTCTTTACATATATTTGTAAATGTTTTTACAAGTTTTACTATTTTTAAAGAGCTGCACTTAGTTGCTGTATAAACGTAGTTGAAACTAGACAAAATCTACGGCTGTTTGAACCTTTAAAAAATTCCTATATAATTCAGTAACAGCGGGATGAGCTACGAACTGTAATTACGAACAATACAGCTACCGCCCAACAACGCACCGCCGCCGGTGCATTACTCTCTTGTGCCGCTGAGAAAATATTGAATATTATTAGTAACTGCTTATGTGAGCTGACATGAGTATCCTCACCGTTCAGTTCAAAATGCAGAATGCTCAGTTTTCACTCATAATGTACGATTTCCTGTAACCGTGCCGGCTAATGACGTCTGGTTACGATACACAGTTCGTTTGTTGTTTTCACTCTGCCCATCATTTGTTAAGTTTTGTTCATTTGCTACATTGTGCTTTAAATATTATATTTTGGAAACAGTAATTATTATTTTAGCTTTACCTGTTTCAAATAGCAGCTTTACAAGCAGGCTTACGTTGACCGGATAATTGCGGTCATGGTTTATTTTAATTTTACCGTGAATCATTTTATTTAATTAGTTGGTTAGCAATAATGGTTGAATTTTGCAAGTTTTCTTCCACATTCTGTATATAACTGTGACAAATTTTTGTGTTTTTCAACTAATCCCAGATAAGTATTTGGTAGTATAAAAAAATACTAGTTGCAATCCAAATGCCCAAGACATGAAGATGTATTTCCTGTTTCAGTAAACGTAAATGTCCAGTGATTAAAATGGGCTTTTTCCAGCAACTAAAATGAACATTTGCCGAGGAATAAAAACGCATAGAAGAATAGGATACCACATGGACGCGTAATTTTTAGTAAGTTTCAAGTATGTAAAATGTTAATTCAATAAGTTTAAAGACTTACGTTTGAGCTTTTGAGACCAATTGAACTCAAATACCTATAAAGTTATATCAGAGTGGTAACTGGAAAATCGTCTCTAATTTATGATGATTGACGGCCCATCACAAGGAGAAAGTTTAAGTACCTCACAATATCAACAAGTCTGTTTACATTAAGTATGCTACATCATTTGTATATTTTGATTTCATACGATAACATATCATACGGGCACGACTTATGTTGAACTTTATATGTGCTTGTATTTTTATTAGTCTGAGCGTACTTAAACATATTTCTGTGTTTATGTGAAGGAAGGTCGTCCGCTATACTTCCGTTTTACTGTCCGCTTTCTTGAGCTCATAACTTAGTTATTTTGAATTCGTATGATCACTCTGTTTACCACATAAGGATTGTTGTCTGCCCTTATAGAGCGCTTTTCCCTGTTGCTATTGATTCAAATCGAGTATTTTTTAAATTTTATTACACATATGTTTTGTAAATGAATAAGTGAGGTGTTTATCTAGACGACTTATCTAAAATTGTTTATTCGCCTTTTTTATAATTTAATATACTTAAATGACCTTATAAAGAGGTTGTTTCTTGTTTAACATCTTTTGTAGAATGCGATGGTTGGACTGTAATTAATTGGACGCGATGTTCTTTGTACCGGTCGCTGTCGGCGAGACGGACGATTAATAAAGAGCACATAAGTAAACAATGAGTGGAAAGCAGGTACGTAAATCCATCGGAAGTATTTGTGGCGTCGATGCTATCGGTCCGGCCACAATAGAACTAATTACCGCCTTAGGTCGATGCGTGTGCGGCGGAACTGCGGGAAACAATACCCGCCGACGACCAGCCAACTATTTATACATGCCTTTTGTTAACTCATCCTAACGTTATCACAATAGCTTCAGTGAGGCCCCAAAGACGGTAAACTGTTTGGAATTAACACTAAATGTGGGTCATTGTTCATTACTTAATTAATGTTAGATTTTCCGGATGGTGGAACATAGGTGAAAATTACATTTTTTTAATTTGATAAATTTAAAAAAACCTCACCTTAACCTTTGATCTCCTCTTAACGGCTACTGATGTAGAGTGTAGGTATCCAATGTTAGCACATTATAATTAATAACTTCTTAGGTTTTCGCGATCACTACACATTATAATAAAACAAAGTTTAACCGGATTAAATCGCGTATATTATTTTATCTACACTCGTATCGTAAAATTCGAATTATGAACTCGAAAGTAATGTCATAATGACATACTTTACGCACATGCACCTGTTATGAATTTAAAAAGTTTCATTACGATACAGTTTGCTGAACAAAACAATGCGGTAATTTAATTTTTTTTCCATAACCGCACACTTCAGCCTAACTAAGGAGTTTTTAATGCCACTTCGACCTAACCAAGGAGTTTTCAAACCTTTTTTTTAGCAGTCGTACAGTTTGGCACCAATGAGTACACAAAATTCAGGGTGGCGCCACTTGTCATACATTGAAAATTTTTATCGTTTAAAATCGCGTTTTTGGCAGAACTTTTGATTGTCATATTGCTTTTAATTATATTTAAGTGTTTACAGGCATATTTTTTGTATGATAAAACAGAGATTGACGGAATCCTGACAAGGATAGAAAATTAGTTCCGATTATAATGTTGTCGCCAGACTATATTTTATCATCTGTGTAGGCGCGCACCAGCGCGCGTGCGCGGCCGCGCGCCTGGCCTACTGGATTTGGACATCGTTACTTGTAAATTTATTGTTATTGTTTACGTTATTATTATGGTTTTGTATGTCGAAAGTTTTAATCTGGGCAAAAATATCTGACTACAGCAGTGATACTGAACTGAGGAGAATATGACCCCGCCTGAATTTCTGGATGCAGCAACGTAAATGACGAACAATCTTTTACCAGAGAAATCAAGAAAAACAACGACAATGTTACTAAGATTTTGACTTTGGTATTTTATTTAAAATTGTATGAGTGTAGATAAAATAGTGTATGAAACTGACATAATTAGGTATTAAAACACTCGTGTGATACTATTAAAAACCTCGCCTACGGCTCGGTTTTTAAACTCACACTCGTGTTTTAATAACCCCTATTATGCAACAGTTTCATAAACTACTATAAATTGGTTTCCCTGACGTTTCGAAAGCTTTGCCGCATTTCGTGGTCCCAGTCCTAAAAATAATCAAGTCCCAAACAGCACGCAACACTGTAAAAGATAATGATATTGTGAGTGATTACTGCATGCATCGAAACGATTTTAATTAATAAATATTGTACGGTAGATTAAAATTTTTTTTTAGAAATATCTGTAAAGACGATTGACATCTTAGTCTACCTGCGACCACGAAATGCTGCAAAGCTTTCGAAACGTCAGGGAAACCAATTTAAATAATATACGGGGTTTAATCCGGTTAAACTTTGTTTTATTATAACATTATAATTATTAAAGCTTACTTTACATTTTGGAAACTTAAAGTGTATCCAAGTTTTCGTGTTAGAAGAAAAAAATTCAAGTTATTTTGTTTATAATAAATGATACACTTTTAATCTGGGTTGGGCCCGAAGATTATAGGGGGGGCTGCCTGCCCTCCCCGTGCCCCTACCTGGCTACGGCTATGATTATTAGAAGCTTATTATTTAATTCCGAAAAACTAAGATCTTATAATTCACGGTATTTCCACGGAACTATCTTGTAAAGTCTACTAAAGCCAAAGCAAGCTAAATTAGCCAATTTATGTTATTGTGACAAATACTTTAATTAAACACTATACCTTACTATATACCTTACATACCTTATATACCTTATTTACAAATTTATACCCAGAAATTATACTGCGATATCAGTTCAAAATATTTTTTTTTGTTTTTGTATTTTGTGGTTTTACGGAAAAACCCTTATAAGAGTGAATAATTTGTTCTTAAAATACTTTGTCGGTATATATTTTTTCCTGGTTTAAGTCGTTATCGCAAAAAATACTTTATTCTACTTATTTAGTGCAGGTGCTAGTTGTTCTTGAGCATAAGTACCTCAGCTAAGAGAAAAGGCCGGAAATGCAGCCGTTTCTTCCACGTACACGTAGCTAGATTTGTGTGATGTCTTGATGATTTATTCTATTCTGTAAAAGTTAAGTTAGTTTCAAAGATACTTAATAGTAGATTATGCACCAAGGGGATAAAGCAGTCTTACATCACGGTCGGCGTATTGGACCCTGAGCGTAACGAGGGACTCAGCGCGTGAGAGTTATGTAGAGTCCCGACTCCTGAGTGAAGCGAGGGGTTCAAGCCGCCTAAGATAAAAACAGGCTTTATCCTCGAGATGAATACTCTACTGTTCATAGCTTCTGCGAGACGATAAAAACCCAGGGCTACATAAATAAAGCATTTAAATTAACACCAAATACAGTTATAACTTCTTAGGTTTTCGCGATCACTACACATTATAATAAAACAAAGTTTAACCGGATTAAATCGCGTGTATTATAATACATATATATTATTTAAAATATTTTTTTAGAAATATCTGTAAAGACGATTGTCATCTTAGACCACGAAATGCTGCAAAGCTTTCGAAACGTCAGGGAAATCAATTTAAATAATATACGCGATTTAATCCGGTTAAACTTTGTTTTATTATAACCAAATACAGTCTTTTTCATCCCATCTATTCGAAAAGGACGACTTAAAGGTGGGGTTTTCTTTAAGAAACTTTTAGCGGGCAGTAATGAGTTTTTAATCCTCTTTATAAGTGCGCCGCAAGACGCAATTATCTTACCGCGCACTTTTTGAATTTGGAACATCTTAGTTTTCAGCGCCAAAGAAATCGAACGCATATATTGTTTGAATCATGGTATAATAAGATAGGTGAAACATCTTATTATACCATGGTTTCAATAAAGATTGGCTGGTACGACGGCCCATAATCGCGCCACGCGCAGCCGCCGCCGGCTGATTAAAAAAAATGAAATAAAATTTCTAACATGCCACAAGAAATCGCTACTTATTTGAAGTTATCAGATATTAATCATCTAAGGATATCAAATTGTATACAGGATATTGTTTTCGTCGTACTTCTGCTACCCTTTTGGCAGATTCTGGAGCGGACTTAACTGTTCTCAAGCGACATGGAGGATGGAAGTCAAGTGCTGTAGCAGAGGGTTTTTTAGAGGATTCCATTGAGAACAAGGCGAAAACATGTGAACGCATCGTGGAAAACATTAAATTGCAACCTTCAGTTAATCCATCCATGCCACTGTCGCCGCGCCAATCTACATCCAAACAACGAGATTCACCGTCACATTTTCCTCAAAATGAGCCAGATTCGGACATTATTTTAAACACGTAGAATATAAAATCTACAACAATAAATTAATAAAACTGTAAATATAAGTTTTTAGTTGTTTTATTATTAGATACTATTTAATTTCAATTTAGTTGTTACTCTATGTTTTATTAAATAATAATATTACAATAAAATATTAGGTGCCTTTTATTTTCTCATAGAGGGTGATGAAAAGTAGAGTGTATCCCTCGGGCGCAAAATATATTTTTGGCTCAGGCTACGTACTCTGAATCCCTCGCTACGTTCAGGATTCTAATAAAGAATCACTCGCTATGCTCGGGAATCTACTCTAGAAACCCTCACTTCGCCCTGGATTCAAAAAAGCGCCCTCGCCGTAAAAATATTATTTTGCTCCCTTGTGATATAATCTACTATCACAGCGTAATTAAAAAAACCAGCCAAGTGCGAGTTGGACTCGCGCAGTAAGGGTTCTGTACCACCCATCGACCTGATACCCCATAGAAACTGATTTAATTTACGAGTGTTTATCAAAAGACATCAACGCACAATGCCCCAAATATTAATTTTTGCATCTCTTTCTTACACAGGTACCACCACATATGTCTATGTTTGTCCTATTTTTAGTATTTATTGCTAAACCACATAATATGCACTATAATCTGACCAAGTTTGACGCTGGTATATATTACCGTTTTGAAGATAGAGCAGGAACAAAAAAGTTGAAAAAAAATGCATGTTTTTTTGCATGTTTTTTGAGGTTTCTTGTATGGGGACCCCCTTTGGTTTTAGACTTTTTTTTGTGTTTAGTATTTGTCGTTATACACCTCATAGGAACACATATTCTGAGAAAATTTCAACCAGTTACCTATTACCGTTCAAAAGATACAGCCTTGTGACAGACAGACGGACGGACGGACGGACGGACGGATAGCGTAGCGAGAGTAATAGGGTCCCGTTTGGCACCCTTCGGGTACGGAACCCTAAAAAGAGCAGAGCTAGAGTTCCTTAGACTGTGCTACTATTGTATCACATTTTTTACAATCGCACCTTTTTAGGGTTCCGTACCCGAAGGGTGCCCAACGGGACCCTATTACTCTCGCTACGCTGTCCGTCCGTCCGTCCGTCCGTCTGTCTATCACAGGGCTGTATCTTTGTAACGGTAATAGATAGCTAGTTAAAATTTTCACAGAATTTGTGTTGCTATGAGGGGTATCACGACAAATACTGAAAACAAAAAAAAGGCTTAAACTAAAGCGGGTCCCCATACAAGAAACCTCAAAAAACATAAATTTTTTTCAACGTTTTTGTTCCTGCTCTTTCTTCAGAACGGTAATACATACCAGCGTTAAACTTGGTGAGATTATAGTGCATATTATGTAGTTTAGATATAAGACAAAAAATAGACATATGTGGTGGTACCTGCGTAATAAAGAGATGCAAAAATTCATATTTCGCGCCTGTGCGTTGATGTCTTTTGATAAACACTCGTAAATTAAATCAGTTTCTATGCGGTATCAGGTCGATGGGTGGCACGGAACCCTTAATGTGCGAGTCCGATTCGTACTTGGCTGGTTTTTTCTTTCTTTCGTGTGTGTTCTGCCCAAGAACATTATATATGTATTATTAGCAACAAGCACGTTTATAGTATAAAAATGTATAGGTGTGTGTGACCATACTTTTACAGTTAAAAGGTAATGTCTGCTTATTAGGGGCTAGGCGGGTATGTTCAATAATAGTCACATTTAGACTCTCAAAACCAACCATGAGGGCACTGTATTTTTTGGTTAGGTATTAGTAAGTAATTACATCAATATTCAATATTACGAAATAAAAGGACAAGTCGTGTCGGGCTATAGAACGTCCGTCTTGTTCAATGACTCGTAGCGAAGTGCGCTCCCCGCTCCAAGCCTCCAAGTCCAACCGCCGACAATCAATAATTCAATATGGCCGACTTTGGTGGGGTGTCAATCTTTTTTTTTTTTTTTTAAAGTTTTATGG